>CM057826.1:3568845-4168845 GCA_030068075.1 Paguma larvata
AGGAGAGACTAGGGCCGCTGGCATCGGCTGCCAGGGTCACACGTGACTTCTCGCCTTCCCCGTGTCCCAGCCTATGACCGTCTGGGCTCACGGGAGCATGAACTGGTTGGTACTCCTATCTCGTGTCCAGAAGCGGGGAGCTAGAAATTCGCACACCCCCCGGGTCAACAGGCAAAAACAGCCCGGCAGCGGTCCTTTCTCTGTCTGCAGGCGGTTTGGGTTTTCAGGCTCTTGGGAAAAACTGGAGGATGGTTAAGTTGACCTCTGAGCTGGTCCCCGCTGCCGGACATCCCGTCCCCTACCTGCCGCCGATCCTTGCCGCCAGCACCTCGGCCAGTCCTCACTGGGCACCGTGCTGGAGACCTGTGCATCCCTCCCCTCATCCTCAGCTGGGTACTGATGCCTTAAGGATTCTAAGTAAGTTCACGCATTCCACGACTTACGACACATTCAACTATTTTTTTTTTAATGTTTATTATTTTGAGAGAGAGAGAGAGAGAGAGAGAGAGAGAGAGAGAGAGAGGGAGAGAATGAGCAGGGAAGGGACAGAAAGAAAGGGAGACACAGAATCGAAGCAGGCTCCAGGCTCCGAGCCGTCAGCACAGAGCCCGACGCGGGGCTCAAACTCACGAACTGCGAGTTCATGACCTGAGCCGAAGTCAGGTGCATAACCGACTGAGCCACCCAGGTGCCCCATCAACTATTTTTAAATGACCCTAGTCCGGGGCTCCAGGATATCACAACACAGTGGGGGTAGGTCACCTGGCCATACTAGAAACTCCCTAACGACATTAGTGGCGTAAACATCACAACTGAATCGGGAATCCGGCCACATTCAGGTTGCGGAGACATGCAGAGGCCAAGAGAGGGAAAGGCCGTAAGGAGAAACCAGGCTGGAGGTCCCTCAAGTGGTCCGTGTGCAAAGCCGTAGGGCCCCACATCAGGGCAGCGGTGTGAACATGGAGGAAAAAGACTCATTGGAGAAACGGCGTAAGGGAATCGGAGCCCGGTACCCAGAGTTCAAGACGGCGGTATCGAGAGTGGAGTGTCAATCGGAGAGAAGATGCAAGATTTGACCCGGGCAGTGCGGCCGGAACGGTGGCCGACTCAGCTGCGGAAACACAGTCGAGGTACATCTTTCTGCTTCTCCACGTCCCCTGTTGCTGTGCCTTCTTCGAGATACATGCCTCTCCTCGGGTTCGTGGCCGAGCTGGGCAGTTAAACGCGGGGGACGATGGGGAGCACAGGGACCAGACGGGTCAAGCCGGTTTGGTGTGCACCCTTCGATTCTGTAGGGGACAGCAGAAACACAAACAAAGACTGTAAGAATGATGTTTCATGAAATTTAATCTCTGCCGACCTTTTGTCACATTCGCCGGGTGCTATAAACTTGTCAATCTAGGCATGTACTTCAAGTTATTACTCGGTATCTGTTTTTAAAACTAGAAAATGCCTACGAGAGTGTCATAGGGGGTGAAGGCCCATGTTGGCTCCCGTGACCGTCCTGTCCCTCCTTCCTGCCTGGGGGACCCAGGCTTCCATGACCCACCCGTTCCTCCAAGACCTTGTGAACCAGCCCCTCTGCTCAAGTGGTGAGTGTGTCCCTTGCTCCTGGAGACTTCCCTCCGCGCTTCCTGGTGCCCGGGTCTTCCCCGGCCTGGGGAGCTGTGCCCCCCACACTGTTGTCCTCGACTGCCGGTTTTCTCCTCACCAGGAATCTGCTATTTGCTTTACACCACAGCAACGTCCACCCCAGGTCTAGCCTGGGCTCCCGGCTTAGCTGGGTCGTCAATGGCTTCCTTACGGCTCTGGTCATGTTTCAGGAATTTTTTTAGGGAACGGCTCCTTTGACCCCCCACCCTGCCCTGTGCCATCTTATGAGCCCCCTTTGTTGAACCGTGCCCGCTTCTCCGTGCAGTCCTCCCCAGGGGCACACGTGGCCACGGTCCCCGGACCCCAGACCTCCGCATCGCCCTTTCCCCCCTGCACCGGTCTGCGGGACGGGCTCCTCCACTTCTGTGACTGTGGCTGCCAGCTCGGCCTCACGCTCACAAATCCCAGAGCACCCGGTGGACGTGTCCTGTCGCCGTCATGGGGCACCATAAGCTCAGCGAGCCACGTGCCCCCTCCGTGTCCCCGGGCTCTGTGAGGAGTATCACCTCTCTTCCGGTTCTTATGCTAGGAACCCACACCCAGCGCTGTCTCCCCTCACCCCTAATACTTCTGCTGTGCTCTTTTCTCCATCCTCACCGTTGTAGACCGGCTACTTTGGCTCTCGTCTGTCCCCAAATTTCTCTCCTCTAGTCCTACAGAGATCTTTGCAAGATACACGTTAGATCTTGTCCCTCCCTCTTTGAAAAACAACAACAAAAATAAACTCTCAGTGTTTCTCCATAGTTTAAAGGACAGAGTTTAAAGAACTTTCATGGTCTGGAATCGGCTGAGAACCAGTTTCGTCTCTTGTCCTCCCCCCACCCCATCTAGGTCCCGGTCCCCCCGGCCACCTTGCACTGTCTTGGGAAAGGAGTAGCTGTACTCTGAGAGGGCAGAGCCTCGTGAGACCTGAGGCACAGCCGGAACCGCCTTCCAGACAGCGTCCGCGCAGAGCTGCTTTGTGAGGTTTTAATTTCTGCCACTTTAGAAAAGGTCAGAGCTAAACACCAGCTCGGCCCAGTGTTCCGTTCCTTCCGCAGACCACTGGGACTCTTGAGTTTTTGTGCTTTTTTTCCCCTCTCCGGGGACAGGACTATTAAGCCTCTGGCAACCGACATGGCGAGCTGATAAAATCAGACATTATTTAGTTGGGATGAAAGACAGGTCAAAGCTTCCCAGATGCTTTCAGCGTGTTACCATTTCACCTTGTTGATTACCTTGCATTGTGTGGACCGAACTAACTTGGAGGGTGTCCTCTGATCTCCACAAAATAACCATTACCTTTGGTCAGGAATCCAATGGGTCTTCAAAGTAACCTCTCTGCCCAGCTTGGCTGAAATGCTCAAAATCCCTGATAAGGAAATTCACAACCAAAGGGCTCATGACCCTGCAGGAAAATTCAGGAGGAGGGTGGTAGGGTCCTTAGTAAATGAACTTTGAGACATTTCTTAAATACGTTTCTTTCACTGAAATAAAACAGCATATAAGAGACACCAAGTGAAGATATTATTCATGATGCACTGTAGAGCCTGATTAATTATGATGATGACTATGTCTTCGTTATCTCTTGCTTCATAGGAAATTTTCAGAATTCTGTTTTCTCCTGGTATAAAGAAATCCTTACGGCTTGGATTTTATTTTATCAATAATATGCCCAGCATGAAAGAAGTTTCTCTGTTGTCCTTCATCCTGCTGTTTAGTGTCTTCCAGAAGTATCTCCCCCGGTTGGTGGCACTCACTCTTGCTCCCGCGCATGCCATAGTTGACGCTTCAAATCAGAGACGCCAGGACACGGCCAAAGACAGAGAGAGAGGTGGTTCAGAGTCGTGTCCCACACCCCGGCGTGGCTGACCCTGGTGAAGGTGTTTCCGGCTAGGGTCTGACCTCGGCGTGCCAGACCCAGGGACACGACCCTGCTGTCACCGAGAAGGTCCATCGCGTCAGGCTCACGCTCCTATAAACCAGGCCCCTGAGACCGACATAGAAAACGAGGAGACCAGATGGCCAATATGAACGATCTCATTGTTATTCCGAACGAGGTCTCCGCGTTGGCACGGCCGGCACATTTTCTCCTTGTGAGTAGACCCACGTAGGAAAGCGAATCAGAAGGCTCATTAGAGAGCGGGCTTACGGCACCTGCAAGCACAACAGAGGAAGTGCCACCATTTAACGGCCGCGGGCTGGGAGAGCCACGAAGGGACCAGCCGCTGACGGGAACATGCGGTTCTGAGTCCGAGGCCGGAGGCTCCCCCCCACCTCAGAGGGCGGCATGCCAGCCGAGGTGGCCTCAGGGCTCCGTGTCTTCATTGGCACTTCCGTGGGCTGTCCCAGGCAGCCGGAAAACACCTGGCTGGTGTAGGGGGGGGGGGCGTGTCACTGCAATGCACCCTGTCCTCTGCATTCTTGCATGGCTGACTCGCTCATGTCACCGACTGGCTCTCCTGGGAAGGCTTGTCACCCCTGCCCCTCTGCCCGTCACCTCGTCCGAGCTCCAGCTGTGTGGCTCTGTGTGTAGCAGCATGAATGTCGTAGCCTGTTGGCGGGTCTCATAGCGCCTTTGAAGGTGCCCGACGGATGCCTACTCTTGAGACAAGTCAGTACATTCAAGCGTACCTCGCCCAATTGTTAAGTCCATTATGGACTAAGCGGGGCACATGCCGGGGTGTCCAGGGGACTTGTTCCTGTTACACGAGGCTGAACTCAGGCACCGCAGTATTCGCTCATGCGATACTGACCTTGAACAATAAGGAACACCAGCGATAGATTTCAACCACTCATTGACTGAAGTGGCAGCCCACTCACGCGGGTTGAGGAAAGGTGGTCCAGGGACGCGGTGTAGTCTTCAAGGACCCCCGTGGGCCGGGACCACAGGCATCTCAATAGCGTCACGTTCCATGCGTGTGCCTGCAATGCCTTTCCTCTTGGAGTCAGTAAGTTCTTTCTGATGCGGATTTCACCTCCAGCAGCCAACAGGACACCCACGAAGCTTTATAAACATGAAGACATCCCCACCCCCCTTGTTCAGCCTCTGCTGCACCCCATCGCCTGCAAAATGCCAGTCCAGAGGGGTGGGGCCGGTTTCTCTGGCTCTAGAGACGGATCTGGAAGTGTTTAGATAATACCGATGCTGTTATTTCCATCATCTTTCAATGTTCGATGGCATCACAGGTAAAACATCAGAGACTGGAGTATTCTCAAATGGAGATTTTAAATTCAGTCTTTTTGATTTTAGGGCGATACTAAGATTGAATGTTTCTTGTCTTATGATTCGGAAAGTTGTACGTTTCTAGAAATATGTCCATGTCATTTAAACTGTACATACGTTGGTTTCATATTTCATTAATTTCTTCCCTGATTTTTTTTCTTCAGTTTATTTGGATGTACCGTGCCTTCCTCTTCTAGCTGCTTGAGGGGAATGTTGTGAAAGAGAGCATCGCACCAGGCACAGGGAGCCCACCCAAGCGGAGTTTATCCCGATACCCTCGCTGGAGGCAGAGGCAAGTCTGGAGGCTCGTCTCCATGGAGACAAGGGTGGGGAGTCCATGCCGTCTGTCTGCTCGGGGTCCACGCATCCGACTCAGGGCGCTGAGGATGCCTCAGTGTCCCTCCCCCGCCCCACAGCAGACCCCTGTCTTCATCTTCGTCCCCCCAGCCCCACAAGGACAATACCAAAGCTCGTTCAGTCTCTCGGTCTCTCAGCTGTCCAGAGCCTGCTTCTCCAGGGAGAAAAGCCCCAGGTGCTGGGCTCACCTGTCCGCTCTCCTTCGTCTCTCTTGTCTGTCCCATGCACCCCGTCATCTCGGAGCTCCAGGGTCCCCCGGCAAAACCTGTTTTCCAGTTGTTCTATCTGTTCTCCATGAAAACCTCTCCAGATCATCTAGTCTGTTATTAAAACCTTTTATGGCAGTTGGCATATTTAATCAATAATTGACCTCTGCGATGAGCCGACTAATAGATACAATTGAAAATACCCGAGTGAAGGCGCACCTGGGTGGCTCAGTTGATGAAGGGTCTGACCCTTGATTTTCAGCTCAGGTCATGATCTCGCAGTTGGTGAGTTCGAGCCCCACATTGGGCTCTGCGCAGACAGTGCGCAGCCCGCTTGGGATGCTCTGTCTCTCATTCTCTCTCTGTCCCTCCCCTGCTTGGGTGCAGTCTCTCAAAATAAATAAACTTAAGAAAAAAAAAAAAAAAAGAAAATACCCGAGTGAAAATGTTGCTTTCACAGACCGAAGATCGTTGTCATGTTTGCAATCTTTTCCTTTCCAAGTGTTCTCTTCACATCTCCTTTTGTAACATGACTCTGGCATCCACCGAGCCTATTTTGTCGCGTTTATAGCTTGTGCATCTATTGTGCTCCCATTGTTTGTGTGCCATGCTGTACTTTGCTGTGACTTCACTGTGACACGTGAGCACTGGCGCACACCAGCGGAAAGAGCACTGCAAACCCGACCCTCTGCTCCCACAGCCCGGGTTTTGAAAGCTGCGCTCATAACCTAATTACGCCGCCCCGAAGAAGGCGTGTTTCCATTTCTCGTACCACCAGATCGCCATTCTGTCTCAGCCGCAAACGCATCGATGGCACAGGAGGCCGGATTGGGGTGGCTCTAACTTAGTAGCCGACAGATGTTTAATTCAATATGGCTTTATGTGGATTCGTGATGAGAAGTGGGACCAAGTCCGCAAGCGCTTCCTCACCAGTCATCTGTCACAACAACCGGGAGGGGGAAGGCGGCACGCCGACGCGAGCAGCCTGCTGCGCCATTTCCGAGCGATGTAGTCAGTGCGCTACGGCTTGTGAATTCCCTGGAGCTCTCTCATCTTGCCGGCTGTGACCCTTAGGCATGCGGGCTCAGGACCGTGTGGCCACGCTGAGGTCAGAGAACCTGCCCTATGGGAACGGGCCAGCCTTGGGGTGGCTACCTCCTCGACATCAGTATTTCGCCAGAATCCGGGGCTACGGTGAACCTATGAACCTTCTGTTGTTCTCTCTCTCTCTCTCTCTCTCTCTCTCTCTCTCTCTCTCTCTCCCTCCCTCCATCTCTCCTTTCCTCTCTCCTCTCTATATCTCCCTTCCCCCCACCCCC
This sequence comes from Paguma larvata, assembly GCA_030068075.1. Taxonomy (NCBI): domain Eukaryota; kingdom Metazoa; phylum Chordata; class Mammalia; order Carnivora; family Viverridae; genus Paguma; species Paguma larvata. The sequence goes on from CM057826.1 coordinate 3,575,586, forward strand.
GGATTTTCTTTAATACCTGCGTCCATCTTGATACCACCCCTCCACGTCCCATTCTTTCTCAGGGTCTCCTGGGGACCCTTCTCAGTCCACCCTGTGAACTGAAGCTTCTGTGAATGCTCAGAGTCCCCTGCGTTGGTCATTATTTGTTATTTGCCTATTCGCTTTTGGAAAATTTCAGCCATAATGGAAACTTCTGGAAGACAGCCAGAATGTGCCTTCACTATTCAATTTTCAGCATTTGCTTCTGTCCTGACACAGTCTGGCACCTAATCTAGTCTGAAAGGCTAAATCGATGGTTCGCTGTGCAGAGCAAGAGCAAGCTGGGTGGCCCCCTGTGCGCGTCACCCATGTCTGTGCATCACCCATGTCTGCCCAGCCCTGCAGCCCTGCCCTCGCCTCTCCGGCCTCCCCGTCCTGCTTCTGCTGTAAACCGCCCAGACAGCACACCTGAGTCCACGCTTGCAATTGACTTATTCTCTGGAGTTTCAATGATGGTCCTAAATAATCGCTATAAATTCTTTTTTTTTTCCTAGCGATTCTTCTTTTCACTTTGAAATCTATGTGCATTTTATCTGTGCTGATTCACATGGCAGCCAAACGGTCGTAGAAACTGTTCTTTCTTTCTTTTTAACTTTCTTAAAAAGTGTATTTATTTACTTGAGAGAGAGAGTGAGAGAGCGAGGGAGCGTGGGAGGGGCAGAGAGAGAAGGAGAGAGGATCCCAAGCAGGCTCTGCACTGTCAGCACAGAGCCTGACACGAGGCTTGATTTCAGGACTATGAGATCATGACCTGAGCTGAAATCAAGAGTCAGATGCTTAACCGATCGAGCCACCCAGGCGCCCCAAACTATTATTTCTTGTTTTTAATGTCTTATTTATTTTTGAGAGAGAGAGAGAGAGAGAGATTGTGTGCGCTTAAGAGAGAGTGGGGAAAGTGCAGAAGGGGACAGAGAATCTGAAGCAGGCTCTCACTGTCAAAGCGAGTCCAAAGTGGGGTTGACCTGAGCCAAAGTCAGACACTTAACTGATGGAGTCACCCAGGCGCCCTCTCATCCTTGAACCCGGGTGCATCCCACAGCTCTTCAGGGAAATGACTTTTGATGCGTGTGTGGTGACAAGGCTCCTGCCGTTTCCGCATTTGTTGCACCCTGAGTTTCCGGAAGCATCCATTCTATTAGCGCTAAAGTTCTTTATTCTGTCTACCTCACTGTATCCTTCAGGGTAGTTACTGGCTCCCTGGAAGTTCAGGAGATATCCTTCAAATCATGGTCTCCTCAGGCACTTTCTCTCATTTTTGGCATTTTATGCCAAAAAAATCACAAGGCACTTGGGACTAGCCTGCATTCGTGAATCTCTTCAAGCTTCCTTTGAGATTCCGAACTTTGGTGTGTGGCAGTTGGAGACAGTACACACCTGCACGAGAACCGTTCTAATGGGAAAAAATCAGGTTTCAGACTAAAATTAAAACACCCGTGGGCCCGTGTAGCAGCTACTAAGTCTTTCTTCTGTCATCTGGGGACGCACTCATCAGTTATTTATTTGTACCTAAATCATGAATCTTCCTTAATAAAATGAAAGTGCCAAGCGCACACGCCAGCGGGGAGGGGGGTGACGGCCCCTATCAGGTCATGTCTCTGTGTCTGCACTTGGTGCCTCACACCTGGAGCTTTTATTGCCGCTTTTGACACCGATCAGATGAAGAAACAGGCACGCAGAGCTTACATAATTCGCCAAGGAACAGAGAGTCAGTGGGTGTCTGGCCAGGAGTCACCACCATGCCTCCGTAGACCCCTTCCTTCTGGCGAGGCCTCTCTGTGCACGACCCCAGCAGAAAACGGATGGGGTGACCCCGTCTCGGCCCTGCGGCCACTGCCCACCTCAGCCCAGGGCCCCCAGCGCGCCCACCTCAGGAGCTGGAAAGGGCCGCGCTAGAGCAGGTGCCGGGACTGAGGTTGACTTCCTTTCTTTGGGCCTGTTTCCTTTCCCCTTCCTAGTTTTACCCTCTGCTTCCTTCTGTTTGCTCCTTTCATTTCTATTGGATAATTTCTGTCTTTTTATTTTTAGCCTTAGTGACTTTTTAAAATTTTCTTTTCTTCTTTCCTCTAGTCTTTTCTTCTATATTTTACTTTATACATACATGTACATGTAAAACACTGTACATGTACATACACACATGCATGCATATGTGTAATACACGGGCGCACACCACATGTACACATATACACATGCAAGTATGTGTGCACATGCATGTACACACATGCACACGTACAGGTCCTACACACATACATGCACACACATATTCGTACACATGCACTCGCACACACATCATACATGTGCACATGCACACACACGTACACATCATATGTGCACACATGTGCAATATACATATATGCATACACACGCACATGTACACGCATGTGTACATATACAAATATTCACACACGCACACACGTACATACACATGTGCACACACATAAACAGTGTCCTGTTGTAGAGGTGTTGTTGCACAGACATGCAGCTTCTCATGCGTGGAAACTGGCAACGAAGCTCTCGCCGAGCCGCCGCCGTTGGTCCGGTGTTGATGGACTTGGCTTTGCAGAAAGACTCGGGGGGGGGGGGGCGCGGGGCCAGCAGGCACAGCGCTCTCCTCCGGTGGGCAGTCCGCCCGCCCCCAGCCCGGCCGGAGTCCGCACACAGCGCGGGTGTTAGGGAGTCCACCTGCCGGGCCTCGGATCACACCCGGAGCCGACCCCGGCACCCGCCGGCCCAGGTGCGCCCCACAGGCTGGGCAGATACGGACTGAGCACGGCACGTTCGTGTGACTCAGAGAACAGCGCGCTGCGAGAAGACGGACGCCAGTCATTTCGCCAGACAGGCCCGAGCCAGCCTTGCCCGTCCCGAGACCCGTCACCCTCGGCTCCTGCTCGGCTTCCCTTCCCGCCGCCCCCGCCCACGCCGCCTCTCCCCGTGTTCACGGGACGCATCTCGGTTTCTGTTCTGGCAATGTCAAGACCATTCTGCTTTTGCTTTTGTTTTCAGTGTGACTCTCAATATATCCTTTCATGACCACAGAACGACACTTCGGAAAACGTGGACTTGTATGCGGGCCCCGCCGCCTGGGACGAGACTCTTCGCCCGTCTCCTGGCTGTGTGTGTTTGTCTACAGTCGTCTGGAGGTCCCGGATCCCTGTGGCTCTCCTGCAGGCCGCGATGTTCTCCGGGCTTCCCGCTGCCCCTCTCGGCCGGTCCACCATCACGCATGCTCGTGGCTCCGGAATGGGTTTCCCTCATGAGTAGCAGGTAGGAGGGCTGCGGGTGACGTAGGGCGTGGTGTTCCACGATTCGCTGACCTGGAGCCCACGGAAGGGAGGCTGTCGTCTTTTCACTCTACAAACCCCACCCGTGACGGAGTCCCGGCATGTGGAGGAAGGAGTGCAGCTGGGCAGGCTGTCTGCGAGGCAGCCGCATCCCAGGCTGTCCTCGAGGGAGCCACGTCCCCGGCCTCTGCACAAGCCCTCCCAGGAAACCACGCATGGAGGGGAGCGGAAGCATCCGTGCTGGGCCACAGTTTCCGTAGCCCGAGTGCTCGGAGCCTCAGAAAGAACGGGAAAACCAAGGAGCACTCACGCAGGCTTTTCAGGCCCCTGGAGAAAAATATCCACTGTCCAGAGGCAATCTATGGGACGCCCGTGTCCCCCCTGGTACCGGGGTCCAGAGTTTCCACCAGGCGTGTTCTCGAGAACCCGGGGGGCAGGGAGTGTCTCCTCCAAGACGTGTGCTCAGAGGCCCCACTGGCTGCGGCGTCGGCAGCCCGTCTTCAGCTGAAATAACCTGGACATTCCTTGCAATTTAGTGACAGGTGTTTTTCCCCCAGAGCCTTCCCTGTTTCAGAATAGCCTGATCCTTGGTCACTAGTGTCGAAAAAACAGGGTGAGGAGGTTTAAGAGGCAGAAGGATGTGGGCGACAGGATTGCGTGGCGTGGCCGTGCTTGTGCAAGTTGGGTTTGTGTGACTGAGAAAAAGTGGAGGAGACACAGCCACCGAGGGAAGAACAGGGGACGTTGGTCTTTGAGCGAAGGGGGACATGTTCAATGATTACATAAAGCCTCCGACGATGGTCGTGGTCACAAAGGTTAAGGCCAGTGTCGGTGATGGGGTCTAAGCTCTCTCTCCTAGGATGACTTTTTTTTTTTTTTTTTTTGAGAGAGAGAGAGAGAGAGAGAGAGAGAGAGAGAGTGCAAGCCTGGGAGGGGCAGAAAGGGAGGGAGAGAAAGAGTTCCAAGCAGGCTCCAGGCGGTCAGCCCAGAGCCCAATGCAGGGCTTGAACCCACAAACCGTGAGATCACGACCCTAGCCAAAATCAAGAGTGAGACACTCAACCGACTGACCCACGCAGGCGCCCGGCCTTTTATTTTTAAGTACAGGCGATGCTAGAATGGAATCGTGGATCCAATTTACTTTTCACAGAGTGGGAATAAACTTTGAACACATCTCCAAGGCACGAGTGGGGTGATTACAGCTGTGTTCAGCATTTTGCGCACTCAGACCTCAGAGTGAACGCAACCGGCTAATTGTAAATGTTTATAATGATTTAAATGTTGAATTATACAGAAGAAAAGTAAAGCCAACTCATTTAAGAGATGAAGTAAAATCTATGCCTTGCCCACCATCAAAGGGAGGAGCCCTGATCTAGATGAGGCCTCCGGTCTCGCAGCATGTTCCGCAAGGAAGCCGCTAACAGGTGTTCTCAGAGAGAGCAGTGGTGATCGAAGAGCTAACCTTGGCCCCGGCTCTCATCTGAGGAGCCCCTGGCAAAGTCACTGAGCACAGTATGGTCCCAGACCTCCCAGGCTTGAGAGCCTATGTCGTGGGACCTCAACAGGACAACGAAAAGGGCGCCTGTGGGTGATGGCTGTGCCCGGTGGTGAGCGGGTGGGAAAGGTATCGTGTCCGCCAGGGAACTCTGGTCATGTCGTATCAAGGTGACGCGGCTGATTTATTGTTTCCTTGGCCTCCACTATTATTCTCAATACTGGCACGCGTCCCTTGCTCACCTGCCCCCTGTATTTATTCAGATACTCCCTTCTCAGGATGCCTTCTGTGATCAACTGACTTAAATTTGCAACCACTCTGCCCACCACTGCCTGCACACCCTCCAGGGCTATTTGTCCAAAATTCGTATCATCTAAGCTACCATATCGTTTACTCGTGTATGCTATGTATCATCTGTTTCTTCCACACAAGGACCCTGTCTGGTTAATTCGCAGGGACATCTCAGTGTCCCAGTGTCATCTGCCACAAGGAACATGGCAGTGAGTATTTATTGACTGAATAATGGAAAGATAGCAATTACCAGTATTTCAGATATCCACATTGAGTCAACAGAGGCGCCCTCCCCCCGGAGCGGGAACAAAATTTGAACTAAACAGAGAAAGCTTAAATTATTAATAATAAAACCAAAGCCATTAAAATTGTTCCATATTAATGCATTGGAAGGGAAAAGTGCGTGTGTGTGCGCGTGCGTGTGTGTGTATTTCATTCGGAAAGTGTAGATCACGTTAAACAGCAAGAAGCTAAAAGAGAAAACAATTTTTACAATTTGAGTCCACTTGATTGAAAAGATACCAATCGTCTTGGATCTCGATCATATTTTGAGTATATACAAGTAACCGTTAATAAAAAAAAGCAACTAGGACACACATTATTTTGCAGAATAGGAGCGTATCCAGTAGTTTTCTTTTGAGAGAGAGATCTTGGTCTATCTCAAATATTACGGGATTTGCCTTTTAGGGAGAAACCATCATGGCCGCCCAAGCCACGCGGTATAAATTCTCTCACAAACAATTGTCCGCTGGAGCTTTGTACTTTTCCTCGAATGCGACTAAGGACAGTATCAACTAAAATGTTTATCCTCGCGAACCCAACATGCTTATTTATTCATTAGGCTTACTGTCCCCAAGATGGCCGCCCATCTATCTAGTCACTCAGGCAACAAAGAGCAATCAGGCAGGGAGTACTTGGCGAGCGCCTATTCCTCGCGAAGCGTGTGCTATATATAATGGGATGAATGCCCTAGGCTCCCTGCCTTGAGAAGTGTGTTTCCCAGAAGGGGAGACAAGCTGCGTTAACGTCCTCCCTGCCAGGCCCCCCAGCTCCACGTACACACTGTCCTCGGGCAGAAGAGAAAGAGCGAGCCCCCCCCCCAAGGAACAGGGGTGTGTACATAGGGAGAGGCGAGCAGCCTGGCAGAGTTGGCGCCCGAGTGTCACGTGCAGGCAGTGAAGACGGGTCTGGCCACACTGCAGTAGGTGCTGAGCGCCAGTGGGGAGTTTAGACTTGATCCATGGGACAGACACCGGCATCTTTGCTCTGATTTCATGTGTCAAGAGGCTAACCGGGGTAGTTAGCCGAGATGAATCTGACCATTCGGATTGCGTTCAGGAGCAACACTTAATTTTACAGTTCTTATTCAAACTGATGCAAAACCAGCCTGCAAGTTGTTGAATTTGGGGAGCGGTAATTGGATCGGATGCATGCTTTCAATATGTGTGATGGGTAAGGACAGGCAGCTACCTCAGCAGCGGCCAGAAATAGAAAATAATTATTACCAGACACCTAACACTTGGCCCAAGCCTATACATGAGGACGCTCAGTGTGCCAGGCTTCCGTTTGGAAAGTAATCGCTCCCAGCCTGCGTGTGACCGTCAGCCGGTTTGGAAGGGTTCTGGGCACGCGGCTAAGCGGCCTGGTGTTTGACCAACCACAGAGCGTTTACCCCGCAGACGCCGAACAAATGCTATGATGTTGGCACCGAACTGGGTTCGCAGTTCAGGAAGAAATGTCGTTTCTGGCACCGAGTGGAGGCTAAAAGTCACAATGTACCCTTTTCAAGTCAAGTTTTCTGTGACTTATTTATGCTGTGCTAAATCTCCATCTGCTCTTTGGTGAAGGACGCACAGATCGGTCTTCGGCAGCGGATCGGGAAGCAGAGAGACCCGACGGGCTGGGCCTCTCCTGGTCCTGCGTCCACACAGGTTTGCGCTCGCCCGAGTAGGTGCTGAACAAAAAGGTCCCCGCATGTGGCTGGAAGGTCTAGTTGCTTGGTTTCATTACAGGAACCAGGGCTAGGGGCAGGGCTCAGCTTAAATCCCTTTCCAGCAACCTGCTCACTTACCCCAGTCCATCCCATGTGCCAACGGTCTGCAGCTAAACTTCTAGGACCTTCTTTGAGAAGAAAGTGGTGGCCGCCAGTAGCCAACACTTCACCAACATAGACTCTACAGACCGGGATTTGTCCCCACTGCCCCCAGTGGATCCAAAGAGTTTGCCCCGTGGGGTAGCACAAAGGATAAACCAAATTCTATCCGTCGTTTTGGAAATTTCAACTTTCCTATCTCCATAGGGAAGATCGAACTGCAAGGTACAGATACATCCACCCCAATCCATCACACCCCCCTTTTCGCCTCTCCCTCCTTCTCAGTCTCTGTCCCCTACCTCGCTCCCATTCCCTAATCATTCATATCCAGGCTCCTACTGAACCAATAAGTTTTTAATATTAATATCCTGTGGAGAGAAGAGTAAATCCTAGGTCCCTCCAGGGAGGTTGCCTAAACCGGTTTCCCTTCTAATTATCTATTCACCAAAGAAAATCATTGTGTTCTATTACTTTTAAATAACACGCTGCATTAGCAGGAGAAAGAATTCATTACTGGTTCTGGTTTCAAAATGTCTCCCGTCTGTGAGGACGACGCACGGCCTGGGGGGCAGCAAGGCCGGAGAGCAGACGTGGGGATGCAGCCGGATGGGCGGGAGCAGATGGCTTCCAGCGTCCTGGGCCATCAGCGAGGTGGCATTTACATCCCAGGGCTGGCGCCACCCTGTGTCTTGTGTCCTACGTCCCCGAGCTGGGGAAGGGGTGGACTGTCCAGGAGGGCTTATTGGGACGAGGAATGTCATGAGACAGGACGGGTGGAGACAGAGCAAGATTGTGCACAGGCGTGTCCCTCCATCGCCGCGGTAGTGAGAACAGCAGAGGAGAGACGAGGACGTTGGGATCCATGATTGCCAGGCCTTCGGAGCCACCGGAGGGGCTTCTGGAGGGAGTCCTTCAGGACCCCAGGCCCCACGTTCACCTGTACTCTCAGCTTCCACCCTGGGGGACTTATAGGCCCCCAACCCAGCTGTCATGGCAGCACCCAGCTGCCTTCTGAGGGACACACCTTAAAAGGTTAGGACTCAGGGCTGCCTGGGGGGCTCAGTCCTTTGAGCATCCAACTCTTGATTTCAACTCAGGTCATGATCTCTGCGGATTGTGAGATCAAGCCCCACGTCGGGCTCTGTGCTAACAGTGTGGAGCCTGCTTGGGATGCTCTCTCTCTCTCTCTCTCTCTCTCTCTGCCCCTTCCCTGCTTGCTCGCGCTCTCTCTCTCTCAAAATAAATAAATATTTTTTAAAAAACACTGAAACAAAAAAGTCAGGACTTGGATTGTGACCCTTTTCAGGTGGGGGCCTCCCCACGCTCTCACTTGGGGGCCCTCACATTGCTGGCCCGCGGAGTCATCTCTGGGGTGGGAGCAAGAGACAGATGGGGAGAACTGAACGGGGGGGGGGGGCCATGGCGCATCTGTGCTGTGACTCAGGGTCCCACGCGATTTCCAGATCACACTCCAGCCCCCCAGCTACTGCTGGAGCTGGCTAGGGTGGGGGTCCCGTGTCTTGAAAAGACTGGAGGGTTACTATCTGAGCAGCCTTCCGCCCCTTCCTCCCTTCCTCCCGTCCCTTCTTCCTCCGAAGCAAACCCACCTGCATGTGGGGCTCGGTCTGGAGGCTTGCTCCCTGGGGGAGTTTCTAGCGAGACTTGCGTCAGAGACAAGCTCCCTGCCTTTCCCGTGTCCCCCCGCACTGTGTGGCCTCTTATTTTTTCACTCCCCAAGCACTGGCAGCGGGGGCGGCTGTGCAGGCTGCACGGATCGCCTAGGCCTGCACCTGGGAGTCGACACGACCCGTCACTTGCCGCGGTGGGCACGTGGACAGGGGAAGCAACACAGAGGCCGAGACGGAGTGTGGTGGACGCATTGCCCCTGCGCAGTTACTGCTGGGACCCTCCCTCCCTCGCGACTGCGCTCAGGCCCGCTGTTCAGGGAGGCCATTCCAAAGGCAGAGGCACGACCTTTGGTTAGAGGTGCCGCGGGTCACCTGCCTGGGTTTTCTGCTTTTATGATTCTTTGATGAACTTAGATTCCCTGTCGCCGTGGCTGTCCTGGAGAAGGTAAGGTCATTCCATCCACAGGTAGGGTGTCAGGGACTGTGCGGCGGCTCCCCCCCCACCCCCCAGCTCCGAGTGGTGCCTCCAATGTCGGTGTCGACAGGATCTTCAGATGCCCTCTCCGGGCTCCTCTCCAAAGAGACACAGACCGGTTCAGCGATGCACACATACCCCCGGCAGCTCGAGGAAAACCTGCTTCAGCCGGCTCTCTTGTTCACCCCCAGGAGTCCTGCCTGCCGCGACCTTCGAAGCCAAGGAATGCAGGCTCCTGTTTCCACCAGCAGAGGGAGCATGTGGCAGTTTGCCTGTGGCTCCTGGAGGTGCGTGTCCCTGCACCTGGCAGTGCCAGCTGCCAACTGCCTTTTGCCCGTGCCAGTCAGCGCTGTGCTCTGGGCACGCTCCATGGACCCCCAGGAGCCCCGTGGACCGATCCTCTTGAGAACGACTAATTATGACGCTGAGTAGCAGAACCGGGTTCCCACAGACCCCTGGATTTTACAGGAGGTTCCACGAGGCGCCATAGTTATACTGCAGCCCCGTGTTGTCCCACCTGCCACTAAACCTGGGTCTCGTGGGTGCCCTGGTGGATCCCCTTTCTCAAAAGTGTGCAGCCCCCTCTCCTGCTTTCTTTGTGCCAGGCATCGGAAACTCCAGAGAGAGGAGAGTCTAAATGTAAGCCCTGGGGGTGGGGGGGCGGGGAGAGTGACTCCCCCCCATCCTCGGTGCCACCAATAATTCTTCTTCCTTCTGACCCGGGCTTCGACCCTCTGCTTCTTTCTGTTTGTCTTATCTTGGTTTTTCCCATCCTCGTGTCCCTAGTAATTGGATCGTACGATGAATGTGATTAATAACCGAAGCACTGCTTTGTCTCTCTTCTTAGCAAAAACTATGCTACAAACGGCACAGCGGTGGCATTAGAACTTAAGTGGCAATGCCGGTGACACATAGGGGACACTGGGGTTTCTCAGTCCCTAAGATAACACGGCAGTCTCAATCAGTTTCTTGGTTCAGTTCTGATAAACCACACCGACAGCCAGCAGTCTGCAAAGTTCTCTACTTTTTTCCTCTTTCTGTGTTTTTTTTTTTCACTGCAGACAATTCCTCAGCCTCATGACATTAGCTTTTAACCATGATTCATGAAGTAATAAAAGAATCCTTTATTCAAGAAGCCACTTATCCTGCTAAAAATTCCTTCTTTATTAGCTTTCTCATTACGATCCTGTGCAGCCATCCATTTCGTAAGAAGAGCCAGATTCCGTATCTCTCAAGAAAGGAATGAGAGAGACATATAAATAGTATAATAGCTGGACTGGCGATTTGTCAGAAACTCATAAGAAAATAAGTCTGGCTTCACAATTATCCCGGGGACTGTCCTGAGGCCAGAAGTCTCACAGAACACCAGCCACTCAGCGTGGCGTCTCCGTGTGAGCTGTTGGTCATGGCCAACTCCGTGGAGAAGGTTTTCTTTAAGGTATTCACATTTGGAGCATCTCTAACCAATCGCCATGGGAAAATCCCCAAGCAGAATTCACCCGACACCTTCCTGGTGGGCTGACTCTAGCCCTGCCCGCCTTCCTGGGGGAGAACTTCAAATCGTTCCTCTCCCTCTGGACACTAAACAAAGGATTTGGGACCGCCTCAGGTGACATAACAGGACAAGAGAGTGATCAACACATGCTCACGCCTGGTCCAGCACGTGCTCTCTGTGTGTTCATAAGATTTCTTGTACTTGCCCCACAGTGTTCTCTTCCGATCTCACAGAATCCTCCCCTCCCCCATTGATCCGTGTTATGCCCCCAGAAGACTAAGGAGAGGCAGGAGATGAGTGTGACATCAGAAACGCATGGAGAGAGCATGCCTGTTTGTCACGGGGGAGAAAATGCCCGGCCTTCCCTCATCGTCCCCACCATCTACACGGAAATGGTCATACCTGTTAGAAAGCCATTTTCAGTGACTCAGAGAGTCAGCACCTCTCTTGAGTTTTGGGCTCTATTCTATCCTCTTCATTTCATTTCCAGCTAAGCACAAGAAATGGAAATGAGACTTTCGTCTAATCATTCTGTCATCACTGTTCCTACTCGTGACAGATCCTGGGTGCTTCTTACCAGACTAATGGGTCCTTTAAAAGTTTCTTTTGAGTCCCCAATTTAAAAAAGCAGCATGTTGCATAGAATGCCAACCAGGACGTCTGGAGCAGAATGTGGGCACGCACTTCAGTCCTATGGCCTTTCCTCCATCTGGAGACATGGCCCCACGTCTTCGGGCAGATCTCAGTCACTTCAGGTCAATAGGCATTGGGGGGAGGGGTTCCTCTGCCATCGACTGCATAAAAGTGGCAAAACACAGAACTGCCCCCAGGGGCTGATCTGAGAAGAAAGACCCCAGATGCCCAAGACTTTCAAATAAAAATGTGACGTGTGGTTCATCTGTGCCCTCTCGGCACCTGAATACCAAGTGGATGAATAAGAGGGGAGTAACCAAGCACGAGATGTTTGCAGGAAACACAAGTTCATGTTAACATGAACAAAGAAAGAAATGTTCACAAATGCTGAGTCAGGTTTTTCATTTTACTTCTTTTAGACACTGGGACAATGATAATTCAACACCCAAAGAACAAATAATTTAATTAAAAATTAGGCAACAGACATGAACAGATATTTCACCAAAGAAGACATCCAGATGGGTAACAGACTCATGAGAAGATGCCCAACGTCACTCACCACCAGGGAAATGCAAATCAAAACGATGATGAGGTATCACCTCCCACCTGTCAGAACGACTAAAATCAAAAACCCAGGAAACAAGTGTTGAAGATCACGTGAAGAAAAAGAAATCCTCTCGCACTGTTGCTGGGAAGGCAAACTGGTGTAGGCGCTGGGCAAACCAGTGTGGAGCTTCCCCAAAAAATTAAAAATAGATCTACCCTATGATTCAGTTATTGCATTACTGGGTATTTACCCCCAAAATACAAAAACGCTCATTCAAAGGGAAACATGCACCCTGATGTTTATAGTAGCATTCTTTACAACAACCAAATTATGAAGCAGAACAAGTGTCCACCGATAGATGAATGAATGAGGAAGACATGGTTTATATTTAATGGAATATTATTTGGGCGTAAAAAAGAACGAAATCTTGCCATTTGCAATGACGTGGATGGAGCCAGAGAGTATAATGCTAAGCGAAATAAGTCAGCCAAGGAAAGATAGCACCATATGATCTCACTTGTACGTAGAATTTAAGAAACAAATAAATGAGCGAAGGGAAAAAAAGAAAGAGAGGCAAACCAAGAAAAAAATTCCTAACTACAGAGAACAAACTGCGGTCACCAGAGGAGAGGTGGAAAGGATGAGGGGGTGAAGTGTGTTGGGGATTAGAGATGACACTTATCGTGATGAAAAAAAGTTTTTAAAAGATCCTAATTCTTAAAATTAAAAAAAAGTGTTTTTTATCTTGCTTCTTTTAGACACTGGAATAATTTTGAGTCAGAAAATACTCATTAATGTATCGATGAATGAATAATAAACCATGAATGAATGCAGAAAATCATAGGTAACAAATGGGAAATTAAACGGAGTATAATTTAGCTAAAGTAGAAGATATTTGAAGGGACATTAGGACATTATAAGATGGAAAGCAGGCTTGGCGAAGCTTGAATGCCAGCATAAAAATTATGGCATGTGGATTGGAAGTGGACGCCATCACAGACATACGAGTTGAGCTATCACAATGATCCAGCACTTCCTCAACTGGGATCCATGGTTTTTAATCTTATATCGTTATATCACTTATAATAAGGATAGTGGGATAATAGGGATAAATAAAATTAAACATTTTTTAAACAGGTGGCTTTGAATTCTTAAGAAGGATAAATACAAGGCAGAATTTAGGAAAGTTTTTGGATTCCCAGACATCCTTTTTCTCAAATGATCTCATGGGGTTCCTGGGGGTAACACCTTGGGAAATGCTAGATAAAGCATGGTAAACAGCTGACCCGGGCTCTGAGGAGGGACAGGTCTCAAGGCATTCCAGGGGGACAGACGGAGACAACCCAGACATGGCCGGAGGCAGGGGAGGGCCTCTGTCATGAGGCCAATGGAGTCCCGCCAGATCCCTGGACACCTGTGCCTTCTGGTCCCTTCCTCTTAAAGCTCCTGTGGCTGCAGCCGTTGCTGTTTTATCTGGTGGTAGTTGTGCAGCGTGAGACTGTGGCAAAGTGCCAGTGAGCCAGCGTGCCTGGGGGCAGCCTCCAGACAGCGAAGGCTGAGAGCGGATGGGTAAAAACACACTTTCTCATCCCACACACCAGTCGACAGTCTCCAAGCACCCTGGGGGTGGGGTCTCGGTTTTCCACAGCCGTGATCCCCACAGGCTTCCCCCACTTTCTTGCCAGTGCTTCCTGGAGTCACCTCTCAAATTAACCACTTTCACCCAAATCCTGGCCTCAAGGTATGCTTCTGGGGAAGCCCAGCCTAAGACAGGTGCTTAACTAGAAAGGGGAATGCATCACTGTCATCGTAATTCCTGTGGATGACTTCATCCTTTCCTTTACCAGTGCTCCGAGTTCGCCTCTGTACCCGCCCACCTGTCTAGCTATTCCATTATCTATCCATCAATCATCTCTCCGTCCAATCGATCTCGCATCGCTGTGCACCTATCAATAATGGGATAAAAGTAAACATACGAAATGTTAACCATCACTGCTGAGCAACATGGATTCAGGAGAACTGCCCAAGTGTGTGTATAGTTGTACGTGCGTGTGCCCTTGCGTGTGGTTCGAGAACTCCAAATCAAATGCACACTCACTTTTACATTTAAGGAGAAGACATAAATGTTTTAGAAATGCTTACCTATAAGAACCAATATTTCACACTCAATCTCCGCAATCTGTTGGCACTCTATTACTGGGAAGGAATGACAACAAAAATACAGGTATTCAGCACCTCTTTTCCTTAAAACTGTGATTCCCCTTAAAGGGAAAGAAGGAAGACAGAGAAAGGAATCAGAAGCATTTCACTGACTGGCCGGTGCCATGCTGGTTCCTAAGGAGGTAGCCAAGCTCGTCTCCTTGGCTTCTGTGTGGAATGTTCCCCTCGCCTGCTGTTTGAAGGCGGTTACTACAGGAGCACAAGCCTCCATCGCTTTGCCTTCACTATGAGTTATGACTCATCCTGCCTACACAGATCCACTAAATGGCTTTGGTTTGCTTCTGAATCAGTGACATTTTAGTCCCCAGTACCGTAGGCCATTTCCATAAAACATATAGCGTCACCAGAATGCCCTTAAATTCAGCTCAGACATTGAATTGAGATAGCTTTGCCAGAAAAATCAATCGCTTAATGGGGAGCTAGAAATTATATGTATGTGACAAACTGTGTCAGCTTCCTGTTCTGGTCTGTGTGTGGGACAGAATGAGGCCCGAGCAAGATGCGGAGAATTCTAACAGTTCTCCAGCTTGGGATACAATGTCACATACTCTGTGGCTCCTGACAGGACTGGAATCATGTGAGTAATTTTCAGATATTTTCCTCTGTGTGTGTGGGTGTGTGTGGAGGGTGTGTTTCACAGGAGGATTGGAAGCCTCCCACCATCAGGTTGGGGCCAGCATTAGCTGGTCCCCAGCTAACATAAGGCCTGAGGGGACCCATGACAGACACATACTTAGTAAGAGGGAGGGAGAAGTGGCAAGGAAACCACGGGCACATGAAGCTGGCCTCTCTGCAGGTCTCCCCCCAGCAACGGTGGTGGGAGATGTTGGTTGGGGGGGAGGGGACACTGGTGCGTAAGGCCAGGCCAGTGTTGAGAATGGCTTTAAACACCTTTTCCACCATCTCACTAGAACGTGACTCTTGTTACTTTCAGAACTAGAAGCAGTAGTTTCGTTCTCTTTAAAGAGAATTCAGTCCCTCATCCCCATGACAACAGATCAATATGACAAACAGCCAGTCCGGATATAGACATCTGTCTGATAATCCTTCGCAAGTGGCCGATAAAGACGTAAAGCCTGCTTATGCTCTGGCACTTTGGAGGCTCAGAGAGGTTGTCCCCTGAGCAGGCCACGTTCTGGAGGCTGCGGTGCGGAGCTGAGTGGAGTTCGTGGTCTGAAAAACACTCAGCACCAAGGACAGCGTGTGCCCACGCTCTTGCCTCCTCCATGTTGCTCTCCCCTTTCCAACTCCACCCATCGCCCTTATGTTCTGCTCGTTTTTTGGCTTTGCTCTCTCTCTACCTTCCTTTGGAGAGAAGGACCAGCAGGCAGAATGAGTATAGTCCTCAGTGAGGTGGATTTTTGAACCAGCACATTTGGTTGGACCAACACCACTTTACTCAGTGGCCCTGTGCTGGTCACTTTCTATTTGTTCTTCTGGATTCAGTCTCCTCCTGCCTCCATCTTTCCTGGTCTCCAAGGAGACAAAGGTCTGAATTTACCAGCTCCCTCCCCCTCGGGCTTCTGTCAGTGGAGATATCAACCAAGATAGAGATCCATAAGATAGCCAGATGGGCCACTCTGTCTCCCACTTGCTATGCTGCAGACCCAATGGCTGTGGCCTGGCTCCATCCCTCTGGGTCGAGAACACCTATGGGGTAGCCCTCTCTATGGTACCAGTGCTCACCTGCCTCAGGGGATGCTCCTCCTCCCCTGCCTCTTTAGGTTTATGGCAAGTAGTGAACTTCAGTAATTGTTATTGCAGGGTACCTCAAAATCCCTAGCTGGTTACCTTAACTGACTTATGCATCCACAAGTAGTCACTTGTCAAACCCTTTGAGTATGACTCCTTTCCTTGCAGAGACTGATTTATAGCCTTGTCTGGTGTTATACAGGGTGAGCCAACAGCCCATCAGGGGCATGCGGGAAGGAAGGAGGACCCTGAGTTCAGTCCCCTTTCTGGTTCTTAATGTTGACGCACGAGATCCTGTCGATTCCCCTGAGCTGGGAGCATCAGCAGACACAGGCTTCTCAGCTTCCTTTTTCTACTTCAGAAGTACCCAGAGCAGTCTGCTTGGGGACCTCTGCGCAGGTGGTGCTGGATGGTGGTTGAGTTTTCTCCAGACCATGGGTGAATGGCTGTGGCATCCAGGTGTTTTGGCAAGCCTGGCCAGTTGGGACACACCTCCATGGAGGCCAGACGTGCCCCCACCACAGCCCGGCATCAGCCACTTAGAGCGGCTGTCCCTGGGAACTCACCTTTCTACTTCTTCCTAGCTCTTCCTGTCCCCTTCTCCCTGAACAAGGAGACAAGGACAGAGTCCCTGGCAATTTGCCAGTTGCTTGGGGCAGTTCGACTACTTAAGCTGTCCTCATTTCCCATTTCCCTCTGAGAACTTCCTGAGGGGAGAGAGACAAGCACAGGACAACTGGACATTACCACTGCCAAGCTCCTGAACTCCGAAGTACCAACACTGGATGGGACACTCTCTCTCTCTCTCTCTCTCACACCACCCACACAAATCACTAACCATCTCTGGAGAATTCCACTTCCTTAACGATCCTGAACCAGATTCACTTTTCTCCATCCCTACCAACACTATCCTATTTGAGTTGGCAGTCATTTCTCCTGGAACGCCACAACAGACTTTTTCCAAACTGGTCTCCTTGCCTCCAGATTATTCTCCATATTCCTGTTCGTCTCTTCTTTCTGCTCACACCTGATCGTACCACCCTGTAGTTCAATACACATCAATGGCAAAACGTCAATCGAGTCTCAAGGCATAGAATGCCCCTCCCCGTCTGCTCTGCTTGTCTGTCCAGCCCTGTCACTTACCTGGCACTTGCCCGTCTCTCTCATCTACCTTTTACCCACACTGCTTGCAGTCCTGGGGCATCTGTGCCAGAAACAAAACAATCTGGCCCCAATGTTTTCTTCAATTTTGACTTTCCTTGTAAACTACCTTAACTTTTCCTGCAGACAGAATAAATGATGTTTTTAGGATGTTAACTTGACCTAGCTTCTCATTCAAAATCTAATGCAAAGACCCAGATTGTTACAAAATCTATTGAGGCCCAACAGTGTGAAATCTCATTGAGTCACCTGTGATCCTCAGGAGAGAGCAATCCCCTCACAAAGCCTGGAGGAGCCCTCCAGCAGAAGATGAGTCCAGATGGAAGAGTGTAAGGGGGGTTCCATCCATAAGCATCCCCATCAGCCACCCTCAACACACAATCCCCCTACTCCATAGTCTCAAATGCAAAGAAGTTGTCCATCAAATGGTCACAAGCTAGCGTCCTGATAGTGAAATTGTGTGTGTGTGTGTGTGTGTGTGTGTGTGTGTGAGAGAGAGAGAGAGAGAGAGAGAGAGAGAGAAGAGAGATAAGGATCATTTCTCACCTACAATCCTGGATATGTCCTTGACTTAAAATGCCTTCCCTAGCATTTCGCTGCCTGGAAAACGCTTTCTTGCCCCTGAAGCCCACACAATCCGCCACCACAGCATCTTTACATTTGTCTGCAGGAGAATTCATTGATCCGCTCATTTGTCCATGTGATCTTATTTCTCTATTTCACAGCTGTGTGTTGTAATTCTACCCCAGCCGTCCCATCGAGCTACCTAAAAAGACCCTGCCACGTGTTGTTGCCCTTGGAATGAAGACAAATCACTTTTGCCGAGCTGACAGAGGCTTGCATGGACTCGTCCCTTCCTATTTTTCCATTGCCTCTGGAAGGGACAGACGTCGACGCGATAACAGGGCACACACATCAGATCGATGCACCAGGAGAGCCTAGTGTACAGGCGATTTTAGCACACGGGAAAGGGCTCAACACAAATCATGGAGAAAACGATGGTCTCTTGCTATATAATTTTGCATGCATATCATATCACTTGTTTATATGTTTTAACTGTTCAGAAATATCTCCATAGACTGTCACTTCACACCATGCATTCAACAGAATCCCAATTAGATGACAAAGGTAAAGTCTGAGACTGAGCGTGAATTTATTTGTAAGTGAGAAAGTATTTTCGATGATTTTATTTATTTATTTATTTTAAGTTTATTTACTTATTTTGAGAGAGACAGAGAGAGCGTGAGGGGGGGAGGAGCAGAGTGAGAGGGAGAATCCCAAGCAGGTTCAGTATGGTCAGTCGGCAGAGCGCGACACAGGGCTTGAGCTCACGAAACAGTGAGATCATGACCTGAGCTGAAATCAAGAGTCAAACACTTAACCGACTGAGCCACCCATTTGCCCCTCGATGATTTTCAAAATAAATTTACGTTTGATCTAAAGATGGGGAAGAATTTGTCGGTAGAAGAGCCAAAGAAGAAAATACAAGAGTGAAAATTCATTGATTTGATTATATAGCAGTTTTTTTTATTGTGTTATCAACATCATAGGCAAAATCAAAAGACCAAAACACCTCGGGTGAATATTTGCAGTATGTGTGATAAAGAATTTATGCTTTAAACACACAAGAACACATGCATATCAACTGGCAATGCACGGACACCTCTGTGGAACAGGGTGCAACTTTTAAGAGCTCCGGAATCCCATGAGCTCTTTATGACTCGTTCGTTATTGTTAATATTGGAGAAAATACAAGTTCCAAAGGTCATAAAAATAAGGATGAAACACATACAACAATGTCTCCACTCCAAATGCTTAACAGATGCAACTTTCGTCTATCACTTCAGTAAAGATTTGAAAATAAAATTCAGTGCTAGCAAAGACTATTCACTGTGTGGTAATAATTAACATCATTACCAAATCTTTCCAGTTTTTTAGCCTTGGGACACTTTTTCTGCTCCTGAATAGCGCGGAGAAGTGACTTCTTCCAGACGAGGGTTCACGAACAGAAGCGCAGCGTGTCCGGCGTGACTGGAGTCTCAGGTCCCATCGACATCTGGCACGACCCTCTCCCCCAGCCGAGGGTGGAGGTACATTTCCAATGTGGTCGCCTTCATCCTGGGCTCTTTGTGGACGACGGTTACCAGGGAAACTGCCAACCGGCGGTGGTCACGGAACATGGGCAGGAGAAGGAACTTTCCTGTGTGTTAAGCTCCCGAAACAGCCTGGTTTGGTCGATACCACCTGCAGGGGAATGTAAGTTGGAGTCATCTTGCATGAAAACAGTTTGACGGCATAGAAAGAGATTTGGAAGAACCTCAGATTCGGACTCACCGACACCCACTCACTCACTCATTCAGGAAGCAGGTACTTTCTAGGCTGGCAACGTGCAGGGAAACCTAGCAGGTGCAGACAGAGCAGGACAGACGGACAGGTCCCAGCACAGTACCACGTGGCAATTTCCCTTTAGATTTTTTTCCAAGAAATAATTAGAAACATAATAAGTAAGTACACGGACATGCGGAATTCACGCTTTTCTCTATTATGTCCATCAGTTAGATACAAGGCAAATCCTCAAGAACAGGAGAATGTCAAAAAAAATTTATTCTAGCCCTGGGATAAAATGTTCTGCTTACTTTTAATTTTGAAATACTATTCATAGGCATAGCAAATGCTAATCTAATAATAATTAGTGAAGAGAGCAAAGTGTGTTTAGAGTATGGCATAGTCAAAATGTTATAAAAAACATTATATTTTAAAAAGGCAAAGTTAAACATCAAATTATTAATATGATGATCTCTTGGTAGAAGGGAAAAAGGAGATTTTAATTTTTCTTTGTATTTTTTGTATACAAAAGTTTAATAATGCACTTGCTGCATTTTTTATAAAAATAAAAAAATAAAAGTCATTAAAATTTTTTTCTACTAATTCACAGGCTCTCATGAGGATGAATTAAACTACGTTTTTAGAGTTCTTCCAATTTATGCATAACAACTACAGCATTATTAAAACAAAACACAGACCTAACTCCAAAAGAAACAGAAGGATAAAAAATAAATTGAAATCTGATCCAAAATGATAAAACTGTTTAGGAAAACACATTTCCAGTGGCTGAGCACCCTAAGAAGTTGATTGGCTTTGGTCCAGTAGGACCATAATATGCAATTAAAGCATACATTTGCATAATAATAGTCAATTCTCAGCCAACTCCCAATTTTATTTTATTTTTTTACTGTTTATTTATTTTTGAGAGACATAGAGACAGAGCGTGAGCAGGGGAAGGGCAGAGAGAGAGGGAGACACAGAATCTGAAGCAGGCTCCAGGCTCTGATGAGCCATCAGATCAGAGCCCGACGCGGGGCTCGAACTCACGGACCGTGAGATCATCACCTGAGCTGAAGTCGGCCGCTTCACTGACTGAGCCACCCAGGCGACCCAACTCCCAATTTTAAAACTGAGAGCACCGAGAAGACAGAGAGACAACCATTGCTGGAACCACAGCGGGGGGATCAGCGCTCGGCGACCCCAGCAACGACAGCAAGGGGAAGGGGTGTCATCATTGCTGCCGAGGTCATGCTGCTCGGGCACACTGGAAGTGGGAGAGGGCCACATTTGAGTTTCTTCAGGGCCTTCAGTTATATATATGTATATATATCATTTATATATCATGTTATATACATTCTATCATAATGTTAATAATTAGGGGCACCCAGGTGGCTCAGTCAGTTAAACATCTAACACTTGATTTCGGCTCAGGTCATGATCTCACGTCCCTTGCTGCTCTAAGCCTCAGTTTTCCCATCTGGAAAGTGGGAACAATCAAATTTCTCTGGCAGAGTTCCTCTCATGAAGTAGGACAATGTTTGAGCTCCGGAGATGGGGACCCCAGGCAAGGGTGGCTCTTGGCCCAGTTCAAGGTCCGCCTCCTGTATTCACGCAGCCTTCGGTGAACACGAGCTCTGGGATCAACTTGCCCTCTTTAATAGAACAGTACATGATTAGAGGCACACTTGTTTCGATACCTGCATTATACTTTAAATATGTAACTTATTAGGGGCGTGTGGGCAGCTCAGTCGGTTAAACTGACTTTGGCTCAAGTCATGATCTCACAGTTGGTGGGTTCAAGCCCCATATTGGGCTGTTAGTGCCTGTTTGGGATTCTCTCTCTCTCCGCCCCTCTCCCACTTGCTCCCTCTATCTGTCTCTCAAAATAAATAAACTTAAAAAATAATTAATAATTAATTATAATAGTAATACATTATTTTGTATGTTGTATGACAATCTATATAATATATATACCAAATAATATGCATGTATTTATTTATTTCCTCCTCAGTAATAGATCTTTCTCTTAACCTGACTCACTGGTTTGACGATACTTCTTGCCTGGAGCATTGGAAAGGAGATTGTGGACAGCCTGAGCAAGTTGATAATTACATCAAATACACTGATTTCTATAAGACTTTGGAGAAATTTCCCACCTATATTTACCTTTAAAACCTTTGAGGTAAGTGGGTCAATTATTTCTACTTCCTTTTTTAAAATAAAGATATTTTAGGCAACCTTTCTGCTTTTGTAAACAATTTGCTCAAAAAGCCATTTGGTGGGGCCAAGCGAGGTTGGCTTCCACTTGGAGCGGAGTCGCTGGTCTGCTGCAGTTAGGATCATGGCATGGAGGGCACCTGGTGGGGAGCGGAGGGGGCAGGGAGAAGGGAGAGGGTGTGGGGGAAGTGGGGGGGGAGTGGAGGGGAGAGCTATCTGCAGGGAGGAAGGGGGAGGGTGTGGGAGGGAGTGGAGGGGAGAGCTACCTGCAGAGAGGAAGGGGGAGGCTGTGGGAGGGAGTGGAGGGGAGAGCTACCTGCAGGGAGGAAGGGGGAGGGTGTGGGAGTGGAGGGGAGGCACCTGCGGGGAGGAAGGGGGAGGGTGTGGGAGTGGAGGGGGAGGCACCTGCGGGGAGGAAGGGGGAGGGTGTGGGAGTGGAGGGGGAGGCACCTGCGGGGAGGAAGGGGGAGGGTGTGGGAGGGAGTGGAGGGAAGGCACCTGCGGGGAGGAAGGGGGAGGGTGTGGGAGTGGAGGGGAGGCACCTGCGGGGAGGAAGGGGGAGGGTGTGGGAGGGAGTGGAGGGGGAGGCACCTGCGGGGAGGAAGGGGGAGGGTGTGGGAGGGAGTGGAGGGGAGGCACCTGCGGGGAGGAAGGGGGAGGGTGTGGGAGTGGAGGGGAGGCACCTGCGGGGAGGAAGGGGGAGGGTGTGGGAGTGGAGGGGAGGCACCCGCGTGGGGCTACTGTGTTGCTTTCATGTCAAGAGGAAGATCAAGGTCGTGAACATACTGAGATCATGGGACCAGGTTCCTCCCTGTCAGAGAAGGGATTTACAAATATAAATATGGAAAGAACCTGATTTTCAATTCACAAAGTATAAGAAAAAATATAGTCTCTTTTGAAATAGATGCAAACCCCTTATGAGATATTGGCAAGTTGAATTGAACCATGTAATAAATAGACACCATCACCAACAGGAGTTTACAAGAGGAATCAAAGAACGGTTAAAAATTAGAAACTCTATTAATACTTCTGGCAAACCTCGTGACTGAGCCACACGTTTTATCTTCTCTCCCGTCGGCACCAGCACAAACGGCAAGTAAAGTTCTGGAGGGTGTGTTTCCCCACGAGGGAAAAAGCGATGGGAAAAGACGACTCAAGGGGGTAAATATTCTGAAATAAAAGTAAGGGACACGGAGCCGATGAGGAGTTCAGAGAAAACCGCAGCCAAATTCCTCCAGTGGAAAAGGAGGAGGCAAGGAAGGTCCCTTGACCCTGGTCTGGAAACAGAACAGAAGAACAATTCTCACCGTGAAACCAAGGGAAACCAAGGGAAGTCCCCTCACGTACCCGTTCCCAGCTTTCTGGATCTGATCAGCCACGGGGGTGTCCCCAAGTAAGGAGTGGAGAATGCTTTACAGGGACATCTATGAACTCCAAGAGGGGGGAAAACCCTCTCCAAATGGTATTTGGATAGTGGATATCAAAAAATCCATGTTGTCAAGCATGACAGTGAATCTAGTCACCAATTTCGTGTCTCCCCAGTAACAAGGAACCAACATCTAGAGAGCGCCAGCTCTTTGTCAAAGCTTCTAGCATGAAGAAGAGAGGCCAAGATGAAGGAAAAGTCGGAGGAAACCCATATAATGAAAGGAACAAGACAACTTTCACAGCAAGACAGAAGAGTAAAGACGAGGCTGTAATAAATATCCTGAAAAAAAAAAAACAGAATGGTACTTAATCCATAAACAAGAACAGGATGTCACCAAAAAGGAAAGATCAGAAAACAAGAGAAGGCTCTTGAAAAGTAAATATTCAAAGCCAAAATACAGCAATAGAGAAGTTACAGAATGACTCTTAGCAAGCAGGAAAAAATGACAAAAAAGAGGAAGTTGGAGGAGCAAATGAAATATGAAGGTTGGTACATGAGTCCAACATGGGATCGCTAGATTTCAAAAAAGACAAAGAAAAACAAAACAAAACAACAACAACGACAACAACAAACGCCCATAGTTTGGAAAAGTTATCCTGTAAACCCAGTAAATTGAGTAAAAAGGACCCACCAAAAAGTAAATCTCATTCCTTCAGGGAATAAGGAGTGATCTGAAAAACATATAAATTAGAAGTCGATTTAAACATTAGTTCAAGGGCACCCTGGGGGTGGCGCAGTTGATTAAGCATCTGACTCTTGATTTCGGCTCAGGTCGTGATCTCACAGTTCTTGGGTTCGAGCCCTGTGTCAGGCTCTGCACTGACAGTGTGGAGCCCGCTTGGGATTTTCTCTTTCCCTCTCTCTCTCTGCACTTCCCATGCGTTCTCTCTCTCTCTCTCCTCTCTCTCTCTCTCTTTCAAAGTAAATAAATAAATATTAAAAAAAAAACACTTAAAAGTGACTGTTCATAGGGTAAGAAAAGGCTCTGGACAGGGTGCGGCAGGAAAATGTTGTATTTTGCTATAAGCTTTTGTATTTTCTTTTTTCTCATCCATTTTTGAAATGTGTCTATTCACCATTTTGTTAAAAAGGGGAAAAATAATTTAAGTGAATACAGAAAGAGAAATTCCAACGTAGCTTGCCATAAGAGTAGATTAAAGGAGACATAAATCACTCTCTTACCTCAGACGCAGGAAAAAAGTTTCATAAAGTCGAGAGCCACTCATCATGAAACAAACAAACCTTAAGAAACCAGGAGTGGAGGGGCTTTCTTTGACACAGGAGAGTATCTTCTGAAAGAGTAAGACAAACACGCTTTGTGGTGGAATACTAGAAGCATCCTATATAAATAATAAAAAAAATTTAAAAAAAAGAATAAAGGATAAAATGAGAAATATCACCAGGTGGACAGTCTCTAATTACAAAGAAACAAACAAACATGAAAAGATGACACAAATAAATTCGGAGAACCGCCTTATTCCTAGAAGAGGAGATCCACTATTGTAACATGGCAGCCCTTCCCAAATTTGCTGCAAATTCGAAGCAATTTCAATAAGGGCCCTGCAGGAATAGTTCTGTGAAAGCTTACTAATTGATTAAGAAATGTACATGGAAAAGTAAAGGTGCTTTTGAAGATAAGATAATATGGATAAGAGGCCTTTGAAGAGCCAGAACTGGTAGAGGCGGTCCCAGGGCAGGTGTGAAGACGTGTCTGGAAAGACTGTAATGAACTGTGTGGTGTTGGGGGGAAGGAACGGAACAGTGCACAGTGACAACGCCTTGTGCTTGGGGACGCGGCGCCACGGGCCAGTGGGAAAAAGACTATTTCAGTGACTCAAGACCATCGACCGTCCATTTGGAAAAATAAAGTAAAACGAAAGTAGAGTCCTAATTTGCACAACACACCACTAGCCCCCGTTGGATGAACACCTAATATGAAACAGAACTCAAGAAGGTCATACTCTGTCCTGGTGGTCATGAAGTTATCCTTCTGTAGTTTGTTCTAATAATTTAAACAACGCAAGAGCAACCTCAAGCAATACAAGACGTAAGTAAATTTGATTATTTCGAAATACAAAAGTCTGGGATCTTAAAAGACACTGTAAATGTTTAAAATACGAGGAACAGCCTGGGGGAGAGTAATCCCAACCTAGGTAGCAGGGAAGCGAAGTATGCATAAGAAATGAAGTCTTAGAAAGCCATAAGAAAAGGAAACGGAGAGCCAACTCATAGAAGACACGTGGCCATATACCCTCTTTGTGAGAAGATGCTCCCTTCAGGAATAACCAGGGAATTGCACATTAAAACAGCAAGGAAGTGATCTTGTAACGAAAGAGAGACGGGCCACGAGCGGGAGAGGAGTGGAGTGAAGTGTTGGCCAGAAAACAGGGGAAAGGGCTTTTTCTGTTCTGCCTGCAGGGAGTCTAGCTAGCTCAGCCATCACCGGGCTTGTGTGTGAGTGAGAAATGAACAGTGTGCACGCCCTGCAGGCAGACAAGCCCGCCTCCGGATGTGGGACCTGGATGAATTCCTGCGCATGCCCACCAGGAGGTGTGCCCACAAGATGGTTCACTGAGCACCGGTGGTTAAGACTCAATGTTTGGAGGGCGCCTGGGTGGCTCAGTAGGTTGGGCATTGACTTCAGCTCAGGTCATGATCTTGCAGTCTGTGGGTTCCAGCCCCGTGTCCGGCTCTGTGCTGACAGCTCAGAGGCCAGAGCCTGCTTGGAATTGTGTCTCCCTCTCTCTCTGCCCCTCCCCTGCTCATTCTCTCTCTCTCTCTCTCAAAAATGAAAAAAAAAAAGACTCAAAGTTTGGGGACAAACTAAATGGCTATCCACTGGATACAGAGTAAATAACATGGTACCAGTTGTAATGCATGGACTCAAGCATCATATTTCTCTTTCCATGTCAGTACAGACATGTCTCAGAAACACAATGCAGAATAAAAAAGCAAAATGGACGTCGAGCATAGTATCATGTCCTCGCAAGTTAATATTAGGGAGGGGACTTATTGGGATGAACACCAGCTGTTGTATGTAAGTGATGAGTCACTAAATTCTACTCCTGAAAACCAATGTTACATTATATGTTACTACCTAGAATATAAGCAAAAATTTGAAACAAAAAAATAGTAGACACAAAAGAGCGTGTATTTTTGGGAATGCAATATGTTAACTCTGGATATAAAAACTGGAATAGCATACTTTTTTAAATGTTTATTTAGTTTTGAGAGAGAGAGAGAAAAGAGAGAGAGAGAGAGAGAGAGAGAGATCATGGGTGATGGAGGGGCAGGAGTGAGGGAGACGCAGAACCAGAAGCAGGCTCCAGGCTCTGAGCTGTCAGAGCCCAATGCAGGGCTAGAACTCAAAATCTGGGAGATCATGACCTGAGCTGAAATTGGACACCCAACTGACCGAACCACCCAGGCGCCCCACTTTTTTTCTTTCTAATGATGCTGGACTCTTAGCACAGAAGTTGGAGTACACAGAACTCCTCATGGTGGGGACTAACAGTGACTTTAGCTAGATCTTTAATATTTTAGATCTTTACATAGAGTGTCATCAAAGCATATACAAATGTCAACTATAGAGAAGAGATGGTAGGTGTATGACAATTCACTTTTCTAGTCTTGGTAGTTATCTCAATTTTTCAAATAAAAAAAATTAGTTTATAAAAGGATCTGTAGTAATCAGAAGGCTGTCACATCCGTGTGGCTTGGCCAAGCCTGCCCTAGGATCTGCTGTCTCTGTGCATTAGGCTTTCGTGCGTTTGATCTTGTAGTCATCTTTAATAAAACTTCAAAGTCACGTTCGAGCCATTTATACTATTCAACAGGCCTCCGAGAAAGAAAAACTCAATTGGAGTCCTGGGGCTTTAAAATACGTTTAGCTTTGATAATATCTCATGTTCATATGAATCCTTTCATCCCCAGAAAATTAAGCTCCTCAGACATGTTGGCTCAAGGGTCCCCACAGACCCCCTGCGAGGCGGGAGATTGGCTGGTGTTATTTAGAAGAATCCAAACAGGGGCGCCTGGGTGGCTCAGTCGGTTAAGTGGCCGACTTCGGCTCAGGTCATGACCTCACGGTCTGTGAGTTCGAGCCCCGTGTCGGGCTCTGTGCTGACTGGCTCAGAGCCTGGAGCCTGCTTCGGGTTCTGTGTCTCCCTCTCTCTCTGCCCCTCCCCTGCTCATGCTCTGTCTCTATGTCTCTCAAAAATAAATAAACGTTAAAAAAAAAAGAAGAAGAATCCAAACAGTGATAAATTCAGATGCTACAAGTCAGCAGAAAGGCAGGTCGAGGCGCCAGCGAGTCAGGGTCAAGACATTCAGAGTAAGTGGCCATGTCATTTGGGCGACCTCTCTTCTCTTCCTTGATAGCTTCTGCCCATCTTTTATCCTGCATGCTTAATTTCTCAGTTCATGGTTCTGTGGTCATCCTTCACAGCTCCTTTCCCTTATTTATTTTTAACATGTCTCAGAGAAACATAGCTAGAATCTTATCGAAGTCTCAATACATGTCATAACCATATCATCAGTACGGCAACCCTATGTGCCTACTTGTCTACTTCTGACCCTTGTCCCCTCTTTCCACCCCTTACCGGTAAATTTCCCTGGAATAAGATTTGCAGGTACCTGTTGGCATCGTTGTAACATCAAGTGTCTGTAAAATGTTGAGGGATGGAGGTTTGAAAAATTTTTGAGTTCTCTGCTTAGTATCTTTTATGGATTTATTCAAGAAATGTCATCTCTCTCTCTCTCTCTCTCTCTCCCCTTTCTTTTTAGTAAGACTAAGAGTTTATCTTCCAGTTACCTAAATAATAAATGTTAGTTATAGAAAAATCGAAAAGTAGGTATTTTTAAAAATATCAAATTTTGAAGAAAAGAAATGCCTTCAGAAACACCTACCATGGTCAGGTGAGGTAGAGTTCTCTTCTGTATCCTTTGAATGTTTTCATAAACATAAAATTTCATAAAACTGTGCTTTTAGGTCTATTTCATAATTTTATATATTCACTTAATATTATTCCTTCATTGTTTTTGCAGTATGATTTTGAAGCTACTGAATCTATCATGTTTGCGGTTGACGCTGTATGTTGCCAAACCTGTATTTTAGAATACTGAAGTGGGTTTCAACTTGTAACTACAGTCCTACCTTGTTTCACTGTGCTTCCCTGTTTAATATTTTTTATTTTTATTTTTTAAAATACAATTTATTGTCATGTTAGTTAACATACAGCGTGTACAGTGCGCTCTCGTCTTCAGGAGTAGATTTCGGTGATTCATCGCTTACGTACAACACCCAGTGCTCATCCCAAGTGCCCTCCTCAATGCCCGTCCCCCACTTTCCCCTCTCCCCCACCCCCCATCAACCCTCAGTTTATTCTCTGTGTTTAAGAGTCTCTTCTGGTTTGCCTCCCTCCCTCTCTGTTTGAAACTATTTTTCCCTTCCCTTCCCCCCTGGTCTTCTGTTCAGTTTCTCAAATTCCAGATATGAGTGAAAACATATGATACGTGTCTTTCTCTGACTGACTCATATACAAGATTTTTTTTCTATAACGCAGGAGCCATAGCCAGGACAGGAAATCATTCACAACTTATGTATCTTCAAATATGAAGACTAATTTTTGTCAGTTATAACAACCTGTGTGTTCAGAGAAAGGTAAGAGGGACGATACAGAGACACTGTTGGAGCTTCACAAGTCGGACAGTCTTGGATCCGATATCCAGTTCTGTGATCACCAGCTGTGTGATGTTAGGCACATTAGTTAACTTTCTGGAACCTCACTCTTCTCTTGTATAAAGATACCTGCTTCTTAAAGTATATAAAGCATTTGGTATGGTTTGCCTGGTACAAAATAACGACTAAATAAATGTGAACTAAATCAATGATTGAATGAGCAATGAATGAATGAAAAAAAGAAAGAAGCATGGAAATACATAAAATGTCATGAGCAAAAAAAAAAAAAAATTACCTGGAATGAAAAAACATGTTTCCGTGTGACGCAGGCGCACTTGAATCTACTGTAATGTTTGTAGGCAGCTGTAGAAAGCTGTCCTGTCGAGGTCTTGGTCTCTTGCCTGGACAATTTTTTTGAGGTCTGGGATTTGGGAGGCGACAGAGCAAGGAGTTGTCACGTAGGTAAGTCATACAGCGGGCTAAAATTCACCGGATAACAGAGCATCTTTCACTGTGTCGGTCACGGACACGGCTCGAACTAGTCTCCGTGGCTTGTTCCCTGGGGGTTTCCTGCCCGGCATTAGCTCAGGGCCATGTCAGTATTTTTCTACTTCCATTTCAAAATGAAAAATGCTCCTGGACTCCACAGTGGGCACGAGAAATGGATGAAGAAGAAATGGGGCATGTACGCAAGTGTGTGAAAGTAACAGAAACCGCCTAGGGTACTTTGCATGCACTTACATGCGTGTCGCTCTTTGAGCGGTTTCCTTTCGGCTAAAGGAGAGTGACAGCCACTCCTTGGCCACATGTGCTTGTCCTTTCGTTGGTTAGAGATCGGATGCTGTCTCAGGGAGCCGGCGTCTTCATGGAGGTGGAAGAGAACCACGACCAGCCACGAGGATGTGCTGTCTCGCTGCCGACGGAGCCCTTGCTTCCGATGTGGCTCAGACACACACTGGATCCTTTATGAATATTCGCTGATTCGGTGATGGAAGGGCCAAAACACTCCTATGAATAGTTTCCTCTCATGGGGAAAATGTGTGCATGTATGTGCACACGTGTGCACATGTGAACACTCTTGGTCATGTGGATTCTCTGCTCTTACAGCTGTGCCTTTAATGGTCCCCGACCCCAGCTGCAGGGACACAAATACAGCACCCGGGCAGCACTCCGGAGGTGGACAGAGGCTCTGCGTACGAGTGTGGACCGCCAGCCGCCGTCCTGCAGACCAGTCAGCAACATTGAGGCACAAGGGCCCGGGAACTGCCCGGCAGCCTGCGTGACGTGAGCTCTGGGGGACCCCGTTGGGCTTATCAAGCCCTCAAACCCCAGCAGGGCACAGCCGGGCGAGGCCCCGTCACACAGCTCAGCCTTGCTTATCGGTGCCAC
Organism: Paguma larvata; assembly: GCA_030068075.1. Classification (NCBI taxonomy): domain Eukaryota; kingdom Metazoa; phylum Chordata; class Mammalia; order Carnivora; family Viverridae; genus Paguma; species Paguma larvata. Next base: position 3,605,672 of record CM057826.1, read on the forward strand.
GCGGGCAAGCGGCCATGCCTGGGTGCTGAGCGCTCTGTGTCCTCAGATGACAGTATTCTGCCCCCGTCCATGCCTCCCCCTGCCACGCTCCCCTCCCCTGTGCTGCACACGTGTTCTAACACTGAGCGTGTGGCGTCTGCTAAGTGGCATGTGGCTTGTGCACAAACGGCCTTGAGTGAGTAAGTGAAGGCCTCACTGGCTTCCTTCTGCAAGTGCCCCAGCCTTCGGTCCTGCTCGGGGGCTCTCCGCACCGCCTGGGTCACCGTGGCTCGAGGGCCGGGAGCCCGTGCGTCCAGAGGCTGACTCACCTTTGACCTGAGCGAGCTGTGCCTTGATGTAGCACGTTCCCTTTGGAGGCGAACGTCACCGGATAGAAACAAGCATCCTGTCCGTCCATTGGTTAGATCTGAGGGATGCGAACGGGTAACTATAAAGGAGACAACTTGGAGACCGCGCCGCCCAGAGGCTGTGTGTCTGCTTCTGTTTCATGCTGGCAGGAAGTTCGCCCCTTTGACTATCAGGCCGGGCAGCTCAGAGCTCTGGTCACAGACACTAGCCACAAAGAGGAAGCGTTCAAGCCTGACTCTCGGTCCTGGGGCAGGAGACTCTGAGGCCGCTCTGTCAGGGTGGGGGGGATCGTCAGCCCTCCAAGCCACCCCTGCCCTGCAGGGCCGGTCAAGGCCAGCAGAGGGCTGCGGCCTTGCTCATGTGGTGTGTCCTAGGCACTACTGGCATTCGGTGTGTGTGCATGCCTGTGAGTGTGTGTACATGCAAAGGAGAGGTGGGGGGCGGCCTGTGGTTATGGGTGGAGAGAAACAGGGAAAGAGGAGGGAGACATACGTCGCTAGCTGCCCCCGAAGCTCTGCGGGTGGGTGAGCCCGGGGTGACTGGAGGAAGTGTGAGCGGCCACTTAGCTGGTCACCACGGAGTAGCGCTAGTGAGTGTGCAGGAGTATGAGGGCTGGTATTTGCTAGTGTCACCCAACAGGAGGAAGACACATGAGATTTCCTCAGATATGCTTATTGAGCCAATGAATTATGGGTCCCGGAAAGGCTCCGAGGTTATTAAATAAAGCCACCTGGTCTGGACTTCGAATATCCTGAGGGACAAGACACTGACCAGGGCTCTGCGCCCGGTGCTTTCCTAGCTCCTCCTCACGGAACTATAATCCCACGAGAAAGCGTACCTGTCAGAACAGGGCAGAGTTTGCCGAGGCGACAAACACCATACCTCAGTTTGTTTCTTGTTCCCGACCAGTCCACGGGGGTCCAGCCAGGCTGCCCAAGCTGCCTCCTCCATGCGTCGGACTGACGACCACAGCTGCTCTCGTATCGTGATACTTCCGTCTGGACACCTGCCTTCTCGGTCACGATAGCGGGAGGAGAAAACACAGAGAGTCACTAAGAGTATGGAATTGCTTCCCCCAAAGGGACACAACGCGTTGGCCAAAATTGGCATCCTTCTCCTCTGCAGGGGTGCAGCTTGCTACTTGGCAAGCACTGGTAGTGGGTCCCAGCGGTGTGGACTACGTGTTTTGGGGGAGTGCACAGACATCGAGATGCGCCCGAGCTTATAAAACAATCCTTCTGGCCCACAACTCTGCTCTCTACATATCACGCACGCACAGCCGGTATCTTGCGTGACCTGGCGGCACAGGGCGCCCCTGCCCCCCTCCTCCCTGAGACTACCCCTCTTTGGCTCCAGGACTCTCCCCTCTCCTGGTCATCCTTCCCTGCTCGGGGTCCTTTGCTGGTTCTGTCTTGTCCCCTCTGGCTTAGAGTTCTGGTATTCACCACGTCCTGGAGTTCTTTACTTCTGTCTACACAGCCAATCTAAGGGACTTAATTATTATCCATACATAGATAACTTGAAGACTTTTACCTCTAATTGGAAAGCCCTTGTCTGTAGCTGAAATCTATATTTCTGAGTGACCCTACCTCCTGGGTGTTGGATAGGCAACTTGACAGGGAGCACCCTAAACTCCCAATCCTGATGGCTCCCCACCTGCACCCGGCTCCCCCCGCCACTTTCCCTGGGTCAGCGAGTGACGACTCTGAAAGTTGTTCAAGTCACATGTTTCAGACTCAGTTTTGGTCCCTCTCACTCCTTGCATTTCATCCAGAAAAATCTTGCGAACGCTACGTTGGCGATATATCTAGGAGATGACCGTTTCCTGGCTCCACCTTGCTCTCAGTTCCTGTCATCTGAGTTATTATAAGAGCTCCGCGACTTGGTTCCTGGCGTCTGTATTCTATTGTTTCTATTACCCACATAGTGGCCAGAGGGATCCCTTCTAGACCTACTTTGGATCCTGTAACTCTTCTACATAAAACCTTCTAGTAGCTTCCATCCCAATCAGAGTAAGTTGACACTTTCATAGTTTCCAAAAAGACTTAGCAAATCTCCTTTCACTCTTGTTACCTCTCAGATGTTATTTTTATTCCTCCCTCCCTTGCTTCCCATATCCTAGGCAATTTTATTATTATTATTATTATTATTATTATTATTATTACTACTACTAATTTTGGTCTTACATGAACGTGCCAGGCGTTCTCCTCCTTCAGAGCTTTTGCTCCCATCCCCTGCTGGCATGATCTTTCACCAAAGAAGGTGGTGCTCTCATCTCCTTCAGGTTTTTTCATTATTGATTTCTAAAGTAATTCCATTTTGGCCAGAGACTATCCCCGTAGGCTAGGAATCTTTTTCAATTGACTGAGACTTGTTTTATGACCCAGAATAGGATCCATTTTGGTAAATGTCCCACGTGCATGTGAAAAGAATACACATTCTGCTGTTTTTGGATGGAGTGCTCTATAAATACCAATAACATCGAGTTAGTTAATAGTTTTGTTCTCTACCTTAATTGATTTCACATCCATTGTTTGTATTGTTTATTGAGAAAGGGCTATCAGGGTCTCCGGTGCAACGGTGGATGTTTCTATTTTTCTCACAGGTGGCGTAGTTCTTACCTTTATGAAATGAACTTTAAACCTTTTAGCATTCTTACTTTAATATTTACTTCGTATGATAGTGACACAGCCACTTCAGGTGTCTTTTCATTGGTGTTAGCTTTGTATACATTAATCCAACTTTCTTGCTTTTAACTCACCTGTGCCTTATTACCTAAAGCATTTTCTTGTAGATAGCATATAGTTGAGTCTTTCTTTCTTTTTTTTTTTTTGAGAGAGAGAGAGATAGAGAGATAGAGAGAGAGCAAGTGAGTGGGGGAGAGGCAGAGAGAGAAGGAGAGAATCTTAAGCAGGCTCCATACCCAACACAGAACCCAACACAGGGCTGTATCTCACAACCGTGAGATCATGACCTGAGTTGAAATCAGGTCGGATGCTTAACTGACTGAGCCACACAGGGCCCTGAGTCTTGCTTTTTTAGTCCAGTCTGACCATCTCTCCTATAAGAAGGATGTTTAGACCATTTGCATTTGACGAAATCTGGTCTGAACCACTGATATAGGTTAAGTTTATCTTCCTACTTGTTTCTGTTTTTCCACCTGCTCATTGTTCCTTTTTCCCCTGTTTTCTTTTAAATTAATTGAATGCAGGGCGCCTGGGTGGCTCAGTCGGTTGAGCGTCCGACTTCGGCTCAGGTCATGATCTCGTGGTCTGTGAGTTCGAGCCCCTGCGTCGGGCTCTGTGCTGACAGCTCAGAGCCTGGAGCCTGCTTCAGATTCTGTGTCTCCCTCTCTCTCTGCCCCTCCCCCACTCGTGCTCTGTCTCTCTCTGTCTCAAAAATAAATAAAAACATTAAAAAAAATAAAAAATAAAAAATAAAATTTTTTTAAATTAATTGAATGCTTTCCTTTGATTCCATTTTACCTCCTCGTTAGCTATAAGTAGTTGGGTTAGTATTATGTATCTTTAATCACAGACTTTCTTCAAGTGATTGTCTACCACTTCACATATTGTGCAAGAACCTTAGAAGGGCACTCGCTGACACTCTTTTCTGCAATTGGTGCCTTTATTAACATATGTCTTACTTTTACATGGTACCAACCCCACACTGCACTGTTCTCATTTTATTTAAAGAATCAATAATCTTTTATAGAGATATAAGATTTTATTTTATTTTATTTTTTTAAGTTTATTTATTTATTTATTTTTAGTTATCTCTACGCCCAACATGGGGCTCAAACTCACAACCCCAAGATAAAGAGTTGCACGCTTTTCTGACTGAGCCCTCCAGGTACCCTTTTTGTAGAGATTTAAATAAGAAGAAAAGACATACCGTACATTGAACCTGAAGTTACTGTTGTTGGTGCTCTATTTTCCTTTGTATAGATCCAACTGCCATCATTTTCATGCTTCTTAAAGGCATTTGTTGAACGTTTCTTGTAAGTACATGTTTGCTAGTCATGAACTCTCTCAGCTTTTTCATATGCCTATGAGTTCTCCTTTATTTACGAAATATAATTTGTGAGATAAAGAGCTCCACGTAGAGAGTTTTTCACTTCCTTTCAGACCTTGAAGATGTTCCACTGTCTCTTTACTCGCATTGTTTCTGATGAGAAATCTGCTGTCACTCTTAGCTGCAGTTTTCTTCCTCATTGCATTTTATTCTCTGCTTTTAAATGTTTCATTTATCACCGATTCTGAGCAATTGGGTTATGATGTGTCTCCGAGCAGCTGTGCCTTGCTTCTTGTGCTCAGGAGTCATCGAGATTCTTGAATTCAATTTCATCAAATTTCGAAGTCTTTTGGACATGATTTCAAATATTCTTTATGGCCACTCTCCCTCCTGTCTTATGAAAGTCCAGTCACATCTTCAGGAAAGTTCTTGATTTTGACGGTGGAAACAGGCACCATTTGCAGCTCCAATGTGAGCACCAGGCACTGTTCCTTCAATCCTTTGTGGTGATTTTTCCCTGCTCTCATGTAGCGCTGTGCTAGTACCTTCTCTGTGAGCCCTTCCCAGCCTACCTCCAGTTGAACATGCCTCCCTCTTAGAAAATTCTTCTGCCTTCTTTTCCATAGCCCTTCTTACCTTCTGACATAGTAAACTGCATAATGATAAAGATTTAAATTTTCTTTATTCATCGCTGCACCCCCAGCATCTGGGATAGCACCACGTAAACAGTAAATTCTCAATAACTATGTAAGGACTAGATAAATAAACAGTTGAGTCTTTGAATGAATTGTTGAATGAATATGTGACTTGGTGAACAGCTGAATGAATGAAGAATAAATGAACCACTCCAGGGACAACTATCTATTTTCCCACTTAGAGCAATGAAGATGGATGCCAGTTCACTAAACTGATACTCTACTTCTATTTACTAAACCAATAGTTTTGGTGAATTCTGGGTATATATGCAGAACCCATCACATATGTGACAGAGTTTGGAGCCAAGAAGGGGATCAGAAGAGAGATGCATGACCTCCCAGGATTTAAGAGTAGGTGACTGCTGGGTGGTTGCTTTACCTGTGGTGTGCACTGGGACAAAACCTAGAAGTTCCAGGTAGAGCCAGCTGAGATAGAAAGAAAGAAAGAAAGAAAGAAAGAAAGAAAGAAAGAAAGAAAGAAAGAAAGAAAGAAAGAAAGAAAGAAGAAAGAAAGAGAGAGAGAGAGAGAGAGAGAGAGAAAGAAAGAAAGAAAGAAAGAAAGAAAGAAAGAAAGAAAGAAAGAAAGAAAGGATAAAGGTGTAATATTATAAGCAAATGTAAACCAAATGAGTGAGGAGAAAAACCAGGCACAGGGCAGACCAAAAAATGAGAATGAGGAATTTGTTAGAATGATGGAAGTAAGCTCGGGTGTAAGAAAATTCAGGAGTAAGTATTAAAAACATGAAGGAATCTAGAAAAACAGGAGAAGGGTGTTGTACACACCCTGGGATCCAGGCCAATTGTCTTGATGGTGGACTCTCTTCCAGAGGTCCTTTATCCTGGTGATCGAGGATGTCTGCTCATCAGCCCCGGGTCTCCCAAGCCATCTATCTTGGGTTGCCAAAGGAACATTTATGCTTTTCAGATCTCGAGGCCCCAGTTTGGATTGAAAACACAGGGGCATTGCACAAAGAGGGCACACATGCTCCTCTGGCTTCAGGAGGGCTGCTTGGGAGAGGAACATTACAGGATCCATTTTCAGGCTGAATGCTGATGAGCCATCTTGGCTTCACATTCCTATTTACGTTAATAAAACAGACGGCCTGGGCCTCGCCGGGCTTGGAGGAGAAGTACAAGCACATCCTGCAAAACTAAAGTAAATGATACATTTGGCAGCAAAAATCGCTAATCATCAATCATAATTTACAAAATCAATTTCAAAAATGCCAGAAGCTTTGGAACATGTTTTAAAATATGACTATTTTCCAACAACTAAAAACATTTTTAAAGTTGTGATTGCACAGAAAGGAGTAGCTCTTTCAAAAAAGCAATTTCTGAACTTTTATCCCACTGTATGGATGAAAGCTAAGCAGCAAATAGTGACCAGTAACATCCATTAAGAAAAAAACTTGAAATTAATAATTAACTTCTAGTGTATTCTTTGAAACGGATGCTCATCTATTCGTCTAAATAATTTTATATCCTTTCAAAACAGAGGTCAAAATAGTCATTTATTGAAACTGAGTCTAATGCGAAATTCAAAAAGAACTCAGTAACTTCATTACAATGCCACGTATTAATGAGTACTGATGACCTTGGTGAATTTGCAATACCTTACATAAAAACACGAACGACTGGCTTTGATATCAAGAAGAAAATCTGAGAACTTTGATTCATGTCTCTCTGTTCTTCATAGCTGTAGATTTTCATAGCTATGTGGGGTCTGCAGACTGACCGTATGGATTTGTGGCTCTGTTGATGCGTCGTGGTTGCTGAACCATCGGCATACGTCAGTGCACTCCGGAAGGGTACAAAATGCCTCCACAGTGTCTTCCTGAAGTCCGGCTTGAATGTATCTTTACGTAGCAGGTGCTTGGCGGGGCCACCTGTGCAGAGACCAGCAAGCATATGGTTTCTCTGCACCATGAACACTTGCTTTGGGAACTCTTCAACTTTGATACACCCTGGCAGCGGCAGGCCACTCCAGACGTTATCAGTGACGTCCTCATGTTGCTGCGTCAGCCACACCAGAAAGGGGAGAGTTACAGAACTGACGGGATTTGGGAACATTGACTTTCTTGGGCCACGGTTATTTTCTCTGTTTCTCTTTGCCTTTCCCATAAAAGTTCATTCCAGAATAATCTGGAATCGCTGGATGGACAATTAGGACTTATGTTAACTATTTTTCGTTCCTAACTACTTGTGCCAAAATGTAGAATCCTTGAATGCTTCATAGAATTGGCTGTGGACCCCAACTGTTTTCATTGGGAATGGAATTGAAATAATTTCTTTGAAATTGAAATTAGATAAAAATTATAAGCACATGATCTGCTTGCCTTACAGAGTGTGCAGTGAAGGGAGGAAGAGGAAGGAAGAGTCACCCGAACTCACTGATGAAATTTGGCGATTTATGTAATTACATGTAGTGGAATTTTAAAAATGGTAGCGACTTAGTTTGTGCTCTGGTGATTTCTAAGATAAGAACATAGAGATCCAGGGGCACCTGAGTGGCTCAGTCGGTTAAGCGTCCGACTTCGGCTCAGGTCATGATCTCATAGTTCGTGGGTTCAAGCCCCACATCGGACTCTGTGCAGACAGCTCAGAGCCTGGAGTCTGCTTCGGATTCTGTCTCCCTCTCCCTCTCTCTCTCTGCTCCTCCCCCGCTCATGCTCTGTCTCTCAAAAATTAAATACACATTTAAAAATTTTTTTTTAAAAAGAACATAGAGATCCACCGTCTCTCAGCTTTAGAAAAGATGCAAAATTGATGCCCTAAACCTCAGTTACTGCGAACAGTGACTCACTAGATCGGAAATGGAATGCTTACCCTCCACCCCTCCCTGAAGGAAATGCCGGTTGTAAGCAGACAGGTGGAGACAGGGGAGGAGCGTAGGGTGAGAAGGAACAGTTGTGGCTTCAAGCTCATTAGCATGTCAGTAGAGTTGCTGAGGCCTAAAAACCCTGGCCTTTCAGCTGTGGTGACACAGCGGAGCCTGGGGGCTTTCTTGCTTGTGCAGGTGAGGAGAGGAGCCCACCCACCCAGATCCAGAGCCTTGAAGGACACCGGCTGGGCTCCTGCCTGGCTCCGAGCAGATGTGTGGACAAGGGGGAGACAGATAGACGCCATTCACGCCCCTTCACTCCTCTTCTCCTTAAACCAGCCCCTCTCTTGCCTTTTCCATTATGAACACACACACACACACACACACACACACACACACACACCAAAAAACATTGTTGTCCAAAGGAGGGTTATTTTTGGTTGCACAGCAACATAGATTTCAAGGTGGCCTTCCCTTGGCTTCGATTGGCTTCAAGACACCCTTCTAAGTCACAGACTTGACTGGGGAGCACGTGCCTGGGACAGCTGTTCCTCACTTACCTACACAGTAGTTACCTGTCCCCACAGCAGAATTGCTTTCTGTATAAACTGGGTAAGCTCACTGTTTAAAGCAATTCACTAATGGGTACTGTCAAAAAGTGGGAGATCGCTGTTTTTGAGTCTATTTTTTCTTTATCACATTTGCATATATCAGAAAACATTCAGAGTGTACTGGATTCAGAGTCTGAAAATTCATAGAATATTAGAAGTTTTTACATTCAATTAAACCTTAACGTTTTCTTCCCCAATTCATTTTTGGCACTAGGCTCTATCTATCTATCTATCATTTTTCATTGAAGTATAATTGACATATAATATCCTATTTGTTTCAGGTGCATCTTAGCAATTTAATATATATGTGTGTATATATATATATGTGTGTGTGTGTGTGTGTGTGTGTGTGTATTATTTTAGAGAGAGACAGTGCACATAAGCAGGGGAAAGGGGCAGAAAGAGAGAGAGAGAGAGAGTAGGTTCTAGGCTCAGCCTGAAGCCTGGCATGGGGCTCCATTTCACAACCCTGGGATCATGACCTAAGCCGAAATCAAGGGTCAGACGCTCAACCGACTGAGCCATCTGGGTGCTCCTAGCAATTTAATATCTCTGTACATTACAGAACGGTGCCCATGGTGAGTCTAGTTACCATCCGTCACCGTGCAAAGTAGTTACGCTAATATTGACTACATTCTTTACACTGTGCATGACATCTCCATGACTTTATGACTGGAAAATTTGTACCTTTCAATCCCAGCAAGAGGGTGTTTCTTTTTATTTTTTCTATTTGAGGGAGAGAGAGAGAGATTGAGAGAGAGAGAGAGAGAGAGAGAGAGAGGAGAAAGCAAGGGAGCCTGGATGAGGGGCAGAGGGAGAGAGAGAATCCCAAGCAGGCTCCACACTAAGCACAGAGCCTGACACGGAGCTCTATCCTATGAACTGTGAGATCGTGATCTGTGCTGAACTCAAGAGTCAGATGCTCAACTGACTCAGCCACCCAGGGGCTCTCCAGCCATAGGATTTTTATTGAAAATGGGACTCGCCTTTTATTCTTCTCAAAACTTCTCTTGTGGATTTTCATGCAATTGATTTGGTTAGTTTTGACACAACTCTCCGATGTCAGACCTTTGTTCTACCTCTGAATTTGCATTCTGGTTCCTTGATCATTAAACGACACTATCTCCCCCTCCCCGATGTGCACCAGAGACTCCCAGCTCCCCCTGCACGCTGGCAGCCCCACCCTAGGAAGTGGGGATATCTGAAAACCGCTCTACGTTTTACTTCCTGACTCCACTCAGAATTGGGCTGCCCCCACCTCACCGCGCTTCTACCACCAGAGGCACCACCTAGAACACCTTTCTTCTTGCTTGGGGGAAACTCGGACAGGCGGTCTCTCGCTGGAAGAGGAGCTGACCCCAGGATCCAGAAAGGGGAACTTTGTGACGAGGACAGGAAACCAGGGGATGTCATGACCCGGTTATTTTGCTGACCAATGTATTTTGAGAAAGTATACATTAAATAATTATCACCATGAGCACTTGCAGAGAAACAGAAGGAAATCTAAATCAGAAAAATAAATGAAAAGTTTCTATTTGAAGGTCTATAGATAAAAGGACTGCTGGCTTGGGGCGCCTGGGGAGCTCAGTCCATTGAGCATCCAATTCTTGATCAGAACTCAGGTCATGATCTCACGGTTAGTGAGTTTGAGCTGCAGGTCAGGCTCCACACTGAGCATTGAGTCTGTTTACAATATTCTCTCTCTCTCTCTCTCTCTCTCTCTCTCTCTCTTACCCTGTGCCCCATTCCCCCACTTACTCTCTCACTCTCTCACTAAAATAAAAAAATAAAAATAAAAAAGAGACTGCTAGCTTGAAATTTAGGAGTTTTGATTTTGTGTGGTGTAAATACTGGTAAAAATCTTCACATCAAAATTCCAACCTTAGGCTTAGCTGGGTTTGGAAGAGGGGAGCAAGGGGGTCAGGTGTGACCGTTTCCACAGAAATGACTCAGACACGGTCCGCAAAGCAGAGCAAACAGCCACAGAAGGGGCGGCAGGAGGATTTATGGAAGAGGAACCGAGCCCCGTCCAGAGCCGTCCGGGTGTGGCCTGGAGCAGGTGAGGGCGATATCCTGCACAACCTAACTGGAGGGCTTGGAAAGGCCCCAAAGCCGTCACAGAGAAATACTGGCAAATTCCGTGTCTGGAGCCGCGGCTTCCAATTTGTTCTCAGCCCTGAAATTCCAGAGCCACCGTGGTCTTCCCTCGCTCCCGATGCTCCCGGAACACGCCTGTTGCCATGTATTCAATCCATAAGCCATGTGTCCTTGTGATCCTTTCTGGGAGTGAGGCTGAAATTTCTGTTACGTAGGTTTCCAGCGTAGCTATTGGGGGGAAATAGAAGTCTTGGAAGTTAATATGGAAAGGTAAGTTCCGAAGCCAAAGGATTCTGGAATGTATGGAAGTCCCTTGGCAAATTCTGCCATTTTCTGCAGAGAAGAAATGTCTACCTAGGAATGGCCATGATGTCAACCCTGCTAGGACCTCAGCGGAAACAGGGGAATCACGTGGGCAAGCAAACAGCAGCGGGACCACGTGTCCCGGGCCACCAGGGAATCTGCGGCAGCAGGTCCTGTGGCTGACAGCCTCCCTCTCTCTCTCTACTAAACTTTGGGAGGTGGGTGGGAGAGGAAGGATATTCGATCTGCTAAACTCAAGTCGTATCCCTGGCCCCCAGGCCTACACTGCACAGAAACTCACTCTTTACATGGCTACGCCGGGACAGTTCCATCACTGCCGTAATAAATCCCTGAAGATTTAGCAGCTTAAAACAACACAAATTCATCCTCTTACAATTCCGGAAGGTCTGGGGTCCACGAGACGCTCACTGGGCTGAAGTCAAGGTGTCGGCAGCCCGTCCTCCTTGCCAGCCTTTCCCAGCTCCTGGGGACTTCTTTGTGTTGTTGGCAGAATTCAGTGTCTTGAGACTGTGGGACTCAAGTCCCCACATTCATGCTCGCTGCCAGCCAAGGGGCATTCCAAGTCTCCGTCCCACGGCTCACGGCCCATCCTCAAATCCAGCAATGGTGACCGAGGGCCCCTCGAGTTGCCTGTCTCTGGCTTCTCTGCTTTTGAGGGTTTGTGTGATCAGATTCACCCACTCAGCTAATCCAAGAAAATCTCCCCACCTCAAGACCCATAATTTTAATCTCATCTACAAAATTTAGTCTGCTAGGTTCCAAGGTAGCATCTCTGGGGGCCCTTTATCCTACCTACTATCTGAAGAATTTCAGAAAATACATAAGACCATAAGGCTAATATTTACACTGCATACGAGCAGCAGGTAAATTTATGCTAACTGAAAATATTCTTATGTATTTAACATATCCTTCAAAGACTTTGCCTAGAAAAGTTATTAATATTTAGTTGAATTATTAAAATTAAAATTTTAAAACATACATTGGATAATCCACACTTTTCCTAATTTTTTTTAAATTTTTTAAATGTTTATTTATTTTTGAGAGAGAGAAACAGACAGACAGAGCATGAGCAGGGGAGAGGTACAGACAGAGAGGGAGACGCAGAATCTGAGACAGGGTCCAGGCTCTGAGCTCTCAGCACAGAGCCCGATGCGGGGCTCAGACTCGGGAACCGCGAGATCATGACCTGAGCCAAAGTCGGACGCTCAACCGACTGAGCCACCCAGGCGCCCCCCTAATTTTGACTGACCTCCCATGTTCACTGGCAATAGAAACAGTTGACAGTGGTCCGGGCATCAGCCTGAGGGGCCCCTAAGCCCCGTTCAGCTCCGATTCTCAATACTTTCCATTAGTGAGTGCTGCCATTGTCCCCAATCTCTTCTTTTTCTTCAAAGTGCCTGTTTCCTGTCTGTCTTCCTCGCCAAAAATCACAAAGGCAGAGATCACGCGTGTTGTATCGCTTAGCACGCAGACCTCATGCACTGCATCTAGAGAAAAGCAGATTCTTAATAAACATTTGTAATCCGTGGCTATAGCAGTGAGTGGATGAGTGGGTGGATGGTGGGGTGGGTGGATTAGTGGAAGGACAGATGGACGGGTGAGTCCACGGCTCTATAGAATAGTTTCTTAAATTGAGAGGATTTTCCACCAGATAACTTCGGCTTTCACTCGGTACTTAGGTTCTGTGATTCTCTAAGTCTGGCCATATCGGGGGGAAGATATCCTTCCCACTTGATAGTTCCATACATCTGTTCGGCACATCTGCATCTACCGTCTCTTTGGGTTCCACAATACCGCCCACATAACCAGAACAGATATCACTCTCATTTTAATCATTAGGAAATAAAGACTGAAAAGCTAGTTTGGAAGAAAGGACCAAACTCTGGGCTTTTAATTTCCGATGAAGTATGTTTGCTATGTATTAAGTCTCATACACAATTCACTAGGCCATCACGCATACACGAGCGTTGATAGCGTATGTGGATCTAAATTCCAAATTCTGGTTTAAAACTTTTTTAATGTCTATTCCTTTTTGAGAGAGAGACAGAGAGACAGAGTGCGAGCAGGGAAGGGTCAGAGAGACAGGGAGACGCAGAATCCGAAGCAGGCTCCAGGCTCTGAGCCGTCAGCGCAGAGCCCGATGCAGGGCTCAAACCCACAAACCGTGAGAACATGACCTGAGCAGAAGTCTGTCGCTCAAACAACTGAGCCAGCCAGGCGCCCCCTCTCCACTTTTTAAAACCAGAACTTGAGGGGTGCCTGAGTCAGTTGGTTAAGCATCCGACTTTGGCTCAGGTCTAAACCTCATGGTTTCATGGGCTCAAGTCCACGTCGGGGTCTGTGCTGACAGCTCAGAGCCTGGAGCCTGCTTCAGATTCTGTGTCTCCCTCTCTTTCTGCCCTCCCCTGCTCTCCCTTTCATGCTCTCTATCTCTCAAAAATAAATAAAACCTTTAAGAAATGTGGAGATGAGTTTTTATAGAGTTCCAAAGTCTAGACCCAAACCCAGAGAGGGCTGCGTGTGCAGTGAGGACGTCAGGGTCCTTAGACACCTGGTCCCAGGACTTCTCCCCCTTCTTGGGCAAGGTCTCTCTCACAACCTAGGGACACTAATGCCGCATGTTCAGGATGGGAGGGAGACAGGGTGTCTAAACTACCTGGGTCAGGGAACTGGAGCTCGACTAAAGTGTTCCAAGTCTAAAATTGGTTTCTACTTAGTGAGGACCAGGCTCGCGGGTCTGCACAGGTGCGGTGGCATCCCCAAGACCCCCAAGATCCCCCGCTGTGGGGACGAGTACACATCGTCTACACCCGCAGTCAGCCCTGCAGGAGCTGCGTTCATCGGGGCCCTTCCTTCCTCTGAAAACCCCCACGGTGAGTCGACATCTGTTAGCATTAGACTCCATTATTTTACTTTCCCTTTGTTTTCTCTTCCTCTATTTCTTACAGGCTTCAAAAATCGATTCATCTAGGGTCCTTTTTACTAGAAAACACAGCAACTACATGCTATTTGCTGCAAGATGCTTCTGCTTGTATCTTTGAAGGGAAGCAGTCCGGTGGGACACGGACGAGCCCTCCGTCACACCCGGCGAGCAAGGGGCGCCTTCTCCCTGCGCGCCGCCTTTCTCCGGGGAAGGGCAACGTATTTCACGACACCCGGTCACATTCAGCTTGGCTCCTCATGAGAACGGTGTTTGCATCCCACGCGTCGGCACCTTAATTACTTTGCATGACTCGAATCGCTTTTGGAGATTTGTTCTGTGTCATCAGATTTAAGTGTCTGCGCGCGGTCCCCGGGGGAGCCGAGCGGCCCCGTGACTTTCCTTTCATGGAAAAATGCACCGCAGAACCCGAGCCGGCCCCGCAGAGGAACGATAGTGACATAAATCTCTGCCGTTCGGACTCCAGGGCTTGGGGATGTGTTTATTTTCTTGCTGTTATTCCTTCAATGTTTGCTTTCCAGAGCAAACCTGGCTGCTAAGGATTATTAACTAGGATAAAGCATTTCCATTAAAACCTCCTGGTGAAACATATTGGCCAAATCTTCACTTTGAATCTTGTTCATAAATAATCATTAAGGATTTGTTTCGTCGTATTCAAAGAAGGAATGTAGGAGAAGGAAGAGGAGGAGGAGGAAGAGGAGGAGGGGGAGGAGGGCTGCAGAGGAGGAGGAGGAGGGGGAAGAGAAGGAAGGGAAGGCGGGTTGGGGAGGAGGGGGAGAATGAGAAGGAGGAAGGTAGGGGAGGAGGAGGAGAGAAAAGGCCTTAAACTTCTGCTTAGCTAGCAAGCTAAACTGGCTTATTTCAAGTTGCTTTCAGCAAGACCTTCTTCGAGCAAACATGATGATATTGACGGCCTAAGTCTCTAGAAACTTGTTCCTAAGAAGGTCTTGCATTTAATGACTCTGTAAAGCACTTACATTTGGACGAAAGCGCTCCGCGAGCCCCACGAGCGCATGGAGACAGCACGGGGTGCTGGCGCACGAGGGTGGGGCTGCCGTGTGTGAATGATACTCGCCAACAGCAAACAGCCGTCGCGTCTAACTTCTGCGGGAAATGAGCAGCCGGCATTTGGCGAAGCTGGCTGAGCACGTCGCGGTTTTATTTTTTGATTTTTTAAATTTTTTTATTGTCAAATTGGTTTCCATACAACAGCCAGTGCTCATCCCAACCCGTGCCCTGCTCAGTGCCCGTCACCCACTCTCCCCCCTCCCACACCCCCTCCAACCCTCGGTTTGTTCCTTTAAACACATCGTGGTTTTAAATATCACCTCAGTATGTCAACGTGCACCAGAGCTCTTTGTGGGGTAAGATGTACACACGTGGGCTGACGTCAGACGACTAGAATACCGGTGTGTGTGACGCAAAGGACATATTAGGGGCACCCGGCTGGCTCAGTCCATTGAGTGTCTGATTTCGGCTCAGGTCACGATCTTGTGGTCTGTGGGTTCAAGCCTCCCATCGGGCTCTGTGCTGACAGCTCGGAGCCCGGAGCCCGCTTCGGATTCTGTGTCTCCCTCTCTCTCTGCCCCTCCCCTATTCACACACTCTCTCTCTCTCTCTCAAAAATAAATATTTAAAAAAACTTTTTTTTAAAAGGACCTCCAGCAAGGATGATTGCCATCGTTGCTGTTGTTTTTGGCTGTACCTTCTCCATTTCTTTGCCTTGGATCAGACAGAACACGCTGTCTTGTGTTCGGTTCTCTGGGCCTGGCCGATGGCACCACTCACGACACGAGGGCAGGAGAGACTTTCTAATTGGCAGCAATTAATGACAACAAGAGAGAAGCTGAAGTGTGTGCATTCAAGATGCTTGCTGTCCACATCGGCACTCCCTGACATGGGCACGGGCCAGCCTCGGGGACGGAGCCCTCCAAGTAAGCGGCTGCTTAAAAAACGTCGCAGCCCCAGGAAAGGTGCTGAGTGTCCTGTGAGGTTCATGTGCTGAATGTAATATGAAAACACCTCGGTAGCAACTTTCCCCGTTAATTATAAGAAACCGCTCTTATCCTAACACCACTAATTAGAAAAAAAATTAATTGCTGAGACCAAAAAAAAAAAAAAACAAAACAAAACAGTCATTTGGCAGGATACCAATTATCTCTGTTGGTACGCAGAAGTCTTGCCTAGAGGCAGGTAAACAGACTAAATTGCCTTTTTAAACTCCTCGAGCTTTTATCATTTTTTAAATAATTAACATACAACTGGACAGTTTGATAAATCTGAGAAACGAGTTAGTTACTCTGATGTTAAGTAAGAAGGAATCTTTTCTTTTTTCAAAGGAAAAATGGCTCAGCCAGTGAAAACCACCGGCGTGGAAGTCCGTCCATAAAAACACCCCGTTCTTGCCCTCACGTCAGACGCCCCATTGCGAGCACGTGGCCTGCACTCACACGCCGGCTTCCGTGCTGATGAGTATATTGACCAGATGGGGGATTCGGCCAAAGCCTGTCCTTCTGCGTCTCAGCTCCTTAAACTCAAGACCACGCCCCGCGTGCAGTCTGCATTACCTGTGACATCCAGATTCCACCATGTGCCTGACTCCCAACTCATCTGTCTTTCTGTCCATCCATCCATGTAGCTAGCTAAGTGTCCATCTGGTTGTAATTTAAAATAACGAATAGATGAACACAATGAAAGTAGATCGCATAGCCTCCATAATACAATAGAAAGTATTTTGCCCAGGTTTGTTTTTTTTTTCCCTAAATTTCCTAAAGCAATTTGTTTACCTTTTATTTTTATGATTTATTTATTTACTTATTTATTTAGAGAGACAGAGCACACTGCGGGAGAGAGGCATTGGGGAGAGACACAGAAAGAGAGAGAGAGAGAGAGAGAGAGAGAGAGAGAGAATCCCAAGCAAGCTCCACACTCAGCTTAGAGCCCAACGTGGGGCTTGATCCCACAACCCTGGGATGATGACTTGAGCCAAATCAAGAGGTGACGTTCAACTGATTGAGCCACCCGGACATCCACACCTTTTTTATTAGAGAGAGACAGATAGAGAGAACACAGGTGGGGGAGGAGAGCAGAGAGAGAGAGAGAGAGAGAATGTTTACCTTTTTAACGTTCAGAGAATCGTAGAATCGTAGAGTCAGGAGGCCCTCGGTGATCACGGAGAAGGGAAGGAGAAGCCATGAGGAAAGAAAGGACTTGCCCAAGCCCCACACGGATTCTCAAGGGCTTGCTGGAACTGGAATGCACTTTAACTTGACCATCTTGCTTGTCTTTGTTTCAAAGGTAGATCACTCACTGGAAGAAGTTAAAATTAGTTAAGCATCGTTCTTCTGTCGTAAGAGAAGGATTTTCTATTTGAAACATGGTGTGCATGGCATGAAGCAGCACAGATCGCCCAAGGAAGTTTCCACGGTGTTCCTCGTGAGTGCAGTCCCCACCGAAGGGCCAGAGGACACCCAGACAAATGACAATGACAGAACGTCTGACCCAGTGGGGACCACGGTGGTGGGGCAGGGAGACTTAGCGCTGATGGACGCAGGGCTCGTCCCGTCCACTTCACTGCTGCCCACTTCACGCTGGGTCCTCTGTTCCTAAAGATGAGAGAAACTCAGGCCCTCTTCTGGTTTCATTAGCCGGGATGGTCTTTCTTTAATCATCGAAAATCGTTGTTTCTTGTATAATGAGGCCCCTCGCTCATCATTATTGTACTCCTGCTTCTGTTTTTATTTCATAGTATTCAAAGATCATGAGTGACATCATCTCATTAACTGTTGCTGGCAGGAGCTGAGACTCAGAGATGGATACATCATCACCGCTTTGGCACAAATCTTTGGCAGGATCTGGGAGATTCTGTCTGTAACTCAAAAGTGTCTGTGCCTACGGAGACCTTGCCCAAAGCAGGGCCTGCGTATAGTACACGAGTGATGTAAAAATGGCCGACGCCTACCCCAATGTCTTTCGAGTGTTCTGGATGGTATTCGTGTACAGAACCCAGGAGAGACAGGCTGGTAAGTGCTCCACGGCAGCCCTGACTCGGATAGGGCTTCCCAGTAGGGAGACAGGGCTCAGGAAAGACTCTTCCCAACACTGATGGCTTCATTCCCGCCTGCAGACTCTGCCAATAGCTCTTCTGCGGTGGTCATTGCTGGCGGGGGAGAGACGAGGGCGTCAACCAAACAGGCTCCGGGCAGCTCTCGGAGCCACATTTATTAAAATGCAAAAAGCACGATCTGATAAGTGACAGTTTTAGAAATAATTTTTACTCAACCAACAGGCGCAATCTGCAAATAGATAGCTCAGATCAAACGACCTCACCCCCTGCGGTGTGTGTCGTCAGGCGGACAATTAGCAACGACATCGCGGGGATTTGTCATGGCTGAGCTGATGGCGAGATGAGCCCAGTCAGTGGTCCTAAAACCCTCAGCATCAATGAATGCGGCGAAACACCTATAATTGTAAATAAGAATAAAACGTCTCTGAGCTTCATATGAAATTATGTAATGGGTTCCCCATAATTAAAACCCCAGGTATTTTTTTTTTCCTTTCAACTTCACACAAACTCCGTAAGAGCAATCTTAAATCGTGTTACCTACTGTGAGGATGCGACAGGCGCAAGGTGATCTTGAGGTGTTTAAGATCCAAGCCGGCTGTCGAATTAAAGGGATGCACGGAAGCAGAGAGGCGCCAGACCCAGCACCTCCACGCCGTGTCGTCCCTTCTGTGTCGCAGAGGTCACAATAAAGTCTGGTTTTAGTGCGAACACAGTAACGTTTGGATTACTAGATCACCTTTCTTCCTGAGGAGTGTTTTCACGTTGCGTATCATGCTCTGCGTATCGTCTTGTCCTTTTCTCCGTCTAGAGGCATGCCCTCACCCTCATTTGTCACTATCATGAGAGTTCCTGGCCAATTCTGTTGCAAGGTGGGAGCGTCCTAACTGACCCTTCCGCACAGACAGCTCATGCACGTAGCCCGTAAGCGATCATAGTTTCCCCTTATTGTGGCTTTGCAGAGACACGGGGACGAAGGAAGCGTAGGGTACAGCGCTGCCCTACAGAGGCGCCCAGCCTGGTTGGGAAGATACCGCAAGAAAAAGTAAACCAATTATACAACCGTCCTGCCAAGAAATAAATAGAGCCATGATGGATGGGCCCCCGGCTTTCTCTGCGTCCTGCGTCCCTATGGTGGTCACATCCCCACGAACATACTAGGACCCCCCAGCTTTCATTCCGGCCCTCCTATCATATTATTTGACATTAGCAAAGAACACTTTAAAATATCAACGCGTGATGCGATTTACATCCCTGGAGGGAATGGAAATAGCCTCCAAGGGTTCTCGCCCAGCCGAGTGGTCTCGGCTCCCTGGTCTCATAAAATGACTCTTCTCCTTCCTCCAGTCCGGAGAGAGCAGCTGACATCACAGGCCAATTGTATGCCGCCGTTTATTTCTCTGGCTTTTAACAAGACTTTTTAACTCCTCCAGTGAGACTTCAGAAGACTGATTTCACTGCATCCCTGACTTCTAGAAAACGTCGATACTTGCTATTTTAAATCCGTTCCTATAGAGTCTCCCGGTCTCCTCCCCCAGGTTTCTGTCATTCGGAACGTTTCCCAGGCATGCAATGAGAGCAAGCGAGCAAAAATACCCTGGATTTCTACCGCAGCGGACGGTGCCAGCATCTTCGAAGCCCGTCGCTCTCCCTCTTATCTCCCCCAGTTGGAAAGACTTTGCAACCAAAGGATACGAGTTCCAAAGCCTCCTTGAACGCACCCGAGATCTGGTATTTCTGGCCTTGCATTGCTGGGCTAATTTAAAAAAAAAAATCTGTCATCACGGCTTGTGCAAGTTTTAAAGCTTGTCAGTATTTAAGTTTATTTTCGACCCGTGGAGAACTGTAGCGACAGATCCCACTCGATCTGCACCTTTTATATTGCAGACCCTTGGTAGTCAGCTTTTTCTACAGGGACCTGACAAGCGAGGATGACGAAATGTTTACCTTTTATTGAGGGAATGATTTATTGCTAAGAGGAAGACAATGCACATCCAACAAGGAAAATGAGGGCTTTTGTTATTGAAATGTTACATGACCAGGGGCGCCTGGGGGGCTCAGTCGGTTAAGCTGCCGACTTCGGTTCAGGTCGTGATCTCGTGGTTTGTGAGTTCGAGCCCTGCGTCGGGCTCTGTGCTGATGGCTCAGGGCCCAGAGCCTGCCTTGGATTCTGGGTCTCTCTCTCTCTTTCTGCCCCTCCCCTGCTCACGCTCTGTCTCTTTCTGCCTCTCAAAACTGAATACACGTTTAAAAACAACGACAAAAACAAATATTAGATGATTCATTACCATCTTTCTGTTTGCATCTTAAAATTTTCTCTCCTTCCTAAGGAATCTGGGTTCTATAGACCTCGCTATTACGGAGATAGCTGTTTGAAAAGGAATTTTGGGGGAGGATGAAGCATGCTTGAGTAAAAGTCAGTGGAAAATCCGATGGCTCAGTTATTTTTGCCTATGCCAGGAAAACCTCCGTAAAACCATGACGCTTATACTCATTTATGGAATGGCGAAGTACTTCTTATAAGTGCTGGCTGCTTACACACTCTGAGGGCCTCCTTGGCAATCAACTCACCCCAGAGAAGAGAGGTCTGTTTCTTTGGGACAAAGAATCAGCTGATCCTCCCCTGACCCCAGATATGCAGCGACCCATTTAGAGGTGCCAGGTCGAGGCAAGGCGACACGTCACACCCGAAGGAGCCATTTCCTACGAGATGAAACTTGATGTGGGACCACGCAGGTCATTTCTGTAAGCCGTTGTCATTTCAGTATCAAGAAAATGGGATGCGTTCTTGTTCTGCCTGGGTGGGGAAAGCCACTTGGTCCAGCTTGAGTGGAATCCGCAGTATCGGGAATTCCCGTACCTGTCCGAAGGCGGGGACACCTGGATCTCAGGGCCGAGGACAGGCAGACCCATCAGGCTGGTGACAGACAGGTGCCACCTGGGGTTCTGGCCGGATTGACAGCACGTGATGCACTTCCCTTGGGGCCTCCAAGAAATGCACCTCGTTGCACAAGGCAGGAGCTACAAGAATGTATGACTACGGGGCCATTTCTGTCCAGATGGGGCCGCAGGCTCTTACGTAGCTTTTGCTGCACTACTGTAATCTGGGGTGAGCCTGCTTGTGCGTTCCAGCTAGACGGTCCAAGGCACTTCCTGAGCTGAAAGTAGAAGGCAAAATTCAAGGTCCGTATTCCTTACAGCAGATGGGATAAGAGCCGCACAACGAAGCTCTCTCCTCTGGAATAGAAGCAGCTCAGGAACCGGTTTCCACCTTGGAGTTAAGGCGGAAGATTGGCCAATGGCATCAGCGCTCTGTATTATGGCACAGGAGACTCGGTTTAGACACCGCTAACCACGTTGTGTCTAGAGGGGTGCAGAACAGTGACTCGTGGTTGTAAAGGCTGAAGCAGCCTAGATTGCTCTTGAGTCCCATCGGATACGGCTTCTCAGCTGTGCCAACTCATGCAGTCACCAGACACAACCTGAGATGTTTCGTTAGTTCTCATCCATACAACTTCGGGCACTCTGTGCGTTCCGACAGACTCCACAGTGACCACCTCTAAATGTAGTTCCTTTGGGTATAGTTATACAAGTTAGGCGGTATGTCCAGGTCTGTTCTCTCTGTCCCATGTGGGTGTGAGACATGGAACTCACCCCAGAGCATCAGGCGAGAGACCCTGGCCCTCGGCAGCTTGCCCATTGCCGGGAACCCCCGAATCACAAAAAGAATCCTCAAACCCAGCTCTGTCTTGAGCTCCACCTCTCAAAACCATTTACATGAGAGCTCCAAATTGCGACTGGGTGGTGTGAACTTTCACGAAGACTCCAAAGTGGGGAAAAGCCACACGAACACTTAGAAAAAGTCACACCGATTCCTAAAGAGTGTTCATTATTCTGAAAACAAAAACAGGCCTAAAAACCTCATTAAAATACTAACCTATGATCCAAAGAGAATGCGGCTGGTTTTTCCATGTTTCCATGTGTCATTTCTTCCACTGCCCTCGGCTTTTTTTTGTTTTTTCTTTTTTCCCATCGATGATTTCTGTTTTAGAGCTCGTGCTCACCTGTGACCTTTCTACTCTGAGTTTCTGCCGTGCTTATTATTGTAGTCTCGAACTACACAACACAATTCTCCAGATGCAATTTCCACACCAAGAACGTGATTAGCCAAGGGGCAGAGCCTCTCCCACCACCGAGAACGGGGAAAGCCCACAGTAAACCATGCAGAGAAGCTCACC
This sequence comes from Paguma larvata, assembly GCA_030068075.1. Classification (NCBI taxonomy): domain Eukaryota; kingdom Metazoa; phylum Chordata; class Mammalia; order Carnivora; family Viverridae; genus Paguma; species Paguma larvata. The sequence continues at coordinate 3,627,824 of CM057826.1, forward strand.
AACTTTCCCGGCATTCTTGAACTAAGAGACCCTTCACCTTCGCTTAGCATCTGTTTCATAAACTCTCTCTGGAATGTTCCGCCCTTGGAGCATTCTCTGGACAGACCCACACTCGCTCGTGTGGCGTTTCTCCTCTGCACTCGAAGACTGGTGTTTTAAAACTCTAGCATGTTTGGAGCGCCCGGGTGGCTCAGTTGGTTAAGCACCTGACTTCACCTCAGGTTATGATCTCACAGGTCATGAGTTGGGCCCCGAGTCAGGTTTGGGCTGACAGCTCAGAGCCTGGAGCCTGCTTCCGATTCTGTGTCTCCCTCTCTCTCTGCCTCTGCCCCCGCTCTCTCTCTCTCTCAAAAATAAATAAACATTAAAACTCTAGCATCTTGTAATGGCAGGAAATTAGAAGCCTGTAACCAGCATTTTTTGTGAAACTATTTTCTTAACAGACTTGAGCAGAATGAAGCAGAGCCAAAATTACGCAGGAGATCTGTCTAGGTGCAGCGTTAAAAAGGACAGGATACAAATCTCGGAGCGCAGGTACTCCCGGGCAAGATGCTCCAGACTGAGAACGTTAGGACGACGTGGTCTTCTGTGACAGGGCGACAGGCCCTCTTCGGGCAAATATTAAGAAAATGAGCAGGGAATCGGTGCCAACCAGAGAACACACAGACCCATTCCATGAGCGCTTTGAGCTTGCTCGGAAACCCGAGGCCTCTTCCTCCATCACGATTCCCCAGCGAGTGTCACGGCACGCTTCGCCCCTGCGTCGGGGTCTGGTGCAGGAGGGGACCAGTTCCTGCCTCATGAATTTTACCCCATCGGAGATCTCAAAGGCTGATGAATCCCAGGGAACAACCTATAAACATCATGGCGGCCAGACCCCGTGCTCCCCTCCCGCCCCCCCACACTGCCCGGCTGACCCATCTCCCAACCAGAAATGTCTGGTTGCTTAAGAAAAGGGATCCCCGCATGTGATCATGTGATCAGTGTCTCTAGGCACGACCCCGCATGCGCCACTCGGTCAACCCAGCTGTGCACTTATCATCAGCGCCTAGTGGATGGCGACAGCGTTAGCCATTTCTCCCTGCGTTCGGTGTGAGTCAGAGGCCTCAGTGTGAGTCTCCCTCGGTGTGAGTCGGAGGCCTGCCTGGCAGGTTTGGACAGTGTGGCGGGCTGGAAGAGCCTGTTTTGCAGGTTGTCAATCTTTAGAAGGCCCACAATGCATCACTACCTCAATAGTCGTGACGACCGGCCTCCGTCCTTCCTCAAACGCTAGGACCCGTCGAGAGGCCAAACCGCCTGCTAGCTTTTGAGTATCAGCAGGTTATTTTTGCAGCCATGTATCTCTTGATTTGTTTTAGAGTTCATCTTGATGAATCATTCCTTAGGGAGGGGACGCCGAGAAATAAAATAATATTTGCGGTGTTTAATTCTGTAAAATGCCTCGGCGTGCTCAGGAGAGAGCTGCAGGTCCGAATTGTGCAAATGAGTTTAATTCCTGTTTAAAGGGCTTCCGCTTAAATCCTCCCCTTATCCCTAAAGCAAGCTAAAATTACCAAAGACAGTTGGGGAATTTGAAATGTAAAATCCTGCTTAAAGAGAATTGCTGTTTGCGATAATACAATTAGAGAGAGAGACACACGGAGAGAAAAAGAGAGGCTCCAACTCGAATCCTGTACATTTGAGCACCACACACACAGGGAGGCTGGTTTTTGCGCCTTCACCTCCGAGCAGGCGCCTTGGATTTCGAGCTATCGCCGCTGAGGAAATTAGTGTAGAACCAAGGGGCCGAGCTAGATAGGCATCTAGAGTGTTCCACCAGAACCTCGCTTTTAATGCTGTAGCTGCAAATGAGTGTAGGTTTGTAATTAGGGAAGAACAGATGGCGAGACTTACTTTAAAGTGTTCATTAAAATAACCTGCGCCGCCCAGTCCCTGCTCCCGGCTCCGAGGCCGCGCCGCTCGGTTCAAACGCGCTGCAGGAGGACGAGATGCGGAAGATCGCGGGGTCAGAAACGCAGCACGACCGTTTCCCCGGCGTCTGCCAGCTTCCCGGCGGGTGCCGTGCGGGCCAGAAAGCGGTTAGAGACGACCCGAAACGCTTCGGATTCCTTGTCAAACACACACGGTCTTCGGGGCTTTGTCCACAGCGCCGCTTCCTGGACTATCTGCCGCCCCTGCCCCATGTTCTCCCCCGAGTGCGGGCTGGACTCCAGGACGGGCTTCTAGCAAAGCTGCAGTCTGCATGGGCACGGGCGTCCGTCTCGGGGGCTCTCCTCCTGCCGCCCTGCGGAGAGTCCCCGGTGCCAGGATCCGGGGCCCCGGGCCCACGGCGGGTACGGACCTGAGGCCACCAAAGGCCACAGGAGAGGGAAAGTGCGTGGAAGTAGGCCCTCCCCACGTCTTGGCTGGAGGCCTTGGAAGACCTTGAGCCGGAGGCACCCAACGTGCAGACCCCCGGCCCCCAGAAACCGTGGGGTAATAAAAGCTGTGTTAAGTGCTGTGCTATTTGTTATGCTGGAGTAGTTAACCGACACTCTATCTAAAGAGGCAGGTCCCAGAAGCCCACGGCCCATTTCCAATTATGTAGCGGGCAAGTTACCCACTTCTTTTTTTCCCGCATTGTGTATAACTACAATTGAGCACTTGGTTCCTGGAATCTCAACATAGGACGGAAGACCTCGTCACCATATTCGATGGTGATATGTTTCGTGGAGTTTTTACCCATAATTAAAATGTCAAATCGATCTTCCGGAAAAGGAAAACAGACTGGTTATCTTTAGAGTAGGTGGCCTGGAATCACGTGTCCCCGTGTGTGCGTGGATGTGTGACATTGCCCGAGTGTGTGTGTGTGTGGGGGGGTGCCCGCATGCACACACGGATGAACACAAACCTATTTCTAGGGAGAATGTTCCAGATCCCTTTGCTGGACTTGCTTCATGTAATTCGTGTGAGTCACAGGTGGGTTTCGTGATCCCCTTTCCTAGAGACGAGCAAGGCCCATTTTTAGAGTAAGGAAGAAATGAAACTCACACAGGTTCCTTCCTCTCTCCCTGGAGGTTGCTTCTGAGACCATTTGGCTCTTGTGCCCCTGTGTGTTAGTCCCTAAATTAGGAGACCCTTCAGGGCTTTTTCGGTAGAACTGCTGTCTGCCGTGAACACTCTTCCCCTCGGGTACCCTGCCCAGTGCCACTACCTAAATACTACACACACCGAGGACCCCGAAATGCACCTCTTCTGTCCCGAGCCCCAGACTCATGCCTCCTGACACCGCCAACCTGGATGCCTAAAACAGAAGATTCCATTTAAAATATCCAGAACGAAACTCTCGATGTTTCGTACCAGACTCTCCGTAGTTTCCCACCTTAGCAAATGATGTCCTCATTCCTCGAGCCGTTCAGGCCAGTCACTGGGAGATAGTGTCAGCTCCTGAGGTCCGACATCCGATCCACCAGCGCATCTGCTTGGCTCTGTCTCGGAGGCAAACACAAAATAGGCTCCTATTACCACCTCTACCGCTACCGAGCCAGGCGGCCCACTGATAGCTCAGGGCTGCCCCACTGCGATGCCCGCCAACGCGTCTCGTGCATTTGATACGCAGTAGCCGGAGCGATACTTTAAGACCATTAATCAGACCAGTGTTATTCTTTTGCTTAAAACACTCCAACATCTTCCTATCGCATCAAGAATAAAAAGCAAACACGTTTTAGTAGCTTTAACAGCCTCGCCTCGACCAGTAAAGTGGATTCAGACAGTAGGGTATTTGGGGAGATGTAGAGAGGACACGGAGGGGCGGACAGGGTTGAGGCAAAGGACTGGGAGCAGCGAGCCCACTGCTGTTTGCCAGGAAAGGGTGAGAGAGAGAAGAGGCACATGATTCTTTGTCCCAGGCAAAACTGATCAATCATCCTTTCAGCTCTAAGCCAGGAAGCAGGGACTAGGTTATGATTAGAACGTAGTAGAGATGTGTATTACTCAAGGGTCAAACTTTTCCATGTCTGTCTGTCTGTCTGTTTTATTCATAGAGAGCAAGCAGGGCTCGAGCACGCACACCGGGATTGTGACTGAGCTGAAATCAAGAGTCGGTCGCTCAACCGACTGAGCCACCCGGGCACCCCATGTGGACAGAAGACATTACATCAAGAAGTTCAAGAATTTATACATTTTGGACCCTAATGATAAACCTAACTACTACTGCTGGTCTGATCGCCATCTGGGTCTCCGGGGAGGGGAGCGGTCTCTTACGCACCCATCTCCGAAGCTGTTTAGCTCAGCGTCTATAACTTCTTAAGTCTGGGTTTTTACATGCCCCTTATATGCTCTGTGGGGTGGGAAGGGCAAAGGGGGCAGATGGAGTCGTTGATGGTCCAAGGGCTGCGTCTTAGAACATTGTATCTAAAATCACTCGTGAACTGTCAATCCTCCAGGACAACCGATGTATTTTTGCCACACAGACCTGCCCATGTTACACCAGGGTTATCTGGCTTCGAGTTCCTGTAGAAGGGAAATATTAAACGACAGCCAGAAAGTTAACCAGAACACTGCTGAGTTTGGACACTGAATCTAAAAGCACTGGCAACACTCAGCAGTTTCCAGCTGGGTTATTAAGCTCAAATAATAACAATAACAGTCGAGGAAGGAAGAAAGATGTATCCCACCCAGGTGCCCACGGCCTTGAGGACACTGTGTCCAGAGAGAACCGCAAACACGGAACTGGAAGGGAAGACGCGCAGCCCTGCATCCCGCCTTCTCGCCACAGGCTTCCCCGTCTTGTCTCCAGTTGGCTCTTCTGTGTTTCTCTGCCCTGCTCCCGCCCCCGGGGCTCGCCGGTACAGACGACCACTTGTGGGGCTCCCAGACCAGGATCCTGTTCGGATTCAGTCAAGGGGAAGCAGAGCCATTGCGAGGAGAGAGACAATCCGTGTTGGTCCCCTGATTCTCGAACATTCCAAGCTGCATCTCGGGCAGACACCCGTCTCTGTGTCTGTAGCTCCGGCTGGGTGGTCCTTCCTCTAAGGGCTTCAGATCTTTCTGGATGTAGCCTTGCTTAGTTGCTCCCTTAACCTCCCGCGTGCTGCCTAGAGCCCCTTCACTATCGAGTCTTCATTTCAGCCACCGGCGTAAATTCCGCTTCCTCACTAACAAGCGCCGTTAGTTCACACGTGCACTTACTTTGTGTGGAATTAAATATTCTGAAGAAGGAAATTTCCCAAGAAATCTAATAACGAATTTAAATATATGCTGTAGGAACAGCGAGAGACTTGAATTCTGTTGTGGGGGCCTCCTTTTCCTGATTCCTGCAGTATCTGAGTGTGAGAAATGAAATCCAATCGGAATCACTTTGGTCGAAAATATATTTTTCCGATCCTTTTCTGAAGGAAGTTTTTCATTTACGTACTCTTGGTTTGAAGTAGTTGGTTTGGAGGTACTTTTTGTACCTGTATTATCTGGGAATAAACAATTAGGTAAAAGGATTTAAATAGTCGTTTTCCCTGTATGCATGCTGCTACAGCTCTTAATAATTTTCATATTCCCTTAGTCCTTGGGTTGATAGAGTCGCTTTACAACGGAATAATTTGTGTGCATGGAGGAATTTTTTTTAATGTATGCGAGCACATGAGACAGAGAGAGACACGCGTCCCTAGCCCTATATCTGCTGAGTCTTTATTTTCTCATTTTCATTTCCTGTCACTTAAAAACCCCTAGACCTAGAAAGGCAGGCATTGTGCTCACAGTGAAAACAGAGTCAGTGTTTCTGGAGGGCTGGTTATTAACACGGGAGCATTCTCAAGGTCAATGAAGACGGAATCGGCATAGAGATGGGTAGGGGCAAAGGACTGTGTTTGGAGAGAAAACACAGGGAGAAGGAAGAAGGGAAGGAAGGAGGGTCCAGAGTGGGCTGTTGTGCAGCCCTGCTTCCCCGGGGAGGCAGTGGGGAGAGGAGAACTCAGGAGTGACGAGGATCGAGGCGTCTGTCAATGGCATCAGGTCCTTAAGAATCTATGCCAGGGCGCCATCCAAGCTCTTTGTTAACATGTGCAGGCGGAAAGATTTGTAGATTTGAGGGCAGGCATGGAGAGCACCTTAACAGAAGTTCCTACGTCCGCCTTGAAGGGAAGGAGGTAAGACTTTCAACTCAGGGCAGGGGAGTGGTTGAAATGTCTCTCAAGTCTCTTTGGGGGCTCCTAGGGGGCTCAGTGGGTGGAGCATCCCACTCTTGATTTCAGCTCGGGTCATGATCTCACTGTTGGTGAATTCCAGCCCCACATTGGGCTCTGTGCCGACAGAATGGAGCCTGCTTGGGATTCTCTGTCACCTCTCTCTCTCTCTCTCTCTCTGCCCCTTCCCCGCTCACACTCTGTCTCTCTCTCAAACATAAACAAAACAAACATTAAAAAATATATATTTAAAAAATATAACAACATTGTGGTCTTAAAATACCATTTCCCACAAAACAAGCCAAGGCTCCGTGGAGAAATAGCAATTTCAGGTCTTCGGAAAGGGACATGTGAAATGATTCTGAATCATCACGTCACACCACTGAGTAGGACCCATACCACACCACACCATGGGCAAGGAACTCAGTGGCAAATTAGAGCGTAGAGGCTCTCACTAGCCAAAGATGGGACATTTTGAGTGTCAATAGGGTATTAACTGCAATGGATTAAAACATATAAAAGATACTGATATCCTCAAGTTTATAAAGATTCGAAAAAAGAAAATTCTAGGGCACCTGGATGGCTTCGTTGGTTGAGCTTCTGAGTCTTGATTTCTGCTCAAATCGTGATCTCACCATTTGTGGGTTCAAGCTCCCATCGGGCTCTGCACTGACAGCATGGATCCTGCTTGGGATTCTCTCTCTCCCTCTCTTTCTGTCCCTCCCACACTTGCTCTCTCTCTCAAAATAAACAAATACTTTTTAAAACTAAAATGCTAACTGATCGCTGTTGGAGGATGTTAAGGAGCTAACCCACTCTTTTGAAAACTGGTTAACACGGGGGAATCAAACATCCTCTCTGACTTTCCCTGCAATGTATATCAGTGGACTTCCAGGCTGTGGAAGGGAAAATTCTCTATACGGAAGCACTCTAGCTAATAAATGAAGACAGAATGATTGAGCCATAATATCATCATTTGTCCTCCCTAAAAATGAATAGATCAAATTATTGATCATCAGTGACTGCTCACATAGTGAAATGAAAGACGCCCGGACACTGCATGCCTTCAGACTGAAGAATAGAGAGCCACCTTTGAAGTAGTCTCGTGGGTAAAAAGTAATCAAACCTGAATTTGATCAAAGGTCTAGCTTCATTTATCAAGTGGTAGGAGATACAGAGGACCCTTCTCAATGGAACCATGAGTTTCAATCAACAAAATCCATAACCTGGGAAACTCTACAGGACAAATGTCCTGATTTCTTTGATAAATTGAGAGGAAACAAATAAGAGATGAAAAGAGATTTTATAAATTAAAAGAGATTTTTTAAAAATTATTTATTCATTTATTTTGAGAGACAGAGAGAGAGAGAGAGTGAGCAGGGGAGGGGCAGAGAGAGAGGTGAGAGAGAATCCCAAGCAGGCTCCATGCTGTCAGTGCAGAGCCCGACACGGGGCTTGAACCCATGTACAGTGAGATCATGATCTGAGATGAAGTCAAATGCTTAATCAATTGAGCCACCCAAGGGCCCCACTGTCATATTTTTAAACAGCAGACATACAGTTATTTCTTGATTTTTTTCCATTTGAGCTACGAACTATTGGTTTACTACCAAAGATGAGGTTTTAGGTCTCCCTTATACCCTCTTAACCTGCTCCCAACAAAACACTTACTATTTAAAATACTAAGACGAGGTCAAAATTCACATCTGAGACTTTGTTTTGTGATTACATTCTGTCTCTTAAACAACTGCTTGTTTTCTCTTGAGTTAATAATTGCCTTAGGTTTTTTTCTATTTCTCGATTTTCTGAGTTTCTGTCATTGATCCTTAAGCTTTTCTTGCTAAGTAGAATGTCTTTACATTACTTTCAAACACATCGAGTAATCTGCCAATTTCCTTTCTCATTTTCTTCTTTCTTTTCTGGATATCTCTCCTCTGGAGACTCCTATCCAGGCTGGTTTCTACCCCGATGGAATATGGTCATCCCACGCTTTCCCTTCAGGTCGCCTTTGTCTTACTCTTTTTGGAGAATTTTGCTTCCTGTATTCAACATTTTTCACTTAAGGACAAAAACCAAAATTAGTCCCTAGTTTTAATGGAAGATCTTCTCAACTGTATTCTAAGAAAAATCCTCCAAGTCATTTTTCCCAAGTGTAAATACCTCATCGTTCAGCTGAACGTAAAGTTTGAAATTGGAAATAATGTAAAGAAATTTGAAAGTACTTTTTCATGATGTTGTGACTCAAGTGTTGCAGTTAGTCACATTCTGATGATCTATCCTTTATTTGTATTTTTTTCCTTTTTGCCTGCTCCGATGTCTTTGTCATCAATGCTCTGAAACTTCATGATTGCATGCCTTCCTTTTCATATGAGGAACTCCATGAGACCTTTCAATATGGCAGCCTACGTCCATCCTTCCTAGAAACCGCATTTCCATCTATTATATAATCTTGTAATTTTCTTTCTCTTTCACTTTGGTTATCCATTTCTTTGCTTTCTTATTCTACTTTTTGAGGAATTTCCTCAATTTTTTTTCAGCCAGCCAATTGAATTTCTTTTTTATTTCTACCGTAACATTTTTAATATCCAAGAGATTGTTTTTGCTCTCTGAATATCCCCTTTTTATGGTATACTATGCTTGATTCATGTTTGCAACATCTTATCTCTCTAAGCCCACTAACTACAATGGGTTTTATTACCAAGTTCTTTTCCCCTCCTTTCGGCATTGTCCGTTTCCTCCAAGTTCCTTCTTTCTTGTTGACTTATTCTGAGCTCTGTGTTTCATGATAGCCCCCCCACACACACATACCATGATCAGTGGCTGTCTGTCTGTGTTTAAGAGTGAGGCATGATGCATGGGCCGGACACTCTGCATGGGCACGTTCTGTAGAGCAATGGGCTCCACTGCGGAGCAACTGAGTCGAGGAGCCCTCGACTGTCAGTTGCAGAAGCCGACTTCCCTGGAAAGAAGTCTTCCTGTCTCCAGCCTGACCACATGAGGAGGGCCACCAGCAGGTGACAGGTGAACACAAGAGGGCCTGGCTTCCCCACTCAGTGGGGGGCCTTCAGTTGATTCTGTGTTTTCAGTAGGGCTCGCTGCTACATTATGCCTGGCATATGGGAAAATCCAGTCTTCTGCTGAGGTGGAGGAGGGAGAGACTCCAAGACTCCAACCACCTCTGATGCAAATTTCCCATCATCCTCATCAACAATATATATATAAAAACGAGACTGTCATAATTCTGTGAGTTTGAGGGCTGTCCTTTCAACCAGAGGGGAAGCCACAGGATGGAGATGCCCGATGGGCAGCTGTGTGGTGGAAGAGAGAGAGGGATTTCTCTGTGGGGACAGCAGAGCCCCACGAAAATTCACCAGTTCTGGAGCCAGTACTTCTTCACTGCTTAGGTGTCTTCTCTGCAGGGAGAAGCTCTGATGTACAACGTCCCAGCCAGCGGGGTGTCCTCAGACGGTCCCGGTCCCCTGAGATGTGTTCTTGGCTTCATCGAGCTCTGGATCTGACTCCGCTCCGTGGGCTGGAAACACACCCCTCTGTTCCGCTAAATGCACCGCCCCCTCTTCCTCCCGGTGGGGCTCTGAGGGACAGGAATGGTCAAGCCCTTGCACTTGAAGGTACGATTCTCGTGAGAACATTAGGGATCTTTTGTTTTAGGGCTAAGCTAACATTATTGTAAGATAACCTTTGTGCATACGCTGCTTTGCCTACTGTATATAGCAGTATGCACACTTATTATCTTTCCTTGGTACTGTTATCGATCACTGTTAATCTGCTCTTAGCAGAGATGAAAACTCCAGTGTGAACGCTAAGGGGTCGTAGAGAAAAGCCAAATTTCCACTCGGCAGTAACGATGAGATTATGTGAGCTTTCAGAAAAACAGCTGCGGAGGGTGCCAACAGGAATAGAGATGAACTTGGGTTTGCGATTTAATCCCAGTCCTCGTTTCTTCCTCGAGGTCCCTTCAGGCTGTCTACAGGAGCCAAGGCCACGCATCGCACGTCCCGGCAGCCTGAGGACCTTCCTTTCCATACAAGGAACACCCTCTTACGGAAGCAGATGCGAGTGTGTGCTGGGCACTGAATGTTTGTGTCCCCCAGAATTCAAATGTGGAAGCCTAACCCCCCACGTGCTGGTATTTGGAAATGGGGTCTTAGCAGGTGGTGGAGCCCTCGTGAATGGGATCGGTATCCTGATAGAACAGGCCCCAGAGAACTCTCTTCCTTCTTCCTTCTTGCAGGTGCGGACACAGCGAGAAGCCAGCCGTGAACCCGGAAGGGAGTCCTCACCCAGTACCGACTCTGCTGGCACCCCAACCGCGCACTTCCAACCTCCAGAACCGGGAGAAATAAATGCCTCCACAGCTGCCAGTCTATGGCGTTTTGTCTAAGACAGGGGTGTTCCTGAGGGAGCCACCGGGCAGAGAACGGAGCGAAGATCGGCTCGGCGGCTGCGACAGAGACACAAGCGTAAATCAAGTGTCTATTTTCTTCACAGGAAAAATGAAGAGACACTGCCAGTTTTAGCTGGCCTGATGCTCTCAAAACTCCGCTCCGTAAAGCTGTGTTTATACGGCCCTGTGCCACACACAGCGTATAGAAACGAGATCTTGAGCCACCAAGCAAATGAGCTGCGTCCCCCCCATTACAAAGCAGCGAACGAGGTTGTGAGCAATGCTTCTGCTCCAGCACCCCGTGGGAACCGGTCTTCCCGGCGTGGCCGCAGGGTATCCCCAAGTCCGCGGGCAATGAGATCACTACTCTATCACCTGGGGAAACTTCTAGGTCATAACCCCTCCCCCCCCCGCAGACATCTGAACACTTAGAGTCATGTTTCGTTTTATTTCATTTTCCTCTGCGACAAGTCCCAGCCATTGTGCGTTCAGGACGAGTGGTCAGCAGAGACCAGCACATCCATTGACGGTGGGAAGGCCACCATTCCCGAAGTCCCCAGGCCTCTGAGAAAGGCCGGGCCTTCCCCGAACCATCCCTGGGACCCAAACACTGGTTTCAGTTCTCTGATGCTTTCTCAAGACAAATGAGTTCTCTCCCCTGGTTGCGAGGCACCGAGGAAATGTGTGTCTTTGATCCCCGTTTTCTTCGCTGCTTGCTCTGTGCCTGGGAAACACGAAGGAGTCTGTTAGCACTATGTTTTCTGCATCCGCTACTTGCTTCCCCATCGCAGCCTCAGCCTGAGCCCGGGACACGGCCTGCGTGAAATGACACACGGCTGGCTCCTCGGCGTTCCAGAACGGAGGCATGCCCACCAGTGCGAGGAGCATGCTCAGGGGGCAGAGGATGGACAGTCAGGGAAATGAATGAAATGCCAAACACTCAGACACCTGGGTTTAGAAATTGTTCAAGCATTTGGTTTTTTAAGCATTCAAATAAACAGACGCAAACAAAAACATGCATATTTTGTTTCTTTTCCTTTTCCTGTAGGACCTTAGGCTGTTCCACAAACATTTTCAACTCGAGAGAAGATTGAGGGGAACCTGCTGCATTCGCAGATACCCGGATTCCTGCTTAAACCCTGGCCACAGGTCCATTCCGCTCCCAGACACGCGGATGGGGGCTCGCCTTTCTGGAACACCAGCACCAGGCAGAAATGACTCGCACAAACCCCAGGGCCCTCGCAGGCCACAAGCCAACTGAACTCGAGAGGGATGTTTTCACAGATGCTGTAGGTACCAACCACGGAAGGCAGCCGGGATCCCGGGCCCCCACTTCGGAATGATCCCAGGTTCTTGCAAAGCAAGTTTCATTATATTTTGTTCTAGAACAGAGCTGCCCTTTTGAATCAAGGGTGTAAACTGAAGAGTCTTCTGTTTTATACTTCCCGTGCCGTTCCAGTCATTCTGATAGCAGCTGAACACCTCCACCAAGTACGCAGGAACCTTTTCCCTAACACAAAACAAAGAAGTCTTAAGATGTAACTGAGCAATTCTACTTCTGGGTGTTTATCTGTTGAGAACACTAACTTGGAAAGACATCTGTACCTCCATAGTCACAGCAGCATTTTTTCCGATAGCCAACACATGGCTGAGTTACGAACACGTGACCTAAGTGTTCCTCAATGGATGAATGGAAAAGAGAAAAACAAATATATATATATGCAATTATGTATATACAATATAGGTATGTATACAATATACACACACACACAATGGGTATACAATATACAATGGAATTTATAAAGTTCCAGTGATAAATATATGGGTACAAACTATAAAGATACAAACTTACAATTCTAAGTTGAGAGGATATAATGTACTATATATATAGTACATATATATTATATATATTAATAATATATTAATATATATTATATTATAGTGTGTGTGTGTATATATATATATTTAAAGGTTGCTAAGAGAGTAGTTCTTAAAAATTCTCATTATTGGGTCTAGAGGGTATAATGCTAGGCAAAATAAGCCAGTCGGAGAAAGACAGATACCATACGATTTCACTCATATGTAGAATTTAAGAAACAGGGGAAAAAGAAGAGGCAAACCAAGAAACAGACTTTTAACTGCAGACGACAACTTGATGGTTACTGAGGGGATGGGGGGAATCGGTGATGGGACCAACGTACCGTGATGAGCCAGCCCTGAGTGATGTATGGGATTGTTGAATCATTACACTGTACACCTGAAACTAATCTAACACTGTATGTTAGCTACACTGGAACTAAGAAAAAAGTTCTCCTTACAAGAAAAAATAATTGTAAGTATTTTGGGGGACAGATGTTAAATTCACCTCCCATCGTGATCACATTGCAATATACACAAATATCAAATCGTTATGATACCAATATCATATGTCAATTATACCTCAATAAAAAATTTAAAAATAAAAACAAACTGTCCAGTTCAATAGTATGTAGTCTGTTCTGACAGGTGTGACCCTCGCCACAATTTTAGAACACTTCTGTCACCCCAAAAAGAAGCACCGTACGCATTGCCAGTGAATTCCCAATTACTCTCAATCTCCCCTAACCCCGCGGCGGGTAACCACTGACCTGCTTTTTGTCACGATAGATTCCAGAAATGTTACAGAAATAGAGTCATGAAACATGTGGTCTTTTATAACTAGCTTCCTCCACCCAGCGTGTTTTCAAGGTTTATTCCTATAGTGTCGTGAATCACTCCTTCACTTGTTTTATTGCCGCACAACGTTCCGTGGTCTGGATGGACCATATTTTAGGTAATCCATACATCAGTCGATGGAATTCAGCCTGTTGCCACTTTTTGGTTATTGTTAATAATGAACATTGGTGTACAAGATTCTGAGTGGACACACGATGTCATTTTTATTAGCTATGTAGCTATCGGGGACATTTTAGGAAACTTCCAGGCTGTCTTCCAAAGAAACTGCACCATGGTGCATTCCCAACCACAGTGGGGCGGGTTCCACTCTCTCCCTGTCCCCACGTGTCCTTCCCTGACTTTTTGATGCTAGGCATTCTCATGGGTGTAAAGTGATATCTCAAGGTAGTTTTATTTGTATTCCTCTGATGGCAATGACGTCGAGCTTCTTTTCGTGTGCTGATTGGTTATTCCTGTATCATGTTTTTGGAGAAATTTCAATTTGTGTACCTTGTTCATTTCTACAACAGATTATTTGTCTATTTATTTTTGAGTTGTGTTTTTATATGTTACTGGGTACAAGTCCCTCATCAGAATATGATTTGCAAACAATTTTCTCCCATTCTGTTGGGTTTTTTATTTTACTTTATTGATAGTATCTTTTGAAGCACAAAAGGCTTAAATCTTGATGAAGTTCAATCTATCTCATTCTTCTTTTGTGGCTTTTGCTGATATATCTCGCTAATCCAAGACTGCGTTTATTCAAAGGGTTTTATAGCTTTAGCTCTTACATTAATTAAGGGCTTTGATTCATTTTGGGTTAATTTTGTGTATGTTTGGTATATGTATAAGGGATCCAAATTCATTCTTTTGTGCATGGATGTCCAGTTGTCTGAAAGCCATTTAGTGGAGACTATTCTTTCCCCCACCAAACTGTCTTGGTGCCCTTGGTAAAAAGCCAATTGACCAAAAATGTTAAGGTTTATTTCTGAACTCAGTTCTGTTTCATTGACCTAGAAGTCTGTCGTGATGCCAGTACCACGCTATCTTTATTATTTTTGCTTTGTAGTAGGTTTTGAGATTGGCAGGTGTTCTTTTTCCAAATTGTTTTGGATATTCTTGGTCTCTTGAATTTCCATTTGAATTTTAGGATCAGCTTGTCAATTTCTGCAATAAAAAAGAGAGCCAGCTGAGACCTTAAGAGGTGTTGTGTCGAATCTATGGATCAATTTGGGAAGTACTGCCATCTTAATAATATGAAATCTCATCGATGAACATGGATTACCTTTCCATTTTTGTAGGTCTACTTTAAGTTCTTTCAACAGGGTTTTTTTTTTATAGTTTTCAGAGTATAAGTTTTGGACTACTTTTGCTAAATATTTTCTATGTATTTTATTCTTTCTAATGCTAGTGCAAATGGAATTGTTTTTCCAAATTTTATTTTCAAATTTTTTATGGACAGTTCATATAAATAAAATTGATTCTTGTATATTGAGTATGTAATGTGCAACCTTGCTGAATGCGTTTATTCCAATAATTTTTAGTGGATTCTTCCAGATGTTGTGTGTACAATATTCTATCTTCTTCAAATAGAGATGATTTTATTTTTTCCTGCTTAATCTATAAGCATTACATGCAATTGTTTTTATGTAACTGCCCCGGCTAGAGCGCCCAGTAGAACGCAGGACAGAAGTCAGGAGACCAGAGATGTGTGTCGTGTTCTGCGTTTAGGCAAAAGCATTTGGTGCTTCGTTGTTAAGTGTGATGTTATGTGAGGCTTTCGCAGATGCCCTTAATCAGATCGAGACTTCCCTTCAATTCTTAGTTTTTCGGTGTTTTTAATGTGAAGAGCTGTTGAATTTTTATCAACTGATTTTTCTGCCTCTACTGCGAGAGTCATGTGAGTTTTGTCTTTATTCTGTTAATTGCCAAAATTAATTGACTTTCGGATGTTAAACCAACCTCACATTTCCAGGTGAAACCCCACTGGGCTGCGTGTGTGGTCCTTTGGCTTTATCCCTGGACAGAGTTTGCCAGTGTTTTTGTTGAGGAATTTTGCACTATATTCATACGAGACATTGGTCTATAGTTTCTTCATTTTAACATCTTTTTCTGGGCGCCTGGGTGGCTCAGTCAGTTGAGCATCCGACTTCGGCTCAGGTTATGATCTCGTGGTCCATGAGTTCGAGCCCCATGTTGGGCTCTGTGCTGACAGCTCAGAGCCTGGAGCCTGCTTCGGATTCTGTGTCTCCCTCTCTCTCTGCCCCTCCCCCACTCATGCTCTGTCTCTCTCTGTCTCAAAAATAAATAAACATTAAAAAAATTTTTAAATAAAAAAAATAACATCTTTTTCTGATTTTGTTATCAGGGTAATACCAGCCTCAGAGAATAGCTTGGAAAGTGCTCCATGTTCTATTTTTGGGGATAGTTTGCAAAGAATTGATGTTAATCTTTCTTTTAATATTTTTATTTTTGAGAGAGTGTAAGTGGGGGAGGGGCACGGAGAGAGGGAGAGAGAATCCCAAGCAGGCTGGAGCCTGACTTGGTATTTTATCAGATGAATATTTTAATGCAAAGCTGGATTTTAAAAAAAATGTTTAATCGTTTAATATTTATTTCTTTTTGAAAGCGAGAAAGAGAGAGCATGAGCAGGGCAGGGGCAGAGAGAGAGGGAGGCACAGAATCTGAAGCAGGCTCCAGGCTCTGAGCTGTCAGCACAGAGCCTGACGTGGGGCTCAAACTCACAGACCATGAAATCATGACCTGAGCCGAAGCTGGACGCTTAACCAACTGAGCCACCCAGGCGCCCCAGTCCTAAAGCTGGATTTTAAAGAGTCTTCTTAAGTCACAAAACTACCAAAGGCCACCAGCAGATTTCATGAAAAGAGAACCTTTCTCCTGAATCGAATTGCACCTTTATGATAGCAGAGTGTTGATGAGCAAAGCTGACAGTAGCTGCGAGTCACCCCTCTGTGAACGTGCAGGGACACTTTGGAGGACTCGGGGTTTGTCCTGGAGCGTGGAGCCACAGCAGGGGTGCTTCGGTGAACAGAAATGTAGCAGAGAGACAGCTGTGAAGTGCCCGCCTTCCCGAACAACCAAGAGAAATCCAGGAGAACCATCAGGGGAAGGCCGAACATGCACCAAATTTTACGGCAATGTAGTGCCTACATCCATGGCCCCCGTGGCCTGTGCCACTCAGCGGCCGGCTGGGCAGGCCGCCCTGCGTCCCCGTCCCCCTCCTCGCGGGAGCACCCCAGCCGCAAACGTCCATAGTCACGGAAGATACCTCGCTTTCTGCTCTGTGGTGGAAGTAATGACAGTCTCTCTTTCTGTTACTGTTCTAATGGCTTCCTGTTCTGAATCACTGGGATGTTATCGGTAATGGCAACGGGGTCTTATTCAGCATAGACGGAATCCCCCCACACATCACATTAAGAGCGGACGAGCAGGCTGACAGGGCGACGGAGCGGCCCAGGTAAGCAGCGGGGCCATTAAAGGATGGAGCGGTGAGAGGGAGCGAGCGGATGAGACCCACGCTTCGCTCGGTCGCTCCTTCCGGGTGGTATTGACCTGGACCCCGCGCTGTGTATCTCGGAACAGACAGCGCTCGTCTTGAGTGCCTGGCTTTTACCCCAACAGCACTCCTTAAATAGGCACCATTTTACTTACTACCTGGGGCTTCCAAAAACGTTCACCTCTTCCAAACGGGGATAAACAGAATCGCCTCGAAATAGACAGCACACAGAACACAGCAAAGAGGCAACACACGTCCTCCCTGCAAGCCGCGTAGGCACAGCTCTGCTCTACTCGGGGTCTGAACCGGCGGCCCGACCTCACCCTCGGAGCGCTGGGCGGGTGGAGGGCCCGGGGATGAAAGCTTGTCTTTCCTAAGGGTGCTCTGTATTTCTCCTGCACTCGCGTCCAAGACTCGAAAGCCATTCTTCCGTGTCTCTGGTCCCGCGGAGAAGATGTGTGCTCCTTCCGTGCACGAGGGCCACACGGCCCCAGGCCCCCGCCACTGCTCGCTCCCCCTTGGAAGCCAGGTGCTTCCCCAAAACTGGCCATGGACAGCAGGAGGGAAATGAAGACTTTGGGGCAGGCGAATCCACGGCGGGGGCCCGGGGAGGTACACGCAGATGGGCAGCAGGATCTGAGGGCCGCAGAGCAGCGGCAGGGACGCCCCGAGGGAAAGGGGCAGGGTCTCTACTTCTCTGTGTGTCCGTTTCTGTGGCTGCTGTGACAGGTTACTCAAGACTTGAAATAGATTTATTCTGTCGTAGTTCCAGAAGCCACAAATCCAACACGGGTTTCACAGGGGGCCCCCGGGCGTCCACCTGGCGTGTGCCGTCTGGATGCTCTAGGGCATAGGCTACTTCCCTGCCTCTTCCCGCCTCTGGAGGCACGTTCCTTGCATTGGCTGGGTCCCCGCCCTCCTGCGTCTTCGTCCTCGGAGCCAGCAACACGCTTCGCCTCTGTCCCTCTGCTTCCCTACCTGGAGTCCCTCTCTCCCGTCCACAGTTAAGACTCCTTCCACCCTCTTCTACATCTGCAGGGAAGGAAACATTCTTCCTCTACCCTTCAAGCTCTTCCGGCTGGATGAAGAATTACATTCACATGAGATAGGTTAACAGCAGAAAAACCCCAGTTTTATTATGTGCACACAGAGGTCCAATAATGAAAGAAACGGCCATGCTAGGCAGTTTTCACACTTTTGAGACAAAGAGACAATAACTTGGTGAGCAGTTAGCAGGAGAAAGCAAACAGATGTTGGGGATCTTTAATTAGTAAGGAATTCTGAGCAGAAATTGGATGGAGGCAGCAGGTTAGAAAAGAAGTAACAAAATTTGTTTCTACTGCTTTCTCTGCTTCGAAGTTCCTATTTCTGGCCATAAGCATGTCTTTTTACTCCTCAGCACAGGGAGGGTACCTTCCACACGGGAGATTCTTCCTGCTCTCTGGGGCACAGAGGAGGGCCGGAGTGTTCTTGCACCTGCTGTTTCTTAAGTAACTTTTATTTAAAATAATTGATATCCCAGAGCACCTGGGGGGCTCAGTCAGTTAAGTGTCTGACTCAATTTTGGCTCAGGTCACGAGCTCGTGGTAGTGAGATTGAGCCTGGTGTCAGGCTCTGGGCTGGGCAATAGAGCCTGCTTGGCATCCTCTCTCCCTCTCTCTCTGCCCCTCCCCTGCTTGCACTTGCTCTCTCCTCTCTGCCCTCCCCTGCTTGCACTTGCTCTCTCTCTCTCTCTCTGTGTCTCTCAGAAAAAAATAATAATCAAGATGCCAAAGAGGCACACTTTTGCGGGGCCCACCCTCGGCCCCCACACTCCCTCTGATTACATTTAGGGCTCACCAGGAGAATACGCCATAATCTCTGCATCCCCAACTTCAGCGTTATCTACAGAGAAGCTTTTTCCATGTAGAGTAACCTTCACAGGCTCTAGGTGTTAGGGCCTGGATGTCTTTGGGGGACGTTCTCCTCCCTACCACACTGGGGTTCAGATTCTGATTCCCTGGAGGCCTCAATCCCAGTCCCTGTCTGGATCCCTGCAATATCGCCTCAATCCCTCGACAGGGCGCCGGCGCTGGAATGGGCTGCGGTAGATCTGGGTCTATTTTTCTGTTTTATTTATGCTCCTGTGGCTGCAAGAAACAGATACAAGATTAAAAACTGAAGTGAAAAAAAAAAAAGTATCATGATAAATATAATCCTTGGACAGTTTAAATATTTCCGTTAGGAAACTTTAGACGTCATTAAAATTTTATGAATTAGCAAGAGATAAAATAAATATACCCAGAATCAATTACATTCTTCCATACCATCGGTAACCTGGAATGCATCATTTATAAGGAATTTCTATTTACAATAGGAAGGAAAACATAAAATATTTAGAAACGAATTTAAGAAAGGAGGCATGACCTTTATACAGCAAGTGACCGAAGCCTACTGAGGAATATAAAAGCCTTGAATACAGAGATCAACCTCCCACTTCCTAGGTGGGAAGGTTAACTGCGACACTGTCAGTTTTTAGCAGATTAAAAACTGGGGGGCGCCTGGGTGGCTCAGTCGGTTAAGCGGCCGACTTTGGCTCAGGTCATGATCTCACGGTCTATGAGTTCGAGCCCCGCGTCGGGCTCTGTGCTGACGGCTCAGAGCTGGAGCCTGCTTCAGATTCTGTGTCTCCCTCTCTCTCTCTGCCCTTCCCCTGCTCATACTGTCTCTACGTCTCTCAAAAATAAATAAACGTTAAAAAATTAAAAAAAAAAAAAAGATGGAGTCCACTTAGTTTGGGTCTGATTTTTCACGGGACCTCAGGAAAGGGTTTTCAAATTCCTCAAAAAGACACAACTGGAGAGTGTTTCCACAGGAGACCAAGAAACGGAGAAACGTTAACCAGGGCAGCCGTGATTGCGACTGGGGAACCAAGGGGCTAGGCCTGGAAGCAAGTCCCTCGTGTGGGAGCTGTGTCTCAGGCAAGCCGGGTGAAACAGGTTGCTGTTAGAAAGACCACCAGACGTCGAGTAGCAGTGAGGCAGGATTTTATTTTACGGCCGGGCCAAACCTGGTCTCCTGACCTTAAGGAGACAGTGCAGGAAATGGCGCCGAACAAAGGCAGCAGTGGGCTTATATGGATTTTAGCAAGTTAGGGTACATCATCAATTAGTTAACCAATTATAATTTACAACCTTTCTTCGTAGCCAATTACATAGATGTTACCTTTAGCGGGGGCCTATTGCTTCAAGGTTCTTTGTCTTAAGTGAGCCTTGAAATGACCAATTATAGTTAGACACCTCAGACACGGCGGGACAGTAGTTACGTGACTTCTTGCACGTTGACCTTGCTTTAATCAGCTTCAAACAGCTAGGGTGAGAGCTCACTGCAATCTAAGTTAACTTTTTTTAGCAAGCAGGCGAAGTTACAGGGGTGAGACGGGCAGTTTAACCCCTTCTGGGAACAGGGAACTGCATAGGCTTCTATCTCAATGTTTTAGCGGTTACCAGACAGTTAGTTAGAACAGTGAATGGGGAGATGCATTTGCAAAGCAATTTACAGAAGCCAAAACAGCTGGTTAATGGTTTCCATTATTGACTCAGGTTTGTTAACCTAAAACACCGGGCCACTCCGAAGAAGTTCATTTCCTGATTTGTCAAATAGAGGCAGGTCGACATCCCTAAATGAATTCTGAAACGCAAGCTCCCAGTCTTTAAATAGACCTGATACAATGTGTTCTGGAACTCTGCTTCTGGGGACGCCAGCCACATTTCCTGTGACGCTGGAGACAGAGAGTCAATGTGAACACCTTAAATAAAACTGTTCTGGGGCCACGGAGAAAGGGGAAAAGTCCTGTTTTAAATGAACGTATCTGTTTATCTCCTATGAAATTAAGCATGCATGCAACGTGCATTTAATGAGGACAAATCAATTTCGACCACGTCACAGAAAAATTAATGCATCCGATTTGGACGGAAGCAATCTTAAAATATTCTCCTTGGAAAGAAGGGAAACCTGGCAGTATTTTGGCTTCCTCTAGTGTTCCAGCGCTTTCTGTAAGCTGTCTTTCATCAGGAAGGGGTGCACCAGGTCGTGAGGGGAAGCGGGGGGTGCCTCTGCACTGACCCGAGCCCGGAAACGGGACCGCGCACCCGTGAAAGCTGACCAGAGGACAGAAGGAAGGACCGCTATTTGTGAGAATGGAAAGGGCGACGGCTAAGCAGCCAGACAATAAACAAATGGCGCCGCGAAGAGGCAGAGGGTGACTACGAGCCGTTGCCGGAATGACTGATGAGGTCTGTCGGAAAAAGTCTCACCTGGCAAACTTCACCGAAATAGAAAGCAAATTGCCTGGATGCCCTTGAATCCTTTCCCTCATCCTCGGGCTTCCGAACGGCACTTCGGTTGCAGGCAGGCAGCCGGAAGTGTCTGGGCGTGTGGCCCTGTCCTGACTTACTGGGGCAGCACTGGGGGCAGGCGGCCCCCAACCCGGGGCAGCAGGTGCCTGGGGGGGTTAGAGCTCTCCAAGGGCTCCGGGGGTCCGCTGGCCCCACTGGAACCCACACGCGCCCCTGGCCCTGCTCCCCGTCTCCCTGCTCCCTTGTCCCAGGGGACACTTTCTTAGTAAACGACGCACAAGAATTCTTACCTCTGGGAACGCTGCCTAAGTCATAAATAAATGTTTAAAAATAAATGAAAACGGCAAAAAAAAAAAAAAAGGACAAATAAAAGTCATGTGACACTTTGGGACATATTTGCAATGGCCGTATGGTCCAAAGGGTCGCAAACAGAATTAATGCAAACGCTCCAGTCAGAAAAGGACGAAGGACACAATGGAAAAAAACAAGAAAGAATAGGAACTGGCAATTCAAATAAGGGGAAATGCCGACGATCGAAAAGCACCTGGTCATATGATTCTCAACTTAGGAAAAGTTATTAAACCAGATTTATTTGTTCCCCCTAGATCGAAAATCTAGACCACTTAAAAGCATGAGGGTCAGTGGACATTGTTATGCCCAGAATTCAGGAACCCCAAGAACCACCAGGGAGCCGAGCCCGATGCAAGAACAAAGAGCCTTTATTCGAGCTAGCTCGAGCTCAATCTCATACCTGTGCCAAGGCAGCGGTGGGTCGAGAGAGACAGCGCGTTCCAAAAACCCAAGAGTTTTGAAGGGGTCTAGGGGAGTGGGAGGGGTGATGGTCGAGACCCTAGCCAGTTAGCTGAGGAAGGGTCAGAGTCCTGTTACATAGGTCACTGGGTGTGGTTCTTTTGGAACCGGGAAGTTACAGGTTTTAAGCTTCTGCGCAGGTGCTGGGGACTCAGGGTGGAGGGCACGGAACAAAATGGAGTCAGTCTTAGTTTGCCCTTAAACAAAATGGAGTCAGTCCCGATTTGCCCTTACAGATGTCAAGGGAAATTATTATTCTTAAGCACTGACGTCTTTACAGCCAGCCACCTTGAAGGGCAATTGGGAAGTATTTCCTAAAATGTAAACCTCTAACCTGCGGCTCAGAAGTTTTAACACCCTTATGTGCTCTTTCCTTCTAGAAATATTTGCGAAGGGCCAACCAGGTACCTAGAACTGTCCTGAGCAGGAGAATGCTGCTAAGTACGATAAAAGGCCACCAGGAACCTGGGCTAAAACCGCCTGCTTTTTTGCCTCCCGCACCAGGGGAAAAGGCACCCCAAAGAAATGCAGGAGCACCCCAGTCTCAGTAGGAAAGCAGACGTTATGGGATCCCTGACAGGGTCCAGGCTTGTGGGGGGTGAGGAAGCAGGCTAGGGCTGGATGCCGCTGGGAAACAAAGGCAGTTTCATGGTTTGGATCTTAATGATTTTTATCTCGGAGCTGGAAGAACTAAAGCAGAGCTGAGTAGACGGACATTAATAAGAGCAGCCCGCCTTCCCTCGTGGTGGGTGGAAAGATCAGACAGAATGACAGGAATCTTCGGTCATTGCTGAGCCTACGAGGCTGACTTAACTGTGTCATTCCATCGGGGTTACGGTGGAGCCGTGTCCAGCATCATTCGTGGTTCAGTTAGAAACATCCCGGTCCGGCTGCCAGCAGCCAGTACAAACCATTTATTTTCTTAGTACAAACCATTCAACCCTCTGCTTGGCTGGGGACTTGCTTCTAATGGGCGGAGACGGGCAATCACCAAATGAACAAAAATGTATGTGCTGTAAGGTCAGGAAGTGATGAGTATTCTTTAGGCAAAATAAAGACGTTAAGGGGGTAGGGAGAGTAATCAAGACTGAGTTGCTCCGGGATAGGATTTTTATCACTGAAAGGTAGGGAATGACCTAAATTCCCATCGGTAGGCAAACGGCCAAAGAAACCATGACACCCATGGTAGCTCACACGTAATACCGTATGTTTTGTGTGCATATACGTGTGCATGGATACATAGAATCCAATAATAGTAACAATACAGGGAAAGAGAAAAGGGCGTGGCACTGTGAGTGGTCTTTAAAGGGGACTATAGTGTCAGCTATAACACTGTAATAATTATTCAAGGAAAGAAAATGTATCCGTCGATTAGGTCTGTAACTTTTTGTCAAGAGCATGATTACGTATGACCCCGAAGACATGCCTTTACGCTTTACAAATCATCAGAAAATATTTTCAAATGTTCAAAATACAAAGCCAAATAAATACCTGCAACCATGCTTGGAAATATATATACAAAATATTTCCAGAAAATTCCACATAATATACAAACTCATGCAATTCCTCTGAAACCATTGGACTCCGGTAAATAATCAAGCCAATTAATATTTGTTGAGTTCCTGTAATAAGTCAAACGTCCTTGAGAATTAAACCTGCATGAAGAGTGGCTGCTAGGGAGGCACTTCCTTCCCCTCTGTGACAGACGCAGCAGACAGACAGACTCCCAGGAGCTCCTTCATGCCCCCTGCCTCCCCCAGGCTGCTGTTTGTGCGGGGACCACGTGACCCTGACCCGACATAGAACTCTTCTAAAGGTCAGGCTTTGCTCTGGGACCCCCCTACTGGCTGTCCATAAGGCTGCAGAGACGTCTGAGGCTCCTCCTGCGGGGTCCTCCCCTGTCCCCGCTGCCTCCCACAGGTGCTGGTCCTCCCCGAAGTCTGAGGCTCTCCGTCCCCACTAGCTTCCTCTCCCCTCTGTCCCTCACAGACCTCCCCCTCCACACCCCTTGCCTTCAGACTCCATCCACTCTGACCTCTGCTTCCCGGAGGATCGAAACTGACACAAGAGGTCAAAGTTGTATCTATCCTGCTCACTCTTCTCGCCCTCGTGCCTCCCAGGTCACAAAGAGTAAAGTAATATACCTGAAATACACTCGAACCAGGGAACAATCAAAGAAGGGCGGAAGAAAACCATGCTGTAATCTTTTATGCTTTTCTTTTTTTATTATTATTATTTTCGGCTTTTCAAATTAACCAAACAAATAGCGCTGATGAATTGATTGTGAGGCTGGCATAATCACACCCTGCTACTATTTATAATCAGCGTATCATTTTTCAAAGCCAGCTTGGCAACATGAATAAAGAACTTTCAACTCGATCCGGCAGCCCTCTGTCTCCGAGACTGGTGCTAAGGCAATCTTTAAGGCAATTTTAAAAACAAAACAAAACAAGAAAACAATGCCTATACATCACGTTAGCCATCGTGTCCTTAACCAGGAAGTAGATAACGTGCTTTTTCAACCCAAGAAAACTGGCCCTTGAATGAGTTCTATCCTTCAGAAAGAAGAGGCTGGCAGAATGGAAATGAACTGCAAGGGGCCTACTGAGGACCCAGAGGCGTGAAGGGAGCTGGATTTTCAGAATCTTGATCTGGAACCGTCCTTCCCCGCTCCCGAGCGCTTCCGGAGCCGATTCCAGGGAGGGAGAGCAGTCTGCAGCCTCCTCTGAGGTTGATACAGCTTGAATGCCTGGAGCCGAAACTTGGTTTCTCCCTGTGGGGTGGGGAGAATTTGCATCAGGTTGGGATTGGTTTTATCTCCATTACAGTGCTCCCTGCTCTGTGCACTCTCTGCTCAGGAGTACACACCGGATCGCGCTGGTTTTCAGAGGGCAGAGATTCTGCAACATTGTATCGGCTTTCCAGAGTACAAACAAAAGAACTCCATTAAATGTATGAATCCCCTGTAAGCCGCACCCGGTTTCCAGAACGTTGAGAAGAACGTCCCTGTGCGTCTTTCAGCTGGCGTCGTAGGCTGGCGTCGTGGAGTGTGGAGGGTGAAGCCCGAGTCCCAGGCCCTGGTCCACTATGACCGGCCGCTTGTGCACCAAGTTCGCCTGTTCATCTGTCCCCTCGCAAGGGACACTTGGGTACCCCAGGATCGTTGATGCGAGAAATGCCCACGCAGAGCAGAACCAGCTATTCTCACGCGCACACATCACGCGGGAGCGCCAGCAGCACGGGCCCCACGAAACCTGCCTACATTTGTTCCTCGTACTGGGTTCCCATCTCCTCTGTAATCTCGTGACTTCCGACGGCCCCGTTTCTCCACCCGCCGTGGGTGACCAGCGCAGAAGGATGTCTCTGCCCCAGGACTATGGCCCTGAGCTTCGGGGTGGGGAGGGCCGACGGAGAAGAGGCAGACCTGAAATAAAGCAAAAGCATGTCTTTGAGGGTCTCAGAATTGCAGTTCGGGGGTTGGGCAGCAACTCAGATTGTTGCCAGGGGAACAAAAGTTGGGGGTTTTAAACACAACGGGGAAAGCTTGTATATGCTACGTGCCAAGACTCTGGGTCAGTGCTGGCGGCAGGAGGCGCATCTCGGCTGGACGTAATTGGTCGCTAAGGCTCTTGGTGAGCAAACGCCCGTTCCTGGAGCACGTTGCAGGGGGACCTGCGGAGTCCTTGGAATATCTGCGGTTTGGTCCAGCGGGTTCACGGTTCCACTTAGCGAGGAGCCTCCTGGCTCCATTTAAAACCCCCAGTGTTGGCCATAGGAGATAAAATGGCACTTGCCACAGTGGCCCTATCTCACCCCCCCACCCCAAAATCGTGTGGACTCCCGCGTGCTCTGCCAGAGAGGGGACCCCAGGTCTAAAGCGTGTTCTTGCCACCAGGAGGAGGGCACTTCTCGGTCCTCGACACTTGTACCCCCACTCACGGTAGACGCCTCCTGCCCAGGATGTCAGGCACCTCCAGGGAGTGGCCACGTCTTGGATGACACAACCGAGGACCCCACTTTCTAAGGTGAGATCAAAGGTTTTATTTATGTACTGACTCGCCCCCACTTTTTGAGTCTTAAAGGCTTTTTATGGAATACTGGAAGTTTCCATACGGTACAGAGATCGATTGATCAGTTTCTGGTCACGCAAAGCCCTATGGACACATCTGGAGGGGGGTTCTCGTCAGCGTGAGGGTAACTAGTCGGCAGGTGTCTGCCCCATTGGGCTCGTTTCCCAGCCTTCCACTTTCTGACAGGGGCTCCTTGGAGCCCATAGTGGTTGTCCACACTTCTGTCTTCAGTTTTGAGAAACACTTGAAAACCTCTGTACACCAGCCGCTCTCAGTAGTTGTGCCAGAGTGGAAGGGCCGGGGGGAGGACTCCTCACAGTGATTGGAGGAAAGTGGGGGACGCACCAAGCTGCTCAATTCACTTTTCTCTGCGTCCGGGGCGGACGTGACCTGTGGTCATGGATGGAGACCTTTGAGTGGAATCAAAAGGATGCAACAGGGGCGCCTGAGTGGCTCAGTCGGTTGAGCATCCGACTCTCGGTTTCGGCTCAGGTCACGACCTCACAGTTTGTGAGTTCAAGCCCCACATTGGGCTCTGCACTGACAGACTGGAGCCTGCTAGAGATTCTTTCTCTTTCCCTCTCTCTCTTCCCCTCACCCACTTGCGTTCTCTCTCTCCCTCTCTCTCTGTCAAAATAAACTTAAAAAAAATTTTAGAAAAGGAAGCAAGACAGCAATGATCTTCTAGTTTATATTAATAAGACAGCTCTCGAACCTCCTCTATTTCATGGGCAAAATATCGCGGGATGCACGTGCCCGCCTCAGTTCACGTTAAGTCGTAAGACCCAGAAAGGCCCTGAAGCTTCCAAACGTCACACAGCCCGAACAGGTACCGGGAAGAGGAAGGTCCACAAGCTCGTGTCCCTGGAACTGTGGGCAGGCGCGCAGCCGGGAAGACTTGAGCGCTAGTTCCAGAAGGGCCGTGTGGCCAGATGCTGTCCCCGGTCTGTGGCTGCCAGCACTGCGGTGTCTCATTTGGGATCCTGCGTGGAGATGATCGCTGAGTCATCGTGGTCGAAGGCAGCGCATTCATTCCAGCAAGTACACCGAGCCTGAGGTGCCCAGGGCTGGATTCGTGTCGGGTGATGAGATAAAGCCTGGTTTGACTCTCCCGCTTCTGTGATCAAAGGGAACGCGGCGACATGGATCCACAGTGTACCTGCTGCACACGACCCGGGACACTGGGATGAGGGGACCTGCCCGCGTCGTCGCCAGCTTACAGGAAATGGCGCGGGGCACGGGGCGCACACCGCCAGGCCCTAGATTCCAGCTCGCCCATCCCTAAGGAAATGTTCTTATCCGTTTCTCATCTTCAGCGGAACCACCTCTCGGAGTGGTGAGGAATTGCGTGCGTGGGGGTCCCAGTAAAGCCTTACCCGCCCTAGGAATGTCGTGAGGCCTGTGTCCTCATAAACATTTGTGAAGAGTTTTGAGTGAGAAATGGGGTAATGCTGATCTGGTGTGCGGTTAGGGAGGTGTGGGATATTTTGCTGACTTTTCATATTTTTACATAGAAATAAAATATTTTATTTATTTGTTTATTTATGAATGTTTGTTTATTTTTGAGAGACAGAGACAGAGCATGAGCGGGGGAGGGGCAGAGGGAGAGGGAGACACAGAATCCGAAGCAGGCTCCAGGCTCTGAGCCGTCAGCACAGAGCCCGACGCGGGGCTGGAACTCACAGACCGCGAGATCATGACCTGAGCCGAAGTCGGCCGCTCAACCGACTGAGCCCCCCAGGCGCCCCCGAAATAAAATGTGGCAGAGATCACACCATACCTGGACACTCGGTGCGCCGTTACCAGGAGGCGAGAACTTAGGAAGGCACGCCATATTGGAAATAAGCTTAAGCCATCTAAGAACCCCGTCAACTGACTGGGATCCGAACCCAGGAACGGGAGCGCGTCCCCGGGGGCGGCTGTCTGTGCTGCGGGCAGAATCTGCGGGAAACGGGATGCGAGGTACCCGCCCCTCTTCTTGTGTTATTTACGAGAGGGGATGTCACACGCACACACGCGCACACGCACCGCGCACACGCACCCGCGCACACGCACCCGCGCACACGCACCCGCGGACTTCAACAAAAACCGATGTGCTGTCGCACTGATTCCCAGAGGCATGAGTCAACATTTTAAGAAACTGTATTTAAAAATCCAAGGCTTGATAAAAGAATTTTTACAGCAAAATTCCGTTTTCATGTTGTGGCACCTCGATTTCCTCACACTTTATCCAAATCTCTGACTCACTGAACATACCAGACTTCCAACAAACTAAACTTCTGTAATATGTGCTTTTGCCTAAAATTATGCTTGTTTTTCAGAACTGCTTGGTCAGTGACCCATCTCTACATTTTTTTTTAATGTTTATTTATTTTTGAGACAGAGAGAGACAGAGTGGGAGTCGGGGAGGGACGGAGAGACAGAGACACAGAATCCGAAAAAAGGCTCCAGGCTCTGAGCTGTCGGCACAGAGCCCAACTTGGGGCTCAAACCCACAAACCATAAGATCATGACCTGAGCTATGGTCAAATGCTTAACAGACTGAGCCACCCAGACGCCCCAATCCACAGTTAAAAAAAAATAGATGTGGTCCTGGGGCACCTGGGTGACTCAGTCAGTTGAGTGTCTGACTCTTGGTCTCAGCTCAGATCTTGATCTCAGGGGCATGAGTTCGGATCCTGCGTTGTGCTCCTTGCTGGGAGTGAAGCCTACTTAAAAAAAATAGATGTGGTCCTAACAGAAAATAGTAGATGATGTTCTGCAGTGTTGATGCTTAGCAACTGCTCTTCTAGATGCCTCTGTCTTCTCCAAGAGCATGTGTAAAGCGTATAAATGGTTTTCAACTGCCCAGGAAAACATGGGAAGAGGGTTAGAACAGATGGTCTCTTCCAGTGTGTCTATAGGTTTTCTAAGGTGCGCAAAGTCCAAAAGAGCCCTTTAGAGATTTATCTACTTTTATTTGTTTGTTTGTTTGTTTATTTGTTTGTTCGTTTTGAGAGAGGGAGAGAGAGAATCCCAAGCAGGCTCCATTGTCACCATAGAGCCTATGCGGGGCTTGATCCCACGAACCCTGAGCCGAAATCAAGAGTGTGATGCTCAGCTGACTGAGCCCCCCAGGCGCCTCTATTCATATCGGTTTTAAAGAATGTCACGTCATATCCTTTAATCTGTGTCATTCATCCAAGCAAACCATTTACCTTCTCCTTCTCTTTCTGTCCTTGTCGAATAACGTTCATTTCCCGGAGACGCGTAGGAAGGGTCGACGCTGAATCGACGTAACATCCCAAGGCAAAATAACAAGCTGAGGCTTGAATTAGAATGTCAGTAGTGATGTCAAAACACGGTCCCCAAGGACAGCTTGCGAAGTAAGGACACAGCAAACTACTGGCCTGTCCAGCCACCGCGCATGGCTCGTCTCTGTCACTAGAGCATCTAGCACAGGAGACACGCGGGAGGCAAGTTAGGGAGCGCTGGGTATACCACTGTATGCCATGATGGATGTATACCATTGTAATTGTATACATGATATACAAGTCCACTGAGAGAAGACCACCAGCCTCCCTCCCGGTGAATGAGTTAGCCAAGCGTGGAGCTCTGAGGGGTTTGCACCCTATGGAAGCCCCACCTACAAGGCTATGGGCCGCTGAGTGAAAGCAAAGCAGTTGAAGGGCACCTGGGTGGCTCAGTCAGTTGAGCATCTGACTTCGGCTCAGGTCATGATCTCACGTTGCGTGAGTTCGAGCCCCGCATCAGGCTCTGTGCTGACAGCTCAGAGCCTGGAGCCTGCTTTGGATTCTCTCTCTCTCTCTCTCTCTCTCTCTCTCTCTGCCTCTGCCCTTCCTCAGCTGATGCTTTCTCTCTCTCAAAATAAATAAACATTAAAAAAAATGAAAAAAAAAAAAGAAAGCAAAGCAGTTGAGATTTCGGTGAGGACCGAGAACTGCAGCCCTCGTCTCTGATTTTTCAAAATCGCCTTAACATGTGATTCTTCATTGTGGTCCATGGCTTTACATCTCCCCTCTACACATAGGGTTCTACTTGGGAAGCCGAAGGGTGCGTTGTTGCAGTTGTTGGCTTATTTGTTTTGTAGTAACTAACTGCTGTGATGAGATAAGGAACTTCCCTAACCGCTGGGGCACCGCGAGAATTATGAAGGAACACTGAGCACTGGACCCGACTGTGCACAATTCGGTGGGGACCATTCGTGCCGTGTGGAGGTCATGCTTGGCTTCGTTGACTTTACTGGAAATAAACTGCCTTTTCATCTCCATCACGAGGTGTGGGAAACACAACAGCGAAAACTGATTCTCTCTCCTGATTCCTACGAAGGAGGTTTTTGAATAAATCTGAATTTCAAAAAAAAAAAAAATCTGAATTTCAAATAATTCTTCAGCCAAACCTTTCCAACAGGGTTGGGTGTGGTCATTTACAAACTCATAGAACGTACTTTAAGATGCACGGAGCACTTTGCTGTGAAGGCGAGAGGGCACGAGACAGGTTGGCAAGTCCTCGGCCATTAGCCTTGTTTTGGGGACCCCGAGATGCCGGCGTGGGCTGAATTGTGTCCCCACAGAGATTTGTGGAATCGCCAGCCCCGAGTCCGTGTGGACGTGGGTTTATCTGAACACGGGTTCTCTGCGGATGGAATCAAGTTGAGGTGAGGCCACATCACCTCAGGATGTTTATCCAGTGACTGGTGTCCTTAGAAGAGGAGAGGGGACACAGACAGACGGACGCCCACGGGGAGAACGCCATGTGATGACGCAGGCAGAGAAGCAAGTGAAGTGTCTGTAAGACGAGGAACTCAGGATTGCCAGCAAATACTGGAAGCTAAGAGAAAGGAGAGGAGAGGCCCTCCCGGGAGCCTTCAGAGACAGCGTGGCCCGGCCGGCACCTGATTTTGAACCCGTCTAAGCCACAGAGGCCTCAATCTGTCACCCTGAGGTTTCTCCCTGGGAAAGTCATGAGTACCAATCAGAGAACTGCAGGGTCCCTGACATGGAAAGAATAATCTGTCATCATCCGAAAACAGAGATTCGTAATGTTACAGGTCGGGAAACACAAAAGAAGACGGATGAAATCTTTTAAATTTATTCGTAACTATATTAGGAAAAAGTACCCATTTGTTTCTAAGCCAGTTCTCCCAAGATGGAACCCTCAGGGTATTCTTGGAGAAGTTAAGAGGTCAATTCTCCCCTGGCAGCTACAGGGAGCTAGCCTCCCACCCCCGGACCCTTCCTCCTTGATTTGCCCAGGATCAGGGTGACTGTCACCTTCCTAGTGTCATAGAGACTGAAGACATATCTTCAGGAGTCCCCTGGTAGGGGGGACATGCCATCACCTTCCTGGGAGGGTCTGGCCTCTTCGGGGCTCGGTTGGGAACCTCAGCAGGGCCCATCGCCAGGCTGCCTCTGTGTCTGCCCTCTTGGCTAACCTCCCCTCTCGAGGAGAGTTTTCTGCAGAAGGGATTGTGAGGATGCTTGCTGAAAGCTAAAAATGCCTGTTAAACCAGAATGGGCACGTATACTGTGTGCTGTGTCCTAGGCCGGCACCTGGCAGGTGGGAGGGACAGACACACTGTTGGGCTTCAGCCAATAATAGCGTACATGGAAGGGCAGAGGAGCAACCGAATGAATGAAGAGGCCAAGGGTTTTATCTCTGCCGGAAGGCTCATCTCTCCTCACCCCTCCCGGCCAGTTCACTGACCTTCATATAGGAGACACTTCCACAAGGCCGTGCAGGGTCAGAAAGACACGCTTCCTTACCTGCGTTTGCAGAGCAAACTCCCTTCTCTGGCAAATGCTGTCATACTGCATCGATCAGGCTTCTCCAGAGAAACAGAGCTAATAGGAAGAATGTGTAGATGTTTTGGGAAGAGTTGGCTCACATGGTACAGAGGCTGGTAGGGTGAGCCAGCAGGGCTGGACACGGGAGAGCCAAGGTTCCAGCTCTAGGCCAAAATGGTCTGCTGTAGAACCAGGCAGAGCCGGTGTTGCAGCCGAAGTCTGGAGGCCACCTTCTGGAGAATTCGTTCTTGCTCAGAGGAGGCCAAACCTTTTCTTCTGTTCAGACCTCCGCTGATCAGATGAGGCCCACCCTCATCAGGAGAGGAGACCGCTTTACCCAAAATCCACCGATCTCAATGCTCATGTCATCCAAAAACAGCCTCTCAGAAAAATGTTTGACAATAATGTCACCACCCAGAATAGTGTTCGATCGAATATCTGAGCGCCAGGACCCAGCCGAGTCAACACAGAAAATTAACCATCACGGGGCGCCTGGGTGGTTCTGTTGGTTGAGCCTCAGCTCAGATCATGATCAATGAGCTTAGGTCAGCTCATCGGTTTCAGCTCAGGTCATGATCCCACAGTTTGTGGGCCCGAGCCCTGCGTCAGGCTCCGCACTGACAGCATGGAGCCTGCTTGGGGTTCTCTCTCTCTCTCTCTCTCCCTGCCCTTCCCGTGCTCTCTCTTTCTCTCGAAATAAATAATAAACTTAAAAAAATAACCATCACACATACTTCATATATATTGTATATTACATAATATGACTTGTATATGTACATATGTCCTAATATTTTATGTAGAAACACTGTCCTGTATTACACAACATATATTGTATGTGTGTGCGTGTGTGTATATATATATATACGTATATATATATATACATATATAGGGTGAGCCAGCAGGGCTGGAGACGGGAGAGCCAAGGTTAGTTATGTATATATGTATATATATATATATAACTTCTTGTCTTTTATTTGTCTTGGCTGTGAGTTTCTAGAGGAAATGAGACTTATTATATCTTTGTGTTTTCCTTGCATAGACCTATGGCCCGGTGCCCAGTTGGTGGTGAATGTTTAACCAGTGCTTCTCTGAAATGGGAGCGAGACTACTGTGCACGCGTGCCGTATTGCTGGACCGTCCAGCATTCACCACTTTGCTGACCTCGCCTGCTCACAGCCGGCTGGGGTCGAGCACCTCAGCTGGGCAACGTCCCCTCGGTCGTGACCATGTCACTCTTGCCTCCTTGAGGGAAAAGTATGTTCCGGACGTTCACGTAGAGCGCCTCACTTTCCACAGTCGAGGTTTCACAGATGATGTTTCGGCGGGCCCTACCGCCCCCTCCCCCCAGATAAAGTAACCAGGAAAAGTGAATTCATTTGAAGCTAAACATTGAACGCCAGACCAGCAGTAAAATGAGTGTTTCCGTGGAATTATTTTATTACCAGGAGCACGCCAGTCCATCTTCTTCAACACGGAAGCGCCCGGCGTTGTGCGCATGTGACGAAAAGTTCCTGTACTGTTCACGGTACAGAAACACTGGACACTCCACCGAAGCCCAAGATGCTGCCCAGACCTTTTCCAGTGATTGCAGGCGTCCCTTCTGTAGAAAATAAGAACCAGGGGTTTTGAGTCGATTACTCGATACTAGAAACCTGAACAAACACACTGGGCAGTGGGCATGCCGACATGCCTGTGGTTCCTTCTTCACTCTTTAGCCAGAAAATGGCAGTTTTCCTTTATTCGAAGGTAGGAATCGTATCTGTAGACAGGCTTCTTTTTCCGCACACCGGAGACAATATTAGCATCTGTAAAATAATGTCTCAACCAGAGAGAGTCGAGAATGCTAGATATCACTCTTAAATTTGTGTGCAATGGCTTCCGTGTACCAACCGTCTACCAGAACCTCCCAGAAAGCACGGGCACCTTCTGGCGGACCGAGCGCAGAGCGAGGCCAACCGTCCTCACACAGTCTCTCTTTGCAATTAACCAGGGAACCCACTTGGGTAAGAACATGGGGCCCACCAAGGCCTCCTTCCTCTGCTTCCTTCTGGGCCGCTTTGCTCCTGTGCCCCGTGGAGCACTTCCTGAGTGTGAGCAGAGTCCTCCCTGCCCATCCGTCTGTCCAGTCCGGCGCCCAGAGGAGGGCGTGGGGCGGCAGGTCCGCAGATGTGCCTGAGGGTGGAATCCAGGAGAAAAGGCGACTTGGCCCGCCATACAATTGTGTTGTTCCCACCCCGTGCCCTGATGGAGTGAGGATATTTTAAGATGTTTTATGATGAGGATCTGACAGCAACGTGGTTTTTTTTTTCATCTTCTTTAGTCTCCCCTTTTTTTTATTCTTATATCCTCTTATTTTTTTATATTTATTTTTTAATATAATTTATTGTCAAGTTAGCTGACGTACAGTGTATTCAGCATGCTTTTGGTTTCAGGGGTAGATTCCGTGATTCATCGCTTACATACAACACCCAGTGCTCATCCCAACGAGTGCCCTCCTCAGTGCCCATCAGCCATTTTCTCCTCTCCCCCACCCCCCTCCCCATCAACCCTCGGTCTGTTCTCTGTATTTAAGAGACAGCAACATGATTTTAAGAAAAAGAAGGGAAAAGATACGGGGACCAAGGACAGGCCATCCCAAAATGGTCTCCACTTTGGCATTTTGATTATTTTAAATAAAAGTTCTCAGGAAACAGCAGGTGCAAGGACACTCGGGCCCTCCTCTGTGCCCCGGAAGGCTGGGAGTAAAAGCCCTGTGCAGATGGTACCCTCCCTGTGCTGAGAAGTAAAACCACATCCTTATCACCAGAGATATAAACGTCTGAGCACAGAAAGCCGTAGAAACAAATCTTGTTACTTTTTTTCTAACCTGCTACCTCTGCCCAATTTCTGCTTAGAACTCCTTACTAATTAACGATTCCCAACATCTGTTTTCTTGATGCCGTAAATTGCTCACAAAGTTATTGTCTCTTTGTCTCAAAAGTATAAAAACTGCTTGCCTCGGCCATTTCTTTCGTCTCAATTTCACTCTTAGGCCTCCATGTGCACGTCATAAAACTTTAGGGTTTTTCTCCTGTTAACCTATCTCATGTAAATGTAATTCTTCATCCAGCTGGAAGACTTTGAAAAGTAGGGGAAGAATTTTTCCTCCCCTTCAAGGAGGAGGAGAAAGAGAAGAGGGAGATGAAGGGGAGGAGGGGGAGGAGAAATAGGGATGGGGAGGAGGAAGGGCAGGCAGGGGAAGCTGGAGGGGAGGAACGAGAGGAGAGAGAGAAAGGAAGAAGAGAGAGAATGGAGGAGGAGGTCAAGGGAGGAAGAGATAGAGGTAGGAGGAGGAGGAGAGGGAGGAGGAGGGGAAGGGAGAAGGAGGAAGGAGAGGAAGAAGGAGGAGGAAGGTGGAGGGAAGAGGAGGTAGAGGGAGGAGGAGGGGGAGGAGGAGGAAGGGCAAGAGAGGGAAAGAGGAGAAGGAGGAGGGGGAGGAGGGAGAGCAGGAGAGGGAGGAGGGACAAAGAGCTCAAACACTTCTCCTGATTGAGTCAAGCTCCTTTAATCCTAAACTATGCTCTTCAAAGTGGCGTGAATGAAACACTCAAGACCACGGTCCTATTAAGAGCCCAACAGTATTGTCAGTACATTTTAATGATGACGTCTTAAAATTAGTCACCACCTTACATTTGGCAAATCACTTTTAAGGTCCTAACACCCTCTGATATTCGTAACAATCCGAGGCACGGAGGGAGGGCATTTTTCCTGTATCTGGAGCTTCAGAAGTTTTTTTGTTTTTTTTTTTTTAAACATATATTTATTTTTGAGATACAGAGAGAAACAGAACATGAACAGGGGAAGGGCAGAGAGAGAGGGAGATGCAGAATCCAGAGCAGGCTCCAGGCTCCGAGCTGACAGCTCAGAGCCCGACGCGGGGCTCGAACCCACGAACCGTGAGATCACGACCTGAGCCGAAGTCGGACGCTTAACCGACTGAGCCACCCAGGCGCCCCTGGAGCTTCGGAAGTTTTAAGAGGATTATTTCCAGGTCACAAGAGCAGGTGCTGCCTGGTGGGGCAGGTCCCAGGTCTCGGCCGTGCGAGGCCGGCTTACGTGTGTCCATCACAGCTACTGCCCGTGAGTCTTCCAACAGCCCAGTCTCCTCAACATCACGCTTTAACTCTTGAAACATGATTAGCGACGACAGTTTCATAAATCATGCTCACATGTGAAGTGTCCATATCACGGTGGACGATTGTCCGTGTCCTGCTGTCACCAAACTGGTAGGGTCGTGAGAGAGACAAAAACAAAAGCTATACTTGAAAGGCAATTCAAACTCTAATAAAGACACTGAAGAAAGCAAGGCCCTGAGGGCGTGCAGTGTGTTCGAGGGTCACGAGAGGAGTGAGGAGGTTAGTATAGCCGACTCTGAGCCCTCAGGCGCACTGTCTCCTAGGACCCCCCCAGGACTGTCATTCCCAGTGTGGAGCAGGCAGGGTGACAGCTGGCACAGAGCGTCAGCAGCCTGTGGCCAGTACCTGCCTCATTAGTCAGCTTCCTCCCGTGACCAGCTGTAACGAGTCTTGAATGGGACTCTGGGACTGACGCCAAGGGGTGTATGAATATGAGTGGGTACAGACGGCAGCAGTGGGGGGTGGTGACAGGGCCTGAAGATGGAAACGTAGACCCCGACTGAAGAGTTGGATCTGCCCTCAGGGGACAGAGAGCCACCGCGGGGTCATAGTTTAGAGGGCAACGTGCACAGGTGTCTGGTCTAGTTGGCTCTGCCCGGCAGCTGACCTCAAATGACAGCAGACCCAAGTGACAAGGCCCCTTCAAGCGGCTGAGCCACAGAAGAGGCGGGGACAGCAGAGGGGAAATGCGGTGAAGATATATAAGGCAAAACTGGTAAGAAGCACCGGCCGCATACAGGAGAAGGTGAAAAGATGGGTTGGGGACATGCCACGGATTGTCCCCACGGGGGACAGCAGTCAGAGGGCTCCGCAGGAGAGGCAAGGTGGGCGCAGCAGCAGATATTTCGAGTCTGAGAAGCCTGTGCTTTACCGGAGTGAAGCGGAGCTCCGTCAAGCGACAGGACAAGTGAATCTGCAGCCCAGAAGAGAGGAGAGAGCCACAGATCCAGCCTAGAGTCGGTAGCACTAACTACGACTTTAGTTAGAAGCCTTGGAAAGCAGGAGGGGTTACCCAGAGCGAGCTCGTTGAGTGAGCACAGAGGGAAGGGAATGCCACTGTTTTAAGTCACAAGGAGAAGAGGGGTCACAGGGAAAGCAAGATAAAATGCGGGGGAGACGAAGAAGAGTGGCGTGTTGTGTCTCGGGCGTGACAGGAGCCGCCATTTCCAAGCAGGGCAGAGTATTGAGCAGCGTCCGCGATGGCAAAGAACCAGCAGGCATAGGGCGGAAAAGTCACCACTGAGGTTGACAGGTACAAGTCCCCCAGTGACTTTACCGAAAGCCACTTCAGTGCCGCGGTGGAGTTAAAAGCCGGCTGTGGACCGAGAAGTAAGCAGGGGGGAGGGGAATGGAGAGAAAGGTCCAGCAATGGAGAGATGGGAACCAGGAGGAAAGACAGAAAGGTGACCTCCCTTAAACTCGTGACTCCATTGCAGTAACATGTAATGGTGCTTTCCTTACCTTGGTGGTGGCTTCCCCTCCATGACCACGCAGACCAGGTGGGGTAGGCAGAGCCCAGAGTGTTGGGTGGATGAGAAGTGAAGGCGGAGGGTCAGAAGGGAGACACAGGCAGCACCAGAGAGGGTGTCTTCATCGCTGCTCGAGATCAAAGCCTCTGGGACGAGAGACCGACATCTGGGATGTCCCTGAGGCTCCTCCCTCCTCCACGTTACAAACCAGTCTGGGCTCATTTTGGCTTTGGTTCTGGGGAGGGCGAATGCCATAGTTCATGGCCAAACCCTGCCAACACTTTGAATTCAGGTCTTATTGGCATATTATTTTTATTCTGGGCTCTGCCTAGAATAAAAATCCTCCCCTTCAGGGGCGCCTGGGAGGCTCAGTTGGCTGAGCGTCCAACTCTTGATTTCAGCTCAGGTCATGATCTCAGGATCGTGGGATCAAGCCCTGAGTCAGGCTCTGAGCTAAGCATGGAGCCTGCTTAAGATTCTCTCCCTCTCTCTCTCTGCCCTTCCCTGCTCTTGCTCTCTCTTTCTCTAAAATTAAAAAAGAAAAAAAAAAGTCCTCTTCTTCATTCCTCTGGTTGATAGAGGTATGGCAAATAAGACATGATTTTCAGTAAGACGCTCAGATGTAAAAAGTCAAACGGGAGAAGTCAGATGTTGTATCAATGGAGAACAGAAATATCAGAGTGCTTGCGAAGATTTTGGTCTAAAAGATAATATCTTTTTTATACCTATTTTTATACCTAAAATACTATGATATTTATACCACTGGACTCCAACTTGAACTCTATAGTATTAGGATTTATGTGAGCTTTAACTACACAGATTTAGA
This sequence comes from Paguma larvata, assembly GCA_030068075.1. Lineage (NCBI taxonomy): Eukaryota > Metazoa > Chordata > Mammalia > Carnivora > Viverridae > Paguma > Paguma larvata. The sequence continues at coordinate 3,666,068 of CM057826.1, forward strand.
ATAAGTGGGATCTCGATTTCCTTTCCTTTCCTTAGGGCATGATTAATTACCGGCCAGGCAAAATGAGGGACCAGAGGAGTCCCAGCCATCTCCTTTCGGAGGTCTTTATGAAGAAGGACGTCAGAGTCTGACTCGATCCCTCGCGAAAGCCCCAGGGAACATTCATCCCCTCTTGAGTCCTATTCTCCATCACGAAGCCCACTCCTAGCCTCCTTTCTGGGATGCGGGATGCATCCGGCGTCTAAAACTCGGGTCTCTTGCAAGGGGCTGCGGACAAACTGTCACACGCATGCCCTGAAAGCAATAGCCCGTGGCACCTAGGAGAGCAAATTAATGCAGGAAGCAAGTGATCAGCCCCATGGTGGAATCAGAATACTGATTCAGTTTTCAAATGCTAATTTTAAGGGCAACAGCAGCCATCTACAAATTTCCCTTTATGACTTTTACATTCATAATGTATGTCCTGCCAGGAATCTGGTACCTGGATATGGAGTTAGTATACAATGTAGAAACTTCGAAAACAGAATTAAAAGGCGGAATGCACAGACTTGACTTTTCCGCCTCCAAAGCCCTTTGGGTTCAGTTTACAGGTCCCGAGACCTGGCATTCCAGGCTGTGTGGTTAGCAAAAGAAGCCCGGTCGTGACCCAGTCTAGAATAGTTTTTAAGGGTCTGTTTAGTGCAGCGTGTTCTACGTGCCCTCATTCCGGGACTCAGCGGAACGGAGACAGCAAGATGCCTAAGGGCGAGCCGCTTAGTTTTAGGTCCTGGGCCAGGAACTAAGACAAGTGAGGGCAGTCCCTCGCGGATCCTACCTGCTGGCGGAGAAAGATGAGCACCTTATATAAAAAAGATACTACCTGAGTGGTGGGCGACCTAGTCCTTATTCAGGTAAGACAAAGCAAAACAAAAAGCAACCACCAGTGTTCAGTCCGTGCTCCTCAAAGTCAGATCTGCAGGCCAGCAGCTTTCAAATCTCCTGGGAGCTGGGGCACCTGATGGCTCAGTCAGTTAGGTGCCGACGTTGGCTCAGGTCATGATCTTGTGGTTCATGAGTTCAAGCCCCACATCAGGCTCGGTGCTGACAGCTCAGAGCCTGGAACCTGTTTCGGATCTTGTGCCTCTCTCTCTCTCTCTCTCTCTCTCTCTGCCCCTCCTCTGCTTGCGCGCACGCTCTCTCTCTCTCTCAAAAATAAAATAAATGTTAACAAAATTAAAAAAAAAAAAAAAAAAAAGAATCTCCTGGGAGCCCATTAGAGATGCAGAAAGAATCTCAGGCCGCAGCCCAGGCTAACCGAATCAGAGTCTGCCTTTTCCAGGCTGTGCGTGTCTGCTCGAGTTTGAGGAGCGCTTAGCCAAGGTGCATTGAAGACGCAGACAAGGATCCCTTGTGGCAGAGGCCAGGGCCTCGGAGGCTGCCGCCCTCCAGCCACCTCTTATGCCTGGCCTCCGTGCCCTTCACTGGTCGGCCTCATCTCCTCCTCGCGGATTTCTTTATCCACCCTCCAAGCATAGGAGTTAGCCTCAGTTTCTTCCTTTTCTTTTGGCTGTTCTCCCTGGCTTCTGTCCCCCAGGGCAAATGCTTCATGCCTTTAACCCCCTGCAAGTCACAATCATGGGCACACTTGAGAGCCGATGTCAGCTGGTACCCTGCGAAGGAGCATCAGGTCAATGCTGGCTGTCGTTAAACACGATTGAGCGCTTCCTCGCGCTAGCCCTGTTCTCTACGCTTCACCTGGGTCGACGCCTAACTCAACCTTCATAATGACCCCCATATTTTCATCACTTTCCAAATTAGGAACTTGGAGAAAAGAGAGGTTGGAGACAGGCTCGGGTCCTGCAAGCAGCACACGGCGGAGGGAGGAGTCAAGGCCGTATTTCAGGTCACCACGGCCTGTGCCCCAGACCGTCTTGCCTCTCTTCAGTGAATTCAACATGGCCTCCACCACAGACCGCCATGAGCCCCAGGCTCACACACACAGCTTTCTGATGTGCAGCTCAGGCACCCAGGCCCTTTCCAACCTGCCTGTCCCTCTCCCCAGCTATCCCTAGCCATCTAGTCTGTCTCTCCCAGGGACCCGAAAACCAAGCTTGACTTCCCTCTCCCTCCCTCTCCCACTCCTCCATCAAATGCTTACTGCTTATTGCTGTCACCACTGAGGCGCTTGTGGGGGATCCCCAGTGTGCACCCTCCCCTCCATTTATACTCCCACAGCCTGAGGCCAGCCAGCATTCATCACCAGCAACGTCGACAGCCTACTCACTTGGTCCACCTGTTTATAGTCTTATTTTCAAGTTCAGACATAGCCACATAGTTAATACTGACTGAGCCACCTCATGTAGTCACTCGCTTGTCTTACAGGGGACCATTTTTTTTTTTTTCAGAAAGAGAGAGAATACAAATGGGGGAGAAGGGCAGAGGAAGAGAGAGAGAATCTTAAGCAGGTTCCATGCTCAGTGCAGAGGCTGATGCAGGGCTCAACTCCATAACCTGAGCCGAAATCAAGAGTCAGATGCTCAACTGACTGAGCCACCTAGTCGTCCCCAGAGAACCATTTTCTACAAGGCAGGCCCGAGTTCAACAATGATAATAGCCATTATGGGGCACTTGCGTGAATTAACATACATGCTCCCCCTGAACACAGGCAAACCTCCCCAGATGTGCATACATCCCGGACCTATAATCCCATACGTACAGAGACACACATGCACATACACATTGCCCACGTAAACACATGCATACATCTATGTACACACACCTATATCTCTATGTCCGCACAGATATATATTCCCATATATACACAGACATATATCCCCATTATCACACAGCATATCCCATGTAGATGGGGTCATATATCTGTACACAGGCAGCCATAAACTCCAATATACAAACATATATATCTATATGGTCTATATCTGTATTTATATCTATACCTATATTATAACTATACTTCTATCTATATCATCCATATACAGGCAACTATCACCATATGTACAAATACGTGTATTTTCATATATATGCATAACTGTATTTCTTTGTATTCAGAGATATGCATCCCTGTACTTTCACAGAAAAATTTCATTGTATACACAAACACAAATCTCATCCACGCACATGCATATATATCTGTTTGCACACAGACATCCACTCTGATAAATTATATACACATCTGTATGTCCTCCACATATGCACACACACATACCCCAAACACGTGCATATGTATCTTTTTACGTACACTTCCGTCTATCCCCATAAATTCACATATTTGTGTTTCTATGTATACACAAATATGATATTTGATTTGTACAAGTTCATATATCACTTAGCTTCCTACGATCATTTATAAAATCTTACAAATATCCTTCGTGGGCATTATTAGCTTTTTTCAGGCAAGTCAGTTAAGTTCGGTAGGGTAAGTGGCCAGCCACAGGTCACACAGCTGGTGAGAGGTGAACCCCACACCAGCCCCGGGTGTGTGTGTGTGTGTGTGTGTGTGTGTGTTTCGGTCTCATGTCATATGTTAGGACCTCAGGGTGTCGTACGTGCTGGCTCACGTCACAACCCTCTGGAGAAAGCCCCGTTGCCCCCATTTTGAAGATGAACAGACTGAAACTCAGAGATGGTCGCAATTCGTCCAAGCCCCCACAGTTGAGACACAACCAGACGCAAGCAGGACTGATGGGGAGTTTATATTATCCGGATTCCTCCTCAGAATGGAGCTCTCTCTCTGTTTCACGCAGGTCTCCGCGGTCTTGTGCGCCTTTGTGCAGTTAATCCCGTGTTGTAGCCAGGCATAGCGTACCAAGGCGTCTGGTGGTCCCGCCAATGTCCACACCTTTGCTCTCCAGTCCACCGAGGCGCAAGCGTTCCAGAGGGTGGCCCTGGGGTGGGGTGGGGTCCCACACCTTTGTACTCCATGATGGCCTGGCATTTTCCTTACATAACAAATGGAGCAGTCTTTCTGTCCCCTGACGCTCCTCTGTATCCATGAGCCCACTTGGCCTTTGTTCAAAGGAAAAAACGAGACCTACATTTTAGTGAAAATTACCCTGATAAATATGACCCCTCTGCATGCGAGAACTCAGGGCATGATGAAGACGCAGAGATCGGGTGGGGCCCTGAGGTCAAATTCAAGTATCTGGTGTGTCCCTTCCGGGGTTCAATGCCTACATCCTGTCAACGTGCTGCACTGCCCACCCCCTCGCCACTTCCACCCCCACACCCGCACCAGGCTGGGCTGCACGAGACATCGAGGGCCACTGCTGTCCATAGCCGGGGCGCAGCAGTCTTGAACCTCCGTTAACTTTTGAGGTGCTCATTTTTTGCCTTTGTGTTGGTCAGATACCGAATCATGTAAGAAAAGAAGAAAACGTGATGATTTGTGCCCATGTCCAGGGCTCTTGGCCTAACTTGTCTGTTGATGTAATTTTGGACAAAAACCACCTGGCTTTCAGTTGTAACGATCCGTGTCATGGAAGAGGGCAGACTTGGGGGCCTTCTTTCTGAAACGATGTTATTTTATTCCAGGGAAGACATTAATACAGAACTCTGTTGTATTTTAAAATAAAACAGTACTGAAAAGCAAGGTGTTAGGGAAGGGGTGGGGGGAATGTTGACTGCATGGAAGAGGGAATGAGCGGTTTTTTTAAGCAAACTCCACGAGTCCTTCAGGATGGGGAAGGGAGAGGCCAGTGGCTCAGAGACAGTAAGGAAGGAGCTGACTGTATGAAGCCATGAAATATCAGAACTCAGATTTTTACCCTCAGTGTAAAACACTCACTTGTACTTTTTTAATGACACCATGATAATTTTCCCTACAAAATAATTTGCCGCAGATATATTGTACTAACAAAACACTGATTTTATTTTATTTTTATTCTAGGCATTCTTTATGCAACTTAGAAGCTTCAGGGATACCTCGTCATCAGAGAGATGATCCTAACATGTGAGCTGCTTTCATGGAATAAATTAGTTCACTTCAGATGCCGGGGCCTCGTCAAGGAACTGCAGTTAGCACCGTCGTTTATTGCGTTCTCGATAAATACTTGCTGGGTGAAGGACACGGTTGTTGAGCCTTACATGTCTAAGAGCACAGCACCGTCTTACACATTTGAGCTCTGTGCCTTCTGCTGTCCGTCTGGTGGCCAGAACCCAGTCCCGGGTCACACCTCACCGTACATGAGGCTGGAAGCTGTAGGTTTGGTATGTGCCACCAACGAAAGAGATGGGTGTTGGTGAACAGTAGGCAGTCACCACCTGTCATCCTTCTGAAGGTGTGCCGAGGATTCCAGGAAGAAACAGAGCTCAGTACAAGTCTATCGAAAGACCTGGAAAGATGGCTCCAGCTTCCAGGTCATTCTGGTAGGGGCCATAGGGGCATCACAGGTGAAACACTCTAAGTGTCTGGTGATGAGTACAAGCCCAACTATCTCATTATAGCTCCAGCTAGATGACTGAGTCTGGAGGTCAGAGGCGAGGTCCAGACAGGACTTACAAACCTGGGAGCGAGTGGCAGTTGGTGATATTTAAAGTCAGTAAGATAGATGAACTCATTTAGGCGAGAATTGCAGAGACAAGATCAGAGGGTCGAGGGCTAACTCCAGAGGCATTTAAATATTTAGAAGTCTGGTAGGGGAGGAAAAGCCAACAACGACAAAAACAAGAACAGCGACAACAAGACAGTAAAGGAGCTGCCTCTGAGGAAGGATGTTAATGAGGAGTGTGTGTCTAAGGAGGAGACACCGTTCAGTCGTGCCTGGTGCTGCAGGAGGCAAACCACATGGGTGGAGTTTGTGACGTGGAGACCATGGTTGACCTTAAATCGTGGAGAGGTTGGGAGGGAAGCCTATTTGAAGTAGGGGTGGAATGACCAGGAGTTGAGAAATCTCTTCTAACCCCTATTGAATGCAACTTGCTCTGAAGAGTCAGCTTCACAGTTCATTGTTCCCTCAAAACAGCAGTTATATACTGGAAATTTCTTTAAAAACCTTGTCACCCATGTGAGAGGTGGTCTTCGTTATAAGTTCTGGAAGCCCATAATTGGTAGTTCTTTTCTATTCCCATCCTGCAGTGCCATTTACCCTAACGAAAACACTCATCTTGCCAGAAAAGTAAATTGTCACTTTGGAACATGGAAAACACATAAAAATGTGAATAATGATCATTGGTGAGTATAGTGAGCCCTGTGGGATTGGGTGCATAAGGCAGTTTGTCCCCTGTTATGCCTCCCTCTTTTTTGCTTTCATAATTATCGAAACACTTTTTAGACTATTAACACTTCCAAGTACAAATTAGAGGGAAAATTCTCCCAGCACACATAAACTTTATCCATAAACCAAATCCCCATCTCCAGGCTCCAAGTCACAGAATTTTCTAAGTGAAAATAACCTTTTTACTTTGCCCCTCCCAACTATATTCCAAATTCACCCTAACCACTATTTATGCATAAACTCCACTAAACACGTAGATCTGAAACAAATAAAAAAATTAATTTACCCCGAATCCCTTGATGGTGGACTAGACATGTTTCTTTCTTCACACTTCGAGAACGGGAAAATGGCATAATGGTGATAGTCCCGACTGACTCCAGAGACGGTAAATTACCACAGTGACGCAGTGCGTATATAGCAGGAGACAGTTGAATCATTTAAGGATTCTTCCTCATTTTCATTACTAAACTGAGGATACTTTAGAGTCTCCTAGAAGATGGTGGAGAGCTTCTTAGACTTCGAGGACATCAGAAGACAAGATGAGAGAAAGCAGGAAAACACGGGAGTAACCCCAGCACTGAGGACAGCGTTTTGCCTCAAGACATTAGCTGACTAGAAAAAGTGGCCTGGTGATTAGAACACAAGGAACAGAAAAGCCAAATGGTGGGAAAAGAGTGGAGGGGCCTCTAGAGGGCACAGCTGGTGATCGCCAAGGCCAAGAAGGACCCACATCAGAGTTGGAGATTGTCAAGGAGGGGCGTCCTTGCTAAAGGGCACAGATCTTCAGTCAGGATCTCTGAGATGGCGTGGCCAAGGAGCAAGTGCGAAGCAGAGTAGACCAACGTTTTCAAAGTTTCCAGAGAGCAAACCAACGTCAAGAACAAAAAACTTGGCATATCTCAAGGTCGAACAATAATCAAACATTACAGTAATATTTTTGTCCATTTAATATAAATTTTTGAGTATATTAATATAAATTATTTAAAAACACAATTTGCAAGAAATAACATAAGAAAAAACAGAAATAAGAATAATCCTCCTATCATTTAATCCATAACTAAAATCCTCTCTAAAAGAATGGCCTTTGGCCTAGCTGACTTCATCGGTATATTCTAAAAGCATTTAGGAAACACAACAGGTGAACATAGGGGAAGGGAAGGAAATAAATAAGATAAAAACAGAGAGGGAAGCAAACATAAGTGACTCTTAAATACAGAGAACAAATTGAGGGTTGCTGGAGGGGAGGCGGGTGGGGGGTTGGGCTAGATGGGGGATGGGCATTAAGGAAGTACTTGTTGGGATGAGCACTGGGTGTTATATGTAAGTGATGACTCACTGGGTTCTATTCCTGAAACCAGCACTACACTGTGTGTTCACTAACTTGAATTTAAATAAATAAAATTTTTTAAATGGTATAGAATTTAAAAGAAAGAAAGAAAGAAAGAAAGAAAGAAAGAAAGAAAGAAAGAAAGAAAGAAAGAAAGAAAGAAAGAAAGTGGAATAGCACCAACTTTGCACAAAATCTTCCAGGGAAGAAGAAAGGAGGAAACAATATCCAATTAATGTAGAAGGGCAGCCTAAAGTTGATAATAAAATCTAAAAAGGATATTTCAAGAAAGGAAAATTACAGATCAGTTGTCTCATAAACTTATGTGAAAAACTCAACCTAACATATTAGCCAGCTAACTAGTGTGGTAGAGATATAAATAAGTAGAGAGATATCTTAGATGAATGCATTAGAAAATTCAACATGATTGGGGCCTTTCATTAAGCGTCCGACTTCAGCTCAGGTCATGATCTCACGGTTTGTGGGTTCGAGCCCCGTGTTGGGCTCTGTGGCGACAGCTCAGAGTCTGGAGCCTGTTTCGAATTCTGGGTCTCCCTCTCTCCCTGCTCCTCCTCTACTCATGCTCTGTCTCTCTCTCTCTCTTTCTCAAAAATAGACGAACATTAAAACACTTTAAAAAAAAAGAAAATTCAGTATCAGAAAAACAGCAATTTCCCCCAAGTTGGTCTCTAAATGTAATGCTCTCCCAGTCGGAATCTTATAGACAAGACTTATATGTAAACTGACCCATTGTCTGTGACTGGGCGGCTGAGGCAACACAGAGGACATGTCCCCAAACGGCTACTGCCTTGGCAAGTTCTCTGGATGGTCCCCAGCAGTGACTGGCTATCCGTTTATTTTAATGGAGAAGAAAGATACTTGGCAATGAATGTAATGGCTTTATCTCCCTTACAAGCCTTTGGATCACCGGGACCCCCTCTAAAAGTATCATATGAATGGGGGGTTGTCTGTCCTGGGGCAAGGGAATTGGCCCGGTTGGGCTGCACTACCTGGCCGCCAGTCCTGCTTCTACCCTCACCCTTCGGTAACTCCGGCTCCAGGTACGGAAGTGGCTTCGCTGGCTCCTCATCGCAAAGGCAGCGTTTAGGAGGTGGCTCCCCATTCCTGGAGCTGGACGTCCCCAGCTTTCTGTCACCTGCTTCATTCTCTCTGGGTGGGCAGCGGGCCAGAGTCAGGTGCACCATGTGGGGTCAAGGACTCCTCCCCAGACTGAATGTTTTCCTTACTAAATCCAGCCGTACTAAGCAAATCCAGAATAGATTTTATACGGGGCGCCTGGGTGCCTCAGTCAGTTAAGCACCTGACTTCTGCGTAACTCATGATCTCACAGTTTGTGCGTTTCAGCCCTGCATCAGGCTGTGTTGACAGCTCGGAGCCTAGAGCTTGCTTTAGATTTTCTGTCTCCCTCTCTGTGTCTCTGTCTCTCAAAAATAAATAGACATTAAAAACAATTCAAAATAGGTTTTATAACATTTTAGCATATTTTTACAATACACACATTAAATCTTTTCGTTTCCTAATAAGTAAGGTAAAAAATTTGGGGGCGCCTGGGTGGCTCAGTCGGTTAGGCGTCCGACTCTTGATTTCAGCTCAGGTCATGATCTCATGGTTGATGAGATCGAGTCCTGTGTTGGGGCTCTGTGCTGACAGCGAGAAGCCTGCTTAGGATTCTCTCTCTCCCTCTCTTTCTGCTCCTCCCCCGCTCGCATGCACTCTTGAGCTCTCTCAAAATAAATAAATAAACATTAAAAAAAAAAAAGAATTTAAGAAAAATTGAAAAACACGGGAAATGCATGAAACTCTTCTCAATAAATTGTTGCTACTAGACATCTCCCCTGTACAAGCTGTGGAAGATCCCACATGGAATCAGACACGTCCCAAGCTGAAGGAGACGTCCGTGGTGAGGTGTGTTTTTTTCCTACATACGGGAGGTATTTATGTAAAAGTCACATATACCTGTATGTATATATGTGGATATACACAGTATTTATATATTGCCCCATTATTTGGTTATGCTAATTTTATCGTTCTGGATCAAAATTTTGTCACTAAACCTATAATCTTCATTTAAGTCAGTCAGGAGACTCTGGAAACATCCAAAACAAGACTGTTTTCTTCATTTTGTCTGTTTTCGATGTACAGAAAACTGCTTGCTTTAGAGGTTTAGAAGCCAAAATGCGACATTAGCTTTCTTTTCCGGATGCACAGTACTCTTAAACGGCACGTACTAACTGCCGTTGAAATCGATAAAGTCAACATTCTCACGGATTTAGTTTTATGACTTACCGACCTTAGAAACCCGCCACAATGTCACCGTGTCCGTATTCTCTGCACGCATCTCACTGCACTGCTCCCTGTCACTGCGGGCTTCTCACGGCACCAGGCTGAGCGCTGCATTTTGTAAGGTTCCCGAATTCCACAGGGGGCGAGGCGAATGGAAATGACTGATATAGCGATAAGAACGAATCGTGTTTTGTGATTTTTTTTTATTCCCCTGAGTTAGGGTTCTGAGCTGGTCAGGGGTCTCCAGAGAAGCAGCATCAATATTATTTGTGTGTATGTGTGTATCATATATGTTCTATACAAAGAATATACAACATTATATAGAATATGTATTTAATATATATGTATAATACATAAATAACACAACTAGTTTATTTATAATAAGGAATTGGCTGATGGGATCGTGGAGACTAGCAAATCCAAAATCTTCAGAATAGGCCAGCAGGCTGGAGACCCAGGAACACTGATACTCTGGTTCCAGCTCAAAGGCTCACAGGCTGGGGACGGGAGAGCTGATGTTCTGGCTCTAGTCCAAAGGCAGTCTGCAGTAGAACCAGGGAAGGCCAGCGTTGCAGATAAAGTTCAGAGGCCATCTGCTGCAGAACTCACTCTTGCAGCTCAAATTCACTCAACAACAAGGTTTTAGGGGAGGCCAATCTTTTCTTTCTAGTCAGGCCTTCAACTGATCAGACAAGGCCCACCCACATTATGGAGGGCAACTTGCTTTACCCCAAATTCAGTGATTTCAACGTTAATCAATCTCATCCACAACACCCTCGCAGACACTTCCAGGATAATGTTGGACAAATACTTGGGCGCCCTGTATCCCAGCGAGGTCGACACACAAAATGAACTGTCGCAAGTACATAAATAACTTCATTGACGGTAATTATTAATATACAAAACCTACGCATTAGAATTCTGCTGCACATTAGCATGTGTTACTGCCAGCAAAATGAAGAATGAAAGAGGGAAGCCGTCAGACAAAGCGACACACTCTTCTCATTAGAAATATTACAAAAATAAAGGGGGACTTGGGGAGGTGGGCATAGCCCTCAGCACTTAATCGAAACCCAGCCGCGAAACTAAAATATATCTTTGCCAAAAACTCTGTACAAGGTTAGGTTTCCTTAGTAAGGAATTCTACAATCATAAAAACAGATGGCGCTTTGTTCGCCTTCAGGGAAGGGTTGTTTGCGAAAGACTGAAAGTGAAGAGAAAGATAAAGCAGGAATATCAATCGGCTGCAGCACTGAATCGCCGTGAACTTGTAAGCTGGTTCGACAAACACCGCCCTACTTTCCAATACACCGTAAGTCAAATACTATCATACGCGTTGTGCGTTTACAGATTGCAGAACGGTTAACTGGAAACCAAAGAACGGCAGCCCCAGGTCTGACTCGGAGCCCTGTTTCTCCTCACTCAGCCGAGCAGAGTGGAAGAAGGGAGTTCCCACCCAAACGGAAGGAAATGGAGATAAATAATCAGAAGGATCAAGAAAGAGGGGGCCACCTGACTTAGGATTCTTCTACAAACCAGGATACGTGATCACGCGGGTGGTAGGTTGACCCGGACGTCTTGAATCGCACTTGAAGACAACAGTGTGGCCCCCGTCCCCTGGTTGTCCCCGACTAGAGCTCTTCAGTAGGCCACCGGGTAGGGTTCACCAACTGGAGTGAAAATGCAGAGAAATTCAATAATGCGCACAAGGCCGCACCGCGAAGCCAAAAATAAAACACAATTCTCGAGTTTCACAGCTCAGCACGGTCCCCTCCGCGTGCCGTGGGCGCAGAGGCACCACGTGTACCCCCACGTGTACCCCCTTTCACCCAGTAAGAAACAGTTATTTACTGCCTCCCTGTGGCGGGGGCCCCACTAACTTCCTGCCTACTGGACACACGACCCCCGGCCCGTAGGCGGACGGCTCTTGCAACCATCTGGCCCCCTCATTCTCGATCCTTCTGATTATTTCTATTTCCTTCTGTTTGTGTGGGAACTCCCTTCTTCCATCGGATACCTCGGCCTGACTCCGGCACGAGGCGAGAGAGAGCGGGCTCCCCGGGTGATTCGTAACCCGCTTTGCTCTGAGGCGGAGCAAGGGGCTTCGAGTTCTGAGTCCCATACGGAAGGACGTCGATGGATAGCTCAGAAACTTGACTCGTTCTAACAAAAAGTAAAACTCACCCGGATGCTCGCAGATTCCTTCACGTTTTCTGGAAAGCCATTTTACCAGAGGGAGAGAGGAGAGGTAACGGAATGACTTTTCGAAAGATGTGCCAAAGCTGGAAACACTTTTCGGTCGCCACGCTCCGGAAGGGATGTGTGACACAGATGGCGGGAAGGCAGCGTCCAGGGTGGAAAGGTGGAAATACTCCCTGAGCGCCTCAGTTTCATAAAAGGACGCTGTGCTTTTTAGAAGACGGGCTACATTCAGAGAGGTTTATTTTTTTCTTAACGTTTGGTTACTGGGTCTCGTACTTTTGTGTTCGGAATGGCAACTGTACACGTGGGTGTGTAATGTGGTTTTCCTTGTAGAGAGAGGAGACCCCGTGTCACCTGGATGCTCACAGGATCCAAACATCATGCATATATATCTTACTAACCGTGACAGCAGTCCGGGAGGATCCAAACACCGGCAAAAGCAGGTTAATGGGGGGGAAGGATCTCAGTCCTAGAAGGACGGGGGCTTGGGGCATGGAATGATCTCCAAGCACGGAAAATAGGGTGACCGAAGAGAAGAAGAAGAGAAAACCCTTGTGCCCTGTTTCAGCCTGGTCCTGTGGGCGCCCCAGACTGGCTCCCTAAGTGGCCGAGGCTGTTTGATAGGAAGGGGAGCCGGTCACAAGTACTAGGCTGTCTGCGAGCCAGTGCCCCAGGTCGGCAGAGACACGGAAAGGTTATGCAGGTCACGCGTGCTCTGCTCCCACCTGGCACCCGGAGCCGAGAAGCGCCTCGAGGGGCTCCAGCAATTCTCCAAAGCGCCCCCTGCAGGTGAGAGAAGAAACAAGGACACCCCCGAGACCTCGAAACGGTGGACTTGGCCGTTTTGGCCTCGGGCTGCCCCTGGGCTTCGGCCTGACTCTGGGGCTCGCCCGCGGTGCCGGAGGGGTCGGCTCAGGGGGGCGAAGGATTCGCGCCGGGAGCTGCAGGGCCGGGGACGTGGTTGTCGAACACGTGATTCTGCCCGCAGACAGCTGTTCTCGAAGGAGCCATCGGTCCCGAAGCCCGTGCCCCACCCACCACCCTCGCGTTACACCGCCCGCGGTGCAGCCGGGACGCCTGACACCCAGAGCAGCAAAGCACCCGCCCGGGTCAGGAGGGAAGAGGCGCGGTGGGAGCAGGTGCCGCCTCCCCCTGCACCGCCCGGCCGCCGACTCGGCCTCCGGTGGGGCGGGTCCTGCTGCAGCCTGGGGTCCGTGTGTGTTCGGCGAGGGGGCGGGGGCCCTTCTCCCCCGCAGGCCCGGGCAGGTGCCGTGGGTGTTCCCCTTGGATCCCCTGCGCCTGCGTCCTTGCGACGCGCTGACGACCGGGCCGGGTTGGCTCGGCTTATCGCTACCCCCCCACCTCCCCCCTCCCCCCGCCTTCACCCGCCTTGCTCTCTGCGCTGAAGGAGGTGACATCTGCTCAGATCTTTCTCAGGGGAGGTGTGATCAGCCCTTGGTGGCTTCTGGGCACTTCACGTCCTTCCCTTGTCCTTTGTAAGGGGTGACCTGTCTCATCCTGTTCCTCCGGGCAGCTAACTCACGCTGACTTCCTAAACTCCACGCAGTCGCCATTTCTCTCCGGGGGTACCTGACCCCCACCTGCGCCGAACACCCGCTGTGCGCCAGGGGACAGCCCCCCTTGATCCCGTTCAGTTCTAGGAAACAACTGCCTACGGTACTGCCATCCCCCCAAGTACTCTTCGCGGATTATTGAGAACCCTAAGAATGGATATAACTCCCTTGTATTATGCAGCTGAGCGGAACGGGGCAGGTCTGAACCAGGGCAAGCCGACTCTCAAGATTTCTCCAGCCGCTCGCTGTGCGCTATTGACTGCGAACTCCGGAAGGTGAGAGACTACGTTTTATTTGAATTTTAATTGCAAGCGCCTAGCGCGAGGCTCCGCGCAGAGCCCGGCATAAGGCAGGTTGTGAACTGCATTATTTAGCAGCCGTGCACAGATGCTCACCATTCGGGGGGACCAGTAGGTAGAGTCGGCAGCGTAGGACCCCCCATCTCTGTGGATGGCCCCACACCTGCGCCCCCAGAATGCGCGAACACGGGAGGAGAGCTGCATTTAATAGAAATGGGCCCTGCGAAGAAGAATTGAGAGCTAGAAATTATTTAAGAAAAGGAGAAACCTGCTGATGGTAGGTTTTAGAGTTTCCTTGCATTTAGGGAATACGCGGAGGGAAGAAAGTGCTGCCGTAGACATGAGGTCAATTCGGACATCTTGGTGGGTCGTGAAACCCCAGCCTTCCCCCTAGGAGGAGACCATTTCAGATAAGAATGTCGTCTGATTCCTGCAGACCCTCACTAACGCGGCAGCTGAAGGGCCCCACGCACGACCGTGGTGGCCGAACCCGAGAGAAGTAGATTCTCAGTCATGTAAGTCTGATCAGGTGTTGCTGAGAGCCGGCACCCGGCTTCCTTCCACGTGGGGCCTCCGTCCTCCTTGGGACACCTAGGGATGGAGCCTTACGGGTCATTCCTGGAAGTGGCACCTCTCACTGTCCAGCCCTCCGTTGGCCAGGACGTTGTCACCTGCTCACACCGAAGTGCAGAGGAAGCTGGAAATCCTGGGGGAACGGACAAGGGCTTGGGGAAACGCCGCCTCTCCCTCCCGCTGCAAGATTGTGGACACATCTAATCTGCGCAGAAAAGGCATTTTGACTGCAGCGTTCAGTATGTCCTTCGTGGGGTGTTTGAATCCTGCAGGGTGCGTCTCGGGACGTGGTGCAGAAGACACACAACCGGCCGGGCGCCTGACAACAGAGACACACATCCACACCCAGCCCGCTGCAAAGCCGTTGTGATTCTAAAAGCAGCCCGCAACTCATCTGGCTGAGACCGTAGAAAAGCAGGTGTCGGAGGGGAAACTCATCCCCGGGATGGGCTCTCGGGCTGGAGGACAGCCAGGGGCCCCAGGCTAGCCGTGGATGCGCGGATGTGTCTGCAGGGCGGTGGGTAACGTTTGACTGCGGAAGAGACTTTCTTGTATTCTCTCTCCTTTTTTTTTTTTTTTCTTACTGCTGCAGCTCTCCACGTGTGGGAATACAAATTCCGCACTCCCAAAGTGTCGCAGACGCTGAGACAGGAGAGCTGCAGAAGAGGAACGCAGAGACCCAGGAAGAAATACATTTGCTTAAATAAATTTTCACTAAGTTCAAAGGTGGAAGGACTGTGTGGCTCTTCCCACAAGAGTGCAGTGGCCCTGGACATCCAGTGATGGGTCTGGAGCCCCGGCAGCTAAGGGAGGGACAGGGAGAGGCAAGGTGGCCAGCTTGCCCCCAGGCCCGGTGCTTGGTGACCACACAGCCAGTGCTCACCAGGGTCCAAAGGCGCACATTCTGGGACTGTTCCCACAGTGTGTACATCTCAGGGACCCGGAGCTCCTTCAAAGGGAGGGACGGTCACTCTGCACACAGACAGCAAAGTGCCTGGAATTGGCACTCCTCGGGAACATACCCAGGTGCAGGCTGCTAGGACTCCATCGATGCCCAACAGGTCTCTTCCCCCCTGTGGTGGCATCACCCCGGCGTCTGTCCCATGACTTTTCCCGCGACGCCGCCCTGGGGTTACTGTTGGTGA
The DNA here is from genome assembly GCA_030068075.1 of Paguma larvata. NCBI lineage: Eukaryota > Metazoa > Chordata > Mammalia > Carnivora > Viverridae > Paguma > Paguma larvata. The sequence goes on from CM057826.1 coordinate 3,681,701, forward strand.
CACACTTTGCTGTCTTCCTGTCCCTCTCCCGCGCCCCCCGCCACTACCAGAGACTCCCGAATTTCCCACTTACACTCCTCTTCCCGAATCCTTGACTCCAGCTCTGCCTCCAGGGTCTGAAAATAGAGAACAGCCAGCAACATTTTCCAGACATTTCTATCTTTCACCATTTATTCTTACTCTGTGGCTCTCTTGTGGATATAGGGCTTGTTTCCAGGTCAACCAGCGGCCCCTTCCTCCTCAGTCATTTCTTAAGGGGCCGGGAATACATACGCGGACAGGGGATAGAGAATCGAACTGAAAGACTCCATGCGATTACAGGCAGAAGAACGGGGAGAACAATCTGGCCCATCTTTCAGTGAGATGATAGTGAATCTGGAAAGAAAAGACACAAAGGGTTGGTTTTCTGAACAGAAAAGTGGCAACCGGGAAACCACGTCCCTGAATTCCGGTGGGGAACCAGACCTGAGGGAGTAGAGGACAGGCGGGGGGGGAGAGGGAGGGGGGAAGGAGGGAGCCCCGCCATGTGGCCGCAGGGCGAGTGTGTGTGGCATCTGGACAAGATCTGCGCTGTGGGCTTGTTGTGTCTTGGCTGCGGCACTAAGGGAAGAAACAACCCCAGGACGCGGCAGCAGCGTCCAGAACATACCACACCTTCGTGAGTTAGCAGACACCCAGGGCCGGGATCGGGGATGAAATCACGTCTGTCATGCGGTATCCTGAGACACCTAAAGGATTCAAATATTAACCTGTTAACCAGAACAAACAGCATGCTGCATCTCAACCTGCGAGGGACGGAAGGCCAGCGATTGGCTTTAGTGCTGCCGTGCGACCTTCTCCTCGACACACCGTGCTCGTCCCCTCTCGGCCCGACCGGCTCTGTCTCTGTAGGCTCATGTGTCAACACGCGTCCTGCGGAACATACATGTTCATTTGACATGCGTGTTGCTGCAGAGGCAAGGTGTTGCCTTCCTGAGGCACCAGCATCAGCAGGCACCTGCTCGAGAGACATCGACCGCCCTCGAGAAGGGAGGACTGGGGTGTCTCTTACTCTTAGCCCCCAAAGGGGCCATTCCTCCCCCACCCCGATCCCCGAGCTGGTAAGGCGCTGCTCCTAGAGGCTCCCTGGGACCCTGTCCTCAGCTCCGAGGACACGTGCTGTTACTGGCCCATCACCCGTCTCTCTGTTCCTGTGGACCACACAGAGCCGGAGGGCTGGGCTTATGTTTGTTATATGTATTTGTACTTTACTTTGTAGTGCGATGTTGGGCCCTCAGTAAGCCAAGTGAGCAAAAGAATCCGTGGCTGCGTTGTCTCTCCATCCACAAACTCCAGCCACGTGGCCAGAGACCTGTGCACCCTTTGGAGGTCTCCACGGAAGGTCACCGCTCTCTCCGTGGGCCTTTGAGGCTTTGAGTGATTCCTCTCTGTCCTTAGCCATCATGTTTGGCTGTATTTGTCTATTGGGTTGTTTATTTTTGAACTTCCTCCATCGGTGTCCACTCTTCTTGTCAATTCTTCTCTCCCTGACTCCCAGCTCCTCCCAGCTGCCAGAGAGACTCTTCAAACCCTTTCCTGTTTCTAGTATTTCAGAACCTCTGTCAGCATGGCAGAGACAGAAAGAATTATCTTCAACTGGCCTCATTTTGATCTTGACTTCTTTTGACGGGGTCTCACAGCGTCTCCGTACTGCCTCTAAAATTTAATAAAACCTCAGCTCTTGGCTATAAGCGGGCTTATTAACTGACCCTCTGTTACCCGCACTAAAATCTTCAGTTAAATGCAATTAGAGTTATTTGATTCCAGCATAGAAACCCGCTGTGTAATCCCCTGCTCTCCGCGGCCTCTCTGCCATCCGCCTGTCATGGGCATCACTCTGCAGATGTCCCCGCGGGCTTGACATTGACCCCGACTCTCCGCCTTCTGAAACTCACCTCTTCCAACATTCAAAGACGGACCACGTCTACCCCGCTGGAGTCCTTGCGGATGCCCTAAGCTCTGCCCCGTTACTCTGAGCTCCTCCCGCTGGTCTATTGTCTTTTTCTCCTTCCAAATGCTTGTCCTCGGTCAGATGTGTGTTGTTACATTTCTCCTAACAGACTCGCATGCTTCTTTCATGGGAGTTTTTACCCTCTTGTTTTCCAAATTGTCTGCTCCCTTCAGCAAAGAAGCCTGGATTTACCTCCCACCTCATTTCCCTCAGAGCCACCCAGTGGGTGCACGTGAGGAGGAAGGTAAGGAGGAAGAAATGATGGATGCACCTGTCTGATGGGCCTTCTAAGTATCATTCGCCACCTATGTCCATCGGGCCCACCTGCAGGAAGGTGTCCTTTACCCAGAAAACCTGAGAATATGAAAAAAATCCAAGTGGGTTTTACCCAAATATAAATACCCAAGAATTCACTTCAGAATGGCTTAAAGAATCCGCAGTTGGGGGGCGGCGTCATGATGGCACCCGGGATGGGATTAGCTCTTCACTAGGACGTGTCTTAGTGGGGGAAGAGTGCAGTGCAGGTGTTTACTCCTACATGGAGCCTCCCGATGTGGGGGAGGTGAAGTTCCTGGGAAAGGATCGGCCTACTCTAAACCATGTCTCTGGACCCTTGGGGAGGGGCATTGTCTCTCCCATGGAACTGAGGGCCATCTAGCTAAGCTAATACTTATTAGTATTAGAGAGGTAATACTTACTGCTTTGGAAAGGAAGTAATCTCTCTCTCTCTCTCTCTCTCTCTCTCTCTCTCTGTGTGTGTGTGTACGTGTGTATCAGGGTGATGTGGGGAGGATATCTCCCTAATCCCATAAAGTAGGAAATGTATTGGTGTCACTGTCTGAACAGAACTAAAGAGAGAGTTTGAGAGCCTTGAGGAGGAATCGTGTCGTCCTGGTTTTAGGGTCAAGATACAGTGTCCTTGTCCAAACACCATTTCCAAACCTCGCCAGAGCTCCCTGTGGTCAGTAGGGTGCTGCGAGCAGAGGTGATTCTCGGGGACGTTTCTGTGATTAATCGATTTGGGAAATGTCACACCTTTTCTGTTTTTTATTGTTTTAAAGCATACAGAACATTTACCATATTAACCATTTTAAAGGGCACGGTCCGGTTCATAATGTCGTACAGCCAACACCGCCATTCAGCTCCCGAACTCTTTCTGTGGCGTACAGCTGACACTCCCTTCCCATGAGACAATAACTTCCCGTTTCTCCTTTCCACAGCCTCTGTCAGCTTGCCTTCTGGATCCATGATTTTGCCTAGTACTTCGCCTAAGTGGAATCTTACGGTATTTGTCTTTCCATAACTGGCTTATTTCACTTAACATATCGTCCTCAGGGTTCACCTGTGCCGGAGCAGGGGTCAGAATTTCCTTCATTTTAAGGCTGAATAAGATTGCGTCGAAGTACGTATCACATTTGGCTTATCCAGTCGTCGATCGATGGACATTTAGGTTGCTTCTATCTTTTCAGCGACTGCAAACAGTGCTGGCATGAACATTGATGTATAAAAATCTTCACTGTCAGTTCTTTGGGGTAAACACCCCGACATGGAATTGCTGAATCATATGATAATTCTATTTTTATTTTTTCAGGAAACATCGTACCGTTTGCCACCACGGCTATATCATTTTACATTCTCACCAACAGTAGGCAAGGCTTCAAACTATTCCCCATCCTCGTTGATACTCATTACCTGTGTTTTCTTTTTTTCGTAGACATCCCAATGGATGGGAGGTGGTATCTCATCGTAGTTTTGGTTTGCTTGTTTGCTTCGTTGTAGTTTTGTTATGCATTCCCCTAATGATCTCTGATGTCAAACATCTTTCCACATGCTTATCTGTATATTTTCCATGGAGAAATGTCTATTCAAGTTTTTATCCACATGTGAATGAGGCAAAACACGGAGCTATTGAGAGTACAAAGATAGACGAAGTTAAAATCAAGTTACCCAAAGCTAAAGGAATATTAAGAAAAGAAAACATGTACTAACTTAGAACAAAGTAGATTTTCAAGACAAAATTGTCATCAAAGATAAAAATATCAACATAACGACAACAGATCACTTTCTCCAGGAAAATTCTAAATATCTACGTATAAACGTCAGTGTGCGTGTCTCTCTCTCAGAGCTTTAAGACATGTAAAGACAAACACTGACAGAAGTACTGGTGGAAAATGAAAAAATGTGTTATTATTGAGGGAGATTACCAGGACAATCTCTTTCAGTAATTGAGACATAAATACATGGAATAGAAATAGGATATAGGCTACCTGAATGTTGCAATTATAAAACATCTGATTTAATTTTTTTTAATTTTTAAAAATATTTTTATTTATTTTTGAGAGACATAGAGACAGTGTGAGCAGGGGAAGGGCAGAGAGAGAGGGAGACACAGAATCTGAAGCAGGCTCCAGGCTCTGAGCCATCAGCACAGAGCCCGACGCGGGGCTCGAACTCACAGACTGTGAGATCATGACCTGAGCCGAAGTCGGCCGCTTAACCAACTGAGCCACCCAGGCGCCCCTAAAACATCTTGATTTAAAAAAACCATATATAGAACCCTTCACCCGGGAACATTGACTCATATTGGAACTTTTGTTAATATTGATTTTGTGATCTAGACCATAAGACAAATCACAATGGGTTTCACAGACTATTTCTTCTGAGCAGAGTGCAAGTAAACTGTTAGCTATCTTTAAAAATAATGTATGCTAGGGTATCTCCAAGCAAACTTGTGCAGAACCTGTGACTCACAAAAGAAAACATAATAAAATTTAGAATACAGGGCACGTGGCTGGTAAGACAAGTGACTCTGGATCTTGGGGTAATAAGTTTGAGCCCCGGATTGGATGTAGAGATTACTTTAAAAAGTAAAAAAATTAAAAAATAAAAATAAGAATTAGACTACATCTAGACATAAATGATAATAAAAATACCACTTCTCAAAATAAGAACTATGAATACATGTAGAATTATACTAACATTAGCAAAGAAGATTGACAGGAAGTATATAGTATTATTGAAATCAGTATATTAGAGGAAAAAAGCAAAGGAATAAGCATGAACAAAGTAGAAGGAATGTTATAATGTTATACCAGGAGAAATTAATGAAACAAATAAACGCATTTTTAAAAGGAGGCAAAGGGGTGCCTGGGTGGCTCAGTGGGTTGAGCATGCAACTCTTGATCTCAGTTGAGGTCATGAACTCATGGTTCGTGAGATCGAGCCCCAGAGTGCCCAGCTTGCCAGGATTCTCTCTCTCTCTCTCTCTCTCTCTCTCTACCTCTCTCCCACTCACACGCTCACTCTCTCTCAAAATAAATAAACTTTAAAATAAAATTTTACCCCAAACTAAAGCCAATCAAAACAAAAAGGCCTTCAGGTAAAAATTCTACCAATAATTCAAATAACAGATATTCTAACATTGTAGAAATTAATCCAAGGACTAGGGACACAAAATCTCGTCTCAAAACTAATAATAACGTTGTTCAAAGCAGGAACAATTTCATTATAAGAAAAGGATGTTGTAGTCTAGTTTCATCGTTGATCATAGAAGCAACAATATTCAATATATTAGCAAGCTAAACCCAGTGATACATTTAAAAAAATAAAGCATCATGAACATAGTGGTTTTATACCAAGAATATAAGAATAATTGACATTATGAAACCTAGTATTGCAATTCAAAACATAGATGGGGAATAATTAATTTAAGGCATACAATAATTTTATTCAATTAAATTCAATTCCATTCAAAATAAAGCTTTTCTAAAATCTAGGAAGACCATAATTTTACTTATTATAATAAGTATTTGCTAAAACAACTACAATGAATCCCATCCTTGATTGTGAAATGATAATAGATTTTTCTCTAATGTCAGAAGCAAGAACAGAATGCCTATTCTCACTACTTTTTTCTTTCCATTTTTTTTTTTGCTGGGTGCCCAAGACAACACTATTAAGTGAGAATAAAGAAGCAAATATTTAAGAATAGAAGCGTCAATATATTTGTATTCATAGAAAACCCTAGAGAATGTAGAGCTAATTTATTGGACTTAAAGAAAATTCAGAAGGTTGCTGGATGTAAAATCAATATATGAAAATGGGTTGCATTCTAAATAAGCATCGACAAACAGAAATCTAATGATAAAAAACGCCATTTCCAAAACATCACATACATTGTCCGGAATTAAGTCTAGCAATAGATATGCAATAACTTTGTGGCTAAAACTACAAAACATTATTAAAAGACATAAAATAAGGGATAATTATATGAAGAGAGAGAAAATGTCATGGCTAGGAAGGCTTAGGTAACAAGATTTTTTTATAAAAATGACTGAGAGTGTGATGTTAGCACTGGGCTAGAAAAAGAAATGAATAGAGCATGATGAAGAACCCAGAAATAGACCCCCCCCCACGCGTACAGAAAACTGGTATATTGCCGAGGCAGCTTTGCCAGTCAGTGGAGAAACGCCAGCATATTTAGTAAAAGAGTATGAGGAAAAGCGGTCATGCAAAAAAATAAAAAGTATATATAAAATTTAAATATTATGTTATACCTTATACAAAGGCCAATGCTAAACGGGATAAAAAATCTAAAGACAGGAAAGAAAACTAAACATTTGCTCACGAGTGTACACTTCCACCTTGGAAAGGAAACTGGTGTGGGAAGTATCCACACCCCGAAAACAGCTGGAAATAAGAACTGGACAGAATATGTCCGAGATCCTGGACAGTAGGCAGCACAGAACTCTGACCCTTACGGAGGGAGACAAACAGGCGATGCCTGTCATCGCTCTCTGCCTGCAGGCAATTTCTAGAATTCTCTCTGGGGAGAGGAACGCAGGCAGAACACTGTAGTCTTGCTGAGTGGAAGAGAGAGGCATAGGCCTCGGAGGAGGAGAAGAAACTCCAGGAGGCTGGAAAGTCAACTACTTCCAGGTTCAGAACGATTGCCAGGTAAGCCGAAAAAAATCTCCATTCGGAGATGAGAATTTGCATTCTTACAGCGGCTCTGGAGCTATCCTGTTGAGTACACCGGGCATTTCATAGAGATCCCCGAAAATCAGTAGGCATACCGAAGTCACCCTAACAGAACTAGGGATAAAACAGCCCTCGAGCGAAAGCTACTCCACACATGTCCAAAAAAATCCCGAAAACCAAGCTTCAGAAGGTTCGAGCTGGCCCACGGGTTGTAGTGCCTGGTTACATGCCTGCTCAAGTCCAACACGTTTTCAGGCAATAAAACAATACTTGGAACTCAAAATTATAAATGAAGGCCAACCAAAAATTACTAGAAAAGACAATAGGTACAAAACCATCCCGCCCATTACCAGGAGAAAAATGAGCCCGTAAAAACAGACCCAGAAACAAGAGAGATGATAAATTAGCCCAAAAAGACTTGAAGACAGTATTTATATTATGCTCGGAAAACATGAAGACAATGAGAAGAAACATTGAGGGTATAAAGAAGAACCTCATGTAACTTATGGAGATGAAAACAAGTCCCATCCGTAAAAGTCCCATGTGTGAAAAAATCCTCTACTTTGAGTATTGGGGAAGCTTCACCGGGTGGTATTAACACAAAATTAAATACTGTAAAAAATCAATGAATTTGAACATAGGAATTACAACTATACAAAATGAAGCATAAGGGAAAATAAAGCCTAGAAAGAATTGAACTCACTAAAATTTATTTATAACTTCCAAATCAATACTGCCAGCGTTCTCATGGCCAAACGAGACCACGTTCTGCCTTCTGGTTTTTAACTCCCCTACTGACAACAGGTGCGCTTTTTTGTAATGTATTTTGTGGCATGTGTTTGTAGTTTTTGTGCTTTTCGTTAGCGATTTTGCTGTTCGAAATAAGCCCCAAGCATCAGGCAGAAGCTCTGTCTGTGTTCTCGAGCACGAGGAGGCTGTGACGTGTCTGATGGAGAAAATACATGACATTAGTGTGAGTTATAGTGCTCTTGGTCCTGAGCTTGATGTTAGCGAATCAACACTGTACGCCAAATAAGATGCCTTTAAGAGAAACACAGAAGATTGTGTGCCGATTGCTTAGTGAAAATACAAGCTCACAGGAACCTAACTCTATATGTGGCCAGGAAGCAATGTTCAGTATTCACTGATTTGGTATTTATGGCAAATTTATAGAACTATTGTAAGTAATGAGAATTGACTATACTTCTCATATCAATACGATTACTCCATTTTTTATTTAAAAAAATTTTTTAATGTTTACTTATTTTCGAGAGAGAGAGAGGAGGGGAGGGGCAGAGAGAGAGGGATGCAGAATCCGAAGCAGGCTCCAGGTTCTGAGCTGTCAGCACAGAGCCTGATGTGGGGCTCGAACTCATGGACGGCAAGATCATGACCTGAGCCGAAGTCAGACGCTCAATCAACTGAGCCGCCTGGGTGCCCCACAATTACTCCATTTTTAAAACGGAAATATAAACCTATGTTAAGAAGACATGCCTTCTCAATTCCTTCTTAGAACTGCTTCCTAGAGGAATTTCTTGCATTGGACCAACTTTCCAGCCAAAGACAATTATAAACTTGGTGTAAGGCGTGATAGACAACTTTCGAAGGCACTGGGAAGTGACTACAAGTTGGCGTACCCAGAGGGAATTTGACTCTTGAAAGAAGAAAACCGCACTTAGTGAAATCCACACTCATGTCTCTCGATTCCAATAGGAGAGACAGAACGAACCTCACTAGAAGGGCCTTGAAAATAGAGGAGCAAATACTGAGATAACATTTGAGGTCTGGGCAAGATTAGCTGCAGTCTGGTCCGTGGAAATAAATGTATAATATGATGCCGACCACAATAATTAATCTTTGAAATATTGCTGAGAAGAAGTATTTTTTACAAAGAAAAATTAAACTCTTAGCATGATACGTTTTTAAAAAATCATTAACTGGTCTCCTGAAGAGTTCTAGAAGATCCAGTAAGTAAGGGGGGGACGAGACAAGATCCCAGCACTAAGGAGGAGTCTCGAGTACTAGTAACACTAGCAGTCACTAGTTTTGGTAACTAACAGACGTTAAAACTCAGAGGAGCACCTCACACATTAGCTTTTTGGTTTTTGTTTATTGGCAGGCTGGCCGGAATGGAATACCATGAGAAAGGTGTTAATCCGGAGTGTTTTGACCTCAGCGAGGCGTTTTGAACTCAGTGGACAAACAAAAGGAAGAAGCAGGGATAAGTTTAAATCAGCGTGCACCTGGGGAGGCTCTGTTTGGAACTCTGCGCTAGTCTCTGGTGCACAAGAAGCAATTCCATGACGTCCTCATTATTGCTGAAGGGCAGACCGTCATCCCAACGTGCTCACGGGGGTACACAAGGAAAGACGCCACCAACGGGTGTCACAGCTGCTTTCGGAGGGAAAAGCCATCATCAATAAACCATGAGTATTCTCCTCGCTTATTTGTTTTTGTTTTTAAATTTGCATTTCTGAAACTCTATTTCCCAAGGAAACCCAGGGAGGGTATCTCCGTATTTATAATATGAAGCTCATGTTTGTTTCTTCTCAACTTTTAATTTTAAAAGTATTTATGAAGAGTTGTGTTTACGGAACTAGGGCTAAGTGTGATCCACACTTTCGTGGTCTCTAAGGTCTGGTTAAAAGACAGCCAGGAAGGGCCGACCCTGTGTCTCTTTTATACAACTGTATTGATGGGCATGAGGCTCTTACACATGGGAGGATAAAAAAAAAAAAAAAAAAGATTAAAGACTAGTATAAGTTGGATGCCTGGGTGGCTCAGACGGTTGAGCGTCCGACTTCAGCTCAGGTCATGATCTCGTGGTCTGTGAGTTCGAGCCTGGCGTCGGACTCGGTGCTGACAGCTCAGAGCCTGGAGCCTGCTTCGATTCTGTGTCTCCCTCTCTCTCTCCTGCTTGCACTCTGTCTCTCTCTCTCAAAAATAAATAAATGTTTAAAAATTTTTTAAAAAGGCTGATGTGAGTTTACAGGAGTATTCACACAGAGTCCACTAGATGTGGTACAATCTCTGAATGGATGGGGGGGGGGCGCCCCGCCTATGTAAAAATGTCCCCACCAGTCCGAGGCTTCACTGACTGGGCTATCTTCACGTTCCAGAAATAGCTGTTGGGTCTTGTTATCCGAGAGCACAGATGGGACTGTGCGGTGCCCAGGCTGACCCCTCTCCGAGGCTGCCATTGCTCACAGCTAACTGTGTGACTGATTCTCCAGCTCCTTGCTTGCACATCGAAGACTCCGGTCATGGCAGAGCGAGGGCCCTCCAACGCTTCTAGTCTGAGCCTCCACTGTGCTTCAGATGGGTCCCACTCTGTACGCAAAGGGAGGAAGGAGTCGAAGTATCTCAAACACAAGGTTATAAAAATTAACGTTATAGGGATCATAGTTAAAGAGCACTTTTAACTGCCATAAAGATAACACAAATCTATTTTAGAAAAGTCATGAGTTACAGAAATAACTGTTTATTTCTTGTGGTCCCAGTGAAAATTATCTGAGGTTCATACGTACTTGCCACAATCTGGGAACTAAGTACTTTTTAGACGTTTGTAATTTATTTCTCCCCCAGCCTCATGAATTAGGTAATATTGTAGGAGTTACATTATATAGATGAATAAACTGAGGTTTAAAGGCTTAATAATTGTTTACACAGCCATAGCATGTTTGCATAACTATAAGTGGGATTCAACCTCAGACCAAGCGATGAAGATAAATTTTTACCATCGTAATAATCTCATCAAGTACTCAATGCTCTTTTCCTTTAATCTTTCTGTCTTTGTATAGATTTGTATTTTAAAAAGAAATTGCGATTATACGACATATTGTATCGGTCGGTTTGTATTGTTAGTAGTATTGTGAATGTATCTCCGTATCATGGACTAATCTTATAAAATATTGTTTTCAGTATTCTCATGGCACTCTGTGGAGTGGAGTGCTGTAAAACGTAGTTATCTATTGGCATATCAAAAACTTATTCTTTAAAAACATAAAGCTTAAAAAGAATATTTGCTATCTCACACGGTTTCTGAGAATTAGGACTCTGGGAGCAGATTCTGGCTCCCCGTCTCCACGCAGGAAATGGAATATTGTGGTCACGATGCAGTCAGGAAGGCAGATGGGTCGCCTGAAGATTGGAAAATCTTTTTTTAAAATGGCTCTTTCACATGGGTCGCCATGTGGACCTCTCCTCTTAATATGGCGGGAAACTTTCTGCAAAGTGGGAGATCTGAGGTAGAGAAGGTGTAAGTCCCAGTGACTTTCGTGACACAGTTTCCAAAGTCACACAGGTGACATACTGTTTATTATATTGTGTATAAATGATTCATTAGGCCCATCATCCACTCAAAGGACGGGGAATTAGGTTTCATCTCCTATAAGGAAGAGCGTCAAAGAGGTTGTAGGAATACTTCAAACCACAGCGTAAAATAACTCTATTTCTAAATTTGCATTTACATGTTTACTAATTGATTTCTAACCATTTCCTTTGTTAAAAATGTTATCATAAGTATCTTTATACATAAATCTATGAGTGTTTTTGTCTTAATTTCCTTAGGATAATATCTAAGTGAGATGACTAAGAGAAAGGATATAAGTAGTTCTGAGTTTGGGGGTAAATATTGTCTAAGGAAAAGAGGTCACCTCTTGGGCATTAATGGCAGATTGTATTTTCCAAAAATGATCAAAGAAATATGCTGCATCCCACATATTATTCCTACGACATGATTTTGACAATATTCCCATTGAGTGTAGGGTCTAAGTCCTAGCACTCCTACCCTTGAAACTGGGTGAAACCCTGTGACTGTCTCAACAAATAGAACATGCAGAAATAACACTATGTGACTTCCAAGTATGTCATAAAAATATAATGCACTCTGCCTTGTCCTCCTGAATGCTTGCTATTGGAACTGGCCACCATGCTACCAGAAGTCAGGCATCCTCAACTAGAAACCACACATAAGTATTCTGGATATCAGCCCCAGTTAAGGTCCTGGATGCCAGCCAACATCAACCACCAGATAGGAAGGAACTGAGCCTTCTGATAAGTTCAGCCTTGGGACACAAGGCGATCCAGGTTTCAAGATGTCTCAGTTGACATTGTGTGGAGCAGTGCTGAGCTTCTCCACTGAACCAGTCCAAAGACTGACAATTCCACTCCAATGTATTTACTTGAGAAAAAAAATGAAAACTTATGTCAACAAAAGATTTGTATAAAAAAATAGATAACTACAAAAACTGGGGGAAAATCCATATGTCCACTGACAGAAAAACAGATAAACAATAGTCCTCTACCCATAAAATGGAGATGCAGTAATAAAAAAGAGTGATTACTGCTCGTATCTCATTTTTTAAAAATATAACCCAAGTAACTTACCCATCTTCTAAAGTACCTTTGTTCTATGTGTCCAAACATGCATATTTAACAGCATCAGGCAGGAGGGGTGGGAAGCATGCTCATTAAAGTAGAAGAGGGTGGGAAATGAGAAGCCACCCTTACTGAAGGTCATTTCCACAATAGAGGTTTCATTAATTCAACTTGGGGGCAGAGGATCCCAACAAGTAGGCTAACTACTTGGTGACAAATGGGGTCTGAAGATAGGAACTCAAGCATTAAAGATTCGAGGAGATGAAGATGGAGTTGGGCACTCCTGCTAATAGTCCCACATGAATTTATTAAGAGGAAATTAGCAGGCGCTGGACTTATTATCTAGCCAACACTGCTTCTGACAAGTTGTAAGAAATAATTTTCGTAGAAGAATGGTTATATTAACAAAATCAGGTTTTCCATTCAAGGCCCTGAAATAGTGTTCTAATAGAGAAAAAAGTAAAATCTTAGCGGTGTGGTGGCGCTTTTGTGGGGTGTTAATATTCAATCCTGAGTCAAGGGGGAATCTTCAATGAAAAAGAATCCTGTTGTCTGTCATCTTGATGTGTGAAAATTAGGGATAACAAAGAAGGTGTTTACGGAGAGGCGAGTCATCTCTTTGCCTCGGAAAGTGAAGAAATGGTGCGTGTCCTGCTCCGTGGGGAAGCCGAGCAAATGCCATGTCTATTTCCCTTATGCCCCGGCTGAGTTAGAAACAGGACCCCGTATCTCAGGACATAGCAATGTGGACATAATACTGACTAGAACATTCTAGAGCTACCAGTGGTCCCTATGAGTCCTACTTCATTTCTGATGGTTTTATCACTGATGTACCAGTAAGTGCGACGAACGCAGCTTGGGGGACCAATATGAGAAAGAGGCCGCAGTCGGGGTTCAGCCACAGAAATGCTTTCAAAGTCAAGGATGAGGCAGGTGTGGGGAGCAAAATGAGTCATGGGCTGTGAGATGAGAATTTAAGAGCTTCCGTTTGTTTTAAGTTGCAGTTGGAAGGGAAACAGGCACCCCTAATGTTTAATAATAGCACTGTAATTGAGTCCTTGATCTGCCTGCATGCCGCTGCTGATGGACAGGTGCTTCCTGAGAGGAGCCACGACCAAACACCGTAGGAAGTGGCTCCTCATCCACTTACTCGCTTCATTGCTTTGCAGCTTAAATGACCCCAAATAAGTAGATTTAAAAACCGTATTACCTGGAGCACCTGCGTGGCTCAGCCAGTTGAGCATCTGACTTCGGCTCAGGTCATCGTCTTGTGGTTCATGAGTTCAAGCCCCACGTCGGGCTCACTGCTGTCAGCCTGTCAGAGGAGGGCCCGCTTTGGACTCTCTGTCCCCCTCTCAGGGCCCCTCCCCCACTTGCACTCTCCCCAAAAGAAATATTTTTAAAAATCGTATCACCCAATTTTATGTAGCTATATTTTACAAAACAGGAAACTGGCTTCTGGAATACATCCACAGAGATACCAGGTGGCTCTCGGTAGTCGCTGGTCCAGAGAGAGCACTCCCACCAGCCACTCTCTGGCAGACGCCAGAGGGCGAACAGCATCCCACGCCTCACATCCACTCCTCCCTGAGGACACAGGTTCTTGACTTCTGCTTCTGGCCGTTGTGAATCAATCGCCGGGTCTGAATACACCCTTTCCTTTGAGAGGAAAAAATGGACAAAATTTAGGACATGATGATTTTCAAGACACTGGAAGTCAGGTGATGACGGATAGTTATCCTTAGTAGGCAGGGGAAAAAGTGAGCTGAGCCCTGCGGCAGCCACAGCTCACTACCTGGACAGGGAAATAGGTAGGGCACAGCCAACTGCCTCAAGGGGAAGACAGAGCTGACAGTCTGGGGATGCAGCCATGGCAGTTCGTGTGGCAGAGAAAGGGAGCGGACAGAGCTGTGTGGAGAGAGAGCCCCGGAGATCCACAGAGGGCCTCTCTCAAATATCAGGCTGCGTACTGATCAATTCACATGTCTGGGTGAGGAAATTATCAAGGCCAGGAAAGAACCATTGGCAGGATTAGAAAACAGAACCACATGAGGCTGGGATGGCATCTGTGTCCACCAGCTGGCCTGGGAAACCGCATGGTTCACGAGATGCTGGACAGAGTACTCTCAGCTGGGTCTTCCCTCCACAGACAGGATAATCCCTGAACCGACCACCGCTCTGTCCCGCCTAACAAATATTAAAAGCAAGACCCAAAAGGATCCAACTCTATACAAGCGGCTTCACTATGCCTCAGAACAAAGCTCAAGAACATTTACGGAAAGCAAAAATATCTGAGGACCAACAAGGTAGAACTCAAAGTGCCCGTCTTCCAGGAAGAGATTCCCAGGCTTGCCATGAGTCAGGAAAATACCACATTACTGAAAAATAGGAGGAAAAGAGAAATCCGCCATTATACTCAAATATGGCAATCTCCCTCTCTCAATAATTGATGAAGTGAACAGAAAATCAGTAAGGATATAAGAGATTTAAATAGCGCTATCAACCAACTTGACCTCGTCGGCATTTCTAGAAAATCCCACCAAGCAAAGAGCAGAAATCATGCTTTTGCAAGTGCCCACAAAATGTTTACCAACATTGACCGTATTTAATGCCGTAAAACAAAGCTCACTAAATTTGCAAGTATGTTTTCTGAGCACAACTAATTCAATTAGAAATCAGAACCAGACAGCTGTCTGGGAAATCCCTGGCTGTTTGGAAAGTGCATAATATGCGAGCATCAGAGGAAAAATCAAGAGGAAAGCTGGAGAACATCTTGAACTGGAGAAAAATAAAAACGCTCTATAATAAAATTTGTGGAATGCTGCCAAAGCAGTGTTTGGAGGAGGGCGCATTTAGCTCTACATGTCGATGCCTGAAAAAATCTATATTCTCAAATAAACGACTTAAGTTTCCACCTTGAGAAACCAGAAAAGGAAGAGCAAATGAAATTCAAAACAAGCAGAAGAAAAGAAACAATAAAGATCAGAGGTAAGGTCAAGGAAATAGAAAACTTAAAAGAGAGAGAAAATCGATGAAATCAATAGCTAGTTCAGTGAGGATATCAGCAAAACTGATGAACCTGGAGGCAGACTGATTAAAAAATTAGAGAAGGCAGATTTTGCCAACATCAGGAATTAAAGAGGCAGCCTCACTACTGGTTCTATGGCTGCTAAAATGTTTATGAGTATACGATAAATACCCTTACAGCAATAAATTTGAAAACTTAGATGAAATGGACAAATTCCTTGAAAAACGCCAACTATCAAATTTCACTCAAGAAGAAACAAGTCATCTGAACAGAGCTATATCCATTATTTTTTTTTAATTTGCCATAAACTTTCCCATAAGGAAAATTCTAGGTCTAAAACCTTTCATTGATAAACTCCATCAAAATTGTAAGAATGAAATCGTACCAATGCCACATAAACTCTTCCAGAAATTGAAAATGAGAGGAGTGTTCCCAGATCATTTTACGAGGCCAGCATCACTTTGATACTACAACCAGACAAAGACAGCATCAAAAAAGACCCCTACAGGCCGATACTCCCTCGTGAACATAGACGCATAATTCTAAATAGAAATTTAGCAAAGAGAATCCAAATCACATATCCTCATGATTAAGTTGGGTCTCAAGAAGGCAAGGTTGGACCGACATTCCAAAACCAGTCGATGCAACTTAACCATATCAACCACCTAAAAAAGGAAAGTCATCTGATTTTCTAAACAGGCACCAGAAAACGTTTGACGAAATCGAACAAAGTTCTGATAAAAATGCTCGACGCACTAGGAATTACGGGAAACTCCCTCGTGCTGATAAAGGCCACCATGAAAAAGCTGTTAACATCACACTTAAAGGTGGAAGATGGAATGCTTTGCCCAGAACATCAGGGACAAGATGACAGCATTGGTGTCACCACCTCTGCTCAACGTTATGTTGGAGGTTCTCACCAGGACCACCATGTGAGGGAAGAAAAGAAGAAAGCATCCATCATGAGTGACATGATCGTCTGTGGAGGAGATCCAAAAAATTCTTTAATAAAACCTACTAGAACCAATAACTAGTGTAACCAATCTAATGCATACAAATCAATAAACTAAAGTCAACCCTATTTTTATCTGTTTGCAACAAATAAATTGGAAATTGAAATTAAACCAACGAAAACATTGGCAATAGCATGAAAAACTTGACTAATTAAGAATAAATCTGTCCAAAGATATGGAAGACCAGGACACCAAAAATAACAAAATGTTGCTGACAGAAATTAAAGAATAACTAGGTAAATAGAGAGCTAGATCAAGCATAAGGGTCAGAAAACTCAATATTATTAAGATGTTGATTTGCCTGAAATTAAATTAGAGCAATCCTATTCAAAAATCTCAGCTGTTTTGCTTTTTTTTTGGGGGGGGGTTGTTGTTGTTTTTGGTAGAAATTGACAAGTTGATTCTAAAACTCATGGAAATGCCAGAAGTGAGCAAAATAACTAACAAAGAACAGATTTGGAGGATAAATACAGCCCAATTTCATGACTTCTAATAAGGTGGTAGTAGCCAGGAGAGTGTAGTATTGGTGTAGAAATAGACAAACTAATCGATGAACAAAACAAAAGGCATACACATCTGTACGATTGATTCAAAAATGGTGCAAATGCAATTCAAGGCATTAAGAAGAGTCTTTTTGCAAATAGTGCTGAAACATTTGCATATCCAGATGTTTAAAAAACAAACAAACAAGAAACTCAAACTGTACCTTTAACCGCCTATAGAAGTGAACTCAAAATGGACTATAGACCTAAGTACGACGAAACTGAAAACTTGAAAACTTCTGGAAGACAATGGAAGAGTGTATTTTTGCGACCTTGAGTTAGGCAAGGATTTTTTAATACATCAAAAGCACATCCGTAGAGGAAACCCCTGCTAAGTTGGACTTTATTAAAATTAAAAATATCTGCTTCTGGAAAGACTGTTTAGAGAACGAAGAGACCAGCCCTGGTCTGGGAGAAACGCTGTCAAATTGTATACCTGAAAAGGACATTTATCCAGGATTTATAAAGAAGACTCAAAACTAATGATGAAGTGTCTTAGTGGGTTGAGGCTGCTGTAACAAAATAACACAGATGGCATGACTTATAAACAACAGAAGGTGATTTCTCAGAATGTGAAGGTCTGGAGTCCAAGATGAAGACACTGGCGAGTTTTGTGTCTGGCAAGGCTGCTTTATGGTTCAGAGACGGCTGTCTTCTTGCTGTGTCCTCACCTGGAGGAAGGCGTGTGGGAGCTCCCTGGGGCCTCTTTTATGATGGAATGAATCCCATTCAGGAGGCCCCATCCTCATGACTTCGCCATCTCTCAAAAGCCCCATCTAACACCACCGCCTTTGGGGGCTATGAATGTTGGGGAGGCACAAGCATTCAGACCATGGTGATACACTTACAAACAAACCAATTTAAATGTTGGCAAAAGATTAGGAATCCATTTGGTCAGTATGGGACCGAAAAAGAAATACCGATGGCCACTGCACGTTAAAGACGCTTAGCGTCACCGTTCATGAGGGTAATTCAAATTAAGGTCACAATGAGATGCCACTAGCAAACGCTAACGAGTTTAAAAGATGGCCAACAGGTGTGGGGGAGCGGGTGGGGGTGCTGAAAACTTCGGGCACAGCAGCGGCATAGAGCCACTTTGGGAAACACGTTGAAGTGTCTCAAGAGTTAAACTCAACACCTCTCATGTGATTCAGCATTGCGCTCTCTTCGGTGGTTTCCCCCAAACAAGTGTCCCCTTAAATAAATAGGAGAAATGAGCAAAACTAAGCTAACCCTTAAAGATTTGCGTCAAGTGAGCAATTCAGTAAAAATCTTATACGCTAGCTCTTCTCTCTCTGCCAGAAATCCTCTTCAACCCCCTGTCTGCATGTCCCGATTCTCATGGCCTCGGAGACTAGACACAAATATCACCCTCTTATTGAAGCCTTTCCTGGAACAATTAACTAAAAGGGCACCCCATTCCCTTACATCCCACACACCTCTTAATTATGTACAATTCTCAACACAAACACAGTTCCCCACTCTTAGAGAACTTACCTTTATTGAGGGAAGACAGATAATCATCAAATACATATTTCTTGAATGAAATAACCTGATCACATATGCAGCTGTAAAGTTGGCCAAAACACTTGAATTTATCCAGAAGTGTATTTTAAAAATAGATTTGGGGCACCTGAGTGGCTCAGGCAGTTAAGCGTCCAACTTTGATTTCAGCTCAGGTCATGATCTCATGGTTCATGAGTTCGAGCCTTGTGTTGGGGCTCTGTGCTGACAGCATGGAGCCCGCTTGGCATTATCTCTCTCTCCCTCTTTCTCTTTCCCTCCTCTCCTCTCTCTCGCTCTCTCTTTCTCTCTCTCTCTCAAAGTAAAAAGATGGATTTATTTTCACTATTGTTAATGAATGACCTTTCTCCAAGTCTGTATACTGCCTTGAGGCATTGATTGATGATAATACAAGGGACTATAAACCTTAAGTTCATAAATATACCTACCATGGCATACTGTAAAAAGATGCTTAATTGCAATGCTGCATGACCACACACTTCATAGACCACTGGCCCTGGTCTCAGCCACGTGTGGGAGCAGGGGACTGTATGATGGGCCATCTTTCTGCTTCAAAGAGGTAGAGATTGACCCCCTTGAATGTTGGTTGGAAACTTGGCTTAAAGAATGGCTGAGCTGGTTTATTTTAACATGTTTGTTTCTGTTGAAATATTTTGCTTGACACTCTTCCTACGAGAGGGGAAGGGAAGAGGAAGGAAGAAGAGCAACATTGATTTTTTTAAAAGCCTCACTGAATGTCCCCGGTGGTTATTTCTCTCCGTGTAGGCTTTGCTTTCCCAGCCACCTCTGAGCCTCAGTAGCAAAAATAGCTGTGAATACAGAGTCTGGCTGAGTGCCCTGGCATGGGATTTTTTTCTTAAATTTCATACATCATTTACAGCCTGCTGCAGTCACGGTACAGTGCAGCACATAACCCCGAGAGGGAAGGAAGTGGAAAGAACAGCGAGCCCACACTTGGGCTCAGCTGCCCTTTTGACTGCAAAGGAGCCCGTGGAACCCGCCCATACATTTTCTTCTAATCAAGGGATAAAATATACTTGAATCAAGGACTTTCCTTTTTCTTCTGGGTTTGTTGATTTCAATATTTTAATAAGTTAGCCGACTGTGGGGAGAAGTTTAAATCTTTGTTTTATATCTAGACAAGGAAAATAATTTTCTTTTGATGTCAGTGACTTGGCAGACACAAGCCTGGGGGAGACCTTGTCTTCTCGGTTTGCATAAAATTAGTTTTGATAAAAAATATATGTGCGCACACACACACACACACACACACACACACACACACACATGCAGAAGCACACTGACAATAGAATAGGGCCATGACATTTCCTTCTGAATTACAGTATAGTGGAAAATCAAGGTCACGTCAGATTAAGAAATGTCATTTTTTCTAAATAAATGGATCTTCATTCTATAGAGGGCACGGACCCCTCTGAGAATCCGAGGAAGTTACGGAAGCTCTCCTGGGCGTGAGAGTAGGGTGGAGAACATAAAATATTTTCCATACAATTTCCAGGGACATATGGTCCCTCGAGGGAAAAAATAATGCCTGCTGCAGATCTGAAATCCAGTATGCACTAGCCATGCCTGTTATTTATAATTCAATAGCAGAGACTAGAGACGAAAAGGAAATTTCCTCCTTCATACAAAAAGAATGGCTGCCTCTTCACCTAGAAACTCCCCAAAGCCAGAAGCCGTGTCTTTGATTTCAGTTCTGTTTCCACATGGCCCGAAGCTATAACATCCTTACCTACAGCAGTCTCCAAAAAATGAAAGGATGGGGCAGTAGTTTTAAGAGCCTCCCAGGTCGCTCTTTTATGTAGGGACAATTCTAACCTGGAGTCCAACCGGGAGAAGGTCACAGTGGGTGACTACCGACCGCAGCTGCTCGTACCCGCTCTTCATGACTGTGCCCAACAAGCCCACCATTCTTGTCTGTCTTCTGGTGAGGGCGGCCTGGCCTCTTAGGTGCGATCGCAGACAGAAACTCTTTGATGGCTCGATAGATGCTTGGCAGCCCTCACTCTCCACACCAACTTTCACCAGGAGAGTTTAACTGGGCCTCAGGACAGGATAGCGTGTCCAACCCATCTTCCTCTAGGGAGGCAATGTGCATGAACTCAAACACCTATGTCTACGTCCACCTCCCTTGCTTGGAACCAAGCTCAAGAACGTGAAAGTCTTCAAAAGTGGTGAAGCCAATCTGGAAGTTTCTAGGATCGTAAAACCCCATGGATATAGTGTTTGCCCTTATCTGACTGGCCCTGCAAACGTTCTCAGGCTGGTGCTGGGGGAGAGGCCACCTGTCACCGTGCTTCAGGAAGCACTCACTCTCGTGGGAGACAGTAAGATCAGCTCTGCTTCTGAGCAGCCAGCCTGCACCCATGACCAGCAGTCACGTCACCCATGTTCTTGGATGTTCAGGCAGGCCCAGCTTGGACATACGGACTCGCTCTCAGACTCCCATTCTGCTCGACTTTACCTCTTGGGTGCTAACATGTACTTGCACATCTAAACTTGGTTTCTGGGGTACTTGGGTGGCTCAGTCCGTTAAGCGGCCGACTTCAGCTCAGGTCAAGATCTCATGGTTCATGAGTTTGAGCCCCGCGTCGGGCTCTGTGCTGACGGCTCAGAGCCTGGAGCCTGCTTCGGATTCTGTGTCTCCCTCTCTCTCTGCTCTTCCCCTACTCACAGCTCTGTCTATCTCTGTCTCTCAAAAAAAATAAACGTTAAAAAAAAATTAAAAATAAATAAATAAATAAACTTGTTTTCTGAGTCTTTTCTATGAAGTCTTTCTAATCTTCCCGGTCACAATTAACCATCTTCTCTTTGTGTTCCCAGCGTCCTTTAGTTGTTTTGTTTTTGTATCTCCATTTCAGCAGAGCCTGAAACAAAGGGGCTCTGTGTGACTACTGAAAAACAAGTGCAAGCCAGGAAGGAGGAGCGGGGCAGTACAAAATTGGGACAATACACCATCAAACCGACTGCCATTTTTATTAAGTACAGCCATTTGACTCAAACTGTGGGTCTTTCTTTCCAGAGGCTATATAAACGACTGATTTGCAGAACAGTCCTTCTGAGGAGGAAAAAGAGGAAGAATACATCCTCTAGCTTGCTCCTTCATTGCTGACAAATTCTCTCCATAAGTGATTGCTGACTCCTGTGCGATCAAGTTGGGCATGTGTGGGCACTCAGCACAACCCAAGAAATGCTGAGGCAGGAGTCAGATGAGATATGTGGCCCTCACATGAGGCATGGGGCTACTGGCTTGTGTCCATCAGGAGTTGGCTGGAGGCCACATAAGATGGTGGTGAGGGAGGGCCAGCGGGAAATAACCAGCCAAAGGCCCCCAAATAGATCCCCAATGGCCTAATGGGGCACATAAGAAGTGTCTAATATTCACAGATACAGAAGGGCTCTCTCTTATATCACATGAATGGGTATGGTAGAAAGGTGTTCTTTGTGGAAAATTCCAGAATCTTCATGTTTGAAGGGAACTTGGAGTCTAATCCACACCCTGACCAGGGAGTCCCTCGTGCAGTACCCTTGACCAAGCCATCTAGACCAGGGGTGAAGTTCATCTAGACATGAACTCTCCCTGACCAACTCTTTGCTGCTCGGCCCTGTACTAATGGAGTCCCCTGCACCTACTGAGCCCATAGCCGTCTCCCCCCGGAGCCGTGAGACCTGACTACAGTTATACGGAACAGGGAAGTTCCCGCTGCTGCCCATCGGGTGTTCTCACAGTGTTCTTTTCGAGGTGGAAGATGTGCAGGTTTTAGAACGAATGAGTCACAAGTCTCCATGACAACAGGGTGATTCTGTAACCATGATGTTGAGCACGAGACTCCAGAGCCAAAAATCCAGATGCGTGATTCCATTTCTATCGAGTACACGCAGCCACCACCGCTGTGTGCTGAGAAGCCATGGACAGGGTCCAGTGAGGCAAGGGTACAGCAAGGGGTTCCGGCTTCGGGCGATGTCTCAGTCCTGGTCTGGGTGCTTGTGTTCATCTGTGAAATTCATCAAGCCACTCACTTGAGCTGTGTATTCTTTTCTGCAGGCATATTTCCCTTTGGTATTTTCCCTCACGTCCAGTCTCATCAGCCATCACCCTTATGAAAGGGTGTGCAGGGCTCCCGTGATCTTCGTCCCTTCACCTCTGTTGCTTGGTTCCTACCTGAAAACAGAGCCTCCTGAGCAGCACCGGGTACTGACGATGTGGTCTTATCAGGCCCAAATGCCCTTGCAAAATAATTTGCATGAACAGACGCTCAGCCTCCATTGACACAACCTGCAGTGGCTTTGGATTTGACCACTTTTCAAAATGGCAGGCTCATAACTTCTGACGATTTTCTTCTAACATTTCCCCATGTAGTTATCAAGACACTAGTCACACAGTTAAAATTATTCTATAAACACAACTGGAAATTCCACGGCAAACATACAAATATTTCCCAATGATGGGAAACGGAGCACAAGGTCTCAAGCATTTGTGTCCACTTTAAAACTTCCTGATATACGCATCATCTTTCCCCCTTGACTCTACTTTAAAATGACTGAATAAGTCAATACTCCCAGGTGAGGGGATTGTATCCAGGTATTCAAATAACATGTACAATTTGCAGTTCTAATAACATATTCATGTCAGTGAATGCCCATGAGGAGTACAGAATCCCACATGGACACAGACAAAGGAACAGGTGATTTCTCTATCGTGGTTGCTGCTGGAAGGCTACCCATTCCTGTGGACTGGGAGGCTGGGAGGCTGGCAGGAGGTGGGGGGGGGGCAGCTGGCCCCTGATGTGTTCGATGATGACCAGGCCATGAAGGGGACCCTGGAGGAGCCTGGTAATCATGTGTGGAAAACTCTGAAGGTAAAGGAGTCACGGGAACTACTTCAGGGAAATGGGTTAAGGGTGAGCAGGTGGAGAGGAAAGTCTGGGAAAGGAAGCAAAAGCCAACCCTTACAGGCTGTGGGGAGGCACAGGAGGGTTTTTGGAGAAGTGTGATTGCCACAGAATGCAAATATTGCATTGGGTGGAGAGGACCACAGGGAGGCAGAGAGGCTGCTCAGGAGGCTTTGCAATACTCAGAAGGACCGTGTGTTGACCTGATACGAGGTGAGGAAAAGAGGAGGCTAGTGATGTGGTCTCAGAGGCGGGATCTGCCGTGTGGGGCCGTACTGGATGCGGACAGTGAGGAAGACGGTGGCCAGGAAGGACGTGGATTCCGGGCTTGTACGAGTGGACCAATGGTGAGCACAGAGGTCACACGAGATGCCGCCTCCAGCTGTACTGCTCGCACTGGTACACCCGTGGGCTGTCCACGTGGAGACTTTCAAGAGAGAGATGGAGGGGCGCCTGGGTGGCTCAGTCGGTTAAGCGGCCGACTTCAGCTCAGGTCATGATCTCGCAGTCTGTGAGTTCGAGCCCCGAGTCAGGCTCTGTGCTGACGACTCAGAGCCTGGAGCCTGCTTCCGATTCTGTGTCTCCCTCTCTCTCTGCCCTTCCCCTGTTCATGCTGTGCCTCTATGTCTCTCAAAAATAAATAAACATTAAAAAAAAAAAGAGAGAGAGATGGATGTGGGTGTCAGGATATGCCCATTCAGGGCATCGGTGAGAAGGGGGTAATGGTGCCAGACTCGGCCTCACGGCCCTGACAGCTCCCCTCGACGACTGGCCATGTGAGGAGATGGCGAGGAGTGGAATTTGTAGGACAGGAGGAAGGAGAGGACCCACCCAGCAGCTGCACAGCAGCCCCTGACGAAGAAGACAATGGCCGTTGTGTGTCGTGGGGCAGCGGAGGGGAGACTTCCATGGAGGAGGTGGGGGGTTGTGGGGCCAGGTGCCCAGGAGGCTTGGAGAGAGGGTGACAGGGAGTGGGGCCTTGAGGTGGCGGAGGCCACGAGGGAAAGACCCCGGATGCGTGGGAAGTCATCATTGCTGACACCAGAATGCGTATGGGGAAGGGTCCTTCTGATTCTCAAGCAGGGCTGAGCGTGAGGCAGGGGCTCCCTGACACAGGAGGCCATCGGGGCAGCCGCTCTGAGGCAGGAGAGGGCAGGGCAGGAGCAGAGAAGACCCGAGGGGCTCCGTGTGTCGCGGGAGCTCATGAGTCCTCAGCTCTGCTCTGCATCCAGGGCATAGGACGGGATGAAGGGAGGCACACCAGGAAGCTAAAACTGTCCATAGGGCACGGGAGGGGGAGGAGACTCTGGGAGGACCCCAGCATGGTGTTTGAATCTCAGTTTTTAGTGTCTGAACTCCCAACAAGCAGTGGACCCACTGGAGGGCCAAAGCAGAGAGCATGGACTGCTGTTCCCATAAACCCATTTGCAATTCGGGTGACCCCGTAAATGACCAGCAAGCCAAGCCCCGCCCCTTGTCAGTGTCTGTCAGGGTGGAGGCAAAGAGCAGAGCACCTCTGTCCCAGCCGCAGGCCACCGGACGCCAGGTGGGCTCATTGTGACAGGCACGGCAGCCCCGGGGGCTCCCGGACCCGCAGCCAGGGCAGCGCCCCACACAGAGGAGTGGCAATTGTGGGAATAAACAGAGTGGGACAGGACACCCAGGAAAAGAAAGTGATGCCAGCTGCAGGTCAGGGCGGGGAAAGAGCCAGGACACCTGGATCCAAAAGCTGCCTTCTTTGATCACCACGTGACACAGCAAACGAGGGTGTTCTGTAAAGTTGCCACGTCCTTCCTGAACTGTGTTTCCTTCTGAAAATTCAGGAAAGGCTAATTTCAGATTAAAATAAGCTTCAGGAAAGGATAAAGGCCATACTGCATCCAAAGTTATTATTAAAGGGACGGGTGTCTGGGTGGCTCAGTCGGTTGAGCACCGGGCTCTTGGTTTCGGGTCAGGTCATGATCTCATGTTTCATGAGATCAAGCCCCGCGTCTGGCTCTGTGCTGACAGAGCGGGGCCTGCTTGGGATTCTCTGTCTCCCTGTCTTTGTGCCTCTCCCCACTTGCTCTCTCTCTCTCAAAATAAACATTTTTAGGAAGTTATTATTAAAGGCAGGAGAGAGAGGGGAGACTATATGGCAGAAAAATATCTTAGCAGGCGATGGAAACACTAGAATGATGTGTACACGCGGCCCTTCATGCCTGCAACCTGGACCCCGCAGCCTGGACCCCGCAGCCTGGACCCCGCCACCTCGGTCACCTGCATGAGCTCCCTTCCATGTCTGGGCTATAGATGACGTACCGAAGTGACCAGTCAGCCTGGGCCCAGGGCACCCAAAGAGGGGAAAAGTGAGGTGGAGGGGGTACCCAGCCCCAGAACTCTCTGGAGAGTATGATGTCTTGTGTCTTCCTACAGTGTGTGTGTGTGTGTGTGCGTGACTGTGCATCCGTGTGTGTGTACACGTGTCTCTGAGTGTGTATGAGTATGTTGTGTATTTGCATGTCCACGTGTCTCTGCCTGTCTATGTGTGTTTGTGGTGTATGTGTCTATGTGTACGTGCGAGTACGAGTGTGTATTTGTGTGCTTGTGGGTTCGTGTACATGTGTGTGCGAGTGTGGTATGTGCTGGAAGAAGGCGGGCAGAGGTTCTGTAAGTAAGTGAAGGGTGGGGTGGGTTTGACACCTCAGGCAAGCGTGGCCCTTTGAAGGACAGGGAGGAAGCCCCCAAGCGTTGAAGGACAAGGTCAAGGAAGGGCCCCCCACCCTGCCACCGCTGCTGACCCTGGGCAGACTGCACTAGCTCTCCGTGCCTCAGCGTCCCACCTGGAAAGGGCCATCGTGGACGAAGGCACCTTGTGTGCTTTGCCATGACAAAGGCTTAAGGCTAACTGCAGCTGCATGTCTCGGGGTGGCCTGGAAGCCAGCACGACGTGGGTGCTTGGCTCCTGCGTTCTCTGGGCGTCCCAGAGGCCTGCTCTGCCGGAGGACGTCAGAAGGCACCAGAACGCTGCGCCCCGGGTGGGACCTACACGGATTACTCCCTGTCTTGAGGGACCCGGGCACAGGTGCTGGAGAAGCGGGCGTGGGCACAGCGCCTCCTCGCCAGGCAACCCCCACAAAGCTTCCCCGGTCGTCCCTGTTTCCATACGGCAGTTTTAGATTAAATACGATAGAACCAATAAGGCATTCAGCACAGTTTCTGGCATAGAATAATTTCTCACCATCTACCAGAATTATTTCACCATACCCACCGTTTATTCCAATTTTGGCTACCTGGAAAACTCAGTAATTTAACTTCTGTTTGTCAGATGGAGAGACTGAGGTTCCAAGAGGCTGTGTGATTTTTCCAAGCCCCCAGTTCCCCCGTGACCCTCCCGAGGGTCCCCAAGTGGTGGCAGACCACAGCTATTGAACGGGGTCAGCAGCTAAGTCATTCAGCCGGTAAGTGGCAAACGAGGTGGAAAATCTTGACTTTCTGAGTCCACATTTCGGGCGGCTCCTCACGCCACCTGACCCTCCTGCCTCCAGGCCTGTGGTGGCTCCTCCTGAATAACCTTCCAAGGCCACCCCGGCCACACTCTTGACCACGGAGATGGAGAGAAGGGGTGTGCATAATGCTTTACACACTGGAGCACGATACGGCCGTGCAGAAAATCTCCCCAACAACCGCGACGTTCTGTTGGAAGATGCTAGAAAAGCAGCAGTCTTACTGAGCTCACACTTTTTCACACATCCTTTCCTCCAGTTTCTGCTTGGGCTCACGGGGGTCCATCCCTTTTTTAAGTACCCAAGAAAAGAGCCAGCTGCAACCCCCCCCCTCCGTGGTGTCTTTAGTTGTGGAAAATATCTATTTTTTGTAGCATCTGCTTCTCCGTGGTCCCATTGTGCGCTGCCTTCCTTTCATGACTGTTGTGTGCATTCCTAACTTCTAAACTTTAGTTGGATCTGAATCGTAAGCATCTGAGTCACAGCTAGTTAGTCTTCAAATCACGAGTAAATGTCTCCTCAAACTCAGTCTTCTGTATACCTAATAGGAGGGTCCTGGCTTGTTTCTTTCTGTGAAAGTCATCAGTCGAGGGTCTGCCTTAACCTTGAAAATCTCCCCCAAACCATTTAACTGTCTTAAAAGGGCAAATGGGCAAAGCTGGGATGGTCATTTCGAGCTGTGGAAAGATTCCACAGCAATCCACTTGAACTTCAAGGAATTGGTTTCCCAGGAAGTTGAGAATCGGGATTAAGTAGGAGGCAAACTTTGTGAAGCTGTGTGTCTCCTCCTGGCTCCGTCGTATTTAAGCGATGCGCTCGTTCCGCGAGAGCTTACCTACAGCAGCTGAAAACCACTAGACCTTCCAGCGAGTGGTACACCTGCTTCAACGATTCTTTCATCGGTATTTTTCAAATAGCATGGCTGAATTCTATCGCGATGCCAAATCTGAAGCTCTGGATGCACCGAGGTATAGAATAGAGACGAGATTTGCTTCCGATATGTCAAAAAAGTCAAAATCAAAGAGCGCTTGTATCCTATAACCAAACAATAGCTATGGGATATTCTGCCTAAAACAAGAAAGCAGAGGAAAAGAAATAATAATATAATTGTTCGAGTCGAGACCAGTACGCACCGCAAGTTAGAGGTCTGAGAAGTCACCTAGCTGGTGGGTTACACACCGGTACAGGTGTCTGCATACGTCCATGGGTGTAAGTCAACGATAGTCAGCGAGATCTCATTAGAGAAACTGATGGAAAGTTTGAACTCTTGAATGTTTTTAAAGAAATGTAAATTACATCGGCTGATACTTTCGCAAAGAGCTTTGATTTATTTTTTAATTAGCATATATCAATTGTTGACAAGCAATTGGGTAATTTGAATATGCTCGAGAGAATCTGGAAAAAAAATACCTTCAGCCTGCAAATTTATTTGCATAGTTATTTTGTTAGTAATGTCTTTCTTCCCTGGCAGAGCCTCCGTTAATCCTACTGAATAATCAAAAGTTATAAATTAGCATACAATGGCCAAGATGTTACTGCATTTGTGAGGAAGTGAAAATTCCATCCTATGAATGCATGATCTTTTTTCAACACAACTCTGTGTGTGTGTGTGTGTGTGTGTGCGCGCGTGTGCGTCAGAGCCTAAACCTCTCTATGGCATCATAAAAATTCAGCATAAACACAAAAGAGGATGAAGGAAGCCAACACCTGCCTACACATTCCCGCTGCCAGCTCCTGTGCTCACCGTCTCCCTCCTTCTCTGTATTATTCTCTAACTTTCTATTTCCTGTCAAAATTTTCCTTTTTTAATAAATGTTAATCAGCATCTACAATTATTCCTTGTAGGAAGAAAGTGTTTAGGATTCTTTTGGAACTGGGAAGGCCGTGCTGAATATATTTCATCGGAGCCTCCGACAGGAGGGAACATGCTGAGGGAACAGTGTGTGGTGGGGAACCGGAACAGCAGTGCCAGGGAGTCATCTGTGTGCAGGGACATTACGCCCCCATTATCGCCGCAGCAGAGGGAGAAGAAAAGATGCAAGCCCGGAGAGAGAAAGGAGATGGGTGCTGGTTTGCTTCCTTGAGAGCTGGTTCCCGTGCTGCTGGCGCTCCCAGCGCTGGTCATCAACCTTCCAGCCCTTGGGTTTGGAGACATGGCTCGTTTTACTGAGTAACCGTTGTATAGAAACCATCCGGACGTGTGAGTCTGATACCATGTGTTAGGAGGGCTTGGCGTCAACAGCGGCTTTGCAGGTAACGTTTTGGTACTGAGAGCACTCCAACCAGATTAGGTCAGATGACAAGTTTTCTCAAAGCAAGGTTTCCGTGTCGTGTACGGGTTGGGCTCTCTCCCTGGTTCCCTGCGTGCTGGCCAGCACCTAGTCCCTGTGGGCCAGAGGAGGGGACGCTGTGCGCTGTCACACCTCCTGGCAGCCGGATATTGGTGGTCAGGAGGGACTTGAAACCTCAGATGCAGGGGAGCCGCCCTTTGGTGCTTCGTGCAGGCTCCCAGAGCTCTGTTCAATCCTTCGGGTGCTCCGTGAGCCGCGGTCACTAGACACACTTTAGAACCGAGCGGAGGGAAACTCAGAGACCGTAAGCAGCATGCACCAAGGGCCACTGCTCATTTGAGGGACACACACGTGCGTGGCCAGAGCCCTGCGAACAAGAGGAGCTGGGGGGAGGTGGTGACACTAGGGAGACCAGCCTCTGCGGGGCATTGTGGGGTTTATTCTGCGTGATCCCTTTCACACGTGAAAACATCGGCGCGTTGAGCGCCCTGGCGTCTCGTTCAGTCAGTATCTGTTTAGGGGACCCGGCAGCCCCAGCAAGTTTCGCTGCTCGCTGCTGCTTCTCGCACCCATTTCCCTCATTCGGAATTCAATTTCCTCATCACTGATTTCCCTCAATTACTGAAAGCCACCCGGTGAGAGTCTGTTAGTAATCATTTCTCTGGGTCTTGACTTCTCTGGTTCCAATTTGGCAGGTCTATGCCCTCGGCGCTTTGCTCCTGATAGAGACCCTGAGGTCAGCGAAATTGTCCTTCCTTTCTGTGCGATCTCTCTCTTTCTCTGTGTTTGTCCTAAGGTTTTTCTCCTGGATTCGATGTTAAGAAATTGCAAAGCAGCATGTTTATGTGTGCGTTTGATTCATTTATTCTGCTTGGGATTTGCTCCTGTTCCTCAACCTACCCCTCTCCAGGTCTGAAAATTTCTTAGCTGCTACTTCTTGGAAAACCGACTCAGACCCCAAGTTCCGTTAGAATGTGTTAAACCTCCTTCTGTCATTAAGTGAGTGAGTCGTTTTCATCAATATCCAGCTCCTCCTCCTTCTGGGTCAAATTCTGGCTGATTTCTGCGTATCTTTTGTTCCCAATTAATTCCCTTCTCTCAAATGGATCAAATGTGGGGACACGTGGGTGGCTCAGTCCGTTAAGTGTCCGACTTCAGCTCAGGTCATGATCTCATGGTTCGTGGGTTCGAGCCCCGCGCCGGGCTCTGTGCTGACGGCTCAGAGCCTGGAGCCTGCTTCGGGTTCTGTGTCGCCCTCTCTCTCTGCCCCTTTCTGGCTCACGCTTTGTCTCTGTGTCTCTCAAAAATAAACAAACGCTTCAAGAAAACAGATCAAATGTGCTCTTTGATATGTCCTTCAATCTTTTGAATGATCGTATTTTAAATTTTAGAAGAGTTGTTTATTTCTCTTTTAAATTCCTCTTTTTTTCCCTTTGTGGCCTGACCTCACATCATGATCTCTAGACTTTTTAAAAATATCGATAAATTTAAGCGGCTCCTGGCTGGCTCAGTCAGAGGAGTGTGTGACTTTTGATCTCAGGGTTATGAGTTTGAGCCCCAGTTTGGGGGTAGAGATGACTTAAAAATAAAATCTTTAAAAAATATATCAATCCATTTAAACACTTTATATTTTATAATCTCTTTCTGAGAGGGACGTTCTTGTGGGCGTAACTCTGCCGTTTGCTATGTCTGTCTCTTCTGACTCATGGACAACTGACTCAGTGTGGCTAATTTTATTTTCATCTGGAGTGCAGACTTTTCTCCCACTTTTTGTTCACATAGTGTCGAACTTACAAATCCTATTTACGTATTTCTGGATTACCCTGAAATGTCGGTTCCATAAACATATTTTATCCACTTCCGTCTTTCACCCCTCCCTCTGACGAGGCACGAACCGGCTCGGACCTCGGTGTCTCCTCTGCCCGCCCCCGCCCCTGTCCCCTCTCCCATGTAATCCTTTGTGCATTTCCTCCCAGATATGCACTAATTGTCTTGTTCTATCCAACCACGTGAATGTCCTTGTTTCTTGTGTCTGACATTCTCTATTATTTATATTCATTTTGTATTTTGCTACAGTAAATGTGGCAAAAAAAGAGTAACTCTTCCAGAGAGAGAGTTTGCCTTACACTCAGAAGTGTTTAGCTCTCATCGTGAAATGTGATTTTAGCGGGACGTAGTATTCTGAGATTCAAGTAACTCTTCCTGGGTGCCTGGGTGGCCCAGTCCATGAAGAGTCTGACTCTTGATTTCGGCTCAGATCATGGTATCGCGGTTCATGGGACTGAGCCCCACATTGGACCTTGTGTTGAGAGCGTGGAACATGCTTGGATTCTCTCTCTCCCTCTCTCTCTGCCCCTCCCCTGCTTGTGCTCATTCATATTCTCCCTCTTCCTCTCCTCTCTCTCTCTCTTGCCCTCAAAATAGATAAATAAATAAATAAACATTAAAGTTACTTTTCCCAAGTTTCCAAAGGTCAGAAATCTTTGAGGATCTTACGCCTCAATTACTCTAACATCCATCCTCACCTATGAGTTTGGTGCTGATCTAATCCCACTCCTTTGTAAGTAACCTGGGTCTCACCGTCTGAATCTCTCTCTGTGTCTCTCAAGATTTTCAAAATTTTTCTCTTTAAACTTATTATTCTAAAGTGTCATTATCTTTATATGTCTCCTTTACGATAGACATTCTTTAGTATCTGATGAGATTGCATTCATCGATAAGAGGTCAGTTTTCACCACGGTTCTGTATGTGTTCAAAACAATTACAAGTGAAGACAGATTTTGTGTATGTTTTATTCAATTGAACTCGTCAGTTACAATGTATATAATTACCACAGCCTCGCAATTGAGAAGAGTGTTAAAATCTCCCGTTGTGCCTGTGAATTTCTTTCTATTCTCCTTTTCTTCCTGTGGTATGATCAAATACTTTTTACTCCACTTCATTCCTCTAACCTTTAGAAGTTACTGTACTCTCTAGCAAGTGGCCTTTTGTGATCACACGCAAGATTTTACCGCATATGTCTGACTTACCCCCGAAAGTAAAATTAATCATGATCCCTATTCTTCCGCATCTGTGATCTAACAATACTTTAGACCACTGCCCTCCTGCCTTTCCTGTTCTTCATCATATAGTATGAATAATCTAATCATTACTATTTTTATTGATTTAAAACAAGGATGCTCATTTAGATGGACCAACTGGTCTCCTTACAATTTAATCTGGTTTCCATTTCTTCCTTCTATGGTGTTTAATCTTACTCTTTTATAGAGATTTATAGCAGTGAACTTCCTCAATCCGTGTGTGAAAAGAGTGTTATCTAACACTCATTATTTGTTTAGCTGAACACAGAATTATTTTTTTTTAATTTTTTATTTTATTTGATTTTTTTATGTTCTTTATTTTTTTTGAAAGCGAGAGAGACAGAGCACGAATGGGGGCGGGGCAGAGAGAGAGGGAGACACAGAATCCGAAGCAGGCTCCAGGCTCTGAGCCATCAGCACAGAGCCTGACATGGCGCTCGAACTCACAGACCGTGAGATCATGACCTGAGCCAAAGTTGGCCGCTTAACTGACGGAGTCCCTGGGGCCTCACAAAATTCTAAGCAGAGGTTATTTTCTTTTAATACTTTATAGATTGTTTTGTTATCACATGATCTCTGTTGTTGACACTGAGAAGTCTTTCGTCAGGCAAATTCCCACTATGGAAGTTACTTTGGTTTCTTTCATGGGACACACCAGCGATCTTTCCGTTCTTTTTGGAGTTCATAGCTTCTTTACGATGTGTCTAGGTGTGTCTATCTTTTGTTATTGGATGCACTGATATTTCTGAGATATTCCCAGCCATTACACTTGGCCTATTTCTTCTCTCCCACTCTCTCTATTTTCTCCTCTTGAAATCCTTTTGGAATATATAACAATAATTTACGATCTCATTTTTGTTATGAAATATTTGTGTTTCCTTTTAGAAATTACATATACAGTTATTATATGGATTATATACGATAGATATATATTATACAATGAGTATATGTTAATTTTTAATACTTAATAATTAATTAATTAATAATATTGGGTGTTTGGTATATTAATATATGTGATATTATATATTATATATTAAGATATATAATATATTAATATACATGCTATATTATATATTAATATATGTGATGTTATATTATATATTATATTAATATGCCATACATATAACATAACATTATTGTTTATTGATTATTAAATTGTGATATACATAATTATTAATAATTACATATTTATAATCACACACATATTTATAATAATGTGTGTTTTTTAAGTCTTATTTTATTTTTTTATTTTTTATTTTTTTTAATTTTTTAATGTTTATTTTTGAGAGAGAGAGAGACAGAGACAGAGTGTAAGCGGGGGAGGGACAGACAGAGAGGAAGACACAGAAACTGAAGTAGCCTCCAGGCTCTGAGCTGTCAGCACAGAGCCCTATGTGGGACTTGAACTCACAAACCTTGAGATCATGCCCTGAACCAAAGCCAGTTGTTTAACCTACTGAGCCCCCCAGGCGCCCCTAAGTCTTATTTTAAAGAAGAGTTATTCTGTGTTTATAATTTTCTAAGCATTTTGTAAATACCATCTCATTTAGTCCCTAAAACAAGTCTCGAGAGAAGACTGAGTAGGTCCCGAGAGCAATCTACAGTCCATTTATCTGTCTTCTGCTCCGTACAGGCCCCCCCATTTCCTCGATTTTCTGTTTCCGCTATTGGGTGATTTTCACGTCTGCCCGGTGTTCAGTTGTGTCTTGTACCTTCCTTACACGTGAGTCCTTCTCTTCATGTCTTGGGTTATTTTCAATGTTCTTTCTCTCACGTGCTCTCTGGCGCCCTTCCACCTGACGGTCCGAGCCGCGTGACTGACCTTGTCCTCTGACCCCTGTCGTGGCAAGTTCTCCCTTAGTGCGCGGCCTGTGGATTCATCTTGGGTGGATAGTGTAGCCAGTGGTTCCTGATGGACGAGGTTGAAGGTAAGTCCCCAAAACGTGGTTTCAGTGTTTCCTTCTGGTCGTGCCGGGGGTACTCTGGGTGCGGGTCACTGGTGTGCCGGTTCAGGACCTTTCGGGTAGAAGTAATATAAATTTCAGTTGGCAGGCAGGCCTCTTTGGAAGGCCTTCTATTCCTCTCAAAGCCCAGACCAAGGCAAGCCAGCCTGCTCGCTTTCTTTCTGAACTCATCAGCAGAATTTTCTTCCCCCACCATTTACTGATTATGTAACTCCGTGAGGCTCCAAATTGGATGCAGAGCCCTTGTGTGGACCCATGGCTTTCCAATTACGCAGATTTGCACTCCCAGCCACAGCCTGCTCTCCCCATTTTTCACCCCTTCCAGAAGCTTTAGCGACAGACGCTGCTCGTACCTGTCTTCTCAGGGCCCACGCGTGAGCATTGCTAGAAATTTCTGTTGCTTTCCTGATACCTCACCTATATATTTCAACATGTATTATGGCATGTCTACCTGTTTCCTAGCTGATTTGCAAGACAGTGAGCATAGCAGCTAATAGGCGGACCCTGGAGGCTTGGAGCCTTGGCTCCAGCCCCGTCTCACCCCTCGGCACGTGTAGAAAGCTTCGAAAGTTTCCTAACATCCCTGCTTTAGGTCCGTCCTTTGTAAATCAGGAGGGGGGCTTTCCTTTTCTCATTCGATGTGTAAAAAATGAGTAAGTTCGCTTCTATAAAGCATTTAGAGTGGCTTTTAGGCTCTCTGTAAGTGACAACTGTCATTATCATTGTAACGCGTTTGAGTTTAGAAGGTCAGATTATTGGAAACACGTGTCCCCTTCAATGCAGTTTTAATATAATAGGTACTGTTTCAACCGTGTTTTCAATAATCTAGTTTTCTTGATAAAAGCTTTACACTGGATTATTAAGTACATAAATTTTTAATAATGTCCCGGGGCCACACAAGCCTGAGAGGTAAGTATTATTGTCTCCATCCAGCCAATAAGAAACGTGGGCTTGTGCAGCTGCCTCCCAGCGCCTCGGCAGGGGTCAAGAATGCAAATCCCGGCCCCCACGGCCTTCAATTCCTTGCTTTTCCTACTTGTATGGAAGACAAGTGTCCTTATCTCACGCTGCGGTGATAGTCTCTGGCAGTAAGCTCATGCTTTGGACCGTGAGACCCTGGACCTGCCCCCCACATGAGCCCCCGAGTTACTGTGTACGAGAAAAAGAAACGGAGCTATGCGAGTACGGAAATTGCAAATCGAAGTTTCTAACAGGGTGCAAAACCCAACACGAGTGGGCAGGTAGGTGTGGGTTACGGCTTCGGGTGTGATTACAGTGGAGACAAGTGTAGGCGGCTGGGGAGGGGGGGGGAAGGGGGGGGAGGGGCGGAGCTGGCCGCATCCCGCCCCATCCCACGCTCTGCCCCGCGGGCACCCTTGCCTC
Source organism: Paguma larvata (assembly GCA_030068075.1). Lineage (NCBI taxonomy): Eukaryota > Metazoa > Chordata > Mammalia > Carnivora > Viverridae > Paguma > Paguma larvata. The sequence continues at coordinate 3,717,270 of CM057826.1, forward strand.
ACCAGCATTTAATTCAGTGAGCACAAAACCTTTTCGACAGGCATCAGGAAAACCCACTACCACCTCCTGCCTTGTGCCCTGGCCCAGTTCAGAATCCCTTCAGGGGGAAGAACTGTCATGAGGGGGACAGCCAGCCCAATACTTCATCCCCGGAACACTTCAGGCTTCGTCTTCTCCAGCTTGAGAACAAGGTCCTGGCCACCAGATCTCAGACTTAGGGCTGTCCCCACAAAACCCTGTGAGAGAGCGGGGCCTTTCAACACCAGGACGCAACGGGACGCGGACCATTGTTCCCCTCACTCAGCTCTGAGTATGGAGGTGTTCGCTTTGAGAGGAAGTGGTCGAAATGCTTCACCAATGCTTTAAAGTGAGCATTTGGAACTCAGTCTCCGTCTGAGTTAGCAGCGCTCATGTTAACATTTGGTTTGAATTGTTGCTCTGTTTTGTTCCGTGCGCCAAAAGCAACGGAGGCTCCCCTTTGAAGTCCTGCGTCTCCTCTGCGAGGGAGTCGCGAGCTGATCCAGACCTGCTTGCCGGAATGCAAAGGTTCATTAAGAATTAATCACAGGATTGAAAAATATCTCGCCATCTGTAGCCCTCCTTCTTCTTATTCCCCAAAGTTCTGGAGACTTCTATTTCTGGCTTTCTCCGCAGCCACTGAAGAACTTCAGCCAAATTGGACGGACTCCTGCTCGAAGTTGAGAATCCAGGGTTTGACGACTGCTGGGGTGTGATGTTCCACGGCTGGTGCCACGGGGTGGGGGGGGGGCGGCGGCAGAGGGACAGATGGGAGGCAGCGTGTGGCCGAGGGGGCGCAGGCTGTCAGACTGGAGGCCGCTCGGGGGTGGGTTTTGAGTTTGTCCTCGGGGCTTTTCTTGGAGGAAACTTGTTCTCTCTGAACAAGGATACCCAGGAAGGAGGTTCATACAGCCCTCTCTGCGCGACCCTGATTCACCCCGCTGGGGGCCGTCAGCCTCCCTCGCGCGTTGCCTTTCCAGGAACCCGACCAGCTCCGAGTCTCCCCAGCCTCCCAGCGGCTCCATCCTCCAGCGCCCCGGTAGCTCATTCCATTTTGCAGGAAAGTGGCCGATGTCTCGACTCGCGTAGCACGTCCTTGGAGTCACCGCTCACCCTGCGCGCGTGCCCCTCTCGGCAGGTCTTTGTCCCCAGGGCGGCATGGTAGGCACGGCTGCCAAGAGGCAAGAGAAGGAAGTCGCCCTTGGTAAGGGACGTCCAGAAGGAAGAGATTTTTGTGCATGTCGGGAACAGCCCGGGTGACAAGAAGACAGCCTTTAAAGCCCGGCAACGGGACCGGTCCCGACCGGGTGGTGTAGTGACGAGAGCCGCCTCTGACGGACAGAGAAGACCAGCGCCCCAACCCCGGTGCCGGGCCTTGTGGCTGTCGTTAGGGGAGATGGAGAAGCAAAGTGCAGCAGGGAGCGCAGGGCCGCGGAGCCCGGGGATCGGGAGCTGGGGGCATCTGTGTCTCCTCTCCGGTTGTTGTCTAGACACACTCTAATCTCATTTTCGCCGCTCTGCGGGAGTGCAAGCTGTGGCTCTTGCCGAGCAGCTGTCTGCCTTTGTCTCCACCCTGAATAGAGATCGGACAAGACACGCACGAAGCGACGTGAAACCCTGGGCTCCGCCACAGAGACATCGCTCCATGGAATATTCTAGAAACTAGTGTACAAGGATGCGGATGGAGGTGGAGGGCAGGGAAACAGCGGGAGATAGAAAAGGATGTGTCGGACCTCTGCTCCCTCTCGCCTTTGCCTTTCCTGATTCAGGGCAGGTGAGTGGGTCGCTGTGGGTAGGGGAGCACAGGTGGCCTCGCCTGGCTCTGACACTCGCAGGCTCACCTCTCCCGAACCACGCTGCCTCCGTCTGCTGCCCTGCCACCTCCCATCAAGTGAATTCAGCCGCTCAAGTTCAAGTGCAGAATTTAGCTGGGCCATCGACGCCACGCTCACCGACGTCCTGCACTCGGCGGCATCACGGCCCCCAGCGCCCCACGGCTGCCTCCCCAGCCGTCCCTGGAGGCCGAGCCTCCTCCACAAAGGGACTTGCGGACTTCGGGGCCCTGCAGCCACCCCCGGGCTCCTGAAATCAAAGCTTTAAAAGGAGGCTCTCATTTGAAAACCATTTCATAGTTAAAAGATGCATAAATTTACAGCCTGCGGGGTTTTTTCTTTACTCAAAAATTTTATCCAGTAATGTTTACCTGCAACGGTTGAAAAAAACATCACGTTCATGTATCAGTCTCCATCCTGAAGGCATAAGGGATTGTGAGTTAACAGTTTTCTGCTTGTTCGCCACGGTACCTGGAGCTGAGTTTGGAAGGAGGAGAAGAGAAAGAAAATGGACATAAAGAGATACACGGGTTATATCCTTATGATGTACTTCTGGAGAAAATAACCATGGGCGGGCAGGGCTGTAAACTGGGAGCCCCATGGTTTGCCCCCAACCCATCCAAACAGCTACGGCTCAGTCCCCCAACCCACGACCAGACACAGGCTCTTCTCTTAGGAACGTGCTTCGCCAGGAGATGATCTCAGGCCCCCAACCTCGCGGCCACCGTGACCTTGGCACCACACTGACCCAAAAGCGTCAGTGTAGCTGTGCCCCCCGGGACTCCCTCGAAAGACCACCTCCACACGGGGGTGATGGGTGCCCTGGGCTTTCCTCTCCAGGCGTGACTGACACCCAATAACCTAAAAGCCTTTTAACCGAAAAGGCTAAAATTGCAAATATACGCTAATTTGGATTTTCCACGTGTTCCTTGCACAAAGGTCTTTTTCTCTCTCTTTTTTTATTACATTTATTTTCTACCGCCCTGGGGGCCTAAGAAACAAACACTTGCAGAAGGGATGCAATTCTGTACGTGAAGAAAAGTGCGTGTCCTAATCCTGCTCCGAACTGCCTCAGTGCTCCTCTCAGTGGGTCCCTTACATTAAGGTCTGAGATAAATCTCCCCGTCGCTGCGACCGGCCAGCACGCTCACAGGCCACCAGCGTCCCTGCGCTGGCCCCGTCGGCAGCAGCGCTGACGCTCCAAGGCTCCCGAGAGGGGAAAGCACCAGAAGCCACCGACCGTGTGAATCCCGCATCCCAGCCGGCCCTCCTAACAGTGGGTCCGAAAGCTCTGAGGTGCCCCTTTCTGACCCCGACGTGTGGAAATGCGCTGTTAACCTTTTGTCGTAAGGCTTACTTATCTATTTATTTACAGAGAAAGCAAGAGAGTGAGGGAGGGGCAGAGAGAGAGAGGGAGAATCCCAAGCAGGCTCCGCTCCGTCAGCTCGGAACCGGACGCGGGGCTCCATCTCACGAACAGTGAGATCATGACCTGAGCCAAAATCAGGAGCGCCTCTGCTGTTAATCTTTCTATATGAGCTGCGACCTCTGAGCGCCGCTGCAGAAGGAGCGGTCAGTGAAGGGACGCAGAGGACTCTCCTGCGGGCAGGCGTGGAGAGGCAGGGCCCAGCTCTGAAGGAGCCGGCAGTCTAGGGGAGGAGGAAGGCATGAAAGTAGTCGCCCCCGTGGACACAGGTGCCTTCATGGAGGTCGGCTCCCTCGGCGGGGCGCGTGCCTGTGACCTGAGGTGGCAGGGAGCCACGGGGGCTTCCTGGAAGAGGCTGACTCAACAGTGTCAAGTCCAGCTCTCTTCTGCCAGCCGCAGGGAAGCAGCCAGAGCCCGTGGCAGTGGCTCAAGCCAGGTGGTAGCAGCCAGGGCCAAAGGTCCGGCGAGGAGGCCAGCAGCGTTCACGGTGGAGGGAGACGGGGCTGCAGTTCGGGGCCAGCAGGGCCGGGTGGGGTGCTGTCCCCAGACAGAGGCTGGGACCTGGGGGACACGGGGGAGCATGAGGGGCAGCGATCCCCTGCCTTGGGTCTTCTGCTTCGCCTGGAGGCCACGTCCACGCGCTGCATGTTGTGGCCTGAATGCCAGCCCCCCACTCATATGCTGAACCCCGCGCCCCAGTGTGACGGTGTCAGGAAGAAGGGTCTTTGGGAGGTTAGGTGAGGACATGAGAGTGAAGACAGCCTGATGGGATTAGCGCCGTCGCAGGAAGAGCCTGGAGCGAGCTCCCTCCCGGGCACACACCCCGGAAAGGCCAGGTGAGGATGCAGGGAGAAAGCCGCCATCCGCCAGCCACGAGGAGGGCACCCCGATCTTGGACGTGCAGCCGCCAGGACTGTGAGGGGTAGAGGTGTGATTCCGCATCCTCGCAGCGGGTAGTGTCTTGTGATGGGGGCCCCAGCCGACAGGGACGGGAGCAGGCTGGTGAGGGGCGAGGCCATTCGGGCACCTTCCATTTGATCTGTTTGGAAACCTTCCAGAAGCCCTGCCCCGCTGGCAGGTGAGTGAAGCCCCCAGCCTGGGCGGGAGGCTGGAGTTAGACACACACTTCTGGCGCTAATTGGCTTCGCGGAGCCGCTCACTGCGCTCGGCGATCTATCACGGGGCTGGGGACGCCGCCGCGGCTTGCCTCCAGCTCACACAACGGGACGGCGAAGCTCCGTGAGGTCACCAACTTGCCGAGGCCAGATGGGCTGCATCTGACTCAGAGCAGGGGAGGGAACGGTCCCCTCTGCAGCCAGGGAACCCCTCAGCCGTGAGCCTGGCCAGGGAGACGGCGCGGGAGGGAAGGGGAACGAGAGTCTCCCGTAAAGCCACGCACAGGTAGCTGCCTGGCCAGGAGCACACAGGGTGCTGTATTGTGTTTTGCTTGGTCTTGATGCTGATGGAAAGACAGACGCACCCTGGACCGCAGGAACCCCACCGGGTCCTCAAGGGAAGGGCTCACCAGGTTTTGCTTGAAATGATGGATGATGACTTCCTTGCAAAAAAAAAAAAAAAGCATTCAGGGGCACCTGGGGGGCTCGGTCCGTTGCGTGTCTGACTCTTGATTTCAGCTCAGGTCATGCTGTCACGGTTCATGTGTTCGAGCCCTACATTGGACAGTGTGGAGCCTGCTTGGGATTCTCTCTCTCTCTCTCTCTCTGCTCCTCCCCTTCTCTCTCTCTCTCTCTAAAAAATAAGTAAACTTTAATAAAAGCATCCCAAATTGAGAAAATGTGGAACACCAGACAAATCACTCTTGTTACAATTCTACCTTTGTAAATTGCATTTGGAATGAACAATTTCCAGTTATTCAAAAAGAAATAAAGAAACCTAGCTTATTGCTGAAGCCAACTACACGTGTTGGAAATAAAAAGCCACCACAAACACTAATACCAGGTCCCGCACCGCCCTAGGTCCCCTCAGGCGCCCCCAACCTCCCGCAGCCCACGTCCCCGGGGCAACAGAACTTACCAGACACTAAAGCCCTTCCTTCTACCTCCTCGCCTCCCCTTCCCGATCTCCTAGAAGTGTTTCCCAGGGAGTGGCTGCCGAGCTGGAGGCCTGCGGGCGTCTCTGCGGCCCCGCAGCCCAGAGCTGCGGCCAGCAGGACCGGCGGGCGCCGCACCTGTCTGCATGAACGGAGGCCCCTCCCTGGGGTCTCATCCGGCGCAAACAGGGCTGACACGTGCTCCTTTCCTTTGCCGTTGACAGACATGGATGTGCCTTTCACACGCTCGGAACCACACCCCTGCGTTCACCCTCCATTTGTTTGCGCTTCTCCCCTCGCAGCAACCGCAATGTGGGTGGGGACTGAAGGCCCACGCAGCGCCTGGAGCAGAAAAGGGAGCTTGGAAAATAAGCCGAGAAGGGGCACCTGGGGGGCTCAGTCGGTTATGCGTCTGACTTCAGCTCAGGTTATGATCTCGTGGTCTGTGAGTTCGAGCCTCAAGGTGGGCTCTGTGCTGACAGCTTGGAGCCTGCTCAGGATTCTGTGTCTCCCCCTCTCTCTCTCTCTGCCCGTCCCCTGCTCACACTCTGTGTCTCTTTCTTTCGAAAAGAAAACAAGCCGAGAAGATGGTACCCTTGGCACCGCGTGCTCGTCCATCTCCACGGTCAGGCAGACACGGTGGGCCACTCAATGCCAGGGCTGCCCCGCAAGTGCCAGCAGCACGGCTCGCTCTTGGACAGACAGCGACAAGGGAGGAGGGTGGCCTGCTCACCCCGGGCGACCCGGCAGCCTGCTGCCAGCGCTCGCTGCTGGGGACCCCCCGAGACAGAAGGAGACCGCGCCCTTGGATCTGCCTGCAGCTGTGTCTCCCCCATTTACCCCCCGGGGGGACTTGTACCCATTCTCCCACCTGCCTCGACTGGGCTTCCCAGGTGAGAAAAGGCGCTGGCTGGCGGCAGGTGCGCCTGGAGAGGCTCTGATTTCCACCTGCTATTCTGCCCACCAGAACTGGATGTTGTCGCTTTGTGCAGGTGACTCTGAAGGCGAGTGAAGCTGGCCCATCCTGGTCCTGGCAGCCCCCTCAGGCCCCAGCCCATTCCTTCCCCTCCACCCCTCCCCCCACTGCCAGAGCAACACTCGGGAAACTCTAAAGTAAAACTTATGCTAATGCATTCAAATGTGGTACAGGTACAAAGCGTAAATTCATTAGGGAGGATTCAGAAGTGATTTATTATGTGATAAGAACCCAAGGATATAATCTCTCCACGCTACCTGTATTTTCAATTTGCATATTATATTCAAACTCAAATTGATTTGCAAATGAAAGCAATATAAACTTAAAGCCCTCTTATTTATTTATAAAAAAAAAACATGTACCTCCCTTGTTCCTGACTTACTGATTTTCTGGAATGTCATAAAATGACTAGTTTGTGTATGTTGCTTATTATTCTTTGAGGTTCTTAGAAATCGAAATTAGCCCTAACCTGTCTTTCCTTAATCTGTCCAACTCAGTGTCAAGGCATAATTTTAACACATTCCGATTCTTCAACTTACGTTTCCGCGATCAAGGTCCATAATCTCAGCAAAGCTACCGCTCTAAAAAATAAACAACCAAAAATGCTTTTTTTTTATTGTTTATAGAAATTAAACACTTTCAATATAGAAGTTTCGAGGGAAGGAAAAGAAAGTAAAAATTACTTCTCCTGATCCCAGAACTCAAATGTAATCCCTATTAGACTTGAGAAAAACACACAGAACTGTTTTCAGTTACACGAGGCAGAAGGGGAGTTGCCCACAGACCTGCTGCCCCCAACGACGTGCAGACAGCAGGCTGTGTCCACAGCTTGGAGGTCCATCTGTCCCAGCAAAGCGAGACAAACAACTCGGCCTCTTCCTGGGACAGACACGGAGGAGTGCACGCGGATTAAGTGTTTAGAAGGGGCTGTCACCTGTCTGAACGATGGGAGACCGGCAAATACACTCCTCAAAGATTTCTTTTATCACCTGAAGAAATACTACAAATGATTCCATCAAAGGGAGAGTTTTCTTACGAGGTTCAAGCTGCAAAGACATCAGATAACAAGTCTCAAAGGAGAAAGAGCAGCCCTTGATATGACAGCCAAGATACCAGCCCCCTGTCCCCAGCGCAGCCCTGCGCAGGGAACCCTTCCTTCTACAAGCCCACCCTAGAGGCAGCTCCTCAGACGCGGGGGAAAACAATTTTCTTCCAAAGATGACTGTCAGTAGCTCCAGAGGCAGTAGAGAGAGACTTAGCTCATGCTTAAGATGACACTTAGAACAGTCAAATATTTTCCTGCTCACGAATGGTTTTGCAGGTCAGAGTAAAAGTGGCCATTTTGGGTATTTGGTCTAAAAGACACCTGAACTGATCGCTGTCAGGGAGGCGCAAAGCTACCTGGCCTTTTAGAGCAGGAGTCCGTAAGCAGGAAAGCATCGCGGCTCCCAAGCTGGAGTATTTAAGTGATGGAGGAGTCTGTAGCTACCGTATTTGCTCATGCACACGCACGCGGAAGAACCCAGAACCGTATTTGCACGCACACACACACACACACACGCACATGGAAGAACCCGAACTGGGCGCCGAACCAGGGACCCTGCGATATGCATGGCTCATTCCTGCAAGCAAGTTACTGCTATTCCCGTTTTGTAAGTGATGAAATCAGAAGTTAAGCCATTTCATGCCGAATCGCACAGCGGCGAAGCTCTGATGGGGTGCGGCTCTGCTCTGTCTTCTGAACTCTGACCTGTTATGCCCAGAATTCAGGAACCCCAAGAACCACCAGGGAGCTGACCCTGATGCAAGGACAAAGAGTCTTTATTCGAACTAGCTTGAGCTCAATCTCCTACCTGCACCCAAACGTAGGTGGGGAGAGAGAGAGGGGGGTGGGGGAGGGGGAGGGGGGGAGAGGGGGAGAGGGGGAGAGGGGGAGAGGGGGAGAGGGGGAGAGGGGGAGAGGGGGAGAGGGGGAGAGGGGGAGAGGGGGAAAGGGGGAGACTTCCAAAGGCGCAAGAGTTTTAAAGGAGTAGTGGGAGGAGCGATGGTCGTGGCCCTAGCCGATTGGCTGAGGTCAGGGTCCTGTTCCCGTCCAAGGCGGGAAACAGGTGTCTCTAGCTTTCAAGGCAGGAAACAGGTGTCTCTATTTGGGGGGATACAGGTGCTCTAAGGATTGGTCCCAGCTGGTCTGGTGAGAGGTGGAACCTGATTAATCGGTCCATCCTAGTCTTTTGGAGTCCCGATTTGCCCTTACAGACCCAGTCCTGATTGTCCGTGGACTCGTAGCCCGATGGAGCAAAGCATGGAGGGGGGTTCTCATGACGTTGGGTTCGCCCGCAGTTCGGGGTGGCCCGCTAAGGCTCGCAAAGAAACTGCACTGTGGGGGCTCGATATCTTAGAAGCAGAAGACGGTAAACCCGCAACTCGGTTTGCTCTTGTTTGGCAAAATCACGAGATTAAAAAAGACAAACAAACAAACCTTCATTCATCTTTTACACAGATTACTGTCACATTCGAAGGATGCACAGGACACTGGGGTACGCACTGCAAACAACTTTTGTGACGACACAAACGCGTTCCCCAATGTCACGTAGGCTACTGAGGAACAAATAAGTAATTATTAAAATGACTTCTCAGGAGGGGGCGCCTGGGGGGCTCAGTCAGTTAAGTGTCCGACCTCAGCTCAGGTCATGATCTCACCCCTGGTGAGTTCGAGCCCCGCATCAGGCTGTGCGCTGACGGCTCAGAGCCTGGAGCCTGCTTCGGATTCTGTGTGGGTGTGTGTGTCTCTCTCTGTCCTTCCCCCGCTCGTGCTCTGTCTCTCTCTTAGAAATAAATAAACAGTTTTAAAATTTTTTATAAATGCTTTTCATGAAATGTCACATGTCCGCGGAGAATGGAAGGGAGATGTCTGTCCTCCGCCCTGGAGCACGCGGGAGCTCAAAGGGCTTCGCGAGCCCCCCGGGGACGTGTGTCCCTCCTACAGCCGCTTCCACGCAGGCACACCACCCCCCAAGTTCCCCCGGGGGCCCCTACCGTTCACGACGCAGCCCTCGGGAAACGAGGACTGGAGGGCGCGTCCTCAGCCAGAGAGAGGGCACCCCCAGAGGGCCTGCGGCTCCCCGCCCCTTTCGTGGAGAAGGACCGAGCGCTTTATTCTGACACCCCACGTGAGGCCGGTGTCTGCTTCCACCACTTTCCGCCAACCTTGTGTAGAATGTGAAGTAAGTGCCCCAAGGCAAGAAAACGATGAAGGCGTGCTGGTCGAAAAGGAATTAAGTACACCTCTGTTTGCAGGTAACGCGATTCTGTATGGAGAAAGTCCTGAGGGAGCAAAAAAAAAAAAAAAAAAAAAAATCCTACTAAATCGAATAAGGGAGTTAACAACATTGCAAGACACAAGGTTGATATATAAACATTAATTATATTTATCTGGACTAGTGGTCAAAATATGTAAACTTAAAATTCATAAAATTATTTACAATAGCACTAAAAAACCTAAGAATAAGTATCACAAAAGATTTGCAAGACCTCTTTCCTAAAATCCGCAAAACTGCTATCAGAAAGGAAGAAAAAAGAGACGTATAAATTTCTTTGATTGGAATATAGGAATTTTCTCCAAATCGACATATAGCCACAAGGTAATCTACCAAAATCCCAGCAGTCACTTAATAGAAATTGACAACCGGATTCCAGATGTATATGGAAATGCAAAAAACAAACAAACAAACACACAAACAAAAAACCCTAGAATAACAAAATAATTTTAACATATAAGAACAACCAGTGGACTTACAATACCCGATTTCCAAATTTGCTATAAAATGATAGTAATCAAGAAAGGCAATTATCGGCATAACATTAGACAAACAGATCAGTTCACTGAGACAGGATTTATGGCCCAACTTAAGGTCTATCTAGACAAAGTTCCAGTTAAACTTGAACAGTGTGTCTATACAGCCGTTTCGATTTACAGAAGTGTATTTACAGGGTTTTATGGATGTTAAGTCAAATGGGCTGAAAGTGCTGTCCGAGTCTATATACTCAGGGATTTGTTACTGAGTGAGTTGTCTACAATCTCCAACTATAAGGGCAGATATTTCCATTTTCTTTCAATTTCGCCAGTTTTTGCTACATATGATTTTAGGTGTATAAGCACTCGTAATTTTTACATGTCCCTTCCCTTTTATCATTACGAAATGATTATTTTCTTCTTTGGTTTTTACCATAAGGTATGTTTTTCTCTGACAGTCAAATAGCCATTCTATTTCCCTTAAGCTTGTTGTTGGCAGGGAATATATGTTTGCACCCTTTACTTTCCTCCTACCTCCGTCCTGGATTTTAAAATACATCTCCTGGGGCGCCTCGGGGGCTCAGTCAGTTAAGCGTCCGACTCCGGCTCAGGTCATGATCTCACGGTTCATGGGTTCGAGCCCCGCATCAGGCTCTGTGCTGACAGCTCAGAGCCTGGAGCCTGCTTCAGATTCTGGGTCTCCCTCTCTCTCTGTCCCTTCCCAGGTCATGCTCTGTCTCTCTCTAAAAAAAAAAATTTTTTTTAATTTTAATAAATAAAGTACATCTCTTTTAGGCAGCACGTAATGGTGCCGTGATCTCTCATTCCACGTGGTAAGTTACAACTTTGATTCAGCTGTTTATTCCACTTACCCTAACGTGACTCTTGACCTGGTTGAATTTATACCTGCCATTCTGGTCATGTTTTCTCATCTCCTCCGATTCATCTGTCTCTATTATTAATTTATTTTGTTTCAAACGGATACTTTTAGTACCATTTTAATTTTTCTTTTTACTTTTTAGCTATATGACTCTATATGGTTTTTAGTGATTGTTCTAGGTAGCACAATATAAATCTTTACCTTTGCACAATCTGCTCCAAGTTAATATTAACTTACTTCTGGTCAAATACAGAAACTTAGCAGCATTATAACTCTGTGTCCCTTCTCCTTCTTGTCATACATGTTTCATGCGTTTATAATTCCAAAACCACAGTGTCATGAGTTTATTTTAACCAGTGTATATCTTTTAAAGAAATTAAGAAGAAAAAAATCACATTTATTTCAGCTTTGCCTACATAAAGTACTCTTTCCGGAATATTTTGTTCTACTTTCATATCTAAAATGTTCCTCAGTATTTTCTACTTTTGGTTATTTCTCAGTGTCCTGAAATGGTTATTAATATTTTCTCCAGTTTTGTACTTTTTTTTTCTGCAGAGGTAACTCCCCCCCGCCATGCCATTCACACAGTTACTACTGGAAGTTTCGTTCCACAAATGCACGCTTCAATCATCATGAGAAAAAGCCTGATTTATTGACCCTCGGCATTTCCCATATCTTACCTTCTCATCACAAAAATGAATTGAAATGATTCTCCCTCAAGGAACGGGTGAGCTTGAAAGAATTATAGCTAAACGTGGAACTTGTATGTCAGTCAACGTTCTTAGGACTAGACATCATAACACACTCAATCCCCATATAAGAAAGTCATATGAGAAAAACATTATTGTGACCGTTTTACAGATAGAGAATCAAGGCACTGAGATGAAAATTAATTGGACTAAAGCTTACAGCTGATGAGCAGTGAGGCTGGGGCTCAAGCCCAGGCGCTCTGGCCCCCAAGCCCACGATTTCATCATTGAACACTTCCACCGCTTGAGTTCCTGAAACGGGGGTGGGGGGAGACTCATGGCCGGACCCCCAGGCACCCCACAGAGCTGCACCCACACCTGCTCTGTGCTGGCGCCCGTCTCCGTGCCGGCCTCTTTCCCGACCATGTCTTCAGGACCCAGCCTGATCCGTCAGATACGGGAAGGCTGTGTCTCTGCCCGGCTTTCCAATCTGCACGCACCACGCTGCAGCTCTGAGAACGTGACAAAAATAAACATCTGCGTTAAGTGAAAGCCCGATATCATTTCGTGAGACACCAAAAGGACTCCCCGGCATGATAATGTCATGGAAATGCCACCGCTGAATTCTTTCCAGCGGACCTCACACCCAGCCCCGAACATCAGAGTGGAGTCACTGAAGCACAAATGTGTCCCACGGGGGTCCACCCCACCTGGCGGGGCTGCGCAACCTTGGCCAAGAAAGGGAAGGAGGGCGCACGGGAACGTGCCAGGCGTGCCAAGGAGGGAGGGGAGAACAGAGGTTGAGAGCGAAGCTTTTCAAACTAAGAGCAGACAGAGAGATCCGATTTGTTCTGCAACATACAAACGCCCCAGCACTCCTTTCGAAACAGTGACCTACCCTGAGATGCGACTACGCGCTGTTGGCAGTCGGCTCATCTAGAAGTATCCGTTAGCGGCTTAGGTCGTTTTGAGAGCAGAGAGACGCTCGAAGATTACCTACGCACTTAGCTGCCAGCCTTCTTGCGCATTCATTTTGAGCGACGGATATTTTTCCCCGTTGGACTCATGCTTACGATTCCAGTCATGCGCTCAGTGAACCTTATGAGACATTTATCTCTCGTGTGGATCTTTTAAAAACCCGATTTGGATTTATTTTTTCATTTCAGTGACTGGTTTTTTTGTTCTATAGTGAATTATATTCAACAACTTTTACATTTATTTTTCCTTAATTTTTGCCTTTTTTTGCTTTTTTCTTAATGTATTCAAATGAGTACGAGTATTCTTTATATACAGTTTCTCTTCTCAAACAATGACAGTGATCCTGATATACGGCATTCGTTTTGTTCTGCAGCTTTGAATAGAACCCACGGGTTATCTAAGAGAGCGCATCTCAATAACTAAATAGGCAAAGATGTTTGTTATCTCTTATCGCTTCTCCCTAACTTTTATTAGCCCATAATCAGAGAATGTGAACTACAAAAAAAAAAAACACAAACAAACAAACTAAAACTCTACCTTTTTTTTTTTTTTAAAGGAAGCTCCATGCCCAGAGTGGAGCCCAACACAGGGCTTGAACTCCTGAACCGGAGATCAAAACCAGAGCTGAGATCAAGAGTCCAGTACGCAGCCAACTGAACCACCCAGGTGCCTTAGCTTTTGTAGCTAATTTTTTGTGAGCAATCCACATACAAAACGATCTCTAGAAAATGTTCATTGCTCTAATCATTTATTATTCATTTCCACTTTTACAAATTTTTCATTAACTTTTTTTTTTGTTATAATAGTTTATTTTCAAATTGGTTTACATATAACACCCAGTGTTCATCCCAACATGTGCCCTTTTTAATGCCCATCACCCCCTCTCCCCCTCCCTCATCCCCCTTACCCTCAGTTTTTTCTTAGTCTTTGAGAGTCTCTTATGTTTTATCTCCCTCCCTCTCTGTGTCTTTTTTTTCTTTCCCCTCTTCCCCTCCCCCTGGTTTTTGCTTAGTCTCACAAAGTCCACCTATTCGTGGAAACATATGGTATCTGTCTTTTTCTGACTGACTTATTTCACTTAACATAATACCCTCCAGTTCCATCCATGTTGCTACACATGGCCAGATTTCATTTTTTCTCATTGCCACGTAGTAGTCCATTGTATATAAGTACCATAACTTCTTTATCCATTCGTCTGTTGATGGGCACTTGGTCTCTTTCCATGATTTGGCTATTGTCGAAAGTGCTGCTATGAACATTGGGGTACACGTGCTCCTATGCATCAGCATTCCTGTGTCTCTTGGGTAGATTCCTAGCAGGGCTATTGCTGGGTCATAGGGTAGCTCTATTTTCATTTTTTTGAGGAACCTCCACACCGTTTTCCAGAGTGGCTGCACCAGTTTGCATTCCCACCAACAGTGTAGGAGGGTGCCTACTTCTCCACATCCTCGCCAGCATCTATAGTTTCCTGATTTGTTCATTTTAGCCACTCTGACTGGTGTGAGGTGGTATCTCAGTGTGGTTTTGATTTGTATTTCCCTGATGATGAGTGACATTGAGCATCGTTTCATGTGTCTGTTGGCCATCTGAATGTCCCCTTTGGAGAAGTGTCTATTCATATCTTCCACCCATTTCTTCACTGGGTTGTTTGTTTTTCGGGTTTGGAGTTTGGTAAGTTCTTTATAAATTTTAGATATTAGTCCTTTATCCGATATGTCATTTGCGATGATCTTTTCCCATTCCGTTGGTTGCCTATTCGTTTTGTTGGTTGTTTCTTTTGCCGTGCAGAAGCTTTTTATCTTGATGCGGAATTTTACCAGACATTTAAAACAGAGTTAATTCCTATCCTCCTCAAGCTGTTCCAAAAAATTGAAACGGAAGGAAAACTCCCGGACTCATTCTATGAAGCCAGCATCACTTTGATTCCCAAACCAGATAGAGACCCAGCAAAGAAAGAAAATTACAGGCCAATATCCCTGATGAATATGGATGCAAAAATTCTCAACAAGATACTAGCAAATCGAATCCAACAGCATATAAAGAGAATTATCCACCATGATCAAGTAGGATTCATCCCTGGGTTGCAGGGCTGGTTCAATATTCGCAAATCAATCAACGTGATACATCACATCAACAAAAGAAAAGATAAGAACCATATGATCCTGTCAATAGATGCAGAAAAAGCATTTGACAAAATACAGCATCCTTTCTTAATAAAAACTCTCGAGAAAGTCGGGATAGAAGGAACATACTTAAACATCATAAAAGCCATATATGAAAAGCCCACAGCTAATATCATCCTCAATGGGGAAAAATTGAAAGCCTTCCCCCTGAGATCAGGAACACGACAGGGGTGTCCACTCTCGCCACTGCTATTTAACATAGTGCTGGAAGTCTTAGCATCAGCAATCAGACAACAAAACAAAATAAAAGGCATCAAGATTGGCAAGGAGGAAGTCAAACTTTCACTTTTTGCAGATGACATGATACTTTACATGGAAAACCCGACGGAATCCACCAAAAGCCTACTAGAACTGATTCATGATTTCAGCAAAGTTGCAGGATACAAAATCAATGTACAGAAATCGGTGGCATTTCTATACACCAACAATGAAGCAGCAGAAAGAGAAATAAAGAAGCTAATCCCTTTCACAATTGCACCAAAAACCATAAAATACTTAGGAATAAACCTAACCAAAGATGTGAAAGACCTCTACACTGAAAACTATAAAAAACTTATGAAGGAAATTGAGGAAGACACAAGGAAATGGAAAAACATCCCATGCTCATGGATTGGAAGAATAAATATCGTCAAAATGGCAATACTACCCAAAGCAATCTACACATTCAATGCAATCCCAATCAAAATTGCACCAGCATTCTTCTCAAAGCTAGAGCAAACAATCCTAAAATTTGTATGGAACCACAAAAGACCTCGAATAGCCAAAATAATACTGAAGAATAAAACCAAGGCGGGAGGCATCACAATCCCAGACTTTAACCTCTACTACAAAGCGGTGGTCATCAACACTGTATGGTATTGGCACAAAAACAGACGCATAGACCAATGGAATAGAATAGAAAACTCAGAAATGGACCCGCAAGTATATGGCCAACTAATCTTTGACAAAGCGGGAAAATGTATCCAATGGAAAAAAGACAGCCTTTTTAACAAATCGTGCTGGGAGAATTGGACAGCAACATGCAAAAGAATGAAACTAGACCACTTTCTTACACCACTCACAAAAATAAATTCTAAATGGATAAAAGATCTGAATGTGAGACAGGAAACCGTCAAAATCCTAGAGGAGAAAACAGGAAAAAGCCTCTTTGACCTAAGATGCACAAATTTCTTACTCGACACGTCTCCAAAGGCAAGAGAATTAAAAGCAAAGATGAACTATTGGGACCTCATCTTCATTAACTTTTAAAACGAACCTTATTTTTTCTTACTTTTTTCCTAGGGGAAATGTCTGATCGAGCGATGTTTATCGAAGTCGTTCATCGTACTGTTATGTTTGTGCTTCTATCTCTACAGGTTGGATGTTATGTTGTTTGGTGTATTAAGGTTTATTACTGATGCGTTTTGTTCATAATTTGGGGCTTTTGTTACAGGGACAATATCCGTCTGTATTGTTCAGAGTTTTCAATATTGAATTCTATCCTGTCTTATAACAATATTGCTTCGGTGGCTTTTCCGTTTCCCATTTCCCGTTCTCACTCTCCATGTCATCGGTTGCTAATGTCACTGGATGAAAGTTTGACAAAGAACAGGACTTGTTCATGGTCCCAAAGCTTCTCTCTACAAACGGCTTAATTACAAGTGGAAAAATAATAATTCTACGATGGAAAAACCCAGTGGACGCCATTCTAATGGCATAATCAAAGATAATTTTACGAGCCAAGAGACAAAGGGACGTCCCGTGACTCATGATATGATGCACAGGGAAGGATACATCGCTTCCATAATGTTGCGGCAAAAACGTAAGAAGCTACATGAGGAAGCGTCAAGGAAAGCCAGACTCTGAGTCGCTGTACAAGCGGCCTGCGCTCACCCTCCAGGCCGGCCCTCTTATCACCACTTCCTCATTTTATCCACAGGGAGTGCTGCCTTTCTTTGCACCCACAGGATCTGTTTTCCTTTCGAAACAGTCATTTGGGGGAAAAGACTAGAACTCTTGTTTTTGGCAAACACCAGGGCTGCCTGAATCAGGGTGGCGGCTGCCTCAGAGGCAACTGGAAACGACCCCGGGCTCATGGATTCTGCCAAGCAGCGGCCCCTACTGGGGAGAAAAGGCGAGCCCCTGGGGAGAGAGTCCGCGGGCGCAGGCAGCCTGCAGGATGAATGCCAGGAGCCCAACAAGTCAACGACAATTTCCGATACTTATTCCAGCCCTGGCTTTGCTCAGCTTGCTGTATGTCTTGGGGTATCTGTCAAACTCGAGTCAAAGAAAACGACAGATTATATTTCAATAAATCAAACGAGATTAAAACAAAAACAAACACAGAACGATGTAGTGATTTCTAATTTCAGGGTATAAGGACAGAGGAGAGGAGTATGTTCTCAGTGGAGCTCCTGACGGCCGGTAAATGTAGGAAAAAGCCATTTCCATCGATTATGGAAGGATGTGCTGGTCTCAAGTGCATCCCGTTTTCATATCGTTTTGCTATCTTAATGACAGGCTATTTTTGTAACATCGGTTTTTGGGGACCCTCCCTTCCTCCTGAGCTGCATTAGAAATCCAGTAGCTCTCCTTTAGAGTAGCACTCGTTAGAGTGCTGGTGTTTCTGGAAATGGGTTGTGTGTCACCGGTCCAGGAGGGGCCATTATGTCCGGGTTGGAACGGTTTATCCGTGGCATGTGTTCTGACGGGACCCCAGAAAAATACCTGGAAGCTACGACGGCAGACGCAGCGCCTTAGATGGACACACGTTCCTGAGGGGCCACAGCGCCGCCTGGCAAGGGCCCCCGGCAGCAGGATCTGACCGCGGAAGGTGGGCACTGCTTTTCCGCCAACCCTAAGCAGCAGTGCGGATTCAAAGCCTGGGCCGGAGACTGTGTTAGATGAAGCTGTAAGACAAAACCTGAATTCGCTACCCCCAACAATTAATACAGGCGGAGAGGGCCCCAGCCCCCCACGCTCAGCCGAGCCAGGCCGGGCCGAGTGCCCCCTCGCTGTCACTCCGGCCCCTCCTCCTGACAACAGGCCCCAAGACCACAGCAGGGAAGGACTCCTTTGGCGACAGAGTCCAGGCGAGAAGAACCTGCTGGTGTTTTGCATGTGCTGGTTTGGCTTGGCCATTTTGGGTTCTGCGTTTTCATATGAATTTTGCTAAGTCTTCATAGCATTATTTTCCCAGGGTGTCACGTGTCAATCTGAGCTACAAAGGAAAAACGTTTAAGGATCATAAAATTTTTGTTTTCTGAAGAAGTGAGACCTTACGTCACAAACTAGCCGGGTGGTTGGCCACCAAACATTTAAAATAGAAGGGAAATAAGTCCTTCTGTTGTTCCCTTTCCTGACATACCTTCTGCCTGTTGGGAGCCGTTTTGGGCTCACAGGTTGAGAAGTAACCTTAAAGTTGCATCTTGGGGATGGGTTGCACCTCCCCCATTGTAGTTGGAAGTATAGCCCTCAACAACGCCCTGATTTCTCCTGTTTACAGATCATTAACATTAAGGCCTTAAAGGAAACACCCTGTTCTCTCCCCCCACCCTAAATTTATATGTTAATTATCCTGAAACCAACAGACAGGATTGAGGAAGTTGCCGCCTTGCTGGTAAAAACGCATTATTGTTAAAGAGATCAAACTATGTAATGTCACTCATTGTTGTAATGTAACTCGCTACCTTTAAAAATAAAGACACTGAGACCAGCAGGGCAGAGATGCCAGAATAGAGACGCCAGAATTGCCAGGGCTGCCTGCTGGGTCATCAGATTCCATCTCACTCGTGGCTCTCTCACCTCATTTCGCCTGACCGTCTGTCCTTCGTGGACCCCTAGATTCGCTGGAACAAGGACCCCGGCATCTGCCCTCCTCTCCCCCTGCATACCTCCATCTCCAGCCTTTCCTCCTCGACGATGCACACGTGCGCACGCACATGCACAGGTGTGCACACGTGCACACGCGCCACAGGCCTGCACACACACGCACGGGTGCACACACACGCAGAGACACTTGCACATGCTTGGGCACGCATTCCCTCCTGCCCCACACGTCGGGGGCCTCCACTTTGCCAGGCCGGTCTGGGTGGCCATAAATGGGACTAATTGCTGTGTGAGGTTCACTTTCACGGCTCCGATCCCGGGCTGGCCACCTCGTCGCCCTGCCTTACCCTCCGCGTCTCTGTTCCTTCCTGGAGACGAGCTGTCCTGCGGCCCGGACGCCTTAGACGGGGCGAGTCCGCGTGCGCGTGCGCGTGCGTGTGCGCCACGGGGCGATTCACACGCTTCTGGTTTCCTCCTGTCTTTAACCGACTGAAGAGGCAGCGTGTTCTCGTGGGGGAACCTCCCTGCTCGCGCTTCTCCCCCGCGCGGGCGGCGCATCCTCTCGGGAACCCGCAGATCTTGGCGTCTCCTTGTTACGAACGTGCCTGTGCGCTCGGTCCCGGGACGGGAGAACGGGGAAGCCAGCCGCGTCTGCGCCGCGGTCAGCGCCTCGCCAAGGTAGCCTGTGCCCCCCGCGCGAACCCCAGAGTTTTAATGACGCTGCTGTTTGGAGACCAAGTTACCTGGTCCGAAGGTGGCATTGAAGACCAGCTCCTTCTTCGCAGCGAAGATGCCCACGGAGCTGCTGGAGACCCTCTGTGCTTCCCCGTGGCCCTCTCCGAGCCCCTGTGCCTAACTCCCTACGCTGCTCTTGGAGCCCAGAATCCTCCTCCTCGGGGAGCTCCAGGAAGCCAGGACTTGGAGGCTCCAGGCCCTTTTCCCTTATTGTTACCGCAGGGAAGGCTGCCCCGGTGCAGGGAAGGCTGCCCCGGTCCAGGGAAGGCTTGGACCTGCTTCAGCTCGCTCACACTCCCTGGCCCGGCCAGAGTGTCCTGGCCACTGTGCGCATTACGCACGTCCTTCTTAGCACCGGGACTGGGGCAAAGCCGAGGGAACGCAGTACAGACAGAAGAAATGACCCTGGGCCACCACGCATCCTCCAGACCCCTGCTCCTGACAGCACTCCCCGCCCCTCCCCCCCGGCACAGGCTTAGCTCACAGTGTTCCCTCCGCGTGTTTGCTCCCAGGCCGGACCGGCCTGGGATCGGCCTCATACGTGTTGGCACAGGACCTGCGTAGGACATCACCCAGGACAGCTGAGGCGCACGTGGAGGTAGTGACGTAACTGGGAAGATGGAAGCAGATGCTTCCTGTCGCTATAGCTGTGCTTCCGGGTCGCTTCGGTTCCTCCCGGAGCCTCCTGACTCCACGGCCCTGGCCACTTCCAGCCAGCATCGCAAGGACTGAAGCGATGTGGTCTCCATCTAGACTCACAGGTCAATGTGGGGGCCCCTTTCTTTAAGCCTCCTAACCCTGCTCCCCTTATGCACAGCCCCTGGCCCGTTTCCCACCCCGGAATTTCCCTAGAGACACTGAGGCCCCTGCCAAACATGAACTGAAATTCCCAATGGGGAGCCTTTGAATCATGTGAGACAGACGGCTGGATCCCCCTGCCCCGGACGACGGCCCTGGGGACACAGCGCTGATGTCTATGGAACCATCAGTGGCCCTCCACGTGGAACGACGGCCCTGTACTGGCTCTCCTTCTGTCCTCACCCCAAGCCCCTCTGTCTTTCCTCCAGGCTCCTAATTAAGTGCCTTTGCCAGTGCCTCCTGGACCTAAGCCTCGTGGCAAAGCGGTAGCCGTATCAGTTTTACCTGCATACTTGACTTTGAGTCTGACGTCCAAGAAATCCATGAGAGATTATTCTACCACAAAATTCTTAGTTCCTCAAAAGTCTTGCACTTTTTTCCTACCACGCTTACGAGAGCTGATAGCGTGAGATTCTCATAAACGGTCACTCTTCCTTAATTCTCTTGGTCTTACGTCTCAGACCCCGAGGCGTCCAGGTAGGAGCCAGCAGGGCAGAGGAAGCGCAGCGCTGTCTCTCCCCGGGTCGGGACTCAGACTTGAGACGCAGGCGGTGCAGGCCTGTGTTCAGGAGAGGATGAACGCCGTGCCCCGGATTCTTGCCGGTCGCTTTAAGTCGCTTGCTTTTTCCTCTTTTCCATGCTGTCGTCAGGCTGGCCCTTCCCAAATTTGCTTCTATAGTTTCAGCTTACACGTTAATACCTGGTAAGCTGCGTTAACCAGTTACTCTGCAGCGGCTTTTATTATGCCAATGAGTCCTCCTCCTGTAGCGGGGGGGGGGGGGGGGGGGGGGGGGGGGGGGGGGAAGGAGAGAAAGAAGAGCGGAAATGTTCCTCCTCTTGGCAAGTCTTTGCCCAATAGTGTTTATCACGGGTATGGTGTTCTTTAGCTGTTCAAGAAAGGAAGGAAGGTTTCCCTAAACTATCTTAGATTTCCACACTATGCCAACAATCCTATTAGAAATGTGAAGATCTCAGGGCGCCTGGGTGGCTCAGTCCGTTAAGCATCTGACTTCGGCTCAGGTCATGATCTCACGGCTCGTGAGTTCAAGCCCTGCGTCGGGCTCTGTGCTGACAGCTCAGAGCCTGGAACCTGCTTCAGATTCTGTGTCTGCCTCTCTCTCTGCGCCTCCCTTGCTTGTGCTCTGTCTCTCTCTCTCAAAAATAAACACTAAAAAAAAGTTTTAAAAATGTGAAGATCTCCTCACAGCTGAAAATTCCCACCTGCGTTTATTTCTATCTGTCTTATGGGTTCTTCAAGTTCATAAAGTCACATTGTTCAATTCCTTTGTATAGTATCGATGTATTTCTTTGGAGAATTTGCAAATAACACAGTCTCCGTGACTTGGCTTGTGTGTTCGAATAATCCAAAGCAGATGATCTGTTTTATTGAAACCATTGGCCCAATCTGACTGGTACGTGTGTGTCATACATATGTATGTGTGCATATATATGTAAGACATGTGCATATATGGTATGTACATTATATGTAAGGCACGTACACGTATGTGCAGGATGCGAACATTGCACATAAGGTGTGTGCACGTGTATGTAAGACACTTATGGTATCTGTAGGACGTGTACACATAATGTGAACGCACCCGAGCGTGCACACTCTCTCGGCGGCTCCCTTGCGTGTTGATTGCCCAAGGTAGCACCTGGCTGCACAGGTAGCTGTTCTCGGGGTTTTCAGAATGAATGACCTCCACGAACGCAGCCCTGAGATCCACCGATCATGAATCCCATCAGATCCTCCCAGGAAGGCGCCTAGAATCTTGCAAGGGAAGAGCCGAGCCCAGCAGGAGCCAAGCGTGCTGTGTAGCTGCCATCTCTGTTCTTGTCAAGTGCCTCCAGCCTCGCTGGCCTGACAGCTGTCCACCTGAGGACCACTCTCCTGGGGAATCTGACGTCGGAAACTTGGAAGTGGGGTGAACCTCCCACCGAGGTCAGGAGATTGTCAAAGACAATCTCACCAACCCAAGACCGAGGACAAGATTAGTGTGTTCTGCTAATTGCGTGAGTAAGTTTGATCCTGTTTTGCAAATAAAATAGAAGATTCATTCCGTAAAAATACTGTGTTCATCCAGTAGTATCGGGAGATGAGAAGTTTCACGAGAACCAATTCTTCAGCTAACAGAAGTGCACCCCTTCCTGGAGGCATATTCTTTTCATCTCTTTTTGATATTCCTCTCCAAAAATGGGGTGTGTATATTCCTGCTTTCTTATGTGGAAGCTATTGGAAGGCTTGAAGCTTCCCCCAGTGCTCCGAGTCCTGATAATGAAAATGTTAAGGCAGCACCATGCCCCGCTCGCAGGCTCCTTCGCCTCCGTTCCTCAGGTCCCCTCATCAGTCACTCCGTCCCTGCCTGTCCTCGCGCCTCACTCTTTCCACTGCTTTGGTGCCTCCAGGCTACCTGAGCCAGGATTCCAGACCACGCTACATAGTGAACCTGGCTTACTCAGTAAGATTTGATCAGAATCCAGTGAGGACCCAGGCTCTGGGGAGCTGATTTAGGGACATCAGAGGTCTCTTCGATGACTTTTTAATAGTAAACATGCACCAAAGGGTTGAAGCTGGAAGGTCTCTGGCTGATGGAGTTGGTCTAAACCAGTGGCCATCCGCTTTCGCAATACATTTGACAAGCTTTAAGAAAAAAAAAGGAGGGGCTGCCTGGGTGGCTCAGTCGGTTGGGCGGCTGACTTCAGCTCAGGTCATGATCTCACTGTCTGTGAGTTTGAGCCCCACGTCGGGCTCTGTGCTGAGGCTCATCAGAGCCTGGAGCCGTCTTCAGATCCTCTGTTTCCCCCTCTTTCTGCCCTTCCACCCCCTGTCAAATAAATAAATAAATAAATAAATAAATAAATAAATAAATAAATAAATAACAGCAAGCCAAGAACGACCAGCAGACCCCCAGAAGTCAGGAGAGCTAGAGCTGATTCTCCCTCCAGCCTCAGAAGGAAGAAGCCTTGGAGGCACCTTGACCTTGACCTTCCAGCCTCCAGAACAGTGAGAAAATACATTTCCGTTTTTGAGGCACCCGGCTTGTAGTACTTTGTTAGGGTAAAACCCTAAAGCCTGGTAGGATAGACCTGACTATAAATACTCAGCAGTTACCTCCCGAGCGTGTCTGAGAAACACCTTTCCCGAGCAGCACCTTGACTTTGCTCTCAAACCTACCTAGTCATTTCCATCTCACGTAATCAAGTCTGAGTGCTTTACAGATAGGCAGGCACCGCCGAGGAGAGTGAGGGCCCCCAATACGGGATCCGGGAGTGACAGTCCTCCCTCTGAGTTGCGTGTGCAAACAGCATGGGCTCTGTGTGTTTAACTGATTCACAGGCATTAATGTAAAATGTACAAAAATTTGCATTGCAAAATACTCTTGCTCCAGATGCTGAGTTTGCTAGAATCTCTCTTGCTTTATATATTATAATACTACAAAGATTTTATGAGCTCAAATACTTTGGGGATTTTTTAGGATCAATTCAAGACAGTATTTCTTATCTCTGAAAGAGAGATAATTATGTGTAGTTTCTAATATAACTGCTGGCCTTTAGTAAAATGTATTTTGCATGGATGCCTCAACTTATTAATCTTTTCTGGAAGTCAGTATAGAGATACAACTCTCAAGGGTCTTTGAAAACAGGAACTGCTTTGGGGAAATCAAAAGAAAATATCTTTTCTCAAGAAAAGAAAAAAGATGACATTTCATAAGCAGCCATGCTTTTGCCATTTTCTCAAGGCATTTTATAACACTGATGTAAAACAAACAAAATATGTTGCTGAAATCCAAATGACTTTATTTTCTATTTGCTACTCCAACTTTCCCAGACATATCGTTTGAATGAAGGGGGATACTCAGATTGTTAAGAAAAGACAAGGCAAGGAAACTTTTGACCTGCCGAGCCCTGGCTGGTCTCTGGGCACTGACACTGTCCGGACAGTGGGGACAGAGGAGCAGGAGGAGGAGAAGGTGAGGGGTGCACAGGAGGTCACAGGGACTGGTCCTTAAGTCTTCATGAAGCAGAGAGAAGATGCATCCTTGGACGTGGGGTCAAGTGTCAGAGTGAACCTGGCCTTGTGGTGCCCTGGAGAAAGAAACAGACCGTGAGGCCCAACCCACCTGCCTTCAACGGCTGACATTTCTGCCACCCTCCACGTGAATTGGTGCATGAATCTCTATTTGCTTCTCTTGTTAATGGGGAAAATCCCAAATATATATCCCCTGAGAGAAAGGGAGAGACGATAAATGCCAACGGGCTTACTAGAGGGTAAGTGCTCACTAAATATTAGTTTCCTTCTTTCTTTCTTCTTCCTTCCTTTCTTCCTTCCTTCTTCTTCCTTCCTTCCTTCCTTCTTCCTTCCTTCCTCCTCCCTCCCTCCTTTCTACACTCATTCCCTCTTCTTTCCTCCCTTTTCCTTCCCTCTTTTCTTCCTCCTTCCACAGAAAGGAGAGCCGTTAGGAACATCAGACAGAATCAGTATTCTCCTTTCTATGCCTTTCTGCAAGCCCTGCCCTCCCAACAAAAGCCACGTGGCTACTGAGATGCCCCACCTGCCATTCCTCTATAGTTCCCGTGTATTTATCCACAGCCTTCCTGCTAGCTCAGCTTCCTAAATAAAATTCCAGAATGCAAAGGATACCTTGAGTGTGTACTTATGTACAAGAGCTTAACTATGCAATTGCAGGCACCCTGTTGCCTTTGGGAAGAATCCCAATAAAATGTTGCAAGCAAATTAAAATCTATGCTCCTTTTAAAGACTTGCAGAAAATGTTAATTAAGAATCTATTCTGGTGTTTAATAACTATGTCTGTGAGGAAAGCTTCCCTGTAATCCTCTAAACTGCATGCACTAGGCGGGGAGGGTAGATCCTTCTGAGGGGCTGCTCACTACCTGGGACGTCAGCTTCTGTCGAGATCCCTTTCGCCAATTATATTTATTGAGTGTGTGACCAGGGTGCACACATGGAATTAATGAGTCCCCTTCTGCATTTTTTTTAATGTTTATTTTTGAGAGAGAGAGAGTACAAACGGTGGGAGGGGCAAAGAGAGAGAGGGAGACAGAATCTGAAGCAGGCTCCAGGATCTGAGCTGTCAGCACAGAGCCCGACGCGGGGCTTGAACTCACGAACTGTGAGATCATGACCTGAGCCAAAGTCGGATACCTAACCAACTGAGCCATCCAGGTGCCCCCCCTTACATGTGTCATTTCTCCTCTCTGACAAAGGAAAATGACACAGTGTGACACGAGGCATCTAAGGCTCCGTGGGTCTGCATGCAAGACCCCAAACTCTGCACCTTGGGGAGGAAAGCTCCCTGAGTCGGTAGACAGTGAGCAGCTCACTGGCGTCATTATGCGTGAAGGAAAAGTCCGAATGCGAGTTTGCAGATTTGCTGCTACTTACGATCTGCCCAGTCTTGTGCTCTGCAGTGGGGCGTCCTGAGGTCCTTCTCCACCTGAGACAATAAAGACATCAAGGATGTGAATTATTCAGTAAAACGCAGCCCAGTTTGGAACGGCATCAATTCTAACTTCGAAGGTGATGTATTAGACGTGTGTTTTTTTAACTTTGTGAATTATCTCACGCTACCGTCTGAGGGAGTCGGGGTCACAGGCAGGAGGGAAAGCAGCCCAGTCTGTGGGACAGGAGGAGCCCCAGCCAGACCCCGGGTTTTGCTCGGGTCTTCCGCAACAGGCACCGGGCTTGGGTTGATCAGTCTTGTGCTTCGAATCGTGCTGGGAAACACCAGTCACGCTCTCCCTCTGTTCGCGGCGTTCTGCAGCGCTCTTGGAATGACCACAGAAACGAAGTCCAAGTACGGAACCCCCTCAGCGTGCTCCTGAGCACCATGCAGTCGCGCAGTGAGGCTCTCGCGGCTGTCGGCGTGCGGGCCGCTCCGTCCCCGCCGGGTTCACCTCCCTGTTCAGACTCTGCGTTTCTGATGAACCCCCAGGTGATGGCTGCGGCCCGCATGCTGAATGAATAGCCAGGCTCTAGATGCTCCAATTAGCCTACACAAAATGAAAACGCGTTGATGACATGCGCCCTTGACATATGTTTCTAGGCGATACCAAACATGTTCGTGTAAAACCTGCCTTTCACGCTGCAAAGTTAGCATGAAATAAACTACACACACACACACACACACACACACACACACACACACACACACAACATCTCCGAGGTACTGTACAGATGCTAGCTGGCTATTATGGGCACTGGAGGGTAGTTGGGAGGGGAGGAAAGACTTTTGAAAACACAAATACCCCGGCCACAGTCCTAGATGAATTCGGGTCGAATATCCGGGGGCGGGACCCCGGGGGAAGCGCCCCGGGTGATCTCTGTGCAGTCAGGGTGATGAGCCTTGGGCAGGACATGCACGCGTTACTACTGTACACTCCGCGTGAGATATTACAACGACAGTAGCTCCCCAGTGTTCGTTCCCCCAAACACCTAGGAACTGGTAAGCCTTTTCTTAATAATTCCCAATGACCACGATTTCTGAAAACTCTGCCCCCACTCACCGTGGAAGAAGGGGGAATTCTTGCCTGGAAGTCCCAATATTTTATTTTGCCCAGAGGAGTTGGACAAAATAAATAAATGGAGTTGCAATTTGCAGGCATGTGTCCTGAGTTTAATCTTGCAATTTTCGGGGCGCCTGGGGTGCTCCGTCGGTGAAGCATCCGACTTCAGTTCACGTCATGATCTCCCGTCTGTGGGTTCGAGCCCCGCGTCAGGCTCTGTGCTGAGAGTTCAGAGCCCGGAGCCTGCTTCAGATTCTGGGTCTCCCTCTCTGTGCCCCACCCCCATTCATGGTCTGTCTCTCTCTGCCTCTCAAAAATAAATAAATGGTAAAAAAAGTTAATCTTGCAGTTTTCTATTTCTTAACCTTATTTGAATATGAATTCCTCTACTTAGAAGAGAGGCGCTCGACTGGGTGTTGTATCTAAGTGACGAACCACAGGAATCTACCCCAAAACCAAGAGCACACTTTACACACTGTATGTTAGCCAATTTGACAGTGAATTATATTTAAAAAGAAGGAGAAGGAGAAAGAGAAGAAGAAGGAGAAGGAGAAGAGGAAGGAGGAGGAGAAGGAGGGAGGCAGCTCACTTTAAAGGACCTCGCTGGTAATGAGCTTGAGTCTGTATGTCAAAGAGCTTCTCTAAAGGGTCCCAGGAGAGAATTTGATGGATGAAGAAGGGCATCGATCCCTGCCATCTTCCTAAGTTGAGCCGATCCTCTGAAAGCGAAATGCGACGTAGACAAATACCATTTGAACAAAAGGCTGAGTCGCCGTTCAGCTGCCAGAGCTTTGGAGCAGGTGCAATAGTTTGCCTTCTTGATGCCGAAGGAGTGAGGGTAGCCGGAGAAGGGGGAGCTGGTGGACAGAGACCCTGCGATTCCACTCCTAGGGGCACGCCCCCAGAGAAACGAAAACCCAAGCCCATATGCACGCACATTTGTGACAGCACTTTTCACAAAAGCCAAGAGGTGGAAACGCCCCAAACGTCCAGCAATGCCGCAATAAACTAATCCTGAGCTCGCCACATGACGGCGTATTGTTCAGCCGTAAGGAGGAACAAAGTCCCGGTCCTGCTGCCCCGTGGATGAGCCTCAGAACATTATATTAAGTGGAAGACTCCAGAACCAAAAGCCATGTACGTAGGGTCCCGCGCAGATGAAATACCCAGAACAGGAAAACCCACGGAGACAGAATGTGTCCTGGAGTTTGCCAGGATCAGGAGAGGAGGAAACACGGAAAGCTGCTTTGATGGATAAGGGATCCCACGTGGAAATGATGGCAGTATTTTGAAACAAGACACAGATCATGTCTGCACAATATCATGAGCCCACTGAATGCCGCCGAATGGCTCGTTGTGAAAGGGTTAATGTCATGATGCATTTTCATTGGTTATTTTTTTGTAATCTGGTAAATGTTTGGTTTGTCTCATGGATGGAAACAAAGCTGGAAAGGCAGGTGGGGAATGCCGGTGAGGGTGACATTTTACATGGAGTCACTGGGGAGGCATCCCTAAAAGCGGAATTGGGGCAGATCCTAAGGGGCAAGGGCGTGAACCCCATGGACATGTCCGAAAAGACCACCAGAGGCAGGAAACGCCAGGCAGGGAAACAGTAGGACAGCGAGGCTGGCTGGGCGGATGTGCCTGGAGTCTGAGTCTAAGAGGCTCAAAGGGAGTTACAAGGTCTCCCAGGAACCCCAGGGAGTCCAAAAGGAATCAGACAGAGCCTGGCAGCAGTGGAGACAGGAGAAACACAGCAACGTGTATGTAAAGCCTTGAATTTAGGTCTTTTTTTTTAAGCTTATTTATTTATTTTGTGGGGGAGGAGGATTGGGCAGAGAGAGAAGGAGGGAGAATCCTAAGCAGGCTCCACGCTGTCAGCACAGAGCAAGACTCCAGGGCGCGATCCTACGAACCGTGAGATCATGACCTGAGCCGAAACCAAGAGTTGGATGCTTCACCAGCCGAGCCACCCAGGCGCCCCTTAATTCTTGTTTTTAAAAGCCTTGTTCTTAAACGGGTCACCATGTGTCACAACACGATTCAAACGTATTACCTGTTTTAATAATGACCCGACAATTACAGACACAGCATAATAGGTTAGAAGCACTTTAATATGTGTTGTAAACTTACTGTGTTTATTAGAAATCAATCTCCGCGGGCCGTGGCCACCCCTGGAGGCCGGGACCAACTAAGCCTGGCCTCTGCGTGGCCAGCACACGACAGAACAGCCAGTGAGCCCATGTGCAGAGGCCTGGCTCGGCGTGCAGCACCAGGGGTCATGTGGCCAGGCTTTCCTGGAAGCCCTAGAGCCAGCTCCCAGGGGGAGAAGGTGGGTTTCAAAGCCAGAAAACCAGGCTCCATGACAGGGGGTGGCATCGACTACCCGTGCAGCCCCGAGCACGTGGGCACACCTGTCGGAGCCCCGACAGCTGGCCTTGAAAATGAAAGCAAGCTACACTCCTCACGCACAGACCACGTGTGCCCGGCAGCACACCCCGTGCACGCTGAGCACCATCTTCTCTCGCCTGCCGCCGCCAGCCTCTCTGCTCCTGCTCCTTCCCTCAGCCCCTCTGCCCAGGTCGCCCGCCATCGCTTCAACACACGCCCCTGCGTTTCCTGCCTGCCTCCACCCCCTCTCTCTGCCCCTCCTGGGGAGCTGCTCCCCTCTGCCCACCCTTCCCAGTCCTTCTTCCGCAGACCCTTCCTGTTGGCCCAGAGCCGCCTTCTCTGCCAGGAAGCAGGTCTGCGTGGAGGGGGACCCCCTGCTGCCCTGCTACTTTGCAGACTCAGAGAAGCAGGTATTGGGTTGGCTGGGGTGCTGGGGGTCCCTACGGCTGGTCTGATTCGACCCCGGAAGGTGCAGGTAGGTGATGAGGTGTATTTAGAGAATGACTAGATTCAAGATAGCTCGAAAAACGGAAAACTGGTGTTTTGTTTCTCAAAAATTAACAAACAAACAAACACGTCCTCCCAGACAAAAACCCCATTACGTGGTAATTCCCACTATCAGCCAGGTTTTTTGGTTTGCGTTTAACTGTTTATCGTGTTGCATACTTCTCTCCGAGCAATGTTTCCCCTCCTGGTCCGGTGGTGAGCATGTGGGGCTCTATGCCCGCAGAGCTTCTGAGAGCTGGAGACACGAGGGATTTACCGGGCTGACGTCCGGCCTCCGGGGCTTCTGTGTGCGGCTCAGCCTGGGGAGGGCGCGGCAGAGGGGGAGCCTGCTGGCCTGTCCGTGCAGACCGCCCTGGAGCCCCAAGGCCCAACCACAGGCTCACTCACTAGGGTTTGGTTACACAGAGAACATTCCAGCGAGCCTCCTGGAAACCTGCGCTTTGGGACAACAGCAGCATCACAGAGCAGCGTGCAGAAAGTTCCACACTGGCCTCCTCCATCCTTGGAGGCCAAGAGCCCGCTTCTGCCAGCCGGCTGCCAGGAACGCCCTTCCCACAGCGATCCCCAGCAATCCCCCCTCACTGCCCTCAGGGCTCTGTTGGGATAAAATCTGGACAGAGTCTTCCTACCCCCACACTTCCCACCCCCGTCACCTGGCCTTGCTCAGATCACAGCCAGACCCTGATCTCTGCCTGAATCCCCCTCTCTGTCTGCGTCTAGGTCTTTGTCTCTGTGACCCAAACCTGTGCACGCACAGCTACTACACCCTACAGTTGACCGTGAACTGAACAATGCAGGGGATAGAGGCACTGACCTCCCAACCCCCCACAGTCAAACCCAAAGTAAGGACCGTGAAGCAAAAAAGGAAAAACAGAGTAATGCATTGCATTACTACATGCAATGAAGTAAGCTAGAGAAAAGAAAATGTTCTTAAGAAAATCGTTAAGGAAGAGACATATATTTACAGCCCTGTACTGTATTTATTGAAAAAAGTCTGCATGGAAGTGGACCTGCGGGCTTCAAACTGTGTGGTTCAAGGATCAACTGTTGTACAGTGTTGTATGTGATGTATGTCATTTACACACATATACGTACATTTACTATACCATGCGTGCCTGTATACACAGTTAGGCGGACTGCATATACACGCGTATTTATTGTTTTTCTCCCTCTTTTAAAATGCAGGCTCCGTGAGAAAATGCCTTCTTTTGTTCACTGCTGAGCTCTCCACACGCAGGATAGGTTCTGAGACACAGCCGACTCTCAGGCAATATTTGAAGAAAGCGAGAGAGAGAGAGAGAAAAGAAAAGATGAGAGGCAAAGGAGGGAAGCAAAGAGAGAGAGATCGATTCTCGTTCCCAGCCTGTGGTTACTTAGGCTTCCTAGTGATTGGCACCAAAACTTGTTTCTCTAATGTCAGAAAAAAAGAGATCTCTGACAGATAGCCAAGATAAAGATACCTCGAATGGATGGCCAGGCTTCTACACAGTGACAATTAGGGGGAAATGGTAGGAGGTTTCAACTGGATGGGAGAGGTTTGAGCTGGAACAGATGGACGTGAAGTGTCTGCGGCTCAAAACCACAGAAGACCGAGGAACAATTAGCGAGTGCACAAGCGGTAAAAGGCTCGAAACCCCATGACAGACATTTATAAATGGGCACGCGTGAAACGTAAAGAATTCCCTGTGAAGAGAGTGAAAACAGCCCCTCGCACCGCGCCTGTTAAAAGCCATCACCCAAAGCCGGGAACGATGCCGTTGTGTTAAGACAGGCGACTGTAATTGCGTTATTGTGTGCAGCCCGCTGAAAAGCTTCCGGAGCAGAGGCAGGAGGCTAATTTGGAGCAGCGAGTGCGTTAGCATTCATTTCAGAAAGTCTCCTCCCAGACGCGCATGCTACGTCAAACTGGACAGCCTCGTTCTAGTCCGACTATTCTATTAGATAAATTACCCACATTAGCATGCGTGCTTTTCAGCTCCGGGCAGGGAGATATTTGCAAGTTGCACCTGGTGCCTTGAAAGACACACACTGTCTACTGTATCTTACAAACTTTATATGTTCTTTGCTTCCAAGTTCAATTAAAAGGCTCTCCAGTGAAGTTTCATTGATTTACTTTAATATATTCCTAAGCCTCAGCCAGGGCGTAACTGATTTCTAAAGCACAATGTCCTGTTGATGAACAAAAGACACCACAAAGCAACTGTCAAGTTTGGCTGACAGATCATTTTGCTCATGTTCTGGGGGACTTTTCTTTTTTATAATTTTCTCCCTGAGTGTCTTCAAGATTGCTGGTGTTGTGATATAATTGATCATGTGATGTGTGCCATCAAAAAAATAGGGGGCAAATACATCCTTCGGAAGAATCACATTGAACTTGAGTGTCTGTACAGGTTTCCTGCAAAGAAACTAATGCCGCTTCCCTTCCAGGATACAGTTCTTTCCGCAAACTGTCAGGGATGGGAATGTTTCCCACACTGATCTGGTCATTCCAGTGAGAACACCCAAGTTCCCTTCCCTCGACCCACAGCTCCAGAACCATGGACAGAACCACCACTTCCAGGGCGCCATGCTCACCCTGACAGGTGGGCAAGTGACAAACATACCAGCACCCGGGGGTTACATCCAAACACAGGACCCGCAGCAGGCACCTTACAGAGGCCTGGAGGCTCAACACGCCACACAGGCATTCCGTCCAACCAACAGAAGGGATTTGCTTTTCTTTTAGAGAAATCAGGACATTGGTGGGCTTTCAGGATAAATCGTGAACCGCATGATTCTGGGAGCTTTGCATTGGTTCCGAGCCTGGCTGTGTGTTTGTTTCTGAAAAGCACACCCAGACACCAGCCTCACAGGAAGGTCAACAGCCCACACTGGAAGCGAGAAGTAGTCCAGAGGAGATCAGCCACAGACTGCGAAGGTCACGGGGGAAGAAGGAAGGATGACTCGCTTGTAGAAAGAAAAAGCCCAACAAGAAATTTCTCAGGTCCCCACGTACAGATGTCTTCCCCGCCCCAGAGAGCCGGACCACACGGACGTCTGCCTGGACGTGGGGCTGCTGTCACTGCAGGCTGCCCCTAGAAGCATGTCTGCCCTATGTCTGCTATCCTACCACATGGCCCAAGGTGGCTGCCAAGGCCGTGCTGGCATCGTTTCAACGTTTTGCCAGCCTCCCCGTAACCTATCTTGCTATTGCCAGCTTTGCTTGTCCGTCATCTCGCCATGGGCTGGAGGTAAGTGGAAGGCAGGACGTTGGTCATTATGGCTTTGGGCTCATGGACTGACCTGAGAGCAAGGCCTGGTTGGCCCACGGCTGCCTCTGCGAGTTCCACATACAGCGCGTCGCTCAGGAGAGCCGTCACCTGTGTGTTCGGAAGCCTTAGAAACTATACAGAAAGACCCTTAATAAAAGCCTCTACAAGTCAGCCTCGCATTTTAAAATGCCAAATGTTTCTATTTCCCGATCTTTTTGAGCTCCGTTACAAAAGGATCAAAATGAATATTTTTAAATCACAAGCATGACTCTTGAATACACAGCAGAATTCCAAATGTGTCCCCTTTCTGCACGGACTTGGCTATTCCATGGACAACCTATGACCTCATAAAGGAATAATTAAATCCTCTGTAATGCTACCTGCCTTGATCCTGTTCCCCAACGCCGGGTTTATAAGTGTTTGATGTGAAAAGCATGTCCAAGTTTAACCTGATACCACTAGAAATATTCTATTGAAACAAAGATAGAACATGCTTATCATGGGCTGTGGTATCTATGGGAAAATAAAATCAGGAGAAAAGAGTTGAGAACCATTTGCGTAGCCCAGCTCTAAATTCAGAAAGCACAAATGGAAGCTAAAATGGGAACTGCCCCTCCCTAATGACCCTGTGTCCTCTGCCTGGGACCCTGATCATCTTCTGGCAATGACAGTGCAGTTGTCTGATCACAGGAAGTGACACCTCAGAGACAGGATGCTTGCTAGGGTTTGTTGGTTTTGTTTGCTTGTTTTGTTTTTACTGCTATCAACAATGCTGCTTTAAGCATTTGTGTCTTTTTATATTTTAATGTTTATTTTTGACAGAGAGAGACAGAGCACAAGCAGGGGAGGGGCAGAGAGAGAGGGAGACACAGAATCTGAAACAGGCTGCAGGCTCTGAACTGTCAGCACAGAGCCCGACATGGGGCTTGAAATCACAGACCGTGAGATCATGACCTGAGCTAAAGTCAGATGCTTAACCGATTGAGTCACCCAGGTGCCCTGGTTTGTTTTTTTTTTAACATTTTTTAAAATTTTATTTTATACAGAGAGAGAGCAAGAGGGGAAGAGGGGTGGAGAGAGAGGGAGAGAGGGAGGGAGGAAGAGAGACAAGGGGGGAGAGGGAGAGAGAGGGAGAGAGGCAAATTTTTTTAAACTATTTTTTCAAGTTTATTTATTTTGAGAGAGATAGAGACAGTGTGAGCAGGGGAGGGACAGAGAGAGAGAGAGAGAAAGAGAGAGAGAGAGAGAGAGAGAGAGAATGCCAAGCAGGCTCCATGCTGTCAGCACAGAGCCTGATTCAGGGCTCGAAACTATGAAGCTGCAAGATCATAACCTGGGCCAAAATCAAGAGTTGGACACTCAATTGACTGAGCCACCCAAGTGCTGACAGACAGAGAGAGAGAGAGAGAGAGAGAGAGAGAGAGAGAGAGAGAATCTTAAGCAAGATTTATACTCAGTGCAGAGCCAGATGTGGAGCTTGGTCTCCCAACCCTGGGATCACAACCTGAGCTGAAATCAAGAGTCAGAGCCACACACCCCTCTTTTTAAAGTTTATTTATTGATTTCGAGAGAGGGAGAGCGAGAGAGTGCACAAGTAGGGGAGGGGTAGAGAGGAGGAGAGAGAGAAACTCCAGCACACTCCGAGCTGTCAGTCCAGAGCCCGACAGAGAGTTCAATCCCAAGAACCGTGAGGTCATGACCTGAGCTGAAGTCAAGAGTCAACCCGCTGACTCACGCAGGCGCCCTTGCGAAAGCATTGGACGTTATTCCACCCGGCGTCATTGTTGCCTCTGTTCTGCCCTCATCTTGCCGGGCGCGTGTAGCCTGGGGGAGATACCTCTCTCAAGAAAAGGGGCTCTAGTGGGAACCATCCATGACTGATATTAATTAGCCCCATTTCTCCACACCCACGGTGGGGAGAACTCACGCTTCCCCTCACTCCCCTCACTCCCCTGCACTGGTCCCCACAAATGAGACTCACCGCTCCAGGCGGCCAATCTGGAGTAGTAACTGCAATGCCTGGCCCTGACACATTGGCACGGACTCTTCCAGAGCTGCCTGCCTGAGAGAGATCGGCATTCTCCTCTCCTCTCCTCCAGCGACCTCAGGACACCCCCCACTGGTGTTGTGAGACCTGCCGCCCCCAGGCGCTCGACCCATAGCTGGCTGGGCTAGCTCCAGTGTGAAAAGAGGAGCGCACACTCTGACCTTGAACCCTGGCGTCATTCTGCACCAAAGCTCTCCCAGCTCGCCCGTGTAGCCTTGTGTTGGTCACTCACTGGTGCACACCTGGGTATCTCCATTGGCAAAAAGAGTCCCATAACCCTATGTACTCCGTGTAGTCAGTGACTTCTCCAGGCCCTGGTGTTCCCGTCGGTAAAATGGGGACAGTGACCGCGTCTCATTCGTGGAACCGCTGTGATGTGTAAATAAGGAGAGTGCCTGGCCTTTACAAGCTCTGCATCCATGTCTGCAATTGTCACTGTCTTCAATAATGTGTTAGTCCTGAGACTGTTTCTCAATAAATCTAGAACACAGAGGGGAAGGGACACTGTTACTTAAGCCCCTCACACGCCCAGTCAAATTCATGTCAGCCACATCGGCCCAGGAGATGGTCGGTAAGGAGAGATT
Source organism: Paguma larvata (assembly GCA_030068075.1). Classification (NCBI taxonomy): domain Eukaryota; kingdom Metazoa; phylum Chordata; class Mammalia; order Carnivora; family Viverridae; genus Paguma; species Paguma larvata. The sequence goes on from CM057826.1 coordinate 3,752,800, forward strand.
GTTGTACACGGAGAGGAAGGGGCCAGAGTTCAAGAAGTCAAAACTGAGGGATGATTGTTGTAACACTGTGTGGTCTGCAAGGCCTCAATGATTTACTCTCTGGCCCTTTGCAGAAAAAGTCTGCTGACTCCCTGCTCTAAGTAAGCAACACCCTGGAGGCTCCTGTGCTCCTCAAAAGACCTCGCTCCCCGTCCACCTGTCCAGGTGTGCTCTCTTTCAAGGCCAGGGGTCTAACACTCGCCTCCTCTCGAATCCTGGGCTGCACTGCTGTCCCTTCTGTACCCAACACAGTGTCTGCCTGACCTCCGCTAGGTCACAGTAACGTCTCCTAGCTGCAAAATAAATGGATAAATGAATGCAATACATTAGACGATTACTTCAGATCTTCATTCAGGTGGAACTTTCTGCAAGGTAATAGCACTGTTATTAATGATCTAATTGCAGATAGCATTTCAATGAAATTTAAAAGAACTATAATATGTCAACTTTTCCTTAAGCAGGAAGTCTGGTGACTCTCGGCACATGGATTGTCAGCATTATATGGACTGACCATGCAGAAACAGGTGTGTATAAATGGTGTGCACTTTGGGTACAAACGAGAAGGGTATTGCTGGGACTTCTAGAAAATTCCTCAGCACTTCTATACTCAGTCACTGTCTCAATGGATCTGGTCCCTGAGAAGAATACAGAGATTCCAAGATCTACTCAGAAATGAGTATAACGTACACAAATAAAACAAAATTTCATGGTTCCCCATCTCAACTTTATCTGCAAACCATGGATAGATTTAAAGCTGGTAGGTGGTAATCAGACATAAGTCAAAAATGGGACAAATCCATGACAACAACAGAACGACAATAAATCACCCTGGGCACATTTCAAAGCATTCACAAGTCAATGGGAGACAAACATTAACCCAGCCACGGGAGATCCTAACAAGAACTATCTTCAATTCGTGACGTAAAAGACACACTTCCGGAATCGAAGGTCTGAAAAGACACACTTCCGGAATCGAAGCCGACCTTCCGAGACATCCTCAGTTCACTTTTTCATTTTGATCATAAACATCTGGTATTTAGTTACAAATAATCTTGCTGCTTCTAGAAGTCATCCATTAAATGGTTATGTAGAGCACAGACGTACCTGTCAGTTTTCCTCCTATAAAATGCCCCCTGGTCTTCCTCAGAGGCTTAATTCATCACTGTTTTCCTTAAATCCAAGTGATTGCAAGTTGTGGTAGCCAATCTCCAAAGATGAATCCCATTCGACCACCCTCCCGACGCTCACTCCCTTGTGTAGTCTTTCCCCCATGAACCTGGGCTGGCCTGCAATTCATTCTATCCAAAATAATGTTTTGGAAGCGATGTGACAAATCTATGCTTAAAACTTAGGGAGGCCTGGTAGTTTCTGCTTTTATACTCTTAGGAATTCTGAACAGCCATACGAGAAATTTAGCTATCTGGATGGAACCATGGAGGGACCCTGGGGCTGCATGGAGGGACCCTGGGGATCCACAGTGAGATTCTGGGGGTGTATGGAGAGCTAGAGAGGCCCACCAGTGCCAGCATCTGAAATGAACCTCCCTAGGACTCCAGCCCCAGCTGCCATCAAATTGCAACTACATGAAAGACCTGACATGAGTCCAGCGGCAGAGCTAGCCCCTAGTCAACATGCAGAAATGGCAAGAAATAACAAAACAGCTGCAGTTTTGGTGTTTGCCCTAAAAGTTTGTTACACAGCAATACCTGATCAAAACAGCAATATGTGACCGTAACAGTATGGGTCGCTAGCTTGCATCTGATGAGATATTTTGTTCTGGGTTCTCTGAAAAAGAATGCTCCTGGATGCTCGAGGAGAGCATGGAATTACTAAATGCAGACCCTTCTCTGCGTGTGAGAAGTAAGTTAAGAAAGACATTTAATGAGCAATGAGTAAAGAAAAAATAAAATACGTACATAACCAGGTGCTATGAAAGCAAGGATGTCACCTGGTTCCCTCAGCCTCTCAGGGGCAGGGCCCTCAGTAGGGTCACCAAGACCCAAAGCTTGGTCCTCAGCTTTGACAGGCTGTCTTCCCAATATCAAAGCACATGTAAAATCTCAAGTATACTGGTAAACAAAGGACCAGAAAACAGGTCTAATGGGGCACCTGGGTGGCTACTTGGATAAGCATCCAACTCTTGATTTCAGCTCAGGTCATGATCTCATGGTTTGTGAGACTGAGCCCCAGGTCGGGCTCTGCACTGACAGTACAGAGCCTGCTTGGGATTCTCTTTCTCTCTCCCTCTCTCTCTCTGCCCCTCCCCCTCTCAAAATAAATAAAAAATCATTTTTTAAAAAAGAAAACAGTTCTAACAATGAAACTGAATGATTCCCAACACTATGTATTTAAAAACATTTTGATTATAATTCACATAGATTAAACATGTTTGACCGTGTATCACTAATGCACATGCGTGTGTCGTGTTTCTGTTTGCACTATTGTAATCATGTGTTACACATGCTGTAAATAAATACTAACATGAAATCTACAAAGAGGGATGTCAACAGAAGTTTTCATGTTTTCCTGGGGTGCTTGGGTAGCTCAGTTGGTTAAGCGTTTGACTTTGGCTCAGGTCATAATCTTGTAGTTCGTGGGTTCAAGCCCTGTGTCAGGTTCTGTGCTGACAGCTCAGAGCCTAGAGCCTGCTTTGGATTCTGTGTCTCCCTCTCTCTCTGCTCCTCCCCTACTTTCTCTCCCCCTCCCCCACTTTCTCTGCCTCTCTCTCAAAAATAAACGTAAAATACAATAGTAAAATAAAATAAATAAATAAATAAATAAAATAAAATAAAGAAGGTCTCACGCTTTCCTCCCCGAACCCGCCATATTGTTCTGGGTCTTCACTGTGGAGGTCTATCCCAGACGGGAAGATTATTCCATTCCATGTACAAGTACTGTGCATGTTTCAAGCAACAAGGCACCATTAATGTCAACAGTAGTCTTTCTCCAGCTTGATAAAAACTGATAAAGTTTGACTTCTTAATTCCTTTTTCTAAATCCCTTCTTTACTGACATCAGAATATTCAGCCCGTTATTGCGGAATTGACTGGCTTTGCTCCAGTTGAGCCGATGACATTTGCTCCTTGCCCATGATGGGATCCATGCACAGCAGTCAGGTCTCAACTTTGTAGAACCCCAAATCACACTCCCCAGGAGTCCTGGGATTGGGACTGGTGGGGTGGGTACCACCCGTGTGCTTAGGGCAGGGCTGTGCCTTCTGTGACACATGCAGTGCCTCAGAAAGTATGCACAACTTCCTACCTTTGAGAATTAGTATGGACTCAGAAAATGAGTCAGGAATGGATTTCCTTCCATTTGCAACTCTTGTCTGTCACTGCTCTGACTTCACCTGCCTGTCCACACCCATCATGTCTACTCGGTGTGGAACGGATGAATCAAGGAGAGACTTCTCTTTCAAGAAACTGCTCTGATCTGAACAATCAGTTATTGAGACTTGTTAGCAGAATGTTAATTAACACCATTCCTTCTATTTCCATAGAAGAGACAGAACTCACTGCCCCTTCCCAGGAATACTGAGGTTCTATACCTTGAAGCAAAGATGTTCTTAGTAAAGAAAAAGACAAAACACTAACAAACCATCATCATCCAAACCAAAAAATCATCATCCAACAACATAAAAATGATTTCATATTTAGAAAATCTTAATGAACCTACCAACTAAGGCTTTAGGATAAAATGAAAATATTTTTAATAATCAATTGAATGTTGTATACTAATACTGAAAACTTGGATTTAGAAATTAACATAATAATATCAATTACAAGGTCATCAAAGTATGTAAAGCATAAGGATAAATTTCATAAAACATTGATGAGATCTTTACACTGAAAAGTACAAAATATCACTGAGAGAAATAAAGAAAACCTCAATAAATACAGCTATATACCATGTTCATGGATCAGAAGACTCAAAAAGTCATGAACTCAATTATCCAGAAGTTGGTCTATAAATTCAATGCAACTCCAATAAAAAAATAACACGATGTTTTATAGAGTTGAAAAACTGACCCTAAAATTTATATGGAAATACAAATAGCCTAGAAGAGCTAAAATGATTTGAAAAAACACCACTGAATTTCCCACTATACTTGGTTTAAACACTTATTATAAAATGACAGTAGTTGGGACAGTACTGGCATAAATACAGATGTATAGAACAATGAAACAAAAGATAAAGTCAAGAAATAAAACATACATATATGATCACTTAATTTTCAACAAGATACTAGGGCAATTCAGTGGTGGAGTACATAATCTTTTCAATGAACAGTGGTAGGACACTTGGCTATTCATATTAAAAAAAATAAATAAACCTGTCCCTTAACTCATACCATAAAAAATGAAGTCAAGGGGAAAATGAGCCTAATTATAACAGGATAATAAGCCTAATTACAACAGTGACAACTATAAAACTTGTAGAATAAAACACATGAAAAAATCTTTGTATCTTTGGGTGAGGCAAGGATTTTGAATAGAATACAGAACACACAGACTGTAAAGGAAAAATGATACGTGTTAGACTTTATCAAAATTAACAACTTTTGCACATCAAAAGACACCATTAAGAAAACAAAAAAGTGAGCCACAGACTGGGAGAACATGTTTAAAAGACATATATTCAGTAAAGTATTTCTATGTATATCTCTCTCACACACACACATACACACAAATACATGCAAGCAAACAAGCACTTAATTCAATAATTGGGGGGGACCTAATATTTTAAATTAGGCAAAAGGTTTGGACATTTTGCCCGAAGAATATATACAAAAAGCAACTACATACATGAAATATACCTATCATTTTGAGTCACTAGGGTAAAGTAAATTAAACCACAGAATGGTCACAATTTAAAACTCTGACAATACTAGGTGGTATCAATGCCTTGGGGCAGTTGAAACTCTCTTCCACTGCTGGTAGGATGGAAAAACAGCACAGCTATTTCAGGAACAGTCTGCAAGTATCTTACCAAGTTAAACATACACTTATCATAAGACATAGAAATTCCACTCCTGAGTAGTTCCCCAAGAGAAATAAAAGCATAGGTCTGCAAAAAACCTTGTTTGTATCTCTTCCTGGTAGCTTTATTTATTATAGTCAAAACCTGAAAAGGGTCCAAGTGTCCATCAACTAGTGAATGGATAAATATGTGAACCATCCATACAATGACATACCCGTCAGAAATAATAAATAAATTATTGGTACACACCACGACGTGCTTGAATCTCCAGAGCAGTATGTTAAGTGAAAAAAGACCAGCACAAAAGACTACACGCTAGTCTTCTACATACTAGAATCTTCTACATACTAGAAGATCCCATTTGCATGAAAATTTAGAAATGGCAAAACTATAGAGATAAAACTACATCATTGTTCGCCATGTGTTGGAGGTTGGAGAGAGAATGATTGATCACTAAGGTCACAGAGAAACATTTTTAGGGGAAGGAAATGTTTTCTATATCACGATTGTGGCAGTGGTGCTAAACTACTGGATACTGGATGCTGAGTCAAAACTCACCAAATTGTGCACTCGACACTGGTGATTTTATTATATATACTTCCCCTAAGCTGACAATCATCATCATCATCATAAGGCAGCAACTGGAATTTGATCTGTTTTTTTTTTTTTCACATATTCTAAAGCATCTAGAACGTAAACTTCAGACTGTCAACAGTAAATATTTCCAGTGGATTTTTGTTTGTTTGTTCCTGGTTTTCTTTTTGCTTGTTTGTTTTTTGGCTAAATGTGTTTTTCCCCCAGATTTCCAAATTAATAATATATTATGTAAATAATTAATATTTAATCTTAAATCTTATGGGTTTTAATTTACCATAAATCCTAATAAATTATGTTTGGATTGAGAGTGAGCAAGAAGAGGGCTCCCATTTTCCCTGATCATCTTTCTCTGTCAAGAAATAAGTCCCCTCATGACCAGGCTAATGGAAACAGAGGACAACTCTGCCCTCCCACCTTCTATGTGCTACCCAACACTTGCCAAAACCCTTTCATCTTCTACGCTCATTGCTTGGAGCTTTAGAAAACATCGAGAATTAAAGAGTGTCAGTCAAGGATCACCCCATCTCATGGCCCTCTTATTACCACATAAGCCGCCCCACCCATGGACCTCTCCACTACATCGACCTCCCTACCATATAGACCCCCCACCATACGGACCACTACCACACGGACCTCCCCTCTATGGACTTCCCCCATCTTATGGACCTCTCCGCCCCATGGACCTTCCCACCCCATAGACATCTCTATTCCATGGGCAATCCCTACCATATGGGCCTCCCCGTACCGTGGATCACCCCCACCCCTGAGCCTCCCCACCATACGGATCACCTCCGTCTCACGGGCCTCTTCCCTCCGTGGGCCTCTCCACCCCATGGACCTTCCCATCCCGTGGACCTCTCTGCTCCATGGACAATCTCCATGGCATGGACCTCACCAAACACGGACCACCCCCCACCCTACGAACCCCCTCACCCATGGACCACCCTACTGAATGGCCTTCTAAAGTTTCAATCCGAGTAGAGACTATTTTTTTCTTAACTCTTCATGAGTTTTGCCTTTCCCTTAATGTTCCAAATAGCAACACTTTTTAAAGGCTAATTTCTGGGACAAAACAGTGGTCCAATTTATTACGCTTTATCTTGTGAACACTACCACAGAGAAAGTTCTTTCACAGACACCTATTTAGGAAGATAAGGTTGGGGGTGAGTGGAGAGAGATTTCTCTAATGGAGCAGCAGACAGACGCTTATATAAAAGGGCTCCCGGGGTGTGGGGTCCGCGGTGAACCTCGTGGCCCCAGGCAATGCTTGCTCTGCGTTGGCATCCCCATGGCCTGACGCCACATGGCCCTGGGAACTGAAGCTTCAGGGAGAAGTGAGCAGGTATGGAAGTTCAAACTTATTTCCTTCCACCCAGCCCAAAACAGAGCCTGCGGAACACGGACTAGAGATGGCGGTTTCCCCATCCCGTCCGGATTCCCCGGCAAGTGCATTTCACCCAGCCCGAGCTTTTCATTTCTCATCATCTCATACTTAAGGCAGAAGATTCAATTATCTTCACTTGAAATATAGAAAATCTATGGCCGTGATAAATGATAGAACGAGCCTCGTTCATACAACGATGACTTAATTTTGATTCAGCCTTCGCTGCCTACTCTCTACGTGAAATAACGCCTACTCCTGCAGGAATGGAGAGCCTCTCGGAACACACACTCACAGACACACACACAGATGCGGACTCACTCACTGGCGCCCGTTCATGGAAACACACGCACTACTCACAGATGTGCATACGGACCCCCTCAGATGCACACACGGATGCACACTCACAGAGACTCACGGACTCACACTCACAGACACACAGACGCACACACAGACCGCTGCACATTCACAAACACCCTCAGGCTCGCTCATTAGCAGACACACTCGAAGATACACAGATGCACAGTCGCAAACACACGCATAGGCTCACACTCATTCCCAGACACGCTCACAGACACCACAGGTGCCCAGTCACAGATGCACGCTCACTCGCAAATGCCGTCTCACGGACTCACGCTCAGACTCATGTACACTCACAGACACATGCAGATGCGCACTCACGGACACACTCACAGGTGCACGCCCGCTCCCTAGCGGAAAGCCTGAGGTTTTATAGAGTCCCCTGCACCTTGCTGGAGGCTGTGTGAGGAGAGGGTAGGAGAGCAGGCTCAGGGGCTGACCACCTGGGGTGGCATCCTGCCTCGCCTACTTACTAGCTCTGCCCCTGCCCTGGAGCAAACTTCCTGAGCCCCTGGGCCTCGGTTTTCTCATCTGTCAAGTGGAACAACAGTTGTTAAGAGGAAAGCAGGAGAGAAGCCCACTCCACAGAGCCGGCCCAAGCATGCCTGCAAGCGATCGACTGTGACAGATGCTGAGACAAGGCTCTGAAAACCCCTTGGCAGGGCACACACTGGGTGATTGTCACAGGAAGTCGACCTCAAGACCTGGAGGAAAGCGTGGGCCCCTGCAGGTGCGAGTCCAGGGGCCCTGGACCAGGACGGCCAGGCTGTCCCCTCACTGAGCCCAGCATCACTGTGAGCCAGTCCCCTGTCTCCCCTTCCTCTAACAGGAAAGGCCACGGACGGCGAGCACGGGGCCTTCCACGCGGGGACCAGTTTACCCTCTCCTCCATCCCAGGCCTCAGCGGCGTAGGGCGGAAGGAACAGGACCCCGTGGGGTTTGGCTGGCTGGCCTCCGGAGCCGGGACGGAATACATTTCTGTTGTGTGAAGTCACCCCGTCTGCAGTTCTCGGTGATGACAACCTCGGAAGGAAACGCTCCAGAGGACACCATGTGCTCCCCAGGAGGGCCCTTGCGGGGCAAGAACATGCGGCCCAACCCGAAAGCCAGCGGGAGCTGCCGTGTGTGTAAAATGCATCATAGAGCGGGTGACCCCGGGAAATCACGGCCACCGCGGCTGCCTCTGTTACTGAAGTGGAGGAGGAGCCACGGTGCTGGGTGCCTGCCAAGGTCCGTGGGCGGAGCGCCCTCGGAGCCAGCAGCACTCCCCAAACCCAAGCCCCCAGCCCACCCCCGCCGGCGCAGTAGGAGGGCCAAGGGGCTTCTCGTGGAAGCCGCAGTTGGGCGGTCAGAACCATGCCTCCATGGACGCCCCAACAACCTCAGCTGGGCGCAGGCTGGGCGCAGGCGTCCATGTGCTCTCAATCATCCATTCTCCCGTCTCCAACTCACTCCCCCCTCCTCTCCTCTGTTGCCAAACCCCGTGGCGCTCACACCTCTCTCCTAGGCTGCGTTCTATTAGGTTTTCAGCCCGGGTTACTGTTCTCCAGCCCGGCGACCATGGTGCCTACGCATGCCATCGAACAGATGCAGGCATAAAACCACAAGCTGAGCAGGGACGTCATTACACTTCCAGAGGAGCCCCCCGATGGCCCTGAACGTCCTTGCTCATTGCCGGCCGTGAATCTGTGCCAGCCTCCAGCAGCCGGAACATCTAGCTCGGTCTCCATATGGATTTTGTGTTCACCATGTCCTCTCCCGGCCGGGTCCAGCGCCGCCTGCCCGAGCCCTCGTCGGCACCTGCCGCCTTCCTAAAGATAAAATGGCTTTTCTCTGTGACAGCTGGTTCTGAGATTCAGGTGTGTTGAATCCAATTGCTTATTTCAGGGATGGAAGAGACATGCCACCCAAACCTCCGGCGTGGCCTGGATTCACTAAATCTTTTTCAGGGGCCGTGTTCCCTAAGCGCAGCTATTAATTAGGCAGCCAGTCTGTAGAAGCAACAAGGGAATAATAATTAAATCGCTGGCAGGAGATTCCAATGAACTAACGCAGATGTTAAAGAAGAAATAAAGAAGCAAACAAGTCAAACGGTTTTGTGGAACTAAGCTTTAGAAGGGTTGTGTCATAGTGCTGTAGCCAGTGCCATAGGAGCCTGGTGGCATAGCCTTAGTACTACCTCTCGACTCTGCGGGACTTGGTTTTTCCATCCATACGATGGATACACTCATGGTAACCATCTCAGACCCAAGCTGGGCTAAGAAAGTTGCTTGGACAATAATTGTAAAAAGTTTAGATAACCCAAATGCTCTGATATAGGAATCATAATAATCTCTTAAATCTTTTCAAATTAAAGATAAATCTAAGCGCTGCTCTTAAAATCCCATTAGCAGGAAGGCTGGACCCATAGAAACAGGGGGCGCTGGCAGGAAGAGGGTGTTCAGTGCCTCCGCCCCACCATCGACAATAGCTCATGCACACAATTAAAGTGTTGGTTCGTGACTGGCCATTATTTTACCCCAAGGGACATTGGACAATATCCGAAGACACTTCATTGCCGTTTGCTTTGGAAGAGGGGGCTGCTAGTAGCATGTGCTGGTGGAGGCCAGGGATACTGCTACACACTGTATACAACACATGGGACAGTCCCACCGCACAGATTGACCTGGCTCAAAATGGCGATAGCGCCGTGGTGGAGAAATGGACTAGAATGACCTTAGGTCTCTATAGCCTTCTGTCCTCAGGGGCCTGCTCACTTCTTGGCATGAGGCTATGCTCCTGAGCTGGACCCAGAAACACCAGCCCCATCCCGTACCAGGGAGATAAGACCCTACCCGCCTTTTAGCTTAAGAGACCCCACATTCTTTCAACCTAAGCTATAAACTACAGAGAAATTTCTTGGGAAATATCACATAAGAAGGGGAGCAGAATGAAACACTTTTTCCAGATCTGACTGTCTTCCATCCTGGACTGTGTTCTACCAAGCGACGCCTGCTCTGCAGGTGTGGTGGTACAGTTGCAGGGGAGCAGGGGATTGAAGACAGGAGCCTCTGCGACCCCAACAAGATGGTAGCCAAGGAAGGTTCTGGAATTTTGTAGATGACTTGGAGCATTCTTCACTCAACCTTCATTTGGTAAGCACCAACTATGCATGACCATACATGGTGTTCCCCTCTCAGGGAACTTGCAGTCTAGTGGGGAGAGATCAGAGACCATTCATGCACGCACAGTGAGAGCTACGAGAAACCAAGCTTGGTGAGGGGCCCAAGGGAGGGATGTGTGAGGTCGAGCAGTCCCCTCAGATAGGGTGAGATTCAGTCTGCTGAGGATGGGGGCATCCATCTACGAGGCGAGCCTGAAAGATGGCCCAATGACTCCGGTCACTGGCATGATGTCTACCATTATTCAACTAACCCAGATCTACGTCCCGCCACGGTTGTGCCCACGTCCACGCTGCGTAAAGGGGATGTCCACCCGCAGTACTTCCCAGGCTCCCGCTCCGTGCTGGAGCATCCGAGAACCCAACTGCCAGGGCCTGGTTGGCTTCGCCCCATTTTCAGGACTCAGTCTATGATCAGCCGGCAGCTCGCGACAGGTCACAGCCAGCTTTTTGCAAACAGCGTCTTTTAGTTTGCGGCCTTTCCTGCTCCCCCAAGGCAACACTGTGTCTGGAGCTCATCCAGATCACTTAGCTAGAAAAAACACACAGCCCAAAGAAAAGAGAGGAATTAAAACTTGCAACGAGTTTAAAGAGGCAGCCATCCATGGGGCCGTGCGTGTTTCAAGACAGCTTTATCTCTGCAGTTCACGCCCTTTGGTTGTGAGCAATTTCAAGGTTGATGGCGTAGCAACTGCCAGACATTCTTCCCGGTTGTTGGCGATCACTCCCCGTGTTGTAACAGGGCCGCGCCGTCGCTTTGGGAGGGGGAGAGCCTATGTTGGTCTCCCTCCTCATCAGTTCGAATCAAGCTTTTCCAGGGCCCGGGCCCGGATCCCAGCTGGGAAGCAAACAAGTCCTCCGTGTTGCTGTGCTATTCCGATGCACTGTGCTCTGGTTTCCAGGGAATCCACTAGAACACAGTATTTCCGTTAGAGAGGGAGGGAGAGCCGAAGCCTCCAGAACATCCCCCACCCTGGCCTCCCTGGCTAGAATGCGATAGATTTAGGGCATTTCCTCTTACCCATTCTCTACAGCAAACTTTCCAAGGCCACAGCCAAAAGGCGTCAGTGACCCCAGGCACAGAGAGAGGTGGGTGGGCTCTGGTTCTGTCTCTGCCCCAGTGTGGGTGACCTTACACGAGCTCCCAGCCTCCCCGGTCCCCATTTCCCCATCTGCCGCCCGAAGGTGATGGATGGGGAGGACCCACTACAGGTCCTGGAGCCCTACAGATACATAAAGTCCTTTCCTGATAAACACCAACTCCTCCCTCGATGCTGGCAGCAAGGGACCCTCTACACGTGTGCCTGTCCCCAGGGTTCTTAGCCCAGATTGTTAATGACTGCGCATTTCAAATTTCCAACAGAACCGCCCCTTCGTATTAACCCCAGGCCCACACTGAGTCCCGCTGCGCACACACCACGGACTCAGCTGGCGTATAACATATTGTGATCCACCATTTACTGGGCACTTCCTGTGGACATTGAAGTTTTCTTGGAGAGAAATCCCAGTGGCAGAAATTGTACACATCGAGAAAAAGGTTTCAGGTGACATCAGTGTTGGGGACCGTTTTCTAACATTCTTCTTGTTTTTAATGTTTATTTATTTTTGAGAGAGAGAGGCAGAGAGAGAGAGACAGAGAATCGGAAGCAGGCTCCACACTCATAGCACAGAGACTGATGTGGGGCTCGAACCCACGAACCGTGAGATCATGACCTGAGCCGAAGTCGGACACTTAACTGAGCCACCCAGGCGCCCTTAGGATGGGCCTGAGCGGTTGGGACAAAGAGCAGTTTTAACTTTCTGTCCTACAGCAGACTGGATTTTTTGTAAGAAGACTGGGTTCCGTATTATATCCATATGTTTGTGATATACACACATCTCCACACACACACACACACACACACACACACACACACACACACAACTTGTATATTTCATATACCATCGCACGTATGGCATAGCTGTTGAAAAGAAACAAGACTAGAAGCTCTCTGCCACAGTCCAACAGCTCCGCCATTAGAAATCAGTGATGAGATGGCGCCTCATCCGGGAAGCACATTCAGGGGCCTTTAAACAGGCCTGAAGATTAGTGACAACGGGAAGAAGTCAGAGGCAGCCCTTTCCCACTTATGCAAAGGGCACAAGGAATCGTCTCTTCGGTTTCCCCTTGGAACTTGCAGGGGAGTCAGGAGAAGGTCAGTGGCCGGTGGGCAGCTGGACCCCGGGACCTCAGCGTGGGGTGGGGGGGTCAGCTCCACTGGGGCCCGGCCCCCAGCCCAGTGTGGCCCCCACCCCGAGCTCTCACCTCGGGCTCTCTGCTGCATCCTGTGTGCAGGACTCGGGGTCCCTGGCAGCTTTCAGGGTCCTCATGTGTCCCCTTCTCCCCAAACCGAAGCCTGTTCCCTCTGCCCGTCCTCCAGGCTCTAGTGGGACCTACTCTGGGCGCCTCGTCTACCCCCCGCACTGTGGGTTCCAAGCCTGTCCCTGTCACCAGCTAGCTGGGGACCTCGGACAAACCAATCTGAGCCACATCCCGTCGTGGGAACCAGCAGCCACGTACCGGATCCTCTGACTCGTGCACAACAGCTAACAGACAAGGGCTGACCAGGCGAAGGCAGTTCTGGGGCCCCCGGGAGGTCGGCGAGGAGTCACAGATAACCATCGCCCACATTCATCTACACCTCACTTTTCGAAGGACATCTGTGATCTCTTCCTAATCCTCCTACAAGTTTGTCCCCTGGGTGGGATCACGAGGATTTATCTCCGTATCTTGCATCCGTACCCGACCGTCACTGGAACCAATTGGAAAAGCCCCTTCCCTATTGTTTTTCAAGGACAAAATAGATGCAGAGACGGGCCCGAGCTAGCCTGAAATCCCAAAGGAGATGATAAATATTCGCAAAAGGAATCGATTAATAAGAGAGTGAATCCAAGTGCCCGATACTGGCCTGGCCGTGTTTTATCTTCAAGTTGCTGGGGGTGCGAGGGCTCCTGAATCGATTGGGACGGACCTTGGGGACACTTGGAATTCCAGACGGAGTCTAGACTTCATTGTCCACTTGAGAATATGAAACAGCCTTCCTCCGGGGCCTCCAGCCCAAGTCCATCTATTCCTCTGACATTCACGAAATCCCTTCTGTGCTGGGCATTGGAGACACGAAACACAGGCCCAGATAAAGGCAGGAACTTGGAAAGATAGTGCACTTAATGTCGGGCAACTCTGACCAGCCTATGGGCATTGATTCGTTCGTTCATTCATTCATTCATTCATTCATTCATTCATTCATCGCTGAGTGTCTATGTGCCAAGCATCAGCTCCCCTTCGATTCTGCTGTATTTCTGTCTTTTTCCATAGGACCGATCCTTTCCTAGAATACAGATTAATTGTTTCACATTTTGTGTCTCCTTCACTTGTCCGTGTTTCTCTGCCAGAGTCAGACCCCAGAGTCAGGGACCTTTGTCTGATTCATTCACTGATGTTTCTCACACCCATGGAGTATGGCACGCAGAAGGCGTGGGCAAACATTTCCTAATAAATTAAGGCATTCTCCAAGGCTGGAGCCGCGCACACAGCCTTCAGTGTACCTGGACTACAGGGGCCTCTCCTTCTACTCTGGCCCAGGGGCTTCGGTCCTGAGCTCTGCAGCTCTGCTCAGCCCTTTTGGACCAACAGCGAGGGTAGACTCTTCCTCCCCATGGGGCCGGCTCTGCCCACGGCCTCCTGGGGCCAGCGTCCCCGAAATGCCGGTCTGGAATCAACACTCACGTGCCTACTTGGTGAGTCTTTCTAAACCTCCCCTCAATTCCCGGCCGACTTCCCTGAATGCTTTGAGCCCCCGGAAGAGAGAAGGGCAGGGAGTTGAAGGGAAAGGTAACAGGAAGACCGAGGAGGGGCATTTGTGGGCAGACCTCCCAGTTGCGGGCAGTGAAACGTGGGCTAACAGAGGGCAGGAACACTCCCCCAGGCTCCCGCTCGCGCGCCCGCAAGGAGCCCACCCTCTGTCTCTGGAGGCACGTACAACACGAAGCCACTTTGTCTTCTGTCACCAGCCCCTTGCAGGTGACTTGACTTGTGCCACTGTCCACGTGTCTTTCTTGCTGAGGAGTCAGTGTGCGCCAAGCTCTGGTCAGGGAAGGGAGCTACGGTACATGAGGCACTGATTCTGCTATTCTGACGCTGCAAGTCTAGGAAGGGCCACGGAGGAAAACCGACAGCGACGCCTCGGAGGAAGGCAGGGAATGGAGGCAAGTGATACACGGGCGCCTGGCCGGGAGGGCGGGTCAGGAAGGCCTGGGGAGGACGTGTAGCCGAGCTGCGAGCTGAAGACTGAAGAGAACCGAGCAGGCTGTGAAAAGGCTACTCGTGGTGGAAAGGAAGAGCCCAGGTCTCCGTCTAGGCCAGGGAGCGAGGAGGCCCCCGGAGGCCGGGGGCGCAGGTCGTGAAGGAGGCAGGGGCCCCTCACCGAGGAGCCTGGATCTTACCCTGGGAAGGTCTTCATGTTTAGAGACACATGATCAGATCGGGCTCTGGGAGCGGGAGGCCTGGAGCGGGGATGCCTCGGGAGAAGGAGACCCTGTGTCCTGTCGCCTTCCTGCCCATAAAGAGGAGGGAAAAAATGAGAGACTCTTGGCCTACTTTGAGGACCAGGAGGCACTGGCCACGCCATTCGCCGTGATGTTGCAGGAAAAGAGGAGATGGACAAATATCTTCGGGTCTCCTGCTTCATGGCGTTGAGTGCAATTCATAAAGAATGTTTTTTTAATAATTTATTGTCAATTTGGTTTCCATACAACACCCCATGATAATCCCAACAAGCGCCCTCCTCTGTGCCCATCACCCACTCTCCCCCCTCCTACACCCCCCTCTCCCCTCAGTTTGTTCTTATTCTTTGAGAGTCTCCCATGTTATGTCTTCCTTCCTCTCTGTGGCTTTTTTTTTCCCCTTCCTTCCCCTCTTCCCCTCCCCCCTGGTTCTCTGCTAGGTCTCCCAAAGCCTACCTATGCGTGGGAACATGTGGCCTCTGTCTTTCTCTGCCTGACCTAATGCAGAACAGAAAGAGAAGGAACATTTTTGATAAATGAATAAAGGAAAACATGACGCCTTAGGGACCAGAAGCAGGTACTCGCTCTGGGTGAGTCAGGCACGTCCGACGTCTGAGAGCCAAGAAACGGTCCCGACCCTCTGTGGCCTCTTGAAATGCGTCTCCCCACTTCACTGCCGTGCACACGTATGCGACGCATTTGGAAAACTTTACATGACGCCACCGAATTAATAAAACCCTGTATTTCGTGGACTGATATTTTTACACCTTTGCATTGGCTTAGATTCTTTTTACTTAATGCCATTCAAGTTGTACCTAAAGGTTCTGCTATCAGACCGTCATCCTAAAACCTACCCTTGAGGCCGAGCAAATGGAACACTGTGCCCGCTAAGTCCTCACATGCACCCTGCTCCCTGCCCACCTCATTTCGAATAAAAACAACAAGAAAGTAAAACCACCCTAAGGATGCTTATGTGTAGGGCCTTGCAAATTCCCAGAGTGTCCATCAAATTCTCTCCGAAACTTGGGAGGTTAGACTGTAGTCGTAAACACAGTGGGATGAAATTCCTTTCTTGATATAGCAGGTGCAGAGCCAGGATTGATTTTGGAGCCTGACGCCAAGGGCTGACCAGTGTCTCCAGCGGGCTCGTGGTTCCATTTGGCAGTATAGTCTCTTGTTCCCTTAATCAGTGCATTCTGTGAAATTTGCACTTGATAACACGTGTGCCTGTTTCAACCATTCGTTTCTCCTCCTTCTCTTATCATTTATCATGTAATTTTTAAACCAGAAGGGACATGGGCAAAAGTTGACTTCTCAGTCATGGGCTTCGGGTCCAGCACTCAGAAAAAAATATATTCAGCATCAGAAGGGAAACTCAAAAGCAGCGTGTCTATAATTTGGTTCAAAGAAAGGGTCGGGACCTGGAGCATTTGACTCAAACAGAAAACTCCTCTGGTAGGTTTTCGAGCGTTCTGGGAATTAGGCTGAGGCGAATTGGCTCCCCCATGCTTATCCCGTGTGCAGATGGGCTGGCTGTGGGGGGGAATCAACCCGTCTCAGAGGGGAGCCTCAGGAACCTTGCTCCCATGCAGCCCTCGATCAAAGATGGAGAGGAAAGCTTCATCACTCAAGCACGACAACGTGACATTGCTCATGACGGTTCAGCCTTGACTGCTTGTCAAGGGCCATCTGAAGGCCAACTGGATGGATGGCATTTCCAGAGGTCTCAGGTGTGGGTCGTAATGACAGTGCCAGGGAGCCATGATTCAAAACATTACCTCAGCGTCCTTGAACCTGTTCATGTGTTCGGTGTGTGCTCGGATGACGTGCAATAAAGCACCAGGTGTAACTGGTGTCCGCGGCATGACTCCTGCCGCTACACCGCCCAGTGCAATCACTGCTTTGCCGCGGCTGTGTGACCTTGGGCAAGTTACTTAACCTCCATTTACCTCCGTTTTCTCATCTGTAAAATGGGGACACAGTAGCACCCGCTTCCTAGGTTGCTTTGAGGATTAAATGAGTTGCCGGCAATGTCTGTCACATCGTAAACATGGTCCACATTTGCGATTCTTGGAATGAAGGAAAGATGGGAAGGCATTCGAGTAGTCCTTCATTTTTTTGAAAGTATGTTATTAAAAAAAAAAAAGAAAAAAGGTGGATCCCGATAAGGTGGTAAGGAATCCGGCAGTGAGAGAATAATGCCCACCAGATGAGACGTTTAAGCTGCTTGTGGGCACAGAGAGTTTTCTGGATTCCCCTGAAGACCCTAGCATATTGTGAAGGAGTTAGCACATCAAGAGCCGATGGTGGTCAATCACAGGTGACTGATTGTCCCAAGAAGTCAAGCCTGGGAAAAATCTGCTTTGGAGACATGATTGGGTCTTTGGGCTACGAATCAATTACAATGGTGCGGGGTGGAGGGCCTCACGGGGACAGTGGCTCTCATGCCAGCTCCTGCCTCATGGGCTTTTGCGTTCACCCTCTAACACTCAGCCGTACAATATTCACAGACAACCTCCAACCAGCATCCTATTTTCAGGGTCTGACCCTTGTTTGCCGCCTGTTGGGGAACCACTCCCTCTACTGCTTGTCTCGCTAACACATTCCCATACGTAAGTTTCAGAAATGGCGTCGCTGTCTCTGAGAGCTCTGACAGACCAGTTCAGTTTCTCATGTCGCCGCCTCTCCTACCCCTCCACTTTTCCCTCTTTGCTGATGCTTTCCAGTAGACAGTCACCAATGATGGGATGGGGATTGTGTCTGGCCAAGATGGTGCACTAAATGCAATGTGGGACGTGCAACAGATACCACGTGAATATTTGTTAAATGAATCGAGAGAGCTCTCCAGCCAAAACTCACCAGGAATGAGCGGAGTTGGGTTATGGACTTGTTACGACGAGGGAGAACTTGCACCATGGGGAACTGTAGGGTTTCTCAGAAAGAGACAAGGGGAACCTGGGGAGCTCAGTCAGTTAAGTGTCCGACTTCAGCTCAGGTCATGATCTTGCAGTCTGTGAGTTCGAGCCCCGCATCAGGTTGTGTGTTGACAGCTCAGAGCCTGGAGCCTGCTTCAGATTCTATGTCTCCTTCTCTCTCTGCCCTGCCCCCATTCATGCTCTGTCCCTTCGCTTTCAATAAATAAATAAATAAATAAATAAATAAATAAATAAATAAATAACAGAAAAAAAATTTTTTTAAAAAGGGGATTAGAAAGAACTTACAGGATTTGAGCTTTTGTTAGGTGATTCTGGGGAAGCTTCAAGATAGTTGGACTTAGTTGTGGATTGGATGCTGTTAGGAGGAAGTAATTCTACAATGGGCACCTTAATAAAGCTTATGCGGATGGTAAAAGGGATACAACACAGCTGGTCCTATAATCGTTCAACCTCCGTCGCACCTATCAGCCCGGGCTGGGGACTCTGTGGTCATCTCCATGGTGGGACAACGTTCATGCTGGTGTCTATGGGCAGACATGCTTACGGAGTGGTCTCGTTGGTTCCAGCACCATTGTGGTCACAAAGTAGCCTTCTTTAATGCTGCTGTCCTGGAAGGTTCGTATCCGGCAGGGGGACACCGAGGCCTGGCGGGTCCATCGGGTCACTTCAGGTGCTTGGGGCCGCTTTTCTCATTCTTAGAATAAAGCACCGAAGGTCTGTGCTCTTTCTTGTTCTGTTTCCTCCTCATCTTCGTCCGCAGCGAGCTCCTCCACAGACCTCAGGCCGCTGATGCTGCTTTGAGTTTCTGGATTCTTCCTCCAGGAGAAACTGAGCTACCTACCGGACTCCCTTGGAGGGTGAGCTTACCTTCCACTCCTCTGACCGTTTCCCTCCTCCTTCTGTGTCTACCTTTGGCAGAGCGGAAGCCTGCATCGTTGGTATGAAAGGGTAATTTGGAGAGATTTTCCTTCTGAACAATCTACCTCTTAAGTGATATGACACAGCAGTCACGACTTCAGGTAAAACTGGGCTCTCCCCGAGCAGCCGGGGTGTGCTTTCTGGTGCGGGCACGGCCGGCAAGACCTCCGGAGCTCCGCAGGGCTGCCCGGGCTTTCGCTGCCATTATTTGCTCTCTGTCTCTTTTAGAAGTCACTGAATTAGAGAAAAGTAATTTATTTCTTAAAATTGAGGAGGAAAACAGCTTGCCCTCCGACTGGCTGACGCTGAGTCGAGCAGCTGGCTCCACACCCGGGGCCCCCCAGCCACGCACCGCGATGTCGGGGTGCTGGTGTGACTGGCACAAGGACCCGCTCCCGAGGACAAGCCAAGGCTCTGGAAGGAGCAGAAATCAGAACAGAGGGCAGGCTGCTGACAACAGCGCAGTGCGAACCAGCCCGCGTCTCACGCTATTTTCTCCACCAGCACCTAACGACAGGCACAACCCCTCAGGCAAGTGTCGGCAGGGAGCCAGTGAGTCCGCGCTGGCGTCACCCTGCGGGTGCCACGGAAATGTGTGTGTGTCACCTGGGAGGAGGCTGGAGAGGGTTTCACTGGTGTCCTTCCTCCATGGCAGCCACACGGCCCCACCATCCTGGGCCTCTGGAAGGGGCCCTTCATGGCTCCAAATGACCCGCCTCTCACTGCCCCCTCACTGCCACCAACAAGGATCTCGTAAATGGGCAAGGGAGTTAGGAAGACGCCCCTCGTGGCTCATGAGGAGAGCCCTCATCCGTGTCACCAGGAAGGGCTGTTTGGGATTAGCTAACACTTTGCATGCAAGCCAGGAAAGATGGCTCGGGGAAGGCGGGCCTCCACTCGCTTTAGAAGTGAACTTGAATGTGCTACTTGGAGGCAGGCTCCGTCCTGGAGGTTGGGGCAGTGCAGGCGCATCCTGCTCTCCTCTGGACGGTTTTCAGTGGAATCTCGCTTCTTGGTGAGGGACAAGACATGTGGGGGCGTGCGGACTCCTCCCTCCGCCTGGTTTATTCTCTGTCTAGACTGGGTGAGGCTGGAGAGGCTGGGGAAGCAGGGGAGGCCAAGCAGAGCTGGAGGGAACAGGGGCCCTGCGTGTGTCCTAGGACCCTCTCCTCCCCAGCTCAGGGGTCCAGCAATTCACTAGAAAACTGCATACACCGGCTTCCCAAGGGACTGGAGGCCATGGCCCCAAGGGGGTGTCTGTGGAGGGGGGCCCTGGCCAGGACAGAGAAGGCCACAAACCTGATTGCCTGTACATAAAGAAAGAACTCTGGGGCGCCTGGGGGGCTCAGTCGGTTAAGCGTCCGACTTCAGCTCAGGTCATGATCTCGCGGTTCATGAGTTCGAGCCCCACATGGGGTTCTGTGCTGACAGCTCAGAGCTTGGAGCCTGCTTCGGATTCTGTGTCTCCCTCTCTCTCTCTGCTGCTCGCCCATTCATGCTCTCTGTCTCGGTCTCTATCTCTGTCTCTCTCTCTCAAAAATGAATAAACATTGGAAGAAAGAAATTTTTTAAAAAGTTTTAAAAACTAAAAAGAAAGAGCTGGACCTCCAGTTCCGGCTTTGCCGGGATCGTCCAGAAGGAAAGACAACCGTAGCGATGATCCTACGCCCGTTTGGAATCGAAGTGCATCAGGCACGTTAGTTTAAGGTTGTCCTTTTTCAATTTTCTGAATTTAACAAGCAAGAACAAACTGTTTCCAAAAAGATGTGAATGACCTCACGATCTGCAGGAGAACAGGGCACCCGAACACCAGACCTTGAGAGCCGGAAGTGCTCCTCAAGTGAGAGGCGTGTCGCTCAGAGGCGTGTCTCTGCACAGCAGGGCCCTGCACGCACACTGCAAGGAAAAGATAACATTAATTTATGGAGGTTCCCGCTCTCGAAATTCAGAGCGGCCTGTGTTTCTTTTCAGGCCTTCCAGAAGGTCCTCACTTATTTAGGCTGGAAAACACCTTTGATGTGGCTGATGCCTGACCCAGAGGGGAGGGAAGGGATTTGGCCCTGGCGGCGTACAAGATGAACTTGGGGTGTCGTGAGATAAAGAGGGCTTGAAGTCCCTTGAACCGAACCGTGTGTTGCTCCTTCCAAGGCTCTTAACACCCGCTACTCCTTTCAAATGTAAAAGGTGGGATTTCCCCCTCACGCAGAAGCTGGCTGGGTGCTTCTGTCTTAGTATCAAACCGTTTGGTGCTGAACTTCACAGAAAACAAAACAAACAAAGCCGCTTTCTGTAATTAGATGGGACTCGCCTCTAGGCTCCTGCTGGCCCCTCCAGGGGTGGGTGCTTTTTGAGAGCTTCTACTCATGGAATCGGCTGTAGCAAAATATCCTGGTTTCCGTAAGCACAGAGCAGTCGGTTACATAGAGGCAAACTAACGCACACCTCATTCATATGTCTTATCGATTTTTATTATCTGGTAAAATACATACCAGTTCATATGTTGTATCTGATTTTTACTACACTGATAGGGTGCTTAGGAAAACGAAAATGATGATGCCAGCTCTGTGACCTATGATACTCAAGCACAACAGGGTGTTTTTTTCTTCATTTGTTTTTTAAATCTTTCTTTTGAAGTTTATTGATTTATTTTGAGGGGGAAGGGAGAGTGAGAGCGGGGAGAGGCAGAGAGAGAGTTAGAGAGAGAATCCCAAGGAGGCTCACACTGTCAGCGCAGAGCCCAACGCGAGACTCGAAGTACCAACTGCAAGATCATGACCTGAGCCGAAATCAAGAGTCAGACGCTCAACCAACTGAGCCTCCCAGGCCCCCCACGACGGGATGTTTTAAGTGAAATGGACATTTCAGTAACCTAGGATGTACCCTCTAAGGTTCTATTCTGTTTTGATTTTTTTTAACATTTATTTATTTTTGAGAGACATAGAGACAGAGTATGAGCAGGGGAAGGGCAGAGAGAGAGGGAGACACAGAATCTGAAGCAGGCTCCAGGCTCTGAGCCGCCAGCACAGAGCCCGACGCGGGGCTCGAACTCACAGACGGTGAGATCATGACCTGAGCCGAAGTCAGCCGCTCAACCGACTGAGCCGCCCAGGTGCCCCTGTTTTGATTTTTGACTTGGAGACAGGCCTTTGAATTCTTAAGGGAGCCCCCAGCCCCGGTCCTGCCTACATCAGTGTGGCTGACCTCATGCGCTTTTCAGGAAAGAGTTACCCCTCCGTTATTTGGTTCACAACCATCTTCATTACTGACACACAACAGGCCCCGGGGGAGAAATCCACATCTTTTTCATAAAAAACAGTCCACAAAGTCAAGACGAAAGGACTCTAGATTTGTGCCCTAACCATCCACTCAAGCAAAACAAAGCATCCTCATTAAATAAGTCCCTTGAGATCATTAAAAAAAAAAAAAAAAAAAAGCATTAAACACTAAAAATGTATGACGCTAAGCAAAACCAAACAAAAAACAGACATTCGGAGCAAAAGTGCACAATCATCTCAAGAGTCTCTCTCTGTTCAAAATGGGAAAATAGGACTTCAGACAAGTGTGCATCATAGAACTGGGAGAACGTTCCTGGGGAGTTCCGTGCAAGATGGACGCCCCTTGTGAGAACCGCAGGTTGCTCTCGTTAATACTCATCAAAGGTAGGTTCGGCTCAACAAGAGGAGGTTCAGCCTTGTCCGGAAGGTGGCATGTTTGAATAGGATCAGATAGTTTACGTGGAATGGCCAACTCCCAATCCAACGGCATTGCTCTGGAATGAAGACTCGAACCCGAGAGTCCCAGCCAGCAGGGCCAGGCTCTGGGCGGTCTTCCAGACCAACGGTCCATTGCTCATGGTTGCAAAGACTTGGAAGTTGGATCCAAAACAGGGATATGTGTGTGTGTGTGTGTGTGTGTGTGTGTGTGTGTGTGTGTGTGAAAGTGAGACAGAGACAGAGACAGAGGCGGGTGTGGGTGGGGGGCTGCCTGTTGACTGTTGACTCTTCCACCTCCCATTAGACTCAATTATTTACGTTCTTAGGCAGATTCTCCTGAACGACTTCCCCGGGGCCCCACTCAGCACCCTCTGCAGACCGAGCCCGTCATGGGTGCCCGGCTCACTCGGCGCCCACGGCGTTTGCAGGCATCAGGCCGGATCTGAAGACGCAGTGGGAAGGAAACTGAACCTTTGTTCCCGGAGGGTCCAAAGCCTGCAGACTGAAACCTGCTCGGATACCTAGAATTTTCTGAATTAGATGCTTGACAAATCAGACACCTTTTGCTATAAAGTTTAAGAGGAAAAACTCTGACGTTCTTGTCATGGCGTTTAATTCAAGACTTGATAGAATACTGTTGTTGGTCTTATTTTGTCCCAAACCTGGGCTTCGGAGGTTGTAACCATTACTCCTCTGCTCTGCGCTGCTTGTGAAGACCTTGTTTCGGGGGGCAAATTCCTATTGTGTCTGCCGAGTCACTCTGGGCTCCTGGGTCCAGGGGCTGTCCCTGGTGGTGGGCTACCTGGCCCTGGGGTGATTAAACAGAGGAATAGTGCCTCCTGAGTATAAACCTTAGAGGTCTGAGATAATTAGGACTGTGGGCTCTGGATGGTGTTATTTGCATATGAAAAGCACGCTCAGGGGAGACATTTGCTACTTCTAAGAATTAGGCAGCCTTGGGAGAGGCGGTCTGTCCCTGGCAAGGCCCCCCTGCTATCATAAAGTACAATAAAAACAGTACTACAGCTCAGATAGGAATGTGTGGGAGCTTCAAGAAGAATCGGCAGCAAGACTTTACGGGATTTTTCCAGTAGGACTTGATATTGAAGTTGGGGCTCAAAGGCTGAGTCGGCCTCAAAGGCAAACAGCAGGAGGAAGAGAATTCTAGATGTAGGGAACAGCTTATCGGATTTCTGGAGCAGACAGGAGCCGGCACCGAGGTTTTGTGGAGGGGCCGCAGGCCGGTGGCTCCTGGGAGACTTCCAGCCAGCAACAGCTCGTTGCGTGTTTATCTGCTTATGTCATTTTTTTGCTTGTCTCTAAAACTTTTACTCAAGGACAAAGCGCCTGCTGAGAAGTGAGCAGATCCTACGTGTATGCCTCACAAGCCTCTACACGGCGTCCTTACCCAGGCGGCCGCCACCCCAGGTCAAGATACTCAACATGGCCGGCACCCCAAAAGTTGCCCAGGCATCCCCGCCATGACTTACTCTCCCTGAAGACCACCATTCGCTGCCTCCCAGACGATCCTTTTGTTTTTCACTTGTATTTTTTTTTTTTTATTGGTACAAATTGGTTCCTGCACCTTGCGGACTTTGTGTCGGATTTTGTCATCCAGTGTTCTGTGTGAGCCTGGAGCAGTGACTTCTCTGCTTCGCTGTTTCAGATTATACTGCATGAGTTCATCCAATTGGCTGCTGGTGGACTCTGGCACATATAAGGCTGCTATGAACAGTCCTCGATACGTCTTCTGTGCATCTAGCTTCTCATTTCTGCTGTGTTGATTTCCCTCCGGTTCAGGTGTCTCTGGGTCACGGGGCATGCCCAGATAGGTGCCCTACCTACTTTTGAAACATGTTCTCAGGGAGCCAGGGTTCAAATTCCTGTGACAATTTCCACTCCCACCACCGGTATCTGGGGAAAGGTGTAGGTCCCCACATCTCTGCCAACACTCAGTATTGTCTCATGGGCTCATTTTTAATTTTAGTCACTTCAGGGGAGCATGGTATACCAATTGTGGGTCTATTGTCCATTTTCCCAATTGAATTTCGTAGCTGCTCAATGGTCATTCAGATGTCTGTCACCCCTTTATAAATGCCTGTGCAAGACTTGTGCTCAATAACTTGAGTTATTGGTCTTTGGCTTATTACTTTGTAAGATTTCTTTATATATTCTGGATCATAGTCTTTCAAACACCTTCTCCCTGTGTCTTTCTTCACTGCTCTCTCACTGGTGTCTTTCGGAAATAAAACTTCTTAATCTTTACTTACTAAATCTATGTAATGGTTAGTATTTACAGGATCCTGTTTGGAAACTTTGCCTGCCCTGAATACAGGTATTTCCCTGTATTGTTTCCCACAGTTTATTATTTTACCTTTCACATTTAGGTCATTGAACCATATGTAATTTTTTTTCTATAAGGTTTGATTTAGAAGTCAGGTTTCATTTACTTCCATATGGAAATATTGAAATACTTTCAATAGTCTTATTGAAAAGACTATTCTTTCCCTGACCATATTTCATGGTCGCCTTTGTCAGAAGGCAAGTGTGTCCACACCGGTGGGCCCGTCTCTGCCCTCTCCAGTCTGGTCCATTATACCACAATATCTGCATTACTCCAGCTTTGAAATAGCTCTCACCATGGAGTTTGTTGTGGTTTGCTCTTCCTGAAGATGACTTTGGCTGGGATCAGCCCTTTGTACTTGTTTCTCAGGTACTACCAACAGCTTAACACACACACACACACACACACACACACACACACACACACACACCAATAAAATACTCATATTAGCTTTCAAGCATACACAGAACATTTACAGGAGTTGGTCATATATAGAATCATAAGGCACGTTTCAATAAATTTCCAAGGAGGAATCCAAAACGTGTTTGCTGATGACTTTGGAAGAAGACTGGACTATAACAACAAAAATATTACTAGAAAATTTCTCATGTCTGTAATTTGAGCAATGCTCTAGGACATAATCCACAAATCAAAGAAGAAATCAAAGTGGAAATTGGAAATAATTTTCCCCTTTTTAAAAAAAAATTAAATTTTTAGAGAGAGAGAAAGAGAGAGCACAAGCACGGAGGGGTAGAGGGAGAGGGAGAGAGAGAGTCTTAAGCAGGCTCAACACTTAGCACAGAACCAGCTTGATCCCACAACCCTGGGATCATGACCTGAACTGAAATCAAGAGTTAGACAAGAGAGCCTTGGTGGCTTAGTAGGTTAAGCAGTTGATTCTTGATTTCAGCTCAGGTCATGATCTCGTGGTTTGTGAGATGGAGCCCCACCTTGGGCTCTGCACTATTAGCACAGAGCCTGCTGGTACTCTCTCTCTTCCTCTCTGCCTGCCTCTCTCTCTCTAAATAAATTAAACATTGAAAAGAAAAAGTCGACGTTCAGCCGACTCAGCCACCCACACATCCCATTTTTTAGAAAATGGTATTAAATACATAACACATCAAAGACTTAAGAAATGTATAAAAAGCTATATGTAGAGGAAAATCTATAGGCTTAAATGCATGGTTTGGACTAAAATCAGATGAAGCTCAGTGACGTGATGATCCGTTTCAAGGTGTTAAAAACTGAACAAATTAAGTGCCCAAATGTAGGGGCAAATTATTATTTAGATAAGGTAAGATAATATGAGAACATAGATCAATAAAATAGACTCACAAGAGCAAAAGTTGACTCATTTTAAAATAATAAAAATTAATTTCTGGCAATAAAATTAAGAAAAATAAAGAATTTGTGAGAGCAAACCTATTAGCTTTAGGAAACCCAGATGCTTCGATATCAAACTCTGACCAGTATTTAGCAAAAAGTAAAATTAAAGAACAATTCTTGAACATAATGTGGAAGTCCTAAATAAAATATCAGTAAATAAATGAAAATGATGTATTAAAAGCTCACAACAAAGTTTGCTTGAATTCAAGAATGCTAGGTTAATTTAGCCTAAGAAAATGTGCTTGGCAGATTTAACAAAATTAACTGAATACAGCAAAAAAACACGAATGATCACGTCTGTAGTTGCCGAAAAAACTTGGTAAAAATCAATATATGTTTGTGATAAAACTATCAGCATTGTAAAAATAGAAGAACACACTAAATTCTACTCCTGAAAAAATATCACACTATATGTCAACTAACTAGAATTTAAATTAAATGTCAAAAAGTAGAATAAAATAAAAATAGAAGAACGTTTCCTTAACTTGATAAAAATTTATCTACGACAAGCCTCCAGCAAACACCCATTCTTTGGGTCAAAATACCAAAAGATGTATCCCTTCAATAAGAAACAGAACAATCATGTTCACCACACCATGTCTATTAAATATTTTATTATAATTCTAACAAGTTAAATAAAAAACAAGGAAATAAATATAAGGTTTGAAGAAGAAGAAATAAGCTGTCATTTTAATTATTCAGAGATGATGTGCTTTTATAAACAGAGAATCTAAAAGGATCTATAGAAAAATAGTGTTAAAATAAGTAAACAAACTTAGTCAGTTTGCTGGATACTATACCAACAGCAGATGAAGAGAAATTTTTTAAGGTATTATTTACAATAGTCTACAAAACAAGACCTCAAGGCAGAAAACCCCAAAACTGCTACTGGGAAAAAAAAAAGGAAAGAAAGAAAGAAAAAATTTAAATAAATATAAGGCTATATCTTTTTATCCATTAAAAGATTTCACATAGTATGATGTCAGTTCTCCTCCCAAAATCTAAGAACTTGATGTAATTATAATGAAAAGTAAATAAAGAGGTATTTTATTATTTATTTATCCTGCTGAAATTTTGACAGGGATTCTACAAACTTTATAAATCAGTTTGGAGAGAAGTAACATGCAAGCGATATTTAATTTCCTGTCCCATGATATAGTTCACATTCGTATACAGTTACCTTTAATTCCTTTCAGCAAATGTTTTTGGAGGTTTTAGTAGACAGTTCCTCCACATACTTGTTAAACTGGTACCTAGATGTTTTCACCTCTGTCTACCTTATTTTAAATGCTATTGTGTATATTTTTTTCTAGATGTGCCTAGAAGAATATGAAAAGTTGAATTGGTAACAAAATTACTCATACCTGGTCAATGAAGAAATTCTTTAACATCTGAAAAAAATTGCTAAAAATTTTCTTTTGGGCTGGCAAAAAAAAATTACGCAAAATTTGTTTCATTCTATTTATAATTATTATTGCTATCACTATTGCTATTATTCCTATTTATAAAAATTAGATCTGTAAAACTGAACTTGGCAGAAATAATGGCCACAAACAGTAACTCTCGAACGACAGAAGTCTAACTGGGCAAATTTCATACGGACGATCAATTCTTGATGGATTGAACCTTCAACATAAAATTTTCACAGAATAAAACCTATCCCAGCATAAATAGTTTTACTAAAAAAAATTGTCCGGTTTAATAAAAAGGCAACATGTAATTGGAAAAACTCATAAACTGCACCGCATACAGATTTGATCAAGGCGGAGGAGGTGAGCTCTAGGGACACTTGAGCACTTAGATGGCTTTAGTGTTGGCATGGCCCTGGTAGGAGCACTTTGCCCTGACCGTGACAGTCCAGATATCCCTAAGAAGAAAGCCTTGGGTTGGAAGTGTCTATAATCTCCTGCCTGCAGCCATCGCTGATTCCATAAAGAACCCGCAGCCACAAGCCGGTCACCAGAGAAGTAGAGACGTCGACCTTATTCTGCAATAGGGAAATCCATCGCAACTCGGACTCAAATGAGGTGCAGCTTTGATGGTCAAATGCATTCACGGAGCAGAGAGGAAATCAGAGAATAGAACACAAGACCGTGGGTTCCCAGAGGGGGTCTAAAATGAGCCAGCACGGACGGATGATTAATGGCCTCATCAATGACCACCAGCCAAGCCAAGGAATTGTGGGCCGAGGACCCTCCTGGGGACCCGGCACTGGCCATCACCGCCACGTGGACAGAAGCTTCCTTGGTTAATTGAATGTTCACAGGAGCTCCTGACCCCTGCTGGGATGTTCATTAGTTGTGCTGGGGCGGAGAGGAGGGCGGTCAGCCGTTTGTTCACGCAGCAGGTGGAAACAGCACCTCGGCATTGGAAAATCACTGCATGCGAACAGCCGTGCCCCTAAAACTTCGAGGAGATCACAGGAGGTCACCCTGAAAAGAACAGGTTTTGTCAAGACAGCTCTCTGCTCTGCAGGGGAGGAAGGAGCAAAACCTTACAGGTGGAATTGTCTGAGTCCCTCGCCTCACCGGTGAGTGGGAGCAGGGACCAGACACAGCCAGGGTCCCTCCTCCTTGTCCATCCCGACGCCTCAGAATCCTGGGATTCCAAGGGCGAGAGTTCCTGCATCAACCATGCACTTTCAGTAAACCGAATAAACACACAAGCACTCACACATACACACGGGCTGTATTTGTCAACTATACGGATGCTACTGTGATTAATAAAATACAAACACATTTCAAGGGTTACTGAAAATCTTTTATCATAATGTATTCCCTGCATTAGTGTTTATTAAAAGGACAACCATCCCATGAATTCCCCCCAAATGGGTGATATTACGAAAAGGGTCTACTGGGAAGGTTCAGAAGCCACTGCCCTGCGCGATGCTTCTAACCCTTACACATTGCTGGCATCCCATTCGGAAAGAAACCAGACAGAGCTGGGTGGGAAGCAAGAATATTTGAGAATCCCTTTGTTTTCTGAGTCTGTGGATTTTGTTCACTAGCCCATCTCTACGGTAAACAGCGAATGGGCGACACCTCTTCCTGAAAGGTAGCAATTGCTAGTTGACTTGTAACCACTAGTATTGTACCTGTAGATTAGCGTGTAAATGAGCACGAAGATGTGCTAGAGAAAGCGTTCTATTAGGAAGGAAGTCTGGAACTCCGAGTATTCAAATGCTTTCTCGGATCACAAATTACTTTAAATGCGTCTTTAAAATAGACCAAACAAAAGAACAAATTCATAGGTGTTTTAAGCATTTGCCATTTAGACCTGCTTGTCTCCTACTACAACCAGAAGGACAACCGTGTCCAGATAGAATGTCATCTGTATTTTTAGCCAACAACATTGAGCTCTATGGAATGACATAATATCCTTGGGTTGCGCAGTCTTAGATCGGGGGCGGGGGGGGGGACCGGGGGGGATGTATTCTAGCTGAGACCATCCCCAGACAAGTTTACGACTGGGAACATAACCTTTAAGTCAGCCAGGAACCACGGCATGAGAATCTGCTGCTTCTTAATAGAATTCCTAATGTTTCTGAAGTCAGGGCCAGGCAGACAATGGAGGTAGCAATTTGTTCCTCTTGCTGAAGCAGCAGTGTGGAGCCATGATATGAATGAACCATCACACAAAGTCACAAGGATTTCTGTAGAATCCATTCTCTCTCTGCCATGGACCCTATACTTGCGCAAATTCCACTCTGTGAAACCTAACTGCAGGCTTCGTATGTCTTTGAAAGTATCAGATTCGCCGGGGAGACAGACTTTGAGACAGGGAGTGTGCGCAGTGGTTTTGGAGACCAGGCCTGGGAGGGTGAGGGACGTGGGACTGTGCAGAGGGAGAAGGTGAGCTGTGGGTATCTGTTGGGAGCCGTTTTGGGCTCGCAGGTTGAGACCCCTCTCTGTGTGGAAAAGGTTGAAGCAAAGCTCCCGCCAGCCAAACTGGCGCCTAACCTTACCTCCTTCTAAATAATCTTTCAGGCCTGGATTTCTTGAACTGCTCTCGTTGGCCTAAGGGATATAATGCTCTTTGGGTTTATGGCTTATGGAAAAAGGGACCTGGTCTTGATGGATAAAATCTGAATGAGAGTAACCTGGTCAGAAGTAACCTCAAGTTGCTTCTTGGGGATAGGTTACACAAATTGATCATCCAGAATAGCAGTTATGAGTTGGCTAGAAATCAGCAGGCATTAGGCCCCAAGACTCCTTGAACCAAACTAGATTTTCCCTGCAGGTATCGCATTGTGCTAATCATCCCCTCAGCCCCACCATAAAAGCTCAAGGCACATCTCCGTAAAGCTTCTCTCTGTATTTGGTTAACAGACAGATGGGAGAGTTTGTAAAGAGATTTAGGACCTTCTCCAGAGGTTAGTTTAGCCCAAAAGTTAGAAGCACTGTTTACAGATAAGGCAAATAGTAGCCAAACAAAAGTAGCTAACATATATCTTCACTGATTAACAACAAATATTGAGCACCTTCCTGAGGTTGACATTTCACGAATCCTTTTGCTATTCGCATCCCCACACTCCCTTATAATAAAAAGGCAATAACGAAATACTTTTACAGAAACTGCTGTTTGTATAAAGAACAGATAGACATGAGCCCCTACGACATAGGCTCACTCACGCACAAAGGAAAAGAACTTAGACAAACGTTAGAGATCATGTCTCTACCAAGCAAATAATACCTCCTCCATTATGGTTAAAGATTATAGATAGAATGATCTATAGATGGTCAACACAGGCAACAGTGCATGTGCCCTCTGTTTACTGAGGGCTACAACAACCCTGCTCTCTTCTTAAACATCTTGTTATTTTCTCTGCTATGAGCCTACCTAACTCTGCCCCCAAAACTGTGCGTGGTCTATTGTTTGGAACAGAGTCATAAAAATGATTCCTGCCTAATCTAAGATAAGACTGTCTCCTTCTAGGTCTGGGGGATTCACAAATATGCCAACCTAAGAAATATTGTTAAAAATACCTTGTCACTGATGTAATGTCACTCGCTACCTTTAAAAATAAAGACACTGAGACTAGCAGGTCGGAGATGCCAGAATTGCCAGGGCTGCCTGCTTGGTCATCAGACTCCATCTCTCTCGTGGCTCTCTCACTTCATTTCGCCTGACCATCCGTCCTTCGTGGACCCCTAGATTCGCCGGAACAAGGACCCTGGCAGGTATCACCATCATAGAGGCCTCGACTGTTTTTCAGGAAGCGCGGGAGCGGGAATGGTCCCTGGGAGAGGTCCCTCTGCCTGGCGATGATTAAGAAGCCACCTACAGATAACCCCAAAGCTGCTCCCGCCACGGGGCTTGTCAGCAGCTGAATCAAAGACCAAGAGCAAGCCAAGCAGAGCCTGTGAGAACGAGCTATACTAGTGACATTACTGTGATGCGAACAGCTCCATTTTAGTGAGAACGGGCCCGTGTCAGGCACCAAGCCTGGTGCTCCGCAGTTGTTATCCCCACAAGCGTTCTGGAAGGTAGGCGTCCTCCCACGGCTGCTGTAAAAAAGGACAAGTGAGGGGTTTCACACACAGAACTGTATCATCTCACTGTCCTGGGGGCCAGAACTCCAAAATCAAAGTGTCAGCACCACCGGCTCCTTCTGAGGACTCAGAGGGAGAAGTCCTCCACACCTCTCTCCCGCTTCTGCTGATATCTGGCAGTCCTCGGTGGTTCTTGCCTGGTAGACACATCACTCCAGTGTCTTATCTGCTGTCAGACGGTGTTCTCTGCTGTGTCTGTGTCCCGACCTCCTCGTCGTGTGAAGACACCAGGCATATGGGATTAGGGCCCACCCTACTCCAGCCTGACCTCAGCTTAGCTTAGCTGACTACATCTGCAATGACCCTATTTCCAATGAAGTCCACATTCTGAGGTCCTGGGGGTTAGGGCCTACACATGCGAGTTTGGAGGTGACACAACTCAACCCGTAGTTGAGTAAGTGTCCATTGTTATTGCCATTTTATATAAAGAACTTGGCACAAGTAGCCAGGGTTCATTCAGGAATATAGACACTACATCAGCTATTTTAACGGAGACAATTTCATATACAGAATGAGTTCAGAGGGTATTTGTCACTGAAAAGGTACAAGAAGAGTCTATCACGGAGAAGGAATCATGGAGCACATGCTGGAAGCAGATGCTTCCCTTGGGGTGGGGGAACCAAGGACACCGTGTAAAGACTGTTAGAGTTTAGAAACTCGGATGAGGGTGTGGAGAACTTGAGCCCAGGGGTGTGCAGAGCTCTGGAGCTTTGAAGGTGGGGCCCAGTGACACTGACGCTTAAACTTTAGTAGTGGGGTGCTTCTATCTCTGAAGGGTGCACTGGGTCTGGTTTGGGGAATGTGGGTAAAAACTGGAAACGGGAACCAACAGGCACAGCCACGGCGAAGGCCTTTCGCCAGAATGGACAAGCCAGGAGGACTGATCCCCTCATCCTGCAGCCTTGAGGTCTCCCCCCAGCATCCTCTTTGGCCATCCTCCGCGAGGGGTGACTAGAACAGCAGGGGTGTAGTTTGCAGAGCCCTGGCCTGCCATGTCCAGAGGGTGAGCCAGCAGCTCAATCACCAACCCACCGAGATTCCGGAAATCTCAGCACGCAGCGAGGCGCTAGGGTCTACGCCCAGGTCTGAGCCCCTTCCAAACTCAGAGCTTGGCCATTTGATACACTTCCCCTCAAGACAGATATTTAAGAATGGGTAAACGAAGGGCTCCCGAGTGGCTCAATTGGTTAAGCGTCCGACTCTTGATATCGGCTCAGGTCACGATCTTGTGGTTCTGGGCTCTGCACTGACAGCAGAGATCCTTCTTGGGATTCTCTCTCTCTCTCTCTCTCTCTCTCTCTCTCTCTCTGCCCCTCCCTCGCTCTCTCACTCTCTCTCTCTGAAAATAAATAAAAAGTAAAAAGAATGGGGTGCCTGGGTGGCTCAGTTGATTGGGCGTCCGAATTCGGCTCAGGTCATGATCTCACGGCTTGTGGGTTCCAGCCCCGCGTCGGGCTCTGGGCTGACAGCTCAGAGCCTGGAGCCTGCTTCCGATTCTGT
Source organism: Paguma larvata (assembly GCA_030068075.1). Taxonomy (NCBI): domain Eukaryota; kingdom Metazoa; phylum Chordata; class Mammalia; order Carnivora; family Viverridae; genus Paguma; species Paguma larvata. Next base: position 3,786,208 of record CM057826.1, read on the forward strand.
GTTTCCCTCTTTCTCTCTGCCCCTCCCCTGCTCGTGCTCTGTCTCTCTTTCCTACAAAAATAAATAAGCATTTAAAATTTTTTTAAAAAGCAAGAAAAAGAAAAAGAAAAAAGAATGGGTAGATTAATTAAATTAATTAAATCATAATCCAAGAACTAATGCTGGAAGCACAGCAATTTATTAATCAGAAAAGCAAAGCCATTTTCTCAGTGACCAGGCTCTTTAGCCAACCTTGAATCACAAGCAAAGAGTAGACTGCGCTCCCTCACACAGACTATTTTCAATGGCAGGGCTGAGTGGAGGAAATGTCGTAACAGAAGAATAGCAGCTAGAACTCTACTGGCCTCCAGAACTACGAGGGCCACATGGGGCATAGAACCTTAGCGAAGTCAATTAGCTGTTCTCAGTGAAATACAGATCAGAAAAATAGGATTTAGATTGCAACACGTTAAGTTAAAAATTGAGAAGAAAGTGAAAGGTTCGTGTGATAGGACATAAGACCCAACTAAATAAGCCAACTATTTAGTGAGAGCACACCAGCATTCCAAAAAGAAAGCGGAGCTTCTGAATGGTACCAACACAGGTATCTTGCTAGGGCGGCCTTACCTCTGGTCTGTTAGCAGATGTTTTCTTGAAATATTTAAGCTGAATGTTTGTAAATCAAACATATTTTGCTTACGCTTCTGTTCTGTTGCCTGGGCTCTCTAGTTTATAATAAATGAACTAGTAATAACACTGTCCTTAATGTCTATGCAAGTGTGAATTCAAAGAAACACCATAATTATTTTCTCCTTCTGTATTAGCGACTTTAAAACAGGGGCTTTGTGTGACTGCCACCCTCTCCCATTGTTTTCTGCATGTTATAAGTCTTGGAGACACTCGAGCCTTCTTTTCTGACTTTGTAGGACCATGACAGAGTCTATCTGGGAACTGCCCATTTATAATAACTAAACCACAAGAGCGAGACAGCACTATCTTTGCACAAAGGAAGAGACGAGAGGCACTAACAGAGGCTGGCGAGGGGGAGAACACTCTGCTTGATTTCCTGCCTTCTGAATGTGGTGAACTCTCCAACTCCAGCTTGGTTCCATCTCAAGACAAACCCAGACCATCAACTACTCATGTTCTTCCATCAGGATCCATAAACCCAGACTCCACTGGGATCATCGCTGGGCTCCCGACTCCATCGCCCTCCTCCCCAAGGAGCACAGCCCTGCACCCTTCCCTCCCCCCCAACTGCATGCAGACCCAGTACTCAGAGCACACTTGAGAAGAAGGGATATTGGCTTCAGAGTCGGGCAGAACATGTCTCAGAGTCCCGCTCTGTCACGTTCTCCCTGAGGCCTCCCTTTGCTGTGTTCATCTACAGAGAGAGCATTTCATCATGCTAGCCTTGTAGGGTTTTCGGTTAACTGGAGGGCTCTGATTGAATGAGGCTGTATGGAGATGCGCAGGTACAGCAAGTGTTGAACAAAGGACCCCTCTATTCCGCTTCATGATCCTGCATCATGCCTGTCGTGACTTGGGTTCCTGGTCCAGCGACGACTCACATGGACAGAGAGGAGGAGCCCTTCAGACAATTAGCTGCCACCTCTCTGTCTTCTGAGCTTCCTTTGAGACACTGAAGGAAATTTTGGTATAAAATCCAGGTATACTAGGGCTCCTGGGTGGCTCAGCCAGTTGAACATCCGACTCTTGGTTTTGGCTCAGGTCGTGATCTCACAGTTCATGGGTTTGAGCCCTGTGTCCAGCTCTGCACTGACAGTGCAGAGCCTGCTTGGGATTCTCTCTCTCTGCCCCTCCCCCACTTGTGTGCATACTTTCTCTCCCTATCAAGATAGATAGATAGATAGATAGATAGACAGACAGACAGACAGACAGGTAAAAGCCAGGTCTATTTGCACAAGCCATGTTGGTAAACACAGACATGTGAACTCTGATTCAGCAGCTTTAAAGTCGTATCATGTAAGCACCAGAGAAAACTGTGGTGACCACCTGCACCAGGGTCCTTGCCTCTCATCTGGGGAAAGCAACTCCCTCTGACAAAACCATGAGCACGTTTCTCAGTCCACGCAGGCCGTTTTCACACCAGAGCAGAGCTGGGAGGGTTGTGAACAACACAAGTGTATTTCTCACAGTTCCAGAGGCTGAGGGTCTGGCGGTCTGGGGTCAGGCGATGTCCCTCTTCTGGCTGCAGACTTCACTGTCCACATGTGGTGGGAGGAGCAGAGAGAGAGTCATGTCTTCTGTGATCAGGACGCTAATCCCATTTGTAAGGGCCCCACCCTCATGACCCGATCACCTCCCAAAGGCCCTGCCTCCTGACAGTACTCCTACTAGCACATCGGAATTAGGGGGTAAACATAGGAATTTAAGGGAGACACAGTCAATCTATTGCACCATGAGCTGGGCAAGTGCTGCACATACACGATCTTTAGTCTGTCATTTTCCGTGGCTGGACGCTTATCTTGCCTGATGTTTCTGGTCATCTAACAGAGGATCAGGAGGCTAATCCTATGCGCATCGGCTGCCTGACTGCAAAACAGACAGCCAGACAAACGCATGCATGCATACACACAAGCCTACATACGTGTACATACCTTCATGTGCATGCAGACACATACGCACATGCATGCATGTCAGACATTCACACAGAGACACGCCTGTGTCAGATGTAAGCCTGGGTGGGCAGCTGACCCTGTAGACTTCCCTCCTGGCAAGAGAGCCTTGTAATGTGGCTCCTAGTGGGTTTGGGTCTACACAGGGTCCCCTTGCCAGCCAATATCAGGGACCTGGGATTAACGTCCTCTCTGACAGTGAGTAGTTTCAGGAGAAAGAAGTCAATCCAAGGAAGAGAAAGAAAGGCCGGAAGAATGGATGTTGCAACCTGGTAGCTGAGCCAGCCTCGGGGTTTACAGGTGAAAGGGTCGCCAAGCTCCCCGTCAATGCTGGAGAATGAGGTTTGGGAACATTCGTCTGTCTGAGAGCTAATGGTTTCCATGAATTTTTCTCCCGGTGGCCTGGGAAATATAAGAGAATAAAGAGATAAGACTAGTCGATAGGGAGAAAGTTGACAGACTATGAAAGCCCCAAGCCTCTTATTTCTCCCAGATTAAGTAGGAAAATAGTCAATCACCAGGGTGCAGACAAATGAACACAGGTCAGAACGCTGACATTCCGGGAAATCAGATGCGGGATGGCTGCAACCAAGGGCTCTGTATGGATTGACGGATTAAAATTGCTCCCTGTGGGCACACTTTTGCCGCCTTGTATACATCCTGGAAATCGATGACGCTCTATCCACTCACCAGGCCGTCTGTGAGCATAATTAATTAATCAGGGCATTAGGCTACTGGAATGAAATCTGCTTTTCATGACTTGTGCTCTTAAAAAAATTACGACTCAAAGTTGTTAATCATAAAGAGTTTTAAGGTGACTGTTCTATGTAAGCTGAAGAAAATTCGTTTCATTTATTTGATGTTCTCATTTTTATACTACTTTTTTAAATGTGTACAGATTATAGGGTAAAACTGAAAAGAGGCCAAATTCTTTTTGTTTTCAGGAAAAATCCAGATTACAGTTGTGACCTCACAGGCTTATTCTTCAGAGTTCTGACAATGGTTACAAACGTAAAGAATTAATATTAGAAATCTCATGCTGTGGGGTTCTCTTTTTAAACCTCTGTGCTCGGCATTCAGTGACATGTTGAGAAGAAAGGTCATCTGCTCACTTTTCAGGCAGCGCCCGAGCTCCATTCCGGTGTGACCACTGTCAGCCTTGAATCCCACCCCACTCCAACCATGACTCCTTTTTCTAAGCATCTGGTCCTGACGGCACGTTCGCATTTTCTGCCCCTCCCTCCCACACCTTCTGAATCTGCTCCTTCTTTGTGACATCACTTCCCACAACTCTCCCTAGCTTCGCGAGAGCTCTTGCCATAATTTACCTAACTGTTTAGGCTCAAAGGTGTCATCAATCTCAAGCAGGAAAAATAAATGTAAATCCATACTAAGACAGATCATAGCGAAACTTTAAAAACCTCAAAGAAGGTAAAATCCTAAAACCAGCCAGAAACACATCTATATATGTGTGTGTGTGTATACAAAGAGAGACAGAGTCCTTCTAATGATTGAGAATAACAGTTGACTTCTTGCTAAGAGTCTTGAAAGCCAGAGACACAGAACTGACTTCTGCAATGAGTGGGGAGAAATAATTCTATACCCAGTGAACACATCTTTCAAGAACAAGGGCTAAATAAATACTCCTCACGCAATGACACAAAGCAAAAGCACTGACAACGGCATACACACAAATGAAGGGTACAGTTCACATAGAGTGAAAATTTCCCAGATAAGTTTGAAACACAAGAAGAAAATAAGGCAGAAAAAGTGGCACTGTCTGTATAAACCTAAAAAATTTACAACACAAATATAACATCTCTTGAGAATTAAAGCAAAATAAAATCTTAAGACACAACGATAAGTGTAAATACAGCAGGAGAGGATAAAAAAATTAAAGTGTTCTAAATTCCTTCCATTTTTCACAAAGAGGATAGAAGTATTTCAGAAGCGGTAAGTTGAGGAGGCATAGCGCAAGTTCTGGGATAAGTATTAAGAGAGCAAGAGCAACAAGGATGACTTTGAACCGCTGCCTAGGGAAGACAGATTTGGAAAATACTCTGTTAATCTGAAAGAAGTCATAAAAAGAGAAAAAGACATATAGAACATATGGAGAAAATCCAGATCACAGAGAGGTATGCCAGTAAACCCAGTAAACAAATTAAATGTAAACAGAAGTTTTCTATAATAAGGAGTTCAAAATATCCTCCTAAGGAAAACTCTAGGTCCAAGTGTCTTAATTGGTCACTTTTTTTTCTAACATAAAAAAATCGAAATTCATTTGGAGAACAGGAAATGTCTCATGTCATTTTCGGAGGCGAGTATAGCATGGACGTAAAATTTGACAAGAAAAAAATGATGAAAGGAAATCATAGGCCAATCTGTCTTGAATATATTTGCAAAGAGTCTAAACAGACTGTGGGAAGACCGAATCCACCAAAAAGGATAAATATTATTAGTACATTAGGTTTAATTCCACAAGGCAAGGTCGGTTTGATTATGGGAAATCAGCCAATGTAATCCGAAAGGGTTAACAGAACAAAAAAAAAATCACAGATGTAGAAACAGCACTTGATAAAACTTTTCATGATAAAAATGACAAATTGCCTATTAAACTAGAAATGGAAGAGATGCTTCTCAGTCTAATAAAGAGCCTCTACAGGGACGCCTGGGTGGCTCAGTTGGTTGGGCGCCGACTTCAGCTCAGGTCATGATCTCGCGGTCTGTGAGTTCGAGCCCCGCGTCGGGCTCTGTGCTGACGGCTCAGAGCCTGGAGCCTGCTTCCGATTCTGTGTCTCCCTCTCTCTCTGCCCTTCCCCTGTTCACGCTGTGCCTCTATGTTTCTCAAAAATAAATAAACATTAAAAAAAATTTTTTTTAAAAAATAAAGAGCTTCTACAAAAAAAATTTGCAAAACATACTTAATGGCTAAAACGTTGAAATCTTTTGAGATCAGGGACAAAATGAGAATGACACGCACTGCACAATCCTGTCAACATCGTGCTGGAGGGCTGGTTACCCAGTAAGGCAGGAATAACAAAGAAAGGGAAAATACAAGAGCTGGAAATGGAGGTGATGTAATTTTGGAGATGATATGAGCTTTTTATGAAGAAAGAACCCATAAAATTTCATTAGAATTAAAAGGGAAATTAAGCAAAACTGAAGGTTTACTCAAATTCAGTATATACAAATCAAGTTCAATTCTATATACCAACAACAAAAAGCTATGAAACAAATATTCAAAATGTCAATTATAATAGCAGTTTGGAAAACTGGACAGCTACATGGAAAAAGACCGGAACTGGACCGCTTCTTTACACCGTACATAAAAATAAACTCAAAAGGAATTAAAGATTCAAATATAAGACCTGAAACCATAAAGCTCCTCAAAGAAAATGAAGGCAGCAAACTGGAGGTGCCATGAGACACCCTAAACTCTTGCAAAGGGGAGAGTTCACCCAGGGGAGTCCCATTGTCTTTGGAGAACAAGGTTTCTCGGAGCTGTTATTCTTCACCGTCTTTCTTTCCACGATGTCACTCCCACTTGTAGTTTCCACTGCACCTGCAGAAAGGCGACTCCCTACGTCCATCTTGCTGGTTACCCATCTCTCACCCCTCACCCTTCGCCTCTGCTTATTGTACCTTTAGCTCCTGGAACTCATCATCTGTAAACCCACACAGTAATTTTCTCCCCCAAACTGTATCCTCCTCCTGACTTCACATTGAATCACGTTTCTAATGAAGCAGACATAAAACCCTCAAGTTCTTTTTGATTTTTTCCTCTCCTTTCCTGCCTCCCTCTATAGCCCATATCAATCGCCAAGCCTTAGGAAGGTTTCTTTGTATGGATAAGTCTGCATTTTCTATCCCTTCCTTTCCATTCCCGCTGTCCACTCTGGACCATCACATAGTCACTACCTCACTCCTGAATTCCCATGAGATGCTTCTAAACAATCACGCTGCCTCCGGTTCATCCGTCCTCAGACCACTTCTCTAGTGACTGTATCAGTTCAGTGCTCAGAAACCATCAAGAGCAGCCACTGCCCAGGGCAAGCACTGGGGAGCCCGGCTGCCTCCTCCCACACACCTCGTGCCTTAAGTGTGTTCTGCATCTTCATCAGTCGTCATTGGGTGCTGTTCCTTCCTTTTCCTGCCCCTCTACCTCTTTGCTTATACACTGCCTGAATGTTCTCCCCCATTTCTGTTTTCTTAAATTCTGTTTACTTTTTTAAGAATCTCATTGAAATGTGACCTGTACTTGAATCACCCAGGCTGAACTAGCCCTCATCTGTAATACTAGACTCTGTCATATCTCTCCTTACAAAACTGGTGACACAGTGGTCTGGTTGCAGTTTCTTGTGCGTGTTTTAATCCTGACTCACTAGATAACAAGTGTCTGTGGTCAGAGACACAGAGTCATGTTACTTTGTAGCCATAGTGATACTCAGCAAGGTATTTCCCACATAATAGATGATGAATAATTATTTAATAAAAAATATATGCTTTTAACTATCATCTCATACCAAATTTTTTATTTAGTCTGGAATGGCAACTTTTTCTAAAGATTCGATGCAACTTGTCTTCCATGAAAAAAGGGTAAATATGTTATGAGTTCCTGTGAGTGCCGCATGGGACACATATAGAGATGACTAGTTTTAAAGCATTCTTGCTACGGATTTCCACGTCTTGTGCATACCTGACTGATGAGCATATGAGTTCCCTTACGTAATTAAAGGCTTTAAGAAATTGTTTAAGAAAACCCAACGTATTCCTGACGTGCAGAGAGGTTCAAAATTGAAATATTTATTGCCCCCAAAATTACTAAGAAGTGCAACAAGGAAGTTTGATTTCCAATGGTTTTGAAGCCATTAATCTTTCAATATTCTCTAGTTGAGGATAATGCCTACTTTTAAAATTAGAAAAGAAACATTATTTGGTGCAACTGAGAAGAAAAGAAGGAGGAGGAGAGGAAGAAGCCATGATGAGTTTTAACTACACCTTACATCAGCTTTTGCCTTCTTTCTTTCTTCTTTGGAAACAAAATGCTTCCTGCAATAGCGCAGGCTTTGCAAGGACAGGGGCTACCTAGGATGGCTATGTTTAATTATCTCACGAATCAGGATAGGGAGGTAACAAACAGAAAGTCATTGATTATCCAGAACACTCATTTCAGCTATTAGCTCAGAGTTGGTCACATCTCAAGATGGTCACCTAGCAACATTTAAGTGTCTATGTGTCTCTGATCAGTTCAACAGAAGTTACTTCTGTCTTGTGTCTATGATCAGTTCAACAGTTATATATAAGCAAGCCAGGACTGGCAGATAGAAACCCAGCTGTAAGCCCATACTGTATGAATAAGCAATAAATTGTGTAAGTTGAATGACTGTTGGAATGTCCTGAGGCACAGTTAGCAGCCCAAGGGCCTGGTTTGCCCTGCTTGGGAAGAACAAAACCATTAGCTTTTGGTTTCAATCTGTAAAGGTTTAGCTGGAAAAGTTCATGTAGGAACTAAGAAGGTAGAGAATGTGTCTGGGCTGGGACAGTTTCTGGAGCACAAAATCAAGTTAACTCACCCAGACTGTGGGCTCAAGTCTCTCTCCCAGCCTCACCCAAGTTTAGGTAAAGAGAAATAGCTTTGACCTAATTCATGCATTGAGGTGGCAAAGTCGCTCCCCAAGGGAAAATTTGACTGTTGGAGGGAAAGAAATCTTATAGGTTGCAATGGTTTGTGGCTCTTCAAAGCTCACTGCTGCTTGACCAAAATCCATTCCTCAATATTTAATTCAGCTCGTTAAATAAATTAGAATTTTCTTCTTCACTGTTTGACATTGAAAACAAGTTCAGAAACACTGACATAAGCCTTTTTTTAAAGTTTATTTATTTCAGTAATCTCTGCATCCCACGTGGGGCTCGAACTCATGACCCTGAGATCAAGAGTCTCATGCTGTTCCAACTGAGCCAGCCAGGCGCCCCCGATCTAAGACCTAAGATGAACATTGACCAAGCTTTCAACAAAATTAAAACCTTACATACATCAAAGGACACTATCAAGGAAGTAAAAAGATAATCTAGAGGTTGGGAGAAAATATTTGCAAATCATGCATCCGATATGGGTCATGTATCCAACATAGAAAAAGAACATTGAAAACTCCATGATAAAAAAGACAAATCGCCCAATTAAAACATAGGCAAAGATTTTGAATAGACATTTTCCCAAAGGAGATGTTTTTCCAAAATGGCCAACAAGTACACACAAATTATGCCCAACATCGTTAATAGTTAAGAAACTGCAAATCAAAACCGAAATGAGATACCATTTCACCCCCACTTAGGATGGCTATCATGGGAGAGGGGGAAAGGAAGCGTTGGTAAGGATATAAAGAAATGAGAACCATCACCATCGCTGCCGGGAGCATGGAGGGGCTCACCCACTGGGGAAAGCATCAGGCAGCTCTTCTACAGTTAAACCTGGAATTACCCTGTGATCCAGCAATTTCCTTCTTAGGTATACATCTAGGAGAATTGAAAACATTTGTTTCTGCAAAAACTTGTACATATACGTTCAAACAAGGCTATTCTTAACAAACAAATGGTGGCAAACCACAGAAACAACCCAAATTTCTATGAGTGGATAAATGAATGAATAAACACAATGTGGTCTATCTATAAAATGGAGTGTTACTCAGCCATCGAAAGTCCGAAGGCATTATGCTAAATGAAAAATGCCAGACGCCAAAGGTTATACATTGATTGCACGTCTGTGAAATGCCCTGAACAGGTGAATGCACAGGGACAGCAAACGGATTAGTGATCGCCAGGGGCCGGGGCGTAAAGAAGTGGAAAGTGATCACTAAGGAATATTGGATTTCTTTTTGGCGTGAGGAAAACATGCTGGAATTAATTAACAGTTGCGGTTGCACAACCTTATGAATATACTTAAAAAATAATGTGTTAACTGGTGAATTTTGTGATATGTAAATTATATCTCACTTTTTAATCGACTAAAGTGCTCTTCCTGGACAAACGTGTAGGTGCTCACAATGGGTCTAAGAAGCAGGTGAAACGGGGCAGTGACCTCCCCCCTCTTCCTCCCGGCTCTTGGACCAAGGAAGAGATGTCAGCCTGGTCATAGGCTCATCTCTCCCCCGACGCCAAACTGTCCTAGACCCCCCAACTTTTCCAGTAAAACCAACAAAATAATCCCAAGCCAATGAAGCATTTGGCTGGCTAGGATGTTCTGTCATCTAATTGCACACAGCTCAGGGACGAATCTATTGACCGTTCCCACCCCGTCTGCGAAGCGAGCAGGACCACGCTTGCTGAGATGAATCACTGGGCGGGTCTCGAGCTGTTAGCAACAAACGCAGAGAAGAGATTTATAGGAGGGTGACAGAGGAAAAACCAGGCTGGCTGTATTGACCCTCTGTCCGTCCTCGGCAAAGCTCCAATAAGTGAGTTTCGTCACCCATTATATTGCTCGAAGCCACGATGCACAGAGACAGGAGTGCCTTGAGAAGGCGGAAGCTCTCAAGACCCAGGAGGGACCTTCCGCTAATCGCAACCTCTCTGAGACAGAGACTTTGTAGCTTCTCATAGCTGAATTTACAGCCTCTGCTCTCAAGAGAGAAATTATCCCCCATACAATCAGTAACCATCACCTCTAGTGTCAGAGAACTCCACACGGTCTCCTTCGAAAGTGATTCTGAGGGGCGCCCGGGTGGCTCAGTCGGTTATGCGTCCGACTTCAGCTCAGGTCATGATCTCACGGTCTGTGAGTTGGAGCCCCGCGTTGGGCTCTGTGATGACAGCTCAGAGCCTGGAGCCTGCTTCAGATTCTGTGTCTCCCTCTCTGCCCCTCCTCCTGTCATGCTCTGTTTCTCTCTGTCTCTGAAGAATGAATAAACCTTTAAAAAAATTTTTTTAAAAATGATTCTGAAAATGGGTTTGGGCTCCATGTTTCTCCACTCTAACTAAGGTCTTTGTTCTGTTTTGCCATGGGTTGCTTCCACTATTGCAGACTTACTAGGAAGGGTGTTCCCAGGGAGCTGGGCCGGGAGAAACAGGCAGGGCGAATTTGAACTGGATCTTGTCCTGAAAACAGGGCAGGGAGGAGGTGGAAACACCGGTGAAAACCGCAGTGTCCGGTCAGGGTTTCACCTGTAATGGGACGTGGGCAGGTCTGCGCTGTGTACCTGTCCCCCACAGCCACCACCCCTCCCTCCCCCGGGTCCTGCCCCCTCAGAGCAGTGCAGGCCTTGACCTCCAGCGTGTGCCTGCCCCACCCCGCGTGCAGCCAATAAAACCAGCGAGCCCTCCTGTGTTTCCCAAGATCAGGCAGGCTATTTGCAAATCCACCCTGAGAACTACAGCTGGCATCTCACTCCCCCACCGCAGGCCCTCCCCCTCCCGCCCCCCCCCAACATGCCACCCCTCCGGCCGCTCACCGCCTTTGTTCCAGCCTCACTCGAAGGAAGGGACAGCTGGTGGCCGTCCTCAGCATAACTGCCCCTTTTATTCTCAAAAGTGGTTATTGCATCACTTGACCCAATCTTCCTATTTCTTCTTTCCCTCGAATTCCCAGTTCTTTGAGTGCAGAAGCCTTGTCCCTGCTCTCTGCAGGACCCTCCCTGTCTAAACGGCCCCTCGCACTCCATTTGTGGGGCGTTTCTGTTTGGTGGTCTCTCATTACAGGAATAAGCATAATGATTTAGCTGAAGCCTTTCCGTCTGCTTTTTCATACGATTCGTCACTAATTCATGTCTGTTCCCTTTAAAGGGGCTGCTGCCCGCTTGGCTTTCGGCAGCTGCCCCCAGCCGCCCCTCACCCCTCGCGGCTAATGAGCCCACTCTTGGTGCTAATTAAGGCCCACCTGCTCCTTCCCTCCCATCTGATTCCTGGCCCGAGAGATGCTGGCAGGTGCCTACAGGTGCACAGAGGTCGTGGCCACAGCCAGAGGGGTCGGCTGGCCACCTCGCCGAGGTCCCTAGACAGAATGACAGCCGAAGGTGACGGCAAACTCTTGGCATCAAACCACCCCCACCCCCACCATGAAATCTCCTAAAACAGAAGAAAAGCAGAGCTTTCCCTCCATATTTCAAAAGTGGTTTAACCATAACGATAGATTTATAGGAGTCGTAAGGGGTAAAGATTCACCATCATTGGGACGATTTCTCCTGGCATCATGGAGACAGTGTGTGCCGTCTACTCGATACCCTCCTTGCCCCCAGCAGACCCAGCTGAGATGCTGCCTGGTTCACTCCATCCACCGGGGGTGCACCGAGGACTCTGCGCTCTCTGTGAGCGCCCTGCTCTCACCATCGCCTCATCCCGCGCAGCGTGACTGCCAGCACACACTCCTTCCAGAGACAGACACGTCCGTATCCATATTCTGCCCTATAATCTAAGGCTTTTCCCAACCGTGTCCTGTTCTAGTTCAGGCTCCTGACTTTTTTTCTGAAGTTCATCTACATCTATGTAATGACAGGTCTATGTCATGTGACCATCTATGTAGTATGTCTTTAGATATCTCATGGAGATACATTCCCTACCTTCTCTTTATTTTTTCAATTCCCAAGAAGAGCTGCAACCCGGTATGTCCTAGCGGCATCTCTGTTTCCAGAGACTGGAGTATTGCAATGCCTTCCCTCATACACTCGTCTGCTCGGGGCTTTCCTGTCTACGCAGATGTGATCATCAGAACGATGCATCCATCGTCCACCAGGACACAGCCCAGTGGTGAGGTCTGCCTGGGAGGGGTGGTTAATGGGGGTTGATTTTCATACCTTCTCTTGCTTTGCTGAAACCAAACACACTGACTGACATTAAACTGGCCAGGGATGAAGAGCTTTCTTTGGACCAAAGGCAAGAAGAGAACATAACTGACCCCAGAAGGATGGGACTGGGTGGCGTTTGCTTCAGCCAGTTAGCTCGACTGGCATTCAGCCCTGCTTTGTCGCGGATGCTGGAAGAGGCGTGACAATTCGATTTCCCTGTCCTTGTGGCAAAATAAGGGTCAATTGTCTTGTATGCCCAATCGCGAGCTCACCACCCTCACTGCAGGCTTACTCCATATGCCAAGAAATTATATGGGGATCAAATGCATGCTGGCATTAGAGAATGCCTCCAGATTGCTCTCGATGGTAGGATTTCATCTGAAAATAAGTGCTGATTTACATGAATTTACATCTAAAATGCAAATTACAAAATTCCCCAATGGAGAGCAAAAGGAGAGTTGAAGGCAGCGAGCTCCCGCCTTTATGGCAGAGGTGGAGGGCCCATCGGAGTTTCAAGGGAAAGGCCCCCAAAGACGTCTCCCTCGGCAGCCCCTGCACGGAAGCGTAAATAGTTGATTGCGTGCACTCGGGCCGTTGATGCTCCCTGGGGGTGACCCTGAGCACCGGCTTCCATCCGCACGGAAGTGGGCCCTTCCCCATCGCCAGGGAGCCGCTCAGGAGATAGAGCAAGGCTGGGTGGGGGGAGGGGAGACTGCGTTTTCGAAGAAAGAATGACTATGGCAGCAAGTGTTAACGGTTGGCCGGGGTCTCCCGGTCACTCCTGGAAGAGGAGCAGGCAATGGCTGTTGGGTGCCTTTAGGTGACATTCACATAGCAGCGGAGAAACAGACTGCGGTGTCTGGGATTGGAACTGACATGAAAAGTAAAGGAAGTGTGTGTGTGTGTGTGTGTGTGTGTGTGTGTGTGTGTACTGTGTGCGTGCACCAGCGCCGGTAGCCAGTCTTCTGCACGTTAAGTAACATGCTGAATTCTTCATGCCGGGTGAAAAGAAAACCTAGTTGTAAAAATCTGCTTTGCTTTTTTTTTTTTTACAACTTATTTATTTTTCAGAGAGAGACAGAGTGCAAGCCTGGGAGGGGCAGAGAGAGAGGGAGACACAGAATCAGAAGCAGGCTCCAGGCTCCGAGCTGTCAGCACAGAGCCAGACTCGGGGCTCGGACTCACAGACCATGAGATAGTGACCTGAGCCAAAGTCGGGCGTTTAACCGAGCAAGCTGCCCAGGTGCCCCTGCTTTTTTGTTGTTGTTTTTATTACAGAAAATAGTCCAAATATATGAATGGGTAACAGGCTGCATTCAGTGCCTCCTGCCTTGGGCCGATTCCTTATCGCGCTCCGGGCAGGGAACACAGGCTCCCTAAAGGAGTCAGCTGGGCCTTGCCGGGCGATAGGGGAAGTGGAAGATGGGGGGGGGGTGACTTTATTATTCTGGCAGCCACGCAGGGGGAGGAAAGGCACCTTATTAATTAGGCACCGCTTCTTCCTTCACACAAAATCAATATGTTGACTGAAAATCTATACCTGACCTTGGAAGAGTTTGTGTAGACTTGTTCCTACGGGAACAAGCAGATGGGCTCCTGTCCCCAGCCATGGGCATCGTCCCACGGCTGCGCCGAGAGCTGTGCCGACGGGCGGGACCACCTTCCTCCTGTCGCCCCTCTCTGGATTGTGTCCACCCAGGGTCTCCAGAGCTGGGCTGCCTCGAGTTCTCGAATTTCAACACAGCCGCCCTCTGAGAAGAGGAGGGATCCGATGCTTGTAAGAAAAACACAGGATGACTTTGGGCAAAATTTCAGTTTTTAGCAGTTACAGCATTTCCACAATTTTCTAGCTGGAGCTTCTGTTATTAAAAAGTAAGCCCACCGCTTTAAAAATATTAATGTTCCGGCACTTTCAGTAATCGTAAGCATGTCATAGCTTTCTTCCCACACGTTCGAGGGTACCTGCCTGAGCCCGTTCAAGGGCATCTCAGCCTCAGCGGTTCAGAGAACCAGCTCTCCTCTAACTTGGTGCTTTCTCTGCTGAGGGGGCCTGCGTAGTTTCTGCTCTGTGGCCTGAGGCTCCAGGTCCCACCCTGAGCCCCGGGGAGACCAGACAGCCCCCCACAGCCACGCAGGCAGGGCCCACGGCCTCGCGGCCACAGGGTCACACAGGGCGTCCTTCCGAAGACGCCAAAACTATGGGCCGCGGCCGTGGGAGCCCCGGGGGTGTCCGCCTGCTATTTTCTAAGATCACCGAGGGGCGTTTGACGGAGGGACAGGGGCTGATTCATGGGGGACATGTTATGGGTATTACTTTGAAGTGTGGGTTTTGAACTTTTGTTTTGAAACGTGTCTTTCGTTTTGAAATTACAAAGCAGACGCACGCAGCTACGGGGAACTGGTGTTTCCGTTAACAACTATGACCTGTCACGTACATGCATCCACACCACGTGTCCCGGGCACCCCTCGTGGCCGGTGCCCCCCAGAGGGAGCAGATCTAGCACTCTGCGTGTTGACATTTCTTCACAGACTCACAGATTTACTTTCCATACGTCGAATTACATTGTTCTTCTATTTTAAAGCGCAGGCTCCCACTGAGGCAGCCCAAGTATCCTCACGTAGTCACGCACACGCACACACACATGCACACGCACGGGGGGGCTTTCCGGAAGCCCAGATGCCACGCCCACTTCTCTGCAGCTCCCCTTCCGGCCCAGCCTTGCTCTGTAGAACGCTCCCCGCTCGTGGGATGGGGGTTCCCCCGGTTCGGCCGAGACCTGCAGACCCAGTCGTGCAACAGGGGTATCATCGGTTATCCAGCCATCCAGCGATTCCCCCACCGATGGGCAAGCACCTGGTTCTCATTGTTGCCGTCTGGAAATTATGTATTTGTCCCATGTGCCTGCAAAAGTCTTGCATTCCTCTCAGCGAAATGGGTTCCCAAGAGGGAAGGGCTAGGGAGACCGACGTGGTATTGCCAACGACAGTGGCCATGGCCGTTGCCCAAGGAGACCCCAGTCCTGTCCCACCAGAGATGTCCCTTCCGGCACTGTCTCTGCACGGCCCAGAGGCGGGGGCCCGGCTTCCTGCGCTTCCCCAGCGACGCTAGAACCCCACACTTCATCTGCATTCCCCGACGCTCCTGAATTTGAGCGCTCACATCTTCACGGAGCATTCGGACTCGCTCTTCTCCGGATTTGCCATTCAAATTTTTGCCCATTTGTCTTTTGCTTGGTCTTTTCTTCGGTGATTTATAAAGCTCTTTTTATTTTTTTTGAACCGTGTCCTGGTTCAACTCCCCGATTCAGGAGCCCGGCTGGGAGGGTGTCCTCCGCTCTGCTGCTGCTGCTCTGCGGCCAGACAGCAACCCCCTCCCCGTGCCACCGGAGATAGGTGTCCACACCTCACAGGGGCATGGGAAGACACGTGAGGTAAGTAAAACTATTTAGGACACGGGTGAATTAGAACCATCATTTCTATTTATTTTGTTTGTGACATCCTAGAACTGGCACGAGTTCTTAATCTTTATGTTAAAAATGTGTGTTCGTCTTTTATTTTAAACCTTTCATTTTCCCGCCTCAGCTAGGGAAGGGCCCATCTCCTCTCAAGCGCGATGCGTCTGTGCCAGCAAGCTCCCGAGCTTCTTAGCCGCACAAGTGCCCTCCCCTCCTTAAGGCTGGAGTCCCCCTCCCCGCCTGCTTGTGGTTCTGCCCTGCAATTAGTTTCCATACTTGGTGCGGAGCTGAGCACACTCTCCTGAGGTTGGGCTCGCAGAATCCTGTGCGACCCTTCATAGCCAGGGTCCTGGGGCATGATGAAGCCCGAGATCTTAAGCCTCCCTTTGTGTGGAACTCAGTAACTCCCTTCCTAGGAGGTGGGCGGGCTTACCATATAGAGTGTGTGCACTTGGAAGTAATTTAAATGATAATTTTGATTTAATATCACCAAGGGTTTTCCCTTAGTTTAAAGCTGTGCTTTCAAAACCAGTAAGTGGTCGTTGTTACTTTTTTCAAGTATTTAAATTTCTTTAATGTTTTTATTTTATTTTATTTTATTTTATTTTATTTTATTTTATTTTATGTTATTTTTTTGAGAAAGAGATAGAGAGCACGAGCAGGGGAAGGGCAGAGAGAGAGGGAGACACAGAATCCCAAGCAGGCTCCAGGCTCCAAGCTGTCAGCACAGAGCCCAATCCGGGGCTCAAACCCATGAACCATGAGATCATGACCTGAGCGGAAGTCAGAAGCTTAACTGACTGAGCCATCCAAGCGCCCCAACTTTTTTCAAGTATTTAAATGGAAGCTCGCATCTGTAAGGAGCTTTCCAGTTATTAACATGAGCTATTCTTTCCAGTATTTGCATGATAGGCAGCCTGAGAACTCTTGTTTTGCATATAATAAATTATTTAACCGCTAATACCAACACTTTGCCTTTTAGCAATGACTTTGTCCTACCCTTCCTCACCGCAGCTCATACTTTGATTTGTATCAATTTCTGACTAATCTTTGTAATTAACTGCTTAGGTAAGTAAAAGCAATGCAAATTAATGGAGTTTCTTTGTTATTTAATTGCTGAATTACTGTTTTCACTGAGATTGAAAATCATTTTGGCAAATATACATTGTCATGCTTTTTATTGCCAATGACTCAAGAAATTAATGATTTAATTGATTAACTCTAATTAATGACGGTAATTGATATTGGCTGTCCCAGTCGACACATGAATGGGACGCACATCTTTCCATCTCATTGGGTTTCATCATCTTCTCTTCCATACTCAACGGGGAGAAAAAAAAAATCCCAGTGTCCAAAACAAAAGCCATTAATCAATCATTCCGCCAGGACTGCGTTGCCGATTCGTTTTCAACGAGACATGTTTATCTGCAATGCACACCTATTTCGTCTATAATTCTTCATGACTTCAGGAGATGTGGTGAAAACTCTTTGTGAAATGGCATTTGCTGTCAAGGCCAAGGTCTGGGGTCCCTTCTTTCACACCCTCCTGGAACTGAAGCAGAGTCTTGAAAGGCATTTGTTGATCCATAATTGGAGTGCGTCTAGAGCTTTCTGACCAGCTTGTTTTTACAGGTGTCGAGAGCCTCCCGGACACCATTTCGGCCATACTCTTTTGTGACCCTCCCAAAACCCTTCCAATGGTCCTCTAGGGTCAAATAAGTTCCAGACCTCTTCCAGACCTGGCATTCGAGACCCTCCACCAAGGCACGCCCTTCCACCTGACCAGTTCAGCCCAGCTCTATTTTACCCTGTCTCGCTAGGGGTACTTCTTACGTGGGCTTCTAGAACCATCAATTAACCAGTCTCTCTACCGCTCTCCTCTCCAGGGGCTGCGGCTCAGCTCTGCTCACTTCCCTTCGGTCTGGGTCAATGAGAAATATCCAGGGTTTGGAGAAAGAAATCCAAAAGTTGAGCCTACCTCTTACGCTTTTCCATAACCTGGTCTCAACATAGGTCTCCACAACTCTCACTCACTTTTCCACTGTCTCCTCACCTCCACTTTCTGAACAGATAGAACTGCTCCTCACTTTTCCCCAACCTCGTCCCCAACCTCGTCCCGTATGCCTTTGAGGCTCTGACATCTCCAGCCAATCACACCCCCCCAGGGCATGTGATGTGCGAGACAGTTTCCATGGTACTGGGCCCATCTCAAAAGCTAAGCCTTTCCTGGGAAGATTTTTTCTGGATTTGAGGTCCCCTAGAGTTTCTCTTGTAGGTCCCATAGTACTCGCGCATGCTCCGTAATGCCTGGGCTGCAGGGAACAGCTCAGACCCCCCACCCCCTGTGGTGCTGGCCCCCTCTCAGCTGAGAACCACTTTGGAATTGGCTCCTTGTCAAAGACAGCTGCCTCGCCCACGGCCATATACCATTCATAGGCCCACCCCCCTCATACCAATAGGGAACTACTGGAAGGGACCTTCTTAGTTCCAAAGCTCCCCGTGGGATTGGCCGAGGCCTTTCTCGCGACTGCATGACAGCTCAGCTCCCCATTTGCCCATTCCTGCCGCCCTCCCTCTTTGTCAGGTGTGGACCCCAAAAGCACTTCCTGATGAACTTTCTGCACACAAATTTCCGTCTCAGAGCTGTTTCCTGGGAAACTCAACCTAGAACCCAGGACTCAGGAGAGCCGCCTTGAGGTCAGGGAACATCTCATGGTCCATTTTCATGCTGTGGGGCAATTTTTGCCTAAATATTGGAAGATTCTATCGAAGCCTGTTCAATGGAGTTGATCGGTTGCGCAGTGAACGAGGATGAACCACTTTATGGCGTCAATGCGTACCATGTTCTTCTTCACACCGACAAACCAAGAAGGGGCAACAAAACGACAGAAAGATCGAGTAACCCTAAATGATGTTTCCACGTCCCGTAAGCCAAGACCAAGAGTGTTTATAGTTTATAACTATCACCAGTGTCACCGTAAAGCAAGGCAGCTTCTTCGAAACACACAGAGAAGCCGGAAGCCTTCATCCAGAGACAGAGGCCATGCACCGACTCGCTCATCTTCTTTTCCACTTTCATGTCTGAAAGGTAGCAGGTGGTCTATAGAAGTTCATTTTCATTTCGTCCTGAGAAGCTGGACTGGATGCTAGTATTCCCCGGGACCACCCACCCTCCACTCAACAGGGCTGGAAAACCCGTGCGGCTCCAGACTCCTGTCATGAAATATTATGCATGCAGGATTCAAAAGCGATTGTGGAATTCGCCCACACTGACGTGTCTCTGGGGGCGCAGGGGGACACGCCATAGAGTTGCCATCACACGGGGGACCATTCAAGGTCTCACAGTTCACAGAGGACAAGGACGTGTTAGACAAAAATACCGACCGCTCTGTGACCTCAGCGAGTCCCGGCCTCAGCCTCCCTCCTTTCCACACAGTGGGAGGTGGCCACACTCAGCCGGTGAACCCTCTCCAGCGACAGCGTGTTCTGTTGTAATGACCTACCAGCTGCCGTGCCCAGCACTTTCCACGGGCCAAGGACAGAGCTGAGCGTTTCGCATGCATCTACGTTGGTTCGTTTCGTTCTCACAAAAGCCCTGTGAGATTAGTGTAATTATGGGTACTTTACAGAAGAGAAAATTGGGGCTTAGAGATATCAAGTAACTGACTGGAGTCTACACTGCCAGTAGGTGGAGCAGAGCGATGCCCATTCGACACCTGAAATCAGGTGCACTCACCTGCACTGCCTCCCCTCCATCCCCAGATCCCGACATCCAGCAAGACCGGGCATTCCTGGTGGCAGGAAACATATCGTTTTCAGGATATGTCCTCCATCTCAGGCACCTAACGCACTGGAAGAAAGGAGGGGGCAGGCAGGAGAGAAGAAAAGGAAGATAATGAGGCGTTTGGGTCTGTGTCCTAGTCTATTTTTAAGAGAAAGCCCCACTGAAAGTAGATATTCTCAGGCATCTGTGGCCATGATAATACTGTACAACCAGCACAAAAATCTGAACTCATATAACAACGAGGATTTATTGACCTACAGTCCTGTGGGTCCCAGCCGGGCATGGCACGGGGCTCCGCTGCATGTGTCTTGGCTTCTCCTCCTGACCCAGCACGTTCCTCTCGTGGTGATGACGGAAGGCCAGGGAGCCAGCCCCATGGCACTGGTATCTTCCAAGCCTTTGCCCACATGGCATCTGCCCATGTTCCACTGACAAGAGAGGAGAAGTCCAGGGGTGTGAGGGCGGGGGGGTGGTTCTGGATGACATTCGGATCTACCCAGAGGGCGCGGCCATGTCCCAGCCTGAGGACTGTGTGCCGTTGTCTATCCCAGACATGCATCCTTCACCCTCCAGATTATTGCCGCCACCTCCTCGGGCCGTCCTACCCTCAGCATCTTTGATCACAGTGAGGCCAACAAGCCACAGCAAAGAGAGCGGCGTGAGAAACACGCTCCGATTGCAAATGCAAAATAAATATTTCAATTCGAAGCATGAAATTATTTTTCTTATTCATTGTTTTGAGCCATCCATGCTTCTGCTCCCGTTTATTCGCACGATTCGTCAAGATCGGTCCTAGTTTGGAATTATGCCTTTGTCCCATTTCAGGCCGGTCCCCACGCAAACGTTTTGGCTGTGGTCACCCCTGTCAGATCAAATTAATAAAAGTCCGTGGGCCTTATTTATAGAGTCATTTTTCCGGCATCAAAGTCTCCCTATTTTTGACTAGTCCAAAATGTTACCATAGAGAAAACATAGAGAAAAGAACGATTAAGTACATAGCCAGTAGACAATGATACTCATGAGGGTTTGTTAGCATGGTTACATTTATAAATGTTTCAGGGCTTTGAGGTTACATAACTGAAATGTTTATGACTGCACCTAGTAAGTAGGAAGATAAAATGTAACCTTGCTAACTTCCAGCCGGGGCGGTGGAAAGAAACGGAAGGCTTCCTGTGGCTTTCTCCTAAAATATTGTCTTGTCAGGGGGTAACATCAGCCAGTGCCAAAAAAAAAGGGATTCTTTTTCTCATGACACGAGGAGGCCGCGAAGAGTGCCGGACGGGGAAGAAGACAGGGCTGGGACCTAACGGCCACCACCTAGCCCACCAGCGCAGTCGGGGAACGGATAGTGCTGGCCAAGGCAGGGCCAGTCCTGTCTCCGGGGGCTCATGGGAGGGAGACCCACGGAGGGACCACAGGTCTCCCCACCCAGAGAGAGTCTGGAGCTCGGGAGCCAGGCTGGCAACAGCTCTGTGTGGTCCTGTCACCTGACTGCAGTCCGGATTCCCAGAGGACAGACCATCTGGGTTGGAACTTGACATTGTGAAGGTTTGGGGAGCTCCTTGGGTTCTCTGCAGCGAAGCAGAGGGAGTTATTGCAACATGGAGGCTGTCACCGGTGACGTCCGGCCTCCTTTTACCTCTGTTTACTGTCTACGAACGCAGTCTTGGGGGTGTTTGGTTTCATTTTGTGACTTGTCCCGACACAACGCAACACATCGGGAAGGTGCTCCTTGGCTCCCTGTCCCACTCCACCCCCTTCAACTGTTAAGGATCCCTTTTTTAGTTCTGTTTTTCTATTTTATAATAATGACGGCTCCTTTTCTGGAGCACGATCAACCAGGGTCTCTAGGACTCTGGGCAGAAAGATGCAAAGATCCGAGCAGTGAGGGACTGTGACCAGGCATCTATCCGCAAGGAAAGCCCCCCACGTCCCCCTGGGGGGCAAGGGAGTCATTCCCATGGCATCCGAAGCTGCAGCCCAGGAGGTGCCAATCCCCGCAGACACAGCTCTGAAGACAAGGGACACACGAGGCTAATGGAACACACGCGGACGAAAGCACGAATGGGTGCTGTTGCCGGGGAGGCGGGAAGGAGCACAGCTCCGCTGGCTGCGCATTCACGTGGTCGGCAGCGTGAAAGGGTCAAGTACAAAGCAGGGGCCTCCGCGATGCCCGTGTGCAGGGGTGTGAGCCTCCACAATGAGCAAGTCGGGGGCAGGGTCTCTGGGAGAAGATGACGGGCGTGTTGTTGCACAAACACAAGCTGACACATGTGTCTGCGATCTTAAGATAGAAAGCAACTTGGATAGACGGGGCGCCCGGGCGGCTCAGTCGGTTGAGCGTCCGACTTCAGCTCAGGTCATGATCTCACGGTCTGTGGGTTCAAGTCCTGCGTCTGGCTCCGTGCTGACAGCTCAGAGCCTGGAGCCTACTTCGGATTCTGTGTCTCCCTCTCTCTCTGTCCTTTCCCTGCTCATGCTCTGTCTCAGTCTCTCTGTCTCTCAAAAATAAATTAACGTTAAAAAAAAAAAAAGAAAGCAACGTGGCTGGGGGGAAGAGAACACATTTGACTCTGCGATGTTTTCAGATATTGATGCTGGGTGATGACATCGACGTGTCAGTTTCATGCGGGGCGACCCTGGGGAACCCCGTCTAAGAGCAGTGCGGGGACCCCCTTCCCCGGCAGACCCCAAGCCTCCGCACCGAAGGCACGCAGGGCTCAGCCGGGCTCGGCAGGGCTCGGAGGGCCCCGATGGTTTGTGACTTCTACCCCCAAACTCCTCCACACGCCATTGACAAGGGCCATTCCTCATTTGGTAACAAAACAGATAAATATAAATTTCAGAAACAGACAGAGACAAAGGAGAGAAGATCCGAGGTGGGTAAATATGTGGCAAAACAGCCAGAGGGAAACGAGCGGCCTCGGCGCGGAAAGAGGCGCCGCCATTTGGAAGAAAACAGCGCGGAAGGCCCGGGCAGGCCGGGAGGGTAATGGATCGTGTGGGAACGCGGCTCGGCTCGGCTGTCACGGAAGATGAATCCCCTCCCGAGGCAGAGAGGGAACAAATTAATGTGCAATGACAGCCCCTTATTGGGGCTTGGGAAGTCCATTTTGAAATCGTTTGTTCTCTTTTGAATGTCCTGTTATCCAAGGGGGCTTCAGACACTAGCGGGAAGGTTAGAATCGAGCTTATGCGATCCTCGGGTCCGGCTGCAACCAAGGTCCCCAGAAAAAGGCTCGATCTCAGGGGAAGACATGGCGAGAACGAAATCGCTCTTTTGGAATAAAGACAGCGTAATGTGGCCACGGACGCTGCTCTGGTGTGATGGGGACCTGAGTTCTAGCTGCTGCGTCAGCTCGGTGCCGATCTATGCCTGGTGGAATATCGAGAAACGAAGTTAACCCGTTCCAGGGCGCCAGAAAAACACAGTCCTCACAAACACATAAGGACATACCAGCTCCCAGCTCTTTGCTCTGCTCTGACAAACCACCTACGGCAATTGTCCCCAAACCTGTGTGTACCCTGGCCTCACCCGAGGAGCTTCAGAACCCCTGATGTCTGAGTCCCAAACCCAGAGTCTGGGATTTCATTGGTGGTGGTGGCTGGGGGGAGTAGCCCAGCTCTGGGACTTTCAGAAGATTTATAGGAGATTTTAAGGTGCAGGAAAAAAATTCTTTTTTTTTTTTTTTTAATTTGGTGGGTGCGGGCGGCAGGACGTCACCAGAATGCACCGGGAGAGGCAGGAGTCACGGTAGAAATGGCAGCAGTAAGGACGGCAGCAGTGGGTAACCACCATTGACGGAAGGGCTCACACTAGCCAGGTGCTCCTGCGGGTCCGTACCTATTCCAGAGAGTTATCGTGATGTTCATACTAATAACCCCCAGTTTACAGACGAGCAGACGGAGGCAGAGGGTGGTCCGCCACCCGCCGGAGATCACTGAGCCAGAAAGCGGCAGAGCTGGGTTCAAATTCAGCTGGGATGCTGATCCCTGGACGACTGGGCTCCCTCGGCAGGGCGAGCTGCAGCCAGGTGCCCCGCTTTCTGGAAGGCGGATGCGGGTCCACCCCTCCCTGGCTGCACTCCACGTGTCCCTTCCAGGGCAACCCACACCCTGCCCTGGCTCTGCCCCTCAGTGTTCCTCCTCCTCCTTCCCATCCTGTGTTCTCAGTGGGCACAGGGGCCGTGGCTCTGAGCAGCTCCTGTCCCCATCAGCTGCCTCTGCTCCTCCTGAGGGGTGCCAGGACCCTGAGGTCTCAACCACCTCATCTGCTGCCCGTGTCTCCTGTTTCCGCTTGTTTAAACCACCCCTGCCTCCGTCTCTGGGTCACGCATGGGCTCAGGCGCCGCGGCCTCCCGCCTGAGCCCGGTGACGTCTGCGGGCAGTGAGGTGATGCTTGCCCACGCGCCAGTGCTGTCCCACAGTGCTGGGGCCCCCGGGGCCTGACAAGCAGTAACCTCTGCACACCGAGCCTGCCCGTCCTCCCCTGGGGGGCGGGGCACCCCTGCCCTAACAGGAGCCTCCTCACTTGTCGGGGTCCTTTTGTTTAAGCAGGAGAGGAGCTTCTAGTCTTTAATTAATTACTCCTCAGGGCACGATTATGCCATTCTATGGTTCCTGAGCCCATTAGAAAACTGAGGTCTGGCACCTGCATTTGGTATGGTTCACTCCCTGCTGGACACAATGTACGTTCCTCGCAGCTCCATCCGCTACAAGACAGAACCTTGAGGTGGACACGGAGCGTGGAGCCCCAGCTTGCCCGGCGGTGGGGGTAGAAAGAGCCCAGCTTGGGAATCCGCACGAGCTGCCGGCTGGCATCCTGGCGTGCAGGGTGCAGCGTGGCCAGCTCTCTCTGAAAAGCCCATCCCATGTCCGGGACTGGCACCGGAACCAGAGAAGCCCCCAGAAGGAGGTATTAACCTGAAACAGACACGCTGTATGTGCTGGCGTGTCCCAGCTTCTGCCACGCGGAGAAAACTTTGGTTTTCTGAGGGGGGGGGCTGGTGTGGATCGCTGACCCCTGTGGACCCTGCTGGTGGCAGAGAGAAGGCACTTAAACCTCTTCCCCACCCCGGAGACCCGGAAGCTGGCCCAGCAGGAGCTGTGAAATCTGACCAAATCCTTCCCCATTAAGCACCCAATTCATTGAAGAAAGCCATCCCCCCCCCCAACTTAAGTTCAGCACCATACAGTAAATATTTTAAAATATAAGATTTTAAGGATATAAGGTGACAGGGGGGCACCTGGGTGGCTCAGTCAGTGGAGCGTCCAACTTCAGCTCAGGTCACAATCTCGAGGTTCGTGGGTTCGAGCCCCGCATCAGGCTCTGTGCTGACAGCTTGGAGCCCGGAGCCTGCTGAGGATTCTGTGTCCCTCTCTTGCTCTGCCCTCTCCCACGCATGCTCTCTCTCTCTCTCTCTCTCAAGAATAAATAAGCATTAAATTAAAAATATATATATATATCATGGGCAGAGAGGTCGGAGGAACCAGGCACACGAGCAGACACCCTGTTGCTGACATACCGAGCAAGATCCTGACCCGGGTGGCCGCCGGCCTCACCACAGGAAGAGCTCAAACGGCCACGTCCCTGGGAGCCAGGTTCACCGGAGGTCTCTGCGCAAGGCTGAGGTGGCCACGGGCGAGGCTGGAAGGGGCTCAGCCATTGTCAGGGAATGACGTGAGTATCATTCACGTGTTTTTGAATCCGGGGTGGTTACGGTGTGAGCTGAGCACCCGCAGATCCTCACCTGCTTTTCTTTCATGAAACCTCACCAATGCTCAGCAAATCAGTAGCAAGAATGCCTGTTTTTCTTTCTCAGCTAAAAGCTGTGAGATAGATTTTGTGGTTCCTAAACCCGCAAATGGGAACCACGATGCAGGGAGGAAGTGACCACTTGTTACTTGCTACCCTTTTGTGTGGAGGTATTATTTGCGGCAGGCAGCTGGTATTATGACGTAGCCTTCAGCTTAGTAATGAAAAGGCCGCGCTGTGTAAAACACTCTGAGCTCCCTAAGAGAGACACGAAAATAAGACACAAAAATAAGGCATCCGTGGGCCCAGTAGAAACAGCTGACACAAAGCGACAGCTTCCACAAAGCTCAGACACCCAGGGTGAGGGGCGCTTACGGAACCGCCGAGTAAGGGGTTTGGTTATTAAAGAGCTCTCCATGCATGGACTTCATCCCGCTCCAAAGGAGAGCTATTTTGTCTGTTAAATAGAACGGACCCAGTCTTCTCAGGTGATCTGGAACTCTCAAAAACAAGAAGAAAGGTAAGGAAGCACCACCTTCGCCTGTCTTCTTCCCGCTGAGATAGCAATACGGTTAGAGTAAAAGGACTACCGGAGAAAGAGACAGTGAGAGAGAGAGAGAGAGGACACAAGAGGGTGGAGGAATAAGCTCATAACGGCAAAAAGAACAGGAAGAGACTCATCAACAAATGAGAAATACCAACACATTTCAGGAAGCGTAAAAAGTGATAACATAGAAGAAAGCATCATGACCTTGAAGTTGGAGCGGGGATAAGGCACAGGGTAGGGATCACGACGGCACTAATGGCAGTGGTGGCAGCACCCACATCAGTGACGCGCTTCCAGCGAGGGTCATGTGTGTGCACGGTCAGACCTGGGACACATATTCTCACATCCAGCACTCACAACAACACTGAAAGACCAAGGTTGAGACGACGGAGGCACAGAGGCATTACATAGCTTGCCCAAGGTCATGGGGCCAGCTAGCGTAGAAGCCAGGATGGGTGCCCGGGAGGTCTGGCTTCAGATCTCATGTTATTTCCTGGAAAGGGACAAAAGCCGTCATGCTTAGAACCTAGGAGATGCTCTAGACCCAAAGATGGCAGGCATTGTGGGCGGGTATGGCAGGAAAAACAACAAAAGATGGAGGAGGGAAGACTCGAAAGTCCGACTGTAAAATGTCTGCCTGAGTTGGCCCTCCGACTCGCGGCCCTGAACCCCCAGAGGTTGGTGAAAACAGAGCGCCAGCATTCCAGACTCCTCTGGGTGAAGTAGATGAGATAGATGCATGGATGAATGGACAGGTGGATGGGTGGATGGATGGATGGACAGACAGATAGACGAATGGATAGACAGATGGACACACGGATGGATGGGTGGATGGGTGGATGGGTGGAAGGATAGGTGGATGGATGGATGGATGGATGGACAGATGGACAGACAGGGGAATTAAACCTTCCCCCAAATCAGCTTGTTAGTCAACAAGTCCCCACAACATACACAGAACTCTCTGGAACTTTTCATATTCACAAGCCATATTTCTACACATAACAGCAGTGGAAGGGTGCCTGGGCGGCTCGGCCGGTTAGGCAACTGACTCTTGATCTCAGCTCGGGTCTTGATCTCGGGGCCGTGAGTTCAAGCCCTGCATTGGGCCCTGCGTTGGGCGTGAAGCTTACTTAAAGATAAGAAATAGCAAAGGAAACTTAAACCAGCTGTCTGGATAAATTAACCCATGCTGCCGTCCTTAAGATAACTAGCCTGTAAGGATTATGAGGCATATAAAGAAAATCATCTGAAGGAAAGAAAAGGGACAGATAAGAAAGACTAATAACTCTATTGGCATTGGGGAGATGTGTAGCCGTGTGGGGGAATGAGATTCTTCAGAGAAGAGCACTCTCCCCAAAATAAAGTCCCTCTAATTAAATTTCTCAGAGTGATTTGAAAAATCATTGCATCCCTCAAGCATGCGGTCCCTGCTTGCTCCCTCCTTTCCTTCAGTTCTGTGTTCCAGTATCGCCACACAAACGGGACACACGAGCTCGAGAATGTGAAATGCAGGGGAAAAAAGTGGAGAGAGAGGAAGGTCCTAATGGCCATTTGAAACTAACACCGAGGAGCCTGGTGAACTCTCACAAGAGAAGTTTCCAGAAGCTTTGAGGTTCTACCACAAACACAGCAAAATGTGCACCCAAAGCCCAGTATTGACTTTCCCTTTGAGGTGAATGCCACCTGCCCCTTCCCTCGGAGCCTCCTGCTCTCACCACCGTATTCCAGACCCCTTACCTCTTCCTCTGCTGGACGACCCCAGGATTCCCCGAGCTCCAGCTCTGCCTTTCCTCTGAGATCAGAAGGAGAGCTCATTCCCTCACAGCCCGACACCCCTCCCGGAAATCGCCATTGCCACTGTCCTCACAGGGTCCCACAGGCTGAAGTGTCCTCCCTCCTTCCTCCCCCGTGTATGTCCCCGGATGCCTGCAGCCACCCCGGCTGGGCCGCACCACCGACTGCTTTCTCGTGCGTGTGATCCTCTGTCACACCCATGTTAGGGGCTCCTCCGTGCTCACGGATCCCCGGGCTCACAGAGCTGGTGCGTAGGCAGTTATCCAATTAAGATTTGTTAACTAGCGGAGCGACGATGGAGGAAAAGAGGAAATGTTTCATCTTTATGTTTCAGTTCAATAACTTGTCAATAGATTAGATGAATGTATGTTTTCTCTTTTAATTACAGGCTCCACCGCTCATTTCTGCGACTTTCCATTTCTTCGATTTTTATAACCATCTTAGATGTTATGACCAAATTCCCTAAAATGACACAGTACCTCCAAGTGTTTTTAGATGGTCAGGAAACGCACAGCACCTGGGGGAAATGGAAGAGAAAATACAGGCAGCCCGGCCGGGAGCCCTTGGCTGAGTTTGGCTGTCAGGTGCGTGAAGACCAGCGTCCTGTGAGGAGGACGGCGGATTCAAATGTCAGCCTCGCGATTCCCCTATCCATGCAAGCCGACAGGGCTCCCGGTGGCCCCCGATTGTAAGTCTCACATCAAGGACGTTGACAGCAGTCGGTTCCTCCCCGGGCCTAATGAGCAGCTCTGGGAGAGGGAAAGGAAAGTCCTGATAATTCTCACCATCGCCTCCTGTGCTTTTAATCAGCGCCTGGCAGCTTCCTGTGAAAACTGGCACTAATTACACATCCCTCAGAAACGGGGCTGGGTTTACGGCAGCTCCACGCCAACCAGGCTGTCAACGGGAGTCTCACTTCCTTCTGCACGGGGAGGATACCTGCCTTCGTGGTGGGACAGAGCAGGGGCGTGAGGGTCGCACAGGAGAGGCCCCTAACCAAGCTGTGAGAAGCCAGCGGTCAGCAGGCAACGCAGGGCAGTGGCGTGGGGGCCGGGCAGCTCTCACAACCCCTCGGGGCCCTCCCAAAACAGCCCAGCCTCACCAACCCCCAGAACCTAATGCAGCCCCCTGGCACTCTTCCTGGGGGCCAAACTGGCAACTGCTGTGACTTTTTTCTGACCCCGAAGCTCACATCTAAGAGATGAAATCCCTGGTTCTGGTGTCAGTGGGCCCTGCGCCTGTTGGCCGGCCTGGCAGAGGCCCCGGGTCATCCTTTAGAGTGCTTGGGTCTCCTCTTCCGCCCAGACGCTCGCTGGGGGCATCCGAGAGCCCGGCGTGCTCACCAGACCCCGTTCAAGGCTGTCCTGCGGTGCCCTAGTGGGAAGACAGCTCCGCTGGGCTCCCCTGAACCTCTGTGACTTCCGGTCCAGCAGCGCCGCAGGAGACAGAACCATCTCGTGATCTGCCTCTCATTTCAGACCCTCCCCAACTGGTCCCGTTTACAACTGGCCCACTAATTATCCCAGGGGCCGAGTCTCATTGCAACTGCTTATTGAGATACAGGACCAACTCCTCCCTGGGATGTCCGAAGACCTGTAGAAGGGGCTCCCAGGAAAACGCCCAGTTCCGTCGTGTTTTGGACTGAGGTTGCGTCCCCCAGGTTCACACGTCGAAGCCCTGACGCCGAGTGCCTCGGACTGTGAGTGTGTTTGGAGACAGGGCCTTTAACCAGGCAGTTCCGTTAAAATGAGGCTGTTAGGCAGGGCCCTACTCCAGCACGACTGCTGTCCTTGCAATGAGAGGTGATGAGGGCACACAGGGGAGACTCAAGGGCCCGACACAGGGCCAGGAGGACGGAATGTCTGTGTGGAAGCCGCCCAGCTTCGGGCTCCGTGGTGGCTGCCTGAGCACGCTAGAACATGTCATCGCACGTACACGCTGAACGCCAGCGAACCAGGCTGCGCGTCCTTTCCAGGCAACATTCGACTTCTCTCCTCCTCTTACCGTTTCTCAAACCACACACCCCTGTCACGCATCCTCTTCTCTGCTAGGACCTCTGTCCCCAAAGCGTGTCACCCTTGCCACTGCCTCATGCTGTCCGATCATCCCAGGAGGGTTCTCACTTCCCCACGGGATGCCTTAGTAACCCCGGAGAATCGCACACTAACGCTTTCCTGGGACAAATGTATTCACTCACTCCCTGGTGCGACCCCATCCAGGCTCAGTTCCGTGTCTCGGATTCAAGACACAAGTCACGGCTCACTTGGCCCATGCCCCTCCTCAGTTCTTCAGCTTGGACCCTGTCCCACACTCCTCTCTGCAGCCGGCCTCCAGCACGGTGGCGCTCAGCCCCAAGGCGGGCACGCGTACAACAGCCGTCCATCACCTTCATCATCCGGGACCCCCTTCTTCCCTTGAGGGATCGCCCCCTCCCACTTCCCCTAGACGGTTCTCCCAGGAGTGGCCGGGAACCTGGGTGCCCCTGCCCACCACTGGCACCTCCAAGTTTCATTCTGGGTTTCCTGATCTGGGACCGGTGGTCACATCTCGATGGCCTCTCCCAGTGACTAAAATGGTCAGATGTGCAGGCCAGGTGCTCCCCTCCGCCATGATGAGCAGAGGCAGAAGTTCTGACAGAAGAAGGAGGAGGAGGGTTGGGGCAGGAGGGAGGGACACCAGCCCACAGGGCAGCAGTGGAAGGAAGCTGCTGGAAGAGAGTCCTGGAGGATTCGATGCTCGGTCCCTTAGGTCCCAAGCTTCTGCTTCCTTTCTGCTTCTTCCACTTCTCCCTTGTTCCTCGGGTGTCTGAGACCCCATCCCGTACACCTCCCGTGACTCACTCCTTATTGTAAGCTGTTCCTGTTGGGCTTCTTTTTTTTTTAATGTTTTATTTATTTTTGAGAGAGAGAGACAGACTGTGAGCAAGGGAGAGGCAGAGAGAGAGGGAGACACAGAATCCGAAGCAGGCTCCAGGGTCTGAGCTGTCAGCACAGAACCTGACATGGGGCTCGAACCCACGAGCCATCGGCCAGAGTTGAATGCCACCGACAGAGCCACCCATGGGCCCTGGTCCTGCTGGGTTTCTATCACTCGTAGCCTTTCCTGTGACAAAGCACTCAGCATATCCTCTAAATTGGGTCTAATTATATTTGCTTTAGAATAAATGCAGCGGTGGATTTCAAAATAATGAAATGCAGGTGTGTTACTTTTACTTTCGGACACCCTTCTGCAAACCAGACATCTCAGCATGTAGGTCCCACTAGGCGGCATCCACGAAGGTCTGATGCCCCAACTATTTATACATCAATGGTGGGCCTAACACGCTTGGAAATCTGTGCGTAGACACCCTCGTGTGATCTGCACCATCGGACTGTCTAAGAGCCCCGCCCCGACGGATGACAAAAAGACAAGCTTCCGGCACCGGACTTGTTACCAGCACCCTAGGCTTGGAATGCGTGGGCGAGGGGACGTACCCCTTATCCCTCCCACCTCTTCCCTCCTGCTCAGTCTGGAGCTCTTTTTCTCCAGCTCCCACACTGCCGAGGAGCGGGCAGAACTGAGTTCATGTCTGTCGAGAGCCCCCTGATAAAAGGTGGTGAAAAACTACATGAAAATGCTCTTTGGTTTTAAATCCTTAGAGGAAAGATGGGTTCAAGGAACACCTCTCGCCCCTCCCAGAAGATCCGGAGTGGTTTCCCTAAAGCTCGGCCTGGCGGGGAGAACGCGGGGGTGGGGGTATGAGGAAGGAGGGCTGGCAATTCCTAGGGGACCTGGCGCACGGAACAGCAGGCTGCGTCTCCTGCGTCTGGCTGGGTGCCAATCCATTAAGAGCAAAGAGCAAAGATTTATTCCTCTGCGTGTATCATCTCCACGCATAAAATTTGGCCCTGTAACCGCAGACCGGTGCCAAAATCTGTTTAGTTCATTTAAATTTTTGTATTTATTTTAATTAAGCACTAGCAGAACGCCATTTGCAGAGGCATATTGCATACCTTTGTAATTAACAGTACCAAACCGGAGAGATGGGCTTCCTCCACATTCTTTTAATTAACCGAAAGAGTTCAAGGACAGAAGCCGCGATGATTACGGATGCAGAATATGTGTGGGGAGGGGGAAATACACCACTTATTGGCAATCCATGTAATTTAAAAAATTCAGGGACCTATCAGAATATATTTCTGTTTTTATAGTCATTAGCGGAAGGAAGAACGCTTAGTCGATACGACGTGTTAAATATTTGGAGTAAAAGCAAAAAGCCCTCGTTCTACGGCAAAAGAGTCGAAATTCCAATTTGTTTGATGGGGTAAATGACGGTGATGATTCGACCTGTTAGAAGTCACGTGGGTCCCGACAGCCACCTGAAACCCAAATACCGTCCCCAGTCTATCCTCAGGGTTCCCTGTGACTTGACAAGAAGCGTTTTGCAGCCTTTTTCCTCTTTTCTTTGCCACTGTTCCTTTTTCTCTAACTGCCACCTCTCCCCAAAACACTCCCAACATTTTGAAGTATTTAGGAAAAATAGATTTCTTTCTGTGGATCTGCGGAGCCAGAATTCCCCACCCCCCCACTCCGCTCTGTGCATGAGATGCCATCCCCCCACCACACACTCGGAAGCACAGCTCACCAGTCTGGAGCGCTAAGGCTCCTGCCCGCTCTACCCGGGGCCCTGGTGGGTGCGTCCCTGCACAGCCAGTGCCCACCCGGCAGCGTCAGCTCCCATTCGCACGGGGAGCCCCAAGTGCAGTGGGACCTTTCCTCCCCCTCAGAGAATCCACTCAGGGCCCCGGCCCAGCTCCACGGCAACCGCGTTCAGCCCGAAAGACGGAAGTGGCAGCCTCCGTGAATACCATCAACTCCAGCTGAACACAAAGAAATCCACCTGTTTCCGCCGAACGCGGCCCCTGCACTAACAAGGCCCTATTGGGCCCCCGCTCCTGCCCACTGGGAGGAGCCCTCGCTAGTTCTGGGGACGGGAGTTCCGATCCGGGCTCTCTGTGCTCCACACGAACTCTCGAGATTCAGCAAAATCCCCTTTTTCGTTTGCTGAATTGAACAACCTCGTCTCTCTCTCTCTTTGATGCGACGCTCGGAACTGGCTTTTCACAGACGCAGACTGCCAAGGAAGATCCCTTCCCTGTCACTCTCGGCGTCCTCGGGCATAAAAGGGGAATCGTCTGGCCAAGGAATATTCTCTGCCGAACACATTCGTGAATACGCTGTCAAGTCCCAGACGCTCGAGGATAATAACAGGCCTTGTCTTCCCGTGGCCCCTCTCCCCCGCGCAGACACGCCGCTTGGAGGGAGACCGGGTGCACCCTCTTTTATAACAGGAGGAGAAAAACCACCCCCCACCCACCGTTTCCCTCTCAAAATAACAGCTCTGAGGCTTTGCACCGAGGAAGACTTCCCTGTTGCGGAAGCACCTCGGCGAGGCTCTCTGGTCGAATCCCACGACCGCAGCTCTGGGAACAGCTGTGTGTCTGCGGGGCCGACCAGCGTGAATGGTGAACTCATCTTGCCGAGGACCGGACCGCCTCTCGGCGCAGCTCGGCCGCCGCAGCAGAGTCTCCCCTGGACCCCTTGGAGGGAAGACTTCCCTCACCCGTGTCCCCCAAGCCTCCTCCAGGCCGCCCTCCTGTGTCTGTCCCCACCTGGGGAGGGGAGGCGCTGGTGCACCCTCATGGGTGGGAGTCCCGGCTGGTGGAAGTCCCTGTGATGGAAGGGGCAGAGCCGCAGGGAGGAAAGCCAAAGGAGGAGAAGCCTCAGCGCTAGAGAAAGGGACTGGGGTGGTACCAGATCTCAGGCAGGCGGGAGGCTTCTCCTGAGCCGTTTTCCAGTATGGCCTCACAGCCACTGTGGTCACACTGGAGGGCTGGCAGGGGCTGCAGGCCAGAAGGGGACCATCGGGGAACAACCCCGTGGGGCCTTCCCAGCCCACGGGAACCAGTCGTTCACTGCATCCCACGACACGGGCGGGGTCTCTCTTCAACGGGAAAGTGTGTACAACGAACGAGTGAACCAATGAAGGAATGGAGGAATGAATGCAGGCAGGCATGAGTATAACAGGCTTGGGCGGCTGCTCTGACAGCCTCCGGAGCTCATTTCCTCACTGAGGCTTCGAGAAGGCCTCGCCGTCTGGTTTCCACACCGCAGAAGCCAGCTATACTGGCCGCCCTGGCTCCCGGCTCAGGCTCACTCCAGCGTGCGCTCTCTGCTCGGGTCCTGCTTGGGTCAACCCCGTCCGACCTCCCAAGAGGTGCACTCCCTCCAGGCTGGCAGGGAGCCTCCGGGCGACCGCCCCAGCTTCAAGACAGGAGGCGCCGTTCACAAGAAGCCACCGAGTCCCACTGGCGGTAATTTGTCAGCACATCAATGCATTCATTTTGGGAAAAGCAGACACACCCAGCTAAAACAGTCTGTGAGCAGTGGCAGGGGCGCGTCCCGGTGTGACCCGGAAGTTAGCTCGCGTAATCTTTCCTCCCAAGAGGTTTATAAACGATCGTAGGGAGAGCTTGGATTCAGTGACAGAGAGGGAGGAGAGAAACAGCCGGAGAGATTCCTGTAGATACGGAGCCGTGTTCCTGGGGATGCTCCTGTCCTCCGTGGTGTTTCTTAGCCCTGAGCTGGCGAGGTCCGAGGCCTGCCGGTCTGATGGCAGAAAGACAGAGGGGCTGCAGGACCGAAATCCTGCCGTCTCTGAAGATAGATGGGCTGTGGGTCCAAACCCCACCATCTCTGTAAGGGAGAGAGAGACGGAGGGGAAGGGGTCCAACACCCTACCTGTGGGAGGGCCTTAAAGTCCTACCCTCCAGGCGGAAATCTTTTTGCCTTGAGCCTCACTCTGCTCCTTCTCAGACGCCCACGACCTACAAGATAAAAACCACGGGTGTAGAGCGTGGCTCCCGCCGTGGCCCGTCCCCGTGGATGATTTCGGAGGAAGCCAGCCTGCCTGGCTCTCACTGCTTACTCCTCCCTGGAGGCTGCGAGGCTGGCCTTGTGTGCAAGATGGGCCGGGCCACCCGAGCGCAGCCCGAGAGAGCTTACCTTCTCATTCGGTTTCCGCCAAGGCCTAATTAGGGGCCGGGCACAGCGTGGCACATAACGGACAGAGATGAATGGCTCTGCCGGAGGAGCGAGGGTGTGCGGGGCATCTCGGGGGCCTGACAGGTGCGGGCTCACAGCACCCCGAGTCAGCCCTTCAGGCCCCAGCAGGCGGCCTGCGTGATTAATGAGGCGCGCACCTCCACCCCATTTGGTGCCCCTCATTAGGTCTGTTCCGGGGTCACCATCCGCACACCGTGGGGGGAGGGGAGGCGGGGTCGCTGGAACAATGGGCGGAAGCAAACAGGATCTGGCCCTGGGAAGGGGTGAGCTCGCGGGCGGGCCCTCAGCACTGCACTGAGGGGTAGCCTTTGGAAACGGAGAAGCAGGCACCCCTCACCTTTCTACTCAAAAATAAAGAAGCAAGATCATCCCCACTCCACATCTCGTCGAAATTTCTACTGCCGGAGTCTTACGTTTTAAAAGATGAGATTTATTGGGCGGCTCAGTCAGTGAAACATCCGACTTCGGCTCGGGTCATGAGCTCCCGGTTTGTGGGTTCGAGCCCCGCGTCGGGCTCTGTGCTGACAGCTCAGAGCCTGGGGCCTGCTTCGGCTTCTGTGTGTGTGTCTCTCTCTGCACCTCCCTCGCTCATACTCATTCTCTCTCAAAAATAAATAAACATTAAAAAAAAATAAAAAAATAAATAAAAAATAGACGATGCGATTTATTTAGCAGGACCAGATGCCTTCATTGCCAAGGAGCAGTCCTCGCTTTGGCATTGGGGGGCCACAGTGGACCCCAAAAGGGGCCAGTTATGGGGCCTCTGACACGCCCTCGAAGCTACTTTCCATTCACTCTTCTTCAGCCCTCCAGCCCAGGTGGCCTCATCCCAGGGGGCGGGGACGTACTTTGACCTTGAACAGCAGAACGCCACGGCCACCCGCAGAATTACTATCTGACGATTCTGGGATCCGACTGGTCCATCTGTGAAAAGCAGATAACGAAGCCCCCTGCCTCTGTGCTCCCGGGTACGGCGAGAAGGTTAACGAGCTCCTTGTCCAGCACAGAGTCGGAGAAGTGCCAGGCAACACGCAGTCCCCAGGCTCCCGGCAGAAAGGCTTTCCCGTGTTAGAGCAAGCTGCCGAGGCCCCCATCGCAGGAAGAAAGCGCCATTCAACTCTAGTTTTCTAGTCTTTTAAAAAATTGCAAGTTTAAGGAAATACCTCCATACTCTTCCTGGTTTTACAGTTTATTATTATTATTATTATTATTAATCTATTGCAATTTTGTGACAAAGGCTAGGAGGATATTCCTATTAATTATTAGGTTCTTTTTTGAATGTTCACTCATTTTAGAGAGAGAGAGGGAGACAGAGCATGAGCCATGGAGGGACAGAGAGAGAGGGAGACACAGAATCTGAAGCAGGCTCCAGGCCCCGAGCTGTCAGTATGAGCCTGATGTGGGGCTCGAAACCACAAGCTGTGAGATCATGACCTGAGCTGAAGTTGGACACTTAACCGACTGAGCCACCCAGGTGCCCCTATTAATTATTAGTTTTGCACCAACAAATCTCTCTGATTATATTCAAGAGTCGCCCACTAGGTGTGTGGATTTGACTGCTGTTATCAACAGCCACTCATCCTGTTAGCATTTTCTTGCAAAAAAGCAGAGTTTGCCTCGGTTTTGATATAGACAAGGAAAGTCTTGCTCCTTTTAATTCATCTCTTTTGCATCATAAAACCTTATATACATGTATGGCTCAGCTGTAAGCAACTGGGGATACCAACTTAAGTTCTACAGCCCAGATCTGGGCTTCCTTAAATAGAGGGTCTTCTCAGATCCCGCCGATGACTTGCAGAATTACAACTCTGGAGCAAGAGTCAGGTTCTGCTCTTCCCAGGATTCCAGAGAGTTGAGACACAAAATGGACTGCTGAGAGTGTCCCCCAAACATTCTGCAGGTGGTTTGTTCTGTGCCAGAGGGGACACCCAAGATCCATTGGTTCATGGCTGGCTCCAGACCAACATGCATCTAAAAGACTAGTGAGCCCCCGCAGCTGGTCTACAGGCTACCCCCGGGAGAGGTCAGGAATGACCACGGGGAGAAACGGAGTCTCCAAGGAGATCCTGAGTCCTCACAACTTGAGGGAGAAGCTGAGCCCATGCTGGGGCTGTACTGGAACAAAGCTGGACCATTTGGGTCAACTCTGGGCCATATTGAACTCCAAGCCTATTGAGAGATGTTAAGAAGCATCTGGTGGTGAATGATTCCAAACTGGCAGAACAAGCAAAGAACAGTTGAACTCAGGTAAAGCCTGATTCTACTTCCCCTGTACCTCAGAAAGGGCCACAGAGTTTCACCAGCAATTCCTCTCCCACTGTCTGCGATAGACTATCAGGAGGCCATTGCTGGGAACAGATACATGAACAAAACCTTTGACAAGGGAGCTCTCCTAAGATCTTAACTCTGGAAGGTACGTCGGCAATGTTCTGTTGGAGAGACTATATCCAGCGCCACTGATTAATGACGCATGGCCAAGATGGACTGTTTTCCCCTCCCAAGTCTAAGCGGTGACCTGAATTTTTGCTTTGGTTTGCTTTTCAGCTTGGCTTACTTATCTGGTTTTGTTTTACCTTTTGCATTAAGTTGTTTGCAAAAATGGCAGCAATGGTGTTTTCCTTGCCTGTATCTCTGCCCTTTGCAATATGATTTTTCAACTTCTTTCATCAATAGGTCAAACTTATTTCCCTAATCTTTTGATCCGAACTACCCTCACGATATTCTTGGGCGACAAAATGTAGCAGCCCCAAGCCTAGAGCCCAGCGCCTTGTGTCCTTGTACAAACACTCAGTGGGCAAGCCCACACTCTCCTGGCAAGGATGAGAGCCCAGGTGGAAGTCACCTGTGTCAGGAGAGGCCTTCATGCACTGGTGAGTCTTTGGCCCATGTGCAAGGGGTGGCCCAGCCAAGATCAGCAGGCCTGGCCCAAGCTGGAAAAACAGCCCAGACAAGCAAAATGATTGGACCAAAGTTACCTCCTAGTGGGTGAGATTGCCAGACACTGGAGCTCAAATTACTTTGATTCCATGGTAAAATGGTTCTACACCCAATTCCAAATGTGGGGGGTTCCCACACCAAGGAGCAATTCTCAGACACTAGCTAAGTGCCCTACAATCCAATTCAATTTGGAATTGGCATTCGTAAGCCGGAGACGGCGTCAGATTCCACAGGTTGAGAGCTCAGTCCTAGAAGACGCCCCCCCCCCAACACACACACACACCCAATTCAGATGCCATTCACAAGCCCAGGCCACCTGTGCTTCTGATTTGCTGCAGATTGGAGGTTCCCAAGACCCCCTCCTTAAGTTTGATTAATTTGCTAAAGCCGCTCACAGAACTCAGAGAAGATTTTGAGCACCAGCTTATCATAAAAGTTTGTAACTCAGGAACAGCCGAATGGCACAGAGCTTCCATGCTCTCTCTGAATATGCCACTGTCCCCAAGTCTCCATGGGTTCACCAACCCAGAAGTTCTCTCAACTCTGCCCTTTTGGGATTTTATGGAGGCTTCATTACATAGGCATGTTTGACTGAATCATTGGCGTTGCTGAGAGATTCCACCTCCAACACCCTTCCGCCATCGGGAAGGTTGGGGGTAGGACTGAAAGTTTCAACAACCAGCCGAAACCTTAGGTGGGGTCCATAGGTCGCCTCATTAACATAAAAAGGCAACTTTGTCACTGGAATCTCTTAGGAAATCCCAAGGGTTTTAAGAGCTGTGTGCCAGAACTGGAACAGAGACCAAATATACATTTCTTAGAAATCACAACATCATATACGGTATATGCTCTGCAGTTGCTATGAATTACAGACATCTGGACCTCAACTCTACAAGCTAGTCTGGGATCTGGAGCTTGTACTGGCTTACTAAACTCCAAAGACAGTTATTTTAGTGAACCATCTTACTTTCTAGGAATCGAAATTAGGATACGTCCTAGGGAACACTTATTTCTGAATATTTCTCTTCAGATAAGCCCCCTCCCCCTCATCTATAGATTATACTTTTGGTCTGTGGATTATTTCAGTCCTAGTGAGATCATCTCCTTCAAATCCCCCCTTCGCCCGCCAAAGTCATTTCCCAAATTTACCATACGGAGACAACGGTAGCGTCGGATGGGATGCCAAAGTTGTGAACTCTTGTTTTCCAGAAAACAGACTTTAGTTACTATTTCAACAAAAGTAAAAGCCTTGGCCTTAGCAATAGCACAACTAGAAGGAATCAGTGGACTTCTCAGTGGACTGGAGTGGGTACTTTGAGAACCACCTGCACCTAAGAGCTTTCATTCCAAGAACTCGGTGTGCCTCGAGGGTGGGCCCCCTCTCAGGTCTCTGGGACCCACTGCTGTCCAAAGAGGAATGGCTGCGACATCTGTCACTCCATTGATCGCCAGGGTTGATTCGGCTGATCTGGCTGGCTAGGCAGGTGTCCCCTTCCTCCCTCACCGCTCCATGTGCGTCCCTCCCGAAGCTGCGCGCTCGGTCGAAGAGGACGACCTTCCCCGATAGAGGAGGACCGTTCTTCGGTCAAGGGTATACGAGTAGCTGTGCTCCCCTGCTAGAACCTCCAAACAAGCTCTCAAAGAGGCAAGACCCTGATGGAGCTACTATCCCGGAGGCCCCCAGAGCAGGACATCCCTGCCTGCGCCAGTGTGTCCCTGGTACTATAACCAGCATGGGTCTCTTCTCAGCTGGACCCATCTGATGTGACTCTAATCATGCTGACAGGAAGGATATTGTAACATAGGGATGGAGCCCAGAGAAGCAGCGAGTGGTTTGGGGATGAGGTCCCGCCACAGGTGCACAGTCGAGCTCTGACTGACAAAGTAAAACCTCACATTTGTCAAATTCTGAAGAGTTCCGAAAATACCTTCTCAAAAATGTCTCTTGGGGGCGCCTGGGTGACTCAGTTGGTTAAATGTCCAACTATTAATTTCTGACGGTTCGTGAGATGAGATCAAGCCCTGCATCGGGCTCTGCACTGACAGCGTGGAACCTGCTTGGGATTGTCTCTCCTCCTTTCTCTACCCCTCCCCTACTCTCTCAAAATAAATAAGTAAACTTAAAAACAAAAATGTTCTCTTGGATCTTACAACAACCCTAAGTGTAAGTGTGATTGTAATCCCTCT
The DNA here is from genome assembly GCA_030068075.1 of Paguma larvata. Taxonomy (NCBI): domain Eukaryota; kingdom Metazoa; phylum Chordata; class Mammalia; order Carnivora; family Viverridae; genus Paguma; species Paguma larvata. Next base: position 3,826,162 of record CM057826.1, read on the forward strand.
CGTGTGACAGAAGAAACTGAATCTCAGTGAGGTCAGTCAGCATTGTCCCAGCAAGAAAGGAGTGGACCTGGGACCACACAAACCGCCTGTAGATTTAGTGTTCTCTCTCATAACATCACGATGAACACAGACTTCTTGTTGAGACATTCCAAAGTTAGCTCCGCAGAACGAAAAGTAAGGAAGAGCCACATTTCCTGGTACCTGAAGCCCAGCCCAGTTGTGAGACGGTGAGGAACAAAGATGTCCGCAGGTAGGCGCACAACCAGGAGATGTCTGAGAGCTTCTCCAAGGGACAGGTGTGGCCTCTTCCAGTTGCAAAGAAGTATGTTCGATTGGGCAAAGTCCCTTGGGGTGACGAGGCTACTCCCATTTGGAATGCCAACCACACAAATCCAAGCCACTGCGGGCCCCGTGGGGAGCTGCCTGGTACCTTCCAGCATCCGGCACCTACCTACAATCATGACTTGTTAACAACATAGTCTCTCAACTATGTTTCTTGGTGTTCAAGAAAATACCTCTTCCTAAGATCTTTCTTACTATCTTCCAGCTCAACCGTAGGGAAATGTAGTCCCAGAATAATTGAGAGTGATGACCCATGAGTCAGTCTTGCGAAGACCGAACGTCTTCTGTAATGCCTCGCCAGGGAGTCGGCCAACACCTTGCAGCTGGAGAAGGGTGCGGCCACGTTACTCTGCCATGACGGTTACTTCTTTTCCCGAATGCCCCAGGCTGCCCCAACGCCCCCTGTGCCAAAGCTGAGAAAACTGCACTCGCGCTGCCATCAAAGGGATCGAGATCCGTAGCATCTCCATCTCTACCATTTATGTTGATCCAAAGGGAGCAGAGATCAGGAGTCGTGTCTCCCCCTTCCCCGTAAGCTGGTTCTTCTGAGTCACAAAGCTCCTTGGTGCTTCCAAACCACACTGCGTCTAGGAAGGAAACTCTACATACCTGTTTGCACCTGGATCTTTGAACTCTTTCTCTGTCGAAGAAATGAAATCTCCCAAGGACCGCCTTGCTTACCTGGCACAGTTGTGCTATTCATGCATCCACGAGTCCTGCACCCTGTTAGTTTTTGTAAGCCTCACACAGTTTCCCCTAAAATACAACCAGAATCCTTTCCTCCCACTTGTCTTGAGTGTGTTCTTCTTTGAGTATCGATGCCCTAAACCCTCACGCTGCTCCCAAAGGGATAGCTCGTCAAGCAGACCATTTGTGTTTAGGCTCCTGTTAGCTGCTAATGCAGACCCGCTAACATCGCTGGAGTCGGCAGAGGCTTGCCTCCATTCCATCCCATCTCTTATTCATGCTTCCTTTCTCCCATTGGCCCTGCGAGCTTTACGAGACATATGTTGCCTTCAAAGAGTGGTAATGGTGCTTGCCAGCTTTCAAGCTGGGCTTACTCAGCATCCCGGGGTAGGGCAGTATAGGGTCACATTCACCCACTCCCTAGCCACACGGAGATGTACACCACCCTGGCCTTGGGCTCTGAGCCCCGGAGACCAAGAGTGAGCTTCCTCATCCTATAGCCACACTGTGCCCTGCTCCTAGCTCAGAGGTTTTCAGAAAACATTTTTTGAATTGTCCCTGAATCAACCACCCCACCTGGAATAGTTTTGAAGATCCAAAGGGCTATGGAGGCCTCCCTGGGGACCCATGAGGCAATCATACAGAGGACATCAAAGAGAGCATGGGGAGGACAGAGACACCATGCCACTCCAGCTCTAGAATCCTCTGTGGCCTCCTGCCCGGGGAGAGGTGACAGAAGCAAGCGGCTCTGGGACCTGCACCTTCACCAAGCAAGGTTCCATGACAGTTCATACCATCTGGATCTCACAGGCACCGGATGCCTTTGGGGACTAAGCCCTTACAAGTATACGCCAAAGGCATGGCTGGAAGAGCATTCGCAATTTGATGGGTAAAGACAGGGAAGGCTCGGCTGGGGAGAAAATGGCGGCAGCTGGACCCCTTTACATGTTTTTTTCTTTGACCTGAGATTACAATTTCACATTAAATTTTAAGAAGAGGGGTGCCCGAGTGGCTCAGTTGATTGAGTGGCCAACTTCAGCTCGGGTCATGATCTCGAGGTTCGTGGTACCGAGCCCCACATCGGGCTCTGCACTGACAGCATGGAGCATGCTTGGGATTCTCTCTCCATCTCTCTCTGCCCCTTCCCCACTCACACTCTCGCTCTCGAAAATAAATAATATTAAATATTTTTTAAAAGAAATGTTGCTTTCCTTCCATTTCACAATTTCACTCCTGAGATAACTATATTGGTCACTGAAAATAGAAAGAGTTGAAAAGAAAAAATACCACAAGTTACTCCTACTGACCTCCTAGGCTGTCACCCCACATACAAGCCGGGACACCCCACAAGCCGGGTGCCTGGCTGGCGGCAAGTTCGTTCTCCATCCACAGGGTTCCTGGTCACTGATCTCCCTACAGCGCTTTCACCAGGGTCGAACGGCATACAAGCAAACAGTGTTCCTGTGACGGCGAGGAGCCAAAATGTGATTGTGGTACCAGCAGTGGGCTACTCCCTCCACACAGCGCCACGCTGGCACCGACTGGTACACATTTGGAGGTGGTGGCAGGTCCTCTTGAAGCTGCCGCATGCAAGGACGGGACAGCAGACCTGGACAACAGTGATCCTTTCTGGGCACCAGACTAAATGCAGGGGTCGCCTGCCCCAAACACACTGAAATTTTCATCAGTGAGCCATCAGGAAGCAGACACAATCCTTGCGTACTCTGCCAAGCCCAGTGCCGAGTATAATTGCGCTGGAATTCATTCCCCGGTAAGGGGGTTAGAGTCTGGAGCTGTGCGTTAGGGCCTAAGCTCTCTTCAGCGGGGAAACACTCTTTTGCAAAGTCACAACCACAACAGTAATAACCGCAGCAACCGACATGCACCGAGCTGCTCTCACGGACCGGCCCCGGAGCCGGTGCGCCGTGTCACACCGAGACTTTCGCTGTACCAGAGACGCGCCGATGTTGGCGGTGAGCGTGTGATTTTTTAGGCAGCAAGAGTCACAGCAGATGTCGGTCACTGTCTCTATTTTTCTTGTTAAAATGCGCAGAAGCGCATGTTAATATCCTATCAGTAAATTGTATTTGTACTCGAACGACGTGAATAAATTCACGTTTGGGGGAAAAACCGTACACTAACCGTGTTCCCTGCTTTCGTCCCAGAAAAGAGTGTCCAGGGGCAAGGTGTGAAACCCCCACTCGCCTCCATGAGCTCATCTTTCCTATGTGGGCACCGTATGCCTTCCCCGCTGATCCCGTTCCCCAAACTCCCTCTCAGGACGCAGCCTTGCCCAGGCCCCCTCTTGCTGCCTCAGCCCAAACTCCCTCTCCTAAGCCCGCAGTCTGGTCACAGAGTTATAGCTCTGCAATCTTTGAATGGTGCCCAGAGGCCATGTCGGCTGCAGGTGACAGTCCTCCAGCAGCATCCGTAATTTATTAGAGCTGTCTGGGCGTGGGGCTCCCCACCAACTCATCTCTTTGACTCGGACGTCGGCTGAGTCAGCGGAACGTTCTGAAAAGGCAAACTCGGGCCAGGTGAGAGACATCACATCACTGGCAAAGAAGCGTCGGTGATTTGCGGAGCATTGAGACCTGCCCATGTCCCTCGGGAGAGTGGCCCAGGCCTCCCCCTGTGTGCAGCACGTAAGCTGGGGAATAGGAGTCCGGACGAGGCGGAACGAAGAGAGCGCTCTGCCACGGTGAAGTTCACTGGCGGAGCGAGAACACGCTAGGCACGATGGGATGCTCAGCACTGGCCGTCGGGACGGGGACTGGTTTTTCCCACGTGCTGCTGGGTGACCGCGTGTGAAAATCCCTCCAGTAAGTGCAGACCCCACTCCCTGCCCTGGTCCCCGCGATGGCCTGTGGTGTGCAAACAGACAGCAAGGGGAGAACTTGCTCCAGGTCCCCAGCGGGCGGCAGGCCAGGGACTTGAACCTGTGCTCTCAGCTCTTGGTCCGGCATTCTCCCCCTTCACTGGATTATGACTTATTACTACGTTGGCTTGGGTGACATTTCCTAGCAGAGACTCTGTCTTCATCCTCCCCCAATGTTCCCATTAACAAGGTCCCAGAAGAGCTTGGTATTAAGTGGGTTTCCTCCGAAAATTTTACACAACAACGATTTGTGGAGAGCACGAGAACAGAAATCGGAGGTTTTATCAAAGGGAAAAATCCATTTTTAAGATAGAAGTCATTTTTTAAAGATCAGGTACAAAGTTATTTTCTTGTGGGTTTGAGAAATCTGTAATATCGATGACTTGAAATTTTATGAGAGAGGAGGACAAAAACATTATTCTAGAAAGTCCAAATGGTGGATAGAGAGAAGAAAAATTCAGGAATCCAAATAAATCTGGAATTGACTGAATTAATGCACACTTTTATGGTATATCTATTCTGGACCACAGGATAAATGTTAATAATACAGATGTATCGACCAGACACAGTTTATTTAATTTGACAAAGATTCCAGCTTCCAGCCTCATAATTACAACTGAGTTTAGACTAGTTGGGAGTTTTATAAGCTTTCAGCAAAGCTGCAAAGGGGGATGTTCTGATGCCCTCCTTGGGGCCAACACACCCCATGCCCCAGCTGCTGGGAAAGGCACCTTCTGAAGAGTCACAGCTGTGACCTTCGTCAGTCCTCGGGGCTGAAGTGTGTCTTCTGTGAAATTCATACGTTGATGTACCAACCCCTCAGAACCTCAGAATATGGTCTTATATGGAAATAGGGTCATTGCAGACATAATTAAGTAACTCAAAGCGGGGTCATGAAAGCGGGTCCCACAATTCTGACTTCCATTGCAGCGTGTGGTCTTTATCCCCACATGTCCTAGCTATTCGGGAACACAGGCTGGGTGTCGTAAGATTCAGCTCAATTCTGACACTGTCTACCAGGAGTGACCATCAGATCCCACGGGTGCAGGACTCAGTCCCACAGGACTTCTCCCTCCCCACCCACAGCGGACCCCAATGCAAGTCCTGATTGTCACCTGTGCTTCTGACCGACCAGCTAGAGGTTGGATATTCCTACGACTCCGTCCTCGGGTTTGAGAATTTGCAAGAGTGGTTCACAGAACTCAGGAAAGCAGTCACTTATGAGGTTACTGGTTTGTTAGGGAGGTTGTAACTCCTGAAGAGCCAGATGGAGGAGGTGCCCAGGGCAAGGGCACACAGCACAAGGGCAAGAGTCATGAGCCACACGAGTGGGTCCTTCCACACCGTGAGCTTTGTTCGGCCATAAAACAAGGGTAACGTGCTCCTGAAGCGGGTTCAGGATTCCTGACTCAGTGACATCTCACCACGTGATTCACTTGGTTTCTAGCACGTCACACAAAGCAGAGCACAAGAGGAGACGCACCACCAACAAGGTAGGGCAGGGCGTGGGAAGTCAAGGAACCAAAGGCAAAGTCAGTCTGCAGATTCACAGCTGAGATGAGGCCTCAGTCCGGCCCAGGCCAGCACGTACCGCTTACGTGCTCAAGCAGGGAAGGCTCTCAGTTCTGCTCGGAGACCAGCTGGACCTTCGTGAAGTGTCAGACCTAGAGGGGACATGTCTGAGGAGTGTGACAGATTGCTGCAAAAATCCTGCCTTTTTAAAATATTTAATCACTCTTGCGCCCCTGCAGAGAGCTCCCCTGCTTCGAATTTGTTATCAGTTCTGGGGTATTGTCAGCCGGTGCCGGTCTGGGTGAAATCCGATCGCTACAGTGCCATTACTGCTTACGTCATTGCTACACACAGGCTTTTGCTTGACATGAGTGACTCCATCTTGCTCTCGACAGCCAGGGATGGGGGAAGGGGGCGGAGCCTCCATGATCTCTCTGGGCCATCACTCTCCCACGCGTTCCCAACCCAGAAGCTCTTTGAACCCCATCCTTTTGGGGTTTTACGGAGGTTTCATTACACACACACACACACACACACACACAGGAGTGATTAAATCATTGGCCATTGGTGATTCATTCAACCTCCAGCCTTTCTCCTCTCCCCAGAGGTCAGGGTATAGTAGGACTGACAGTTCCGACCCCTTCAGCACCTGGTTGGTTTTCCTGGTAACCAGCCCCCATTTTTAGGGGCTTTCCAAAAGACACCTTTATTACACTCAGCACTTAGGAAATCCCAAGGGCGTTAGGGGCTCCATGCCAGAACCAGAGACAAAGAGCAAATAAATATTTATTATAAATCACACAATCACAGCCCTAATCCACTATGCCTGTGTCCTTATGAGAAGGAAAAATTTGGACTTGGAGACAGACACGCAGGGAAGAAAGATGTGAGGAGACACAGGATGTCTAGGAGCCAAGGAGAGAAACCTGGCACAGACTCTCCCTCCCAGCCCAGCTGCCACCTTGACCTTGGACTTTGGGCCTCCACACTCTGCGAAGCAATAAATGTCTATTGTTTAAGCCCCCCGGTTGCTGGCAATTTAACACCCTGCGTGTCGCCCTTTGCTGCGGAGAACAGCACTCTGCCCAAGGCTAGCTAGCTAGCGTCCCCACCCCCAGGCGTGGCCAGCAGTGACACTGGGCAGCTGCAAGGTTATAGAGGTACAAGCCCTCGCCTCCCTCTGTGACACCTCGAGGGACACCCGGGGCACAGGGGGACCCACCCTGTGAGTCAGCGCTGCCCCCTCCTCCGGCCAGTCCTGTGCCCTGACTTCCTGAGAGCATCCCTCGCGGGGCTGAAAGCTCTGCAGACAGCTCTCCCAGAGTCCGTCTCCCAGGGCAGCGGTAACACCACACTTGATCCTTACGGGTACTGGTCTCTATCAGAAGCCGATTTTATTAGATTTACAGAAACACCACTGCCCTGAAGCAAAACTACACTGTAACAGTCCGACCCCAGGGAGAGTGAGTCCCAAGGCTGCCCGGACACCCTGCCCCCCATGTCTGAATCCCAGAGGACTCGGCCATGACTGGCAACCTGAGGACAGCCATGCATCAGCAGCTCAAGGAGCTGGAACGTGAAGACTAATATTTCTGGCGGCTAATAGTGGGGAGGCGCCTCTGCCGGCGGGGCCAAGACAGATTGCTTCCCATTAGCAGAGGCTCTGTTGGAGAAGCATGCTCACTCTGCCTTTGACCTGACAGAGGACGCAGGTAGCACTGAACTCCCCGGTATAGTTGCCTGCGAGCATCAGGGAAGCCGTGGGGGGTGGGGGAGCCTTGGAGCCCCAGGGGGAGCCGCTCCTATGCTGGGGCTTCACCAGGTGGACACTCACAGGAGCCTCTCAAGCCGTTTGCATGCCTCTACTCAGCTCAGCGCCCACCCTCGTGAAGGGACACCGGGTCCTTGTTCTGTGTTCTCACAGGCCCAGGAGCCAGGTAGAGTTTCAAGGAAAGGGGGTGGGGTAGCAGGAAGGACCGACGGAGGGTGGTCGACCCGACCAAGGACCAGCCTGCTCACACCCTGCTTTCCATACTGGGCCCCCAGAACCAGGCTCTCAGGCCAGTGTAGAAAGAAGAAAGGCCAAAGCCGACAGATGTGCGAGAAATGTCACCTTTGTGACCATTTGTTTTCTTGGGGTGGTAACGATTCTACCTTTGTCAGCAACATGTAAGGAAACAAGTGCCTCCTGTCTTTCACAACAAGCAGGAATCGATGATACTCCCTGGAAAGGCAGAAGAAAGTCATTTTTATCATGAGGGAGAAGAGAGTATTTAGGGGGCTCCAAGGCTACCTTCTGGTGTCTACACAAGGGCATCGGTCAGATACTCTATACCCTACTCAGGGCTGTGGGCTTTGTCCCCAAGGCCTGCCTCACACTCGCAGGGGGAGGGCAGGATTCAAGCCCAGAGGGGGCGAGGATGAGGGCACTGATCAGATGCTGTAGGGGGGCAGGCACCGCAGAGAGCCCTTCCACGCAGGGGAGTATTCAGTGCCAGGTGGGACCAGAGCCCCGCAGCCCTGCATGCTCTCTGTGATTTGAAAGCCGTCGCCCCGGACCACCAGCCAGGCCACCAGCACTGGGCACTGTACGGCACACCTCCGGGGGTTTGTCAAGGAGGTGGCATCTGCTGGCTCCCCCGGGAGTGAGCATTTCAGCCCGCCGCATCCCGACATCGGAGTCACAGAGGAAACCACACAGCCGAGCTCCGGATGGAGCGGCACTGTGCTCACACGGGGACGGGCCAGCGAGATCAGCTTCAGCGTTGGCCCGTCGGTCCCTCCTGTAGTCGACGCAGGACATGTGGCAGAAGGAGGACCCTGCCCCCACCCCACGGGGGACAGACGGGGCAGTGAGGTGGGCCAGGCACCGTGTGGCCCACATACCCGCGCAGACTCGAGAGCAGGAGACACTACTTCCGAACGCAGTGACCGGCCCAGCGCGGCCGTGACGGCTCTATCTCTGGATGATAAGTGCTCCAGGCCCAGGGCTCATTCTGAGGTGGCTGAAGAGAGGGTCACAAGGCTGAGCGCAATGGACCGTCTCTCCCAACAGGGCTGTTATTCTCGTCTCCATGCAGCCTGCCCCAACCCAGGACCGCAAATGCTCTCTCTCTCATCAGTCTAGATAAGGCTCTGGGCGTGCCAAGGTGCCAGCAGGCTGGGGTGCAGGTTCAGGTCCCCCATGGTGCTTGGCACAGTGCCCGCTGAGAGCCGTGAACAGTGGCTGGGGGAGGGGGAGCACAGTCACGCCCAGGCCTGCAGGCCGGAAGGAAAGGACAAACAGCTGGGACGGCCGGGTGGCCTGGAAAGCGGCTGCTTCACTCAAAGGGCCCCAGATTTCTAACATTGATGAAGATTGGCTCATGGCTGAGAGGGGACAGCATGAAAGTGGCTCTTGGGAGGCACAGACGCAAAGACCCTCACCCAGGCCCCAGGGCTTGGCCCCGCTTCCGACACACGTCTGCCTCCAGCCCCCAGTCACCAAGGGCTGCGTGCCTCTGGACATGCCTGCCAGCAGAGAGGCTGCGCCACCAGCCAAAAGGCTTCCTCGAAGCTCCCTGCCTGCCCGTAGCCGCCCAGCCCTGGCCGGGACACCAAGCTTTGCAGCCGTAGGAGGTACCAAGCCCTGCCTCTTCCGGGTCCCCAGGGCCAGCCTCCACCCGAGCCCCCATCCCCTGCTGCCCATCACTGTGGGGCACAGCTCCCCATTTCGCTTCCGCTAAGTGCTGGCAGGGGGCCGGTTTTCCCGAGTCCCAGCCAGGCTGGGCGGATGGGATAAAGAAGACCTTGGAAAGCCTCCCAGCAGGCTTTGCACGCTCACATTCGCCGCCGCAGGGAATCTGGTTTTCGGCAGTAGGAGGGCGTCTCTGAGGACCCGGGATCCCGGCTTGCGGGCCCCAGGCCGGGCAGCCAGCAGGCCTCCTCCACGTTTCTTGTCGTCAACCACGGCTGAGCACGGCCCAGCCGCCCGCTGCCGTAAGCCGTCGCTGGTAGCACAGAGGGAAAGAACACCGAGGCGAGGAACGAGTCAGCTTTGGCATCAAGGAGACAGATGATAAAATTGAAATGATGAGTCTCTCGGGCCAGCGCGAAATCAAGGAGGAGGGATCATTTATCACCTTCCAGCACAGCCTGCGAGGGGACGATCTTGGAGGTTTTCAGTTGGTTGAGAGGGAAATTGAAACCTTGACCAAGGGTTCCGATAAAAATCCAGTGTGAGGTGTTCATTTAGTACCCCGTGCCTAAGGAGCCATTGGGCTGATCTGTCTCATCCAAGTGGTATTCCTTTACATTCGTGGAGCCACGGACACTATTTAGCACAGCCTGGTACGTGCCGACATGTCATTCAGCACAGCGCAACCTGGCTTCCTAACGAGCGGGGTTTAGCGTAAGCTACAGAGTGGTGCGCGCCTCCACACTGTTTCTAGGTCCCCCGCCGCTTGAACGCACGGCCCCGGAAACTGAGATCTCGCTGTTTCTCAAGTGGGGTGCCCGGTGGCCCGCGCGCCCCTGCCGGATTCCTGCCCCGTCTCCCCCGCGCCTGTGGACAGGCTCCAGCGATCGTGCGCCTGGGCTGCAGGCCTTCCGCGTGGGGGTTCGGCCGGGGCACCGGCACGCGGTGCTGCCCAGCCGTCCCCACCACCGCCCGCCCAGGCTGGACACAGCAGCCACCGTGCCTGCCGCACCCGGCCGTCACCCAGCTGAGTCAGGATTCTGTCTTTCTGTCACATTGAGCTTCCATCTGAGGATGCGAAGATGCATATCTGTGTCCTAGGGAAGTGCCTGTCCGTAGCCCCCCCCTTTCATAGGGAGACCCATCATATGGGATTAAGACCACCCTACTGTCTCATTTTAACCTTCGTACAGGACCAATGAGGCACTGGAGGTTAGGACTTCAGCGCGCTTTTTTTAGAGGGAGCCAAGTCAACCCATGACAGCCAGTATCAGTGGAAAGCCTGACTCCTCCCCCCACCCTCAGGTCAAGCCCAGGTCACCCCTGAGAAGGAAGCTGCCTCTCGCATGGGGTGCTGGTCACCTCGCCGGTCTCACCCTAACCCGAGCCCTGCCGCTTGTTTTAATAAAAGAGCTCTTACTCACGAAGCAGCCCCCACCCTCTTTGGGCCCGGGCCATGGGGAACCAGAGAGGGACTTTTTAGAGTCACAAACCCAGGTGGAGTCAGAGCCCCTCCAGCCTCCAGGGACTGAGGGCTTCCTCCTGGAGAAGCCGCATCTCTCTCCCCTCAAGGCATTTTCTCTCCCAGGAGACTCCGCAGTCCTTTGGGCAGTCCTGGTGACCCCCTCCCCCCCCCCCCCCGCCGCCACCGGCCAGCGGAGTCCAGACTGTGGCGACATGGTCTCCAGCTGGACCCCTGCTGCACAGCCATGACTTCAGGACGAGCGAGCGTGCGATGAATGGTGGGTCCTCAGACTCGTGCCCATGTTCCTCGACGTGGGCTGAGTGGGGTGCCTGGAAACTGGAAGGAGATCGAGCCGTCCTTGCAAGAAGCTGCACCATTCTTTCATGGAGTCACATGGGAGGCCACGTGATGAAAAAAAAAAGAGGACAGAGAACTGTGGGGACATTTCAGCAGGTCTTTCTCCAGAAAGTGCCATAGAAGGAATGAGTAGGGAAATCAGAACGTGCTTGAGAAGAAAGGTTATTGGGAGCGCTCCATCACCGGGGATCACCGGGGACCGTGTCCGCCACCGGCATCGGCATCTTTGCTGACGTGTCCACGGGCGGGGGCCAAACGGCCCCGGACCTCCAACTCGGCCGGGTACTCGTGATGCGGCCTTGTTCACATCACTCGCTTCTCTGGGTATCAGCTGCCTTATCTTAAAAAAATTTTTAATGTTTATTTCATTTTTGAGAGAGAGACACACACGGAGCGTGAGCAGGTGAAGGGCAGAGAGACAGGGAGACACAGAATCCGAAGCAGGCTCCAGGCTCCGAGCTGTCAGCACAGAGTCTGACGCGGGGCTCGAATCCACCAGACAAGAGATCATGACCTGAGACAGAGATGCTCAACCAACTGAGCCCCCCAGGCGCCCCAATTTTATTTTTAATATCAGATGCTCCACAGCCAGTGTTCAAGTCCTTTTGGAAAGAGAATCCACCCCGGGCAGCTGGCAATGACCGGGCAGTGGGGTTAGAAGATGGCCAGGAGGGGCACCTGGGTGGCTCGGTCGGTTAAGCATCTGACTTCAGCTCAGGTCATGATCTCGTGGGTTGTGAGTTCAAGCCCCGGATTGGGCTCTGTGCTGACAGCTCAGAGCCCGGAGCCTGCTTCGGATTCTGTGTCTCCTTCTCTCTCTGCCCCTCCCCTGCTCATGCTCTGTCTCTCTCTCTTTCTCAAAAATAAATGAACATTAAGATATTAAAAAAAAAAAAAAAAAGGTGGCCAGGAGCTGTCCAGGGTCTGATGCCACGGGCGCCCCTCCTTCTGAAGATTCGGCGGGGACATGCAGCCTTGCCCTGGGGATGAGGGAGCTGTTGTCCTCTCCCCAACCCATCCAAATATTCACTTCTCCATCTACTCACCTGGCTGCCGTTCCTTAACGCAAACCCACGAAGGCAAACCCATGTGCGCAGGAGGAGATCATGAGGCTCCACTGACTTGCGGGGAGCTCCGCGTCCATCCTCTTTCATGGAGCTTCAACCCTTCGGGGCCCTGCCTGTCTTTTCATCTTGTTCAGTTCACTTCATTCCAGGCCAGTGCATTCTGTTACAGGGATCAAGTTATAGCCCTCAATTCCATTTTTGCTTTTACTGCTCTCGCGGGGCAAAGCGATGAGCTTTCTGTTCGAAGCACTTTGAGGAACTCGGTTCTTCAATCCACCCCGGGGTCGACATCTACACGGCGTCAACTACATGCCCCACAATATCCATGGGGCGGGGCCTCCACGGGGCCCTCCGGGAAATGGAACTTATATGGCACAGAAAGAAACTATGTCCAGAAGAAGAATGTGAGTACTGGAAGCCTAGGGAAGTGCCTGTCCGTAGCAGGCTGAGCAAACCGGAGCTGCGGAGGGTGAGCCGGGCGGGGAGGAGCCCTGGGAGCAGGGCGGGAGGTGGGGGAGGCGGGGTGGGGGGGCGTGTCCGGGGAGATCCTCCAGGCAGCACTCATGGGCGGCGATCCCGTGCCATGGAGCCTGCAGAATCACACGGGAGCAGCCTGCGCAGGACAAACGAGGCTCTCTTTGCACTGGTCGCCCAGGCTGCTCTGACAATGACCACAGACAGAAACCACAGAAACTTAAGTGCTCACAGCTCTGACAGCTGGACGTCTATGATCAGGGTGTCTGCGTGGTGGGGGGGGGAGGGCCCTCTCCGCACCTGAAGACAGCCTCCCACGGCCTCTTCTCTGGGCCAGCACTGAAAAGGACACAGAGCTCTCTCTCTCTCCCTCTCTTTGTAAGGCCACCTACCCCACTGGCTTAGAGACCCAACCCTTATGACCTCATTAAGCCTTAACTCCCTCTGAGGGGCCCTTCCTCTATAGTCTTCAGTATAAGAGTACCTGAGGGGCATTCAGTCCATAGCATCCTGGACAATAAGAGGACATTAAAGAGAGAAATAGTGAGCTAAATATATATATGTCAAATTTAGTAAGTGCCCAGAGATAATAGTTAATAAGCGACTCGATCCCATTGGAACGTTTCTGTTTCGTTTTCTTGCAAGAGACTTGTCAACATGCACTACATACAAACAACATTTCTAAAAATCCTGCCAAACTCCCCTTCCTAGACACTTACACGAGAAGAGAAGCTGTCTGGTAGGATGTTCGCGCGCCGCCTGGGCAGGGACTCGGCCCTGAAATACGCCGCATGCGGTGCGCAGTTGTGAAAACGCGCGTGCGCGCTGCATCTGCTGCACACGTGCTTTCGGCCAGGTGTGGGTGGCCTGGGATTGCCTGCTGCCCCTCCCCTCCTCCTGCAGCCCTGCGGGCCGGGGGAGGGAGGGGAGCCCTCGCTTGTTCCCTGCAGAAGGATAAGAAGTCTCTGCCATATGCCTGGGGCCAAGATTTAGGTGCGAACACCCGGACCAGTCTGGGGACCTGAATCAATCCATCCAGAAAATGCAGAGCTAACAACCTCACCGGGGGGCGGGGGGTGGTCTGTGGGGAGTTCTTCCTCGCTACGTGGTAAATTGATCCTCACAACGGCACTGAATGCCTGCCCAGGAGGGCGGCCCCTCGCCGTCACAGCTCCTCCCTTACTTCCACTGCTCTGTCCCTGACCTGGCCCGGTCCTTTCTTGCTCCTCTGGGGCCAGAGCGGCACTCTGCTCCGAGCTGGCCGTGGCGGGGTGGCCTTGTTCCGGCAGGGCAGGGGCGGGGAGAGCAGGGAGAGCAGCAGAGGGGCAGCTTGGCTTCCTCCCGGCACAGCAGGTTCCTGGGAGCACATCCTATCGAGGAGCCGCTCTGTGAAAAAGGAGATCGGACTGCTTTCTCTTTTCAAAACACTTGACCGGCTCTCCCGGCTTCCCCCTAGGGCCAGCTGAGATTCCCAATGCCGGCACTTCGGCTTTTATCCTTTCTTACCCTTCACTGGCAAGACTTTAATGAGATCTTCTGGTCAAATCAGGTCTTTTGCACCATAATCATGATTGTCTGTTGTACATAAGAGAGTCATGATTTATTCTTCTGTCGATCAAATATTTATGGGTTCCTGTAACTGTCTGTGCATTTTACATTAAGCGATGGTTTGGTCGTCTCTGGGCTGAATCACAATGTGCCATGTGCCCCCACGATATTTTTTTCTATTTATAAAAAAATCCATTTGCTTGTTTGGAAATGGGCTACGTGACTGACGATCTATGTATTCCGTTTGTAACGGCCTCTTCCAACACATCGTTTACGTGCAGGAAGAGCACGCCCTGCTTTCTCTTCGTCCAGCCCTGGTTTTGTGGTTGGCTTCATTGGTTTCTGCATTTTTTATCATCACCTGAGAGGCTCCTGTGAGGAGTGTCAGCCGTGTGTTTCTTCCAACTCTTATCCTCCAGGAAGAAAGTCTTATTGCAAAACTTCCCCCAGGAAATCTCCCACTCCACGTAAACATTCCGGACCCAAGACAAACTCTTGGTAACCACAGACAAATGCGGTACAGCCTCATTTCTTAGTATATCCTCAAGAAAGAAGGATGGGATTTACTTAGAGCATGAATTATCCATTTTTAAAAATAATTCTAACCCGCTAACTAAAAGTTAGTTAAATAACGACTCCAAAACAGAACCAAGAGATTAGCTTTTGAAATTATTTTCTGAACTTGCCTTTCAGGGGAATGAATTTCAAACTATTTCTAAATAATCTTTTCCAACTCAAACACAATTTCGTAGGTTAATGCAATTAATGCCTACACCAACAGTTAAAGATTTTGAATAAATACTAAGTGGCTTAGGGTTTTAAAAAACAAAATAGAGGGGGAAATATGACTGCTAAATTTTAGCCTGTGCTTGGACGGAGGCCAAGGCTCTCTCATTCCCATCCATTTATTCATTGAATCCTCTGCTCGAAGCCGCACACAAACGCGTGTTTCTAAACTACATACTACCAAAACATTCATTTTGCATTTAGGGATTTTGTTTTAAGTAAAATGAGTGGACCTTCAATTAGGTTCAAAGAACATGAAGGGTGGTTATGCTAACGTCAGCTCTCAGCTGCAGAACCTCCACTTATTTTTTCTCATGAGGAACCCAGCCGGTACGTTCCCAAGTCACCCCTCCGTGACTCCCAAGGCGCTCTGCGGCCACTGCAGCCTCCAGAGCCCTGTGTGCCTTCAGTTCAGAAAGCACCCCCGCTGCAGAAATGACTGGAACTACATGTCAGCTGGTAGCAATACCTGCCAGTGAAGTGTCTCCCAAGGCGCTCTGCGGCCACTGCAGCCTCCAGAGCCTTGTGTGCCTTCAGTTCAGAAAGCACCCCCGCTGCAGAAACAACTGGAACTACGTGTCAGCTGGTAGCAACACCTGCCAGTGAAGTGTGATCTCAGAGCAAGAGTGGTACGAGTCTTTCCAAGGTACCAAGATACGTACATCCCATCTCGAATGTTTCCAGACACCGTGACCAGGAACGTCCCCATTGACATCCCCCTCAGGCTCTGAGCCTCTTTGTGGGCCTCACCCCTGACACCCCCGTCTCGGGCCAGCAAGAGCCCAGGTGGAATCAGTGCCCAGTGATGAATGGATGCATTCGTGAATGGGTACACGTGTGCTGTCCTGAAAACAATAGGATCTTCCATCACCTCATCTCTCAGCCTTCATAATTGTTTTCCGGAAACTCATTGAAGAACCGAAATACTCACACTCTCCAAATTTTAATCAGATATTCTGTCTAGCTCTGGCCATTGTAGTGAAATATACAGACACAAAACAAGCACCAGAATTTACTGGTAGAGAACAAAAGTGGTGTTGGGGACAAGTTCACATGCAGCAGGAAACCAGTTACGGAGATTATTCTGTATCCCCTCCACCCACCACAGACCTCGCCTCGGCCCAGCCCTGTGCTCCAGGGACAGAAGACAGCACTTCAAGGCTCCCTTAACCTCTGGCTGGACATTAGGTTCAGCCAAGGAGCCACTGACAGATTTGGGACTAGGAAGAGAGAAAGGTCAAGGTATTTCTGTCTCCCTGCTCCAGCCACAGCGTCCTGGCTGTGAGTGCGTTCCCACCACCCTCCGCCCCACTGCCGCCCCGTCTGTAGCTCCGGCCATCACCAAAGTGGAGCGGAGGCTGAGGACAGCTCCCGCGTCCTTCCTTCCTAGGGTCCTGAGCAGCGCCTGCTGATCGTCTCGGTCCCACCGCACCTCTGCAGTCTGCTCGCTAAGGGACCCTGATGGATGTGGAACCCTCCCTCTCCCCAGATATCCAAGATGTAGATTCTCTGGTCCAAAATAAAAGCACTAAAATAAAACATAAGTCGCTGTTCAGGGATCTTAGGCATCAAGAAGGCTCTCAAGCTACAACTGGAAACCATAAAGGGAAACAGAGCTATGTCTAAAAGCAATTTGACTTCTGTGCCCTAAAAATGCCACAAATGACAAAGGTCACAAGAGCCCATAGCAGACACTTCTGCCTGTTTACTCAGCATCTGTGTTCTATCCCTCTCTCTTCCTGATTTCTAATCAATTGTGTTTTTTCTTTTTCAGTAATTCATTTGACTGGGTGTTCCTGGGGAAACGACTCACCCCAGTCCCTGGTGTAGGCACTCATGTGTCGGCACACACACCCTGCTCCAGCACCCTGGCCAGTGTTTCATTCTGACATGGCCGTGTACCCGCTCTGTGAGAACTTTGAGAGGTTGGCCCCTCCTTGCCTCCAAATTGGTTTCTCTCTCTCAAAATGATGAGTCCATTCACTCAGCACTCACTCACTCACTTACTGATTCCATCTGTACATACTATCAGCATCGATCAAGGCTTCAATGTCTACATCCAACACAAAATATGTTGATAACTGTTTGAGAGCAGACTTGACCTGAGACAAAGCCCTTCTCCACTAATGGAGATCAGCCTTCTCAAAGGAAAGCAACCTGAGACATCAGTGAAAATCCCCAGCACCTCTCTTAACTGTGGCCATGTGGGTCAGGGGCTGCTCAAAATTATTTAACGAGATCAAAACATAAAGGAAGAAGGACAAGAAAACAAAGAGCAGCTCAGATTCCAGGCAACTCCATGATGTCTGTTTAATGTGATTAGAGGAAAGGAAGAGAGAGACATTTTCTATTATTTATTAGCATCCCTCAGGCAGCCAAATCAAAGCTCTGGCTTTCTTTAGCAAGAGCAGATGTGTTAGCAGCAAACTTTCTGACCCACATAAATGGATGTGGCCACTTGACTGCCAAAGAACTTTTCACCGGTAGTCAGTATGGAAGCATTGGGAATACCATGCTTTTTCCCATTGGTGGAAACATACAATCCATTCTACTTTAGATCACCTCTAGCTTTTGCATAGTAGAAACAAACAAAATAAAACAAAAACGAAAAATCAGAGTGCCTCATTGACATCCGATGATGGGAAGTCATACTCACCTACTGGCCCGTCATATAGAATGACACTTGCTAACCATGCACCAAGTTTCCTGGGGGAAAACACAGGGCTACCCCATTCTTCTCCTGAGATCTGAATTTCCATTCCACCCTTACACATGCTTGCCCTGACCTTCTTTAGGTAGACTTTGAAGGCTAAGACCCCTCATCCACCTCCTCACTACTAACTCCCCTTCTTCCTGGTCACTTCCCTGTGGTCACCAAAAGCTTTAACCCATCTTGGATTTACCCAAATTCCTTCTTTCAATCTGGGCAACTTGAGTATCTGTGACATATACTTGGACAAAGAGTTTAGAAAGGTTTATATTAGGTAAGCCATTTTGTAAAAGCTGTAAATAATTAAAATAGATATATTTTCATACGTTACACATATGTGTGTCTTCACTTAAACATAGCAATTATTACTGATTTATTTTTATGTTATTAACATGTCTAGATTTTTAAATATGCATTTTAAGTATTTCATTTGTCAAAAAATTGACACTTTTGGCATTCAGCTAACATCTACTGCTTTGCTTGTCTTTTCCTGGGAAGAGCATCCACCTTCTTTTGGCAAACTGACCCCCACAGCCATGTGGGCCTACCGGAGACCACCAGAGAGAATAGGTAGAGAGGCATTATATTCCCAGGACTGCTGTAACAAAAGACCATAAAACCAGTGGCTTAAAACAACAGATCTTTACTCTCACAGTTCTAGGGGACAGAAATGGGAATCTAGGGGTCAGTAGGATGTGCTCCCTGCGAAGGCACAAGGCAGTGATCTTCCATGCCTCTTCCAGCTTGCATGCACTTGCATCACTCCAAGCCCTGTCCCCATTTACACATCGCTTTCTTCTCTGCCTCCCCATGTGTTCTTTCCTTTTATTATAAGGACACCAGTCATTGGACATAGGACCCACCTTAAATCTAAGATAAGTTCATCTCAAGATACTTATTTATACCCTAAGTATAGGGTATAAAGACGTATACTGCAAAGACCCTATTTCCAGCGATGTCATATTCTGAGGTTCTCGGACAGTGTGAATTCTAGAGGGATAGTATTCAATCCACTACAAATGCTTACGGCTGAAAGAGAGATCTCACACTCACTTATTTGCCGCATCTCACCAAACTCAACTGCAGTGACATGCCACTTCCTTGAACTCAAGCCCAGTTTTGGGTGTCCTACTCTGACCCACTTTATTTTGCATGCAGCCTCACACTTGTCTAATCTTGCCAATCTGACTATGCCTGATGGCAGTCCCCAAAGGGACTATGGGGCATTGTCACCTTTGTAGACATGTGTAGCTTCTCCAATCACATGCTGAGCTGAACTGTATATGTCTTTGTACATCTCAGCATAATGCACAGAATTCTTCTTTGGGTTAAGAACCAAACTATGGGTGATGAAAACAGTGGAGAGTGAAAAGAATATATGCGGGCTGTCAGTCTATCTATCTATCTACCTACGTACCTACCTACCAATCTACATATTTATTTGTCCATCCAACCACCCATCTGTCTTCCGTCTATCCGTCCATCCATCCAACCATCCACCCATCCATCCATCTATACATACACGCATACATACATTTACCTACATACATACATTTACCTATCTATGTATCTAAGCTATCTATTACTTACCTTTCTGTCCAAGAAATAAATGCACTATTTTGTAGGGAAAAAATATAAGCTCCATTTGAGCAGGGATCCCTGTTTATACTAGCGCCTGGAACACAGACATTGCTTAATGAATGCTGAATGGACGAGCATGACATTTCAGACTTGTACATTTTATAAACCTTTCATTTTTAGCTACTCTCTCTAAATCACACCCCCCAAAATAAATATTAAGGCCTAGTAACATTCAAATGCAAAAGCCCTAGATATAGATAAAAAGTGTAATTGTATATCAAAGCTAATGACCTCATTATAAAAAAAAAATTTTAAGTACCTATAAGTAAAACACAAAAGCTCAAAGTGGTTGTTTGTTTAAGAAATTATTTTAAAAGAAACAAATACATCCGAAAACATTATTCATCTGGAAGAGTCCCTTTGAAAGCAGACTGGCTTCAGATGACATTATTTAATTTCATGGGAATGAAACTGAAGAGAAGCAAATAAACCCATTCTGCTTGTTTTATTTTTGGCATTCAGTTGAGGATGAAACGAGGCTCTGATAACAATGAGCAATCAAAACCCATGAGTCAGGGACGGAATTAAAGAACACTTAATTTCTCTGGGAAGCTGCCGACTGTAGGATGCCTGAAAAATACATGAAGATTGCATGATGGGCACCGCCACTATTTCAGACCATGCTCCCGACTCTCGGAGGAGCCATTCCTTCCAACTGCCGTGAGTTCATGGGTTTCGTGAGACTCCAGTCTCTTCCTGAAAGCACGGAGAGTATCATCCGCTTAGGGGATCCAGTCACAGTCTGTTTGTGTGTCTGTGTCCCATCACCTGACAAACCATCTATACCCCAGTGTTTCCTTCCCTTAACCCCTTTTCTCTCCCCTACACTTTGTCCGAGAACCATGGGGCTCTCCACAGTCCGAAAGGGACAGCCCTGTGTCACCTGCCTGTAGAGAAAGGAAGTGCCCCATCTCCTAGGGCCCCGTGCTGCCTTGGTTCTTCCTCCTGTCTTCTCAGGGCGCCTCACACATTCCCAGCAGGTCTGTGCCCTAATGCCCGCGTCTCATCTGACCTGAAATATCCTCTCCCATCTCTCTGGGTTTTGCCTTCTGCCATTTCCTTCACAGCAGACACCCCACCTCTATGGGTAGATGTGTCTGTCTTCCTCACTAAAATCTAAACTCTCGTCTTCAGAGCCTAGGACAGAGCTTGGCCCAGGAGAGGAGCCCAGTGAATACCTGGCCTGCTACAGGTCAGCCTGGACAGAGGGAGGGATCTGGGTGGGGTGAGTAGACTGGTGAAGTCCATGGCAGGGCCCAGCTTATTTCAAGTCTTGTAGACAATGGCGGTGACTGTAGACTTTATCCTGAAGGTGTTGAGAAGGCATCGAACACCTTGAGCAAGGGAGTAACTAGGATGTATACATCTCGAAAGGACCTTTTAGTCATTGTAAAATGTATTACAAGAATGTATGTGTAGACCCAGGCAGATAAGACAGGAGGTTATCATGGTAACCCAGTGAGAGATGCCACTGTGTCCTGTCAGTGTAGACGGGAAGGCAGGAGCCAGACACGTTCAGGTTTGCGTATACTTCAAAGCTCTGGCTGAAAGACCAGGCTAATGGATTGGAAGTAGGTATGACGGAAGGAGAACCAGGGAGGACCCAGGGTCTTGGGCCTGAACTTCCAGCCACCAGCAGAGTGCCTTCCTTTGAGTGGGGAAGATGGAGGGAAGAGCTGGTTTGGAGCGGGAAGTAATGAGAACCTTTTCAGATATGTCGCATCAAAACCTCTCTCAGACATGCAGACAGAGATAGCAAGGAGAAAGTCACAGGTAAATGCATATTATGGCATTAAAAATGAGGTGATGGTGAGAACACCTAAGACTGAGGATTGAGACAGAAGAGTCCAAGGAGTGAGCCGTGAGGCTGGAAAGAGTTGGGTCAAACCCTACAGCAGGTGGGTGAGGCTTTTGCTCTAACGAGTAGCAAAGACAGAGGAAAAAGTTATGCAGAATCTCAGGCGGTTTTTACTTTATCTTCTGTTTCTCTTTAAGGTAGAAAGAGCACAGTATAGTCTTCGTCTGACGCAAACAAGCCAGGGCAGAGGGAGATATTGATGCTGAAGAGAGAAAGCATAATACAAATGCAGACTTCAGCCGTTAGGCTCGTACAAGAGCAGTTAGAGTGAAGATGAAATGGGTACTTACGTCCACAGGCTGTCAGGGGCACCAAGACAGAGAGACCCGTGGAAAGGACTAATGGGTAAGAAAGAGTGCCCTGGTGACGGTGGAGAACAATCAACCACGAACACTATGAAAACGCACTGCCCATAAGTATCTACAATTTTTCTCAGGAACAATAGAGTATTCCTCCATAAAGTATTTGTCCCACATAATTGTTTGTAAGGTACAAAGCAAAGCGAACCTCCTGCTTCTTTGGATAAGCACCACAGGTTACTACTCCTGCACATGCAGGCCCTGGTTTCCGAACGTCTGACTCATGCAAGAGCAAGTGGACAGAAAATGACCACGTTCATGGCTGGAGAGCTCTAATGTCCCTTCTCTGTTACGACATCCATTAAAGCATCTGGTGGTGGGTGCCCGGCTCCTAACAGCTTTCGTATGAACTACGTTTTTATCAGTTCTTTATCATTTTTATGTTTCCGGAAGATATTATGACCTGTCTTATCGTGGGTTTCTTTAAATATCTATTTCTCTTACAACTCCTCTTCTTCCATCTCTGGTTGGATAAGATTCGCAGATGAGATACTAAGACACTCCCAGAAAACCCCGATTTGACAGTGGCTCACCCACTTCTAGCTCTGTGTCCCAGAGGGAGTCGTTTCCCCTCTGAGCTCTGTTTGTCTCCCCATAACTGCTACAGTCACACCTGCCTCTTCCGGTTGTCATTAGATTAATGAGACAGAGCAGGGAACACCCGATGAGTGCAGAAAATACAGGAGGTACCAGAGGAGGAAAAGAGCCATTGCTTTAAAGAAGCTGCCGATGCTGGAGCAGGCTGGGCACATGTGCTCTTCTTACCCGTCACTCCAGAATTATTTCCAGAATCATCCACACAACGGTTAATTGGTGAATGCAGTCCTTTCCTCCGTATGTGCTCATAACGTCTCCGTGCTCAGACTCTGATGATCACGCCTTTCCTCTCACACATTGCCCGTCTGAATATTTCATATCTGGAAGGTGCATTAGGTCTGCCATGGAGTTCTCCCAGAAATTAGCTGGAAAGTTGACTCCCTTGCTTTAGGTTTTCCATTAAACAACTTATCCGATAGCCTTTTGGCCTTAAAGAACCAATAAAAATGTACCAATGAGGGATATGAATGTCGGGATAGTATTATTTTTGTTTTGTTTTGGTGACATTTACATTGTTCCCCAGAAGGAATTCCAAGGCCGTGGAATGGCGCAGTGAACAACACGGGCAGTGGAAGGGCTAGAAGTCTGTTTCCGTGGCTGGAACCCGGAAAGGTTTGCAAAGTGGTGCGGGGTAGTGGGCAGGAACCTGGATCCTAGAGACCTTAGTTGGAGAACTGAGTTCCTGCTTCTTCCATTTGCTCTATTCTGTCATGTTCCAATACGAGATCGACGGAGCACTGGAAACTGAAGCATCCGAGGAGAGCTCCTTTACCCGAGGATTATTTACACGGTTGGGTACAGGAGCACCACAAGGCAGGGCTCAGGAAAGCAGGCCTGCAGAGATGAGGGGAGGGGACAGGTGCCAGGCTGTAGGGGATCTCACGGAGGAGACACCAGGAGCTCACCTGTACCTCCCGTCAAAGTTTCCTACTAGGCAAAGCCAGTTGGAAGCATGGCCTCTGATTTTTATTTCTACCAACCAGTCTGCTTGATAGATTCTTCCATAGCTAATTTCTCAGTAAAGAACTTTTCCATCTTGAATTTACCTTACCTTAGCTCCCAACTTCAGTTGCAATAATCAAGTAAATTGTTAGAAGTGAAATAGACGGACTTCCAGGTGGTTTCTTTTCATGTTTAAAATCTCAGAAATGACTTGCTTCATGTAGACTTTTGAGCTGACCTAACACTGGCCAGCCATCACCCATCTCCTCGTGGGCGCATTACATATTCGCAGACATGCCGTATGAAGCGGAGGTCACTGGCGGGCTCCTTGCTCAAAACCACGGAGCTCATACAGCTGGTCTGACCAGGAGAACCTGCAGCCTCATCTCCCTTACCTGCCAAGGTGGACTCACGTCAAATGAATGAGGTCCATTTCTTCAAAACCAAGAAATAATCAAATATGTGTATCTGCTAACTGGCGTACAGATAACACTTCCGCAGGAGCAGCCCCGCCCCCTCACGAACCCCACCTGACCTATCATGAGGAGTAAGGAAGTGATGGAACAAAGAACCTGATGGGGAAAAGAAAAAAAAGAAAACTTTAAATTTTGCTTGGTATGTGAATTGTGCTTTGGGGGGAAAGTTTTTGTTTTCAAATTACATTTGTATATGTGCCTTTGTAGATCCAAGAGAATTTCTTTGCAAAACAGGGAATACGTCCGTGTATGAAAAATCACACACTGTAAGAGACTTAACTTTCCTCCCCGAGGCCTCCATTCATGTAGGGTTAAACGAAAACTAAAAAGTGCTTTCCAAACAAGACATTTCATGCTAATTTTTTATAATGTCCAAATGTGTTTTGCCTGAACACCTGTAGGCATAAGTGCCAAATGGAGACAACAGATGTCGGCGAGGAAGTGGAGAAAGCGGAACCCTCTTGCACCGTTGATGGGAATGCAAACTGGTGCAGCCACTGTGCAGAACAGTGTGGAGGTTCCTCAAAAAATTAAAAATAGAGCCACCCTGCGACCCAGCAACGGCACTACTCGCTATTTATCCGAAGGATGCATGAGTGTTGATGCGAAAAGGCACGTGCACCCCAGTGTTTACAGCAGCGCTATCAACAATATCCAGACTACGGAGAGAGCCTAGGTGTCCATCGACTGATGAATGGGTAAAGAAGATGTGATATATATACACAATGGAATACTACTTAGCAGTGAAAAAGAATGAAATCTTGCCATTTGCAACAATCACGGAACTAGAGCGTATCATGCTAAGTGAAAGAAGTCAGTCAGAGGAAGACTAACATCACATGATTTCCCAGAGAGGAGGAAAAATATTAACATTCCATCATTCTAACGCGTGAGAAAAAGAATGCCAAAGCAGTTATGTTTCCATACTAAAATGGTCTGCAGTGTCATTTCCTAGCATAGATGAGATATTTTAGATTGATCTGAACAAGAGTTAAGTGACCAGAGTGAGCAGGAGAGTTCCCAGTGCATGGAGATTTTGCAATCATGAAGCATTGCTCTATTAATGACATTTTATTCCTACTTTCTTTTTTTTCTATTAATAACTATCCAACACAATATTTTCTTATTTGCAAGTTTGCATGGACTGTCATTCTGATTTTGTTGTAGGAGTAGTGTACTGCGTAATAAAATACTTGAAATGCATCTCTTAGAGATACAAGGCCAATCCCGCATCTCCCATCTTTCTCTGTGAAGCAAGGGACACTTCCTCAGCTCCCAGCACAACACTTTGAATAGCTGGCTATTCAAAAAATAAATGCCTATGGGGCACCTGGGTGGCTCAGTCAGTTGAGCATCTGACTTCAGCTCAGGTCATGATCTCGCGGTTCATGACTTCGAGACCCACATGGGGTTCTGTGCTGACAGCTCAGAGCCTGGAGCCTGTTTCAGATTCTGTGTCTCCCTCTCTCTCTGCTCCTCCCCTGCTTGCATGTGCTCTCTCTCTCCCTCCCTCTCTCTCTCTTTCTCTCAAAAATAAATAATAACATTTTTAAATAAATAAACACCTGAATGTATAGATGAATAGCAGTTCAAAGTTTTAGAAGCTCTAAGTTTTAGCTGCTTAAATATTTTTTTTACTTTATTTTAGAGAGAGAATGTGTGTACATGAGCAGGGGAGAGGCAGAGGAAGAGAGAGAGAGAGAGAGAGAGAGAGAATCTTAAGTAGGGTCCACATTCAGCACTGAAGCTCAACCAACAGAGCCAGCCGGGTGCCCCAAATATTAAATTTTTACACAAAATGCAAATATTGCAGAATCCACTGGGGGGATACATACATTAAAAAGAAATTCACTAGGGTATCTAGAATGTGCTTCTTTCACCAACTTATCGAGATATGTACCCAGCTTGTTCCCCCAATAAGAAGCTTGAAACCGAAATGAAATCTTGTGTTCAGTCCAGACCAGACAGATTTACTTCTGAGTCTCCAAATATCTCTTTGGGAACAGAGAAAGGAAAAAGCCAACCCCAAAACAGTTCAATCTATTTTCACCCTAAATGTTAACCAGGTCTCCAGTTTGATTCGGAGAAGCCACATATGAACCATGAGTCATATACTTAGCTATTCAACAGATACTCCTAAGCAATTACCGTGTACACAGCAGGGTCCTAGGCACTCGAACACATCAGTGAACACTTGGAAATTCTTGTTTGTGGAGCTCCTATCCTGCCAGCATGAGACACAATATATGAGGAATTACATGAAATATTAAGAAGGTGAAAAATGCAATGGAATAATGAAGAGTGTAAACATTTAACAGAGACCTGGGTACAACTTTAAGGAATGTGGTCAGCGTGGACTTCACTGAGAAGGTAGTGTTTCAGCAAACCCTTGGTAGAGGGAAGGGAATCTGCCACGTGGCTAGACTGGCTCATGAAAGATGATGATATTTTAAGGAAACACATGAAGAGAAATGCTTTCGAACGTGAATCTTCTCTTCAGGAGAACTTTAGACCACACCCCATTAACAACTCAGAAGAGGGGATATTGTCTTCCACCTCAAGTTGACGTATAGTCAGTGATTCCCAAATATCATGCAGCAAATTGATTTCGTTGATTTCCCCAAGGGAACTTTAAAAAAAGACTTTTGGTACCTACACTGTGACATTCAGAAGTCTGGATGTCAGGCCTGGAATCTGGGTTTTGTTTTGTTTCATTTCGTTTCGTTTCGTTTCAGAGCATCACAGTTTACTGATACAGAACAAGTCTGGGAGGTGGCTGGACCCGATGGTTTGTGAAGGCTCCTTCGTATTGCCAGGGTGTCCTTCCTCAGAGCTCAGAGGCTTCACACAAGGACAGTTGACCTCTTGCTGTTATCACATCCATGAAGTGTGAGCAGAGGGGTTCCATGCAGTCAGAGACATGCACTCCTACGAAACCTTCCACCAACTTCTAGGGTCTGTCCTCCCCTGCATTCACCTGGTGAGTGGGGAAGGTGGGCCCGTATCGAAGGCACACCTACATTGAATGGCCATGACCTGGATATTTCACATCTCACTTTGTCTCACACCCCACAGATAAGAATTAGTCGTGTGCCTCCACTTAGATCTGGAAAAAATACAGTCTAGTCATGGACTTAGAAAGAGGAGAACGTGGATGCTGGTGAGCGCACGGGGGGAGCTGTATGGAGTGTCTCTTCCCAGTGTTTGAGAGCAGATTAATAGTACTAGTCATCACCGCCGTCACCATTGTCATCATCGTGTGCTAACACTCGCTGAGCACCAGTACGATGAGGTGCTGTTCTAAGTCAAAAGGTCTGTTAATTAATTTGAACTGCTCAACGGCCCTATGAGGTAGATACCTTTCCAATTTCAATTTCCAAATGAGGAAACGCTGACTGAGAAGCACTGAGACGTTTGTTAGTAAAATCAAATGACCAGAGGTGGTGGAGCTGGTGGATGAAGTCAGACAGTGTTCCCAAAGCCGTCCCACAGAGTGATCCCTGGTTCTTCCATGGCTTGCCTCTGAAATTCTCAATAATATCCATTTAACTCAATTTCCTGTTCATTGATTGTCACCAGAAGACAACATTTGTGTTAACTCAGGAGATGGAAAAAAAAAAAAACAAACAAATGAAACAAAAACAGGAAAATACAAATAAACAGGAAGGTAAGAAGAAACAGAGGCAGAAATATAAAAAAATACATGCAATCAAAAACTGATATATTATAAAATCATTAACATAGGCCACTGGCAAAACCGATGCAGCGCAAAAAGCAAAACATCCAAAAACCAAAGCATAGAACAACAAAGGGTACATGATCACGGATACAATAGAGATTTAAAATAATAACAATAACATAAGAATAGTGTCAGTATGTTTGCAGTAATAAACTTGAAAACCTAGTTATGCAGTAAAAACTTGAAAACTTAATGCAAATAGATGCATTCCTAGAAATACATAAAATGTCAGCTGGCACGAGAAAAAGAGATAACTTGTATAAATCCATAAATATTAGGAAAGTCGACCTCTCTTAAAAAACACGCACCCAACAAACCAAAATAGGTTTAGCTTTCTTTCTAAGTGTGTTTTATCAAACTTTCAAGGAACAGTTGTTTCGAAACAAATACAAAGCTTTAAACATGCAGCTCATTTTATGAGACTATTATATATTCACTCCAAAATTAAGGTGACCAAAATAAGTAATAAAATGTATAGCCATGTTTACTTATGAATTTAGATTTAAGATACCTAAATAAAATATTGGTTAACAGTATAGTCATGAAAATACGTCAGTAGAGTATAATGAAATAGTAATGAAATGAACAGTAATGAAAATAAACAGGATAGTAATGAAAATAAAACATGCTAAGCAGGGAGAATTGATCCAAGCTATGAAAAAATGGTTCACTCTCTTAAAAGTTACTAGAATAACATGAATAGACTAAAAGAGAAAAGAAAAACATGAGTATCCCAAGTCAAGCAAAAGATAATTATTACTACCTATTAACACTTATCAAATAAAAATATCTAACAAAAAAAGTAAGCATAGAAAGGAAAAGCCTACAAGCCTATTTAAGATCAAGAAAAAAATCCCACTGTCATCTCTACAATTGACCATAGTTCCTGATAAGGAAGAAAAATAAACAAATGTAAGAATGAGGAAGGAAGAGATATGCCATTATTTCAAGAAGCCATGAACCGTCTACCCAGAGAAGCCAACATAACTAACAATTTATTAGAACAAATAAGAGCGTTCAGGAAGGTGGCAGGATATAGGGTAAATCTAAAAAATTAGGTAATTTGTCTCCAACAAAATATATTAAAACAAAATAGCATTCATAAAAAACGATTTTATGAAATCTCTAAGAATTATCTTGATCAACCATTAAGGCATTAAAGAAGACCTAGTAATAATAACCATGAGTTAATAGTGCAATCAAAAGCAAAAAAGACCAAGAAAGAAAACAGAGAGGTCATATGTGGGAACTTATTTGATAGTAATGGCCCCATGAATCCTGGAGAAAGATTATTCAAGAGGATCGTTGGTAAACCTGGCTCAATATATGGCGAAAATTAAAACTGGATCCCCACTTCACATCATACATGGACTAGAGACTCAAACGTGACAGGTGACACTAGCGAGTTACAAGAACAATGATGAGAAGTACTTTTGGATCTAGAGATGGGAAAGGCTACCTGAAGAACCCTGCAACGTCACCTGTTTGTCCTTTCCTGTATGTTGTGGACAACTGCCTTGATTTCGTCTAGTCATTCAACTGGAATTTTAACAATTCATATTTTAGAAGAAAATAGAGTTACATAGAGACTGTGAAGCTAGTTTCTACGGAAAGATTTCAAGTCTGTGCTTCAGTCTCCTCATATTCAATAAATGAGGCCAGAAACCGTATCTTCTTCTGCAGATCATCATCAGGATTAAACGAGGAGGGATGGATGGAGAAAGACAGACAGATGTAATGTGCTTGGAACAATGTCTAGAACACAGTAAGCGCTATGAAAATATCATTATTTAGGAAAGGAAGGAAAAATAAGATAAAAACAGAGAGGAAGGCAAAGCATTAGAGACTCTTACATACAGAGAACAAACTGAGGGTTGCTAGAGGGGAGGTCGGTGGGGGGATGGGCGAAATGAGTGATGGGCATTGAGAAGGGCACTCTTGGGGGTGAGCACTGGGGGCCACATGTTAGGGATGAATCACTGAGCTCTACACCTGAAGCCAAGACTACACTGTATGTTAACTAACTTGAATTTAAATAAAAATATAATATGATTTTATACTCTAAAAGTGACTTATTGGGATGCCTGGGCAGCTCAGTTGGTTGAGCGTCTGACTCTTGGTTTTGGCTCAGGTCATGATCTCATGGTTTGTGAGTTCAAGCCATGCATCATGCTCCGTGCTGATGGTGAGGAGTCTGCTTGGGATCCCCTCTCTCTCCTTTCTCTGACCCTCCCCTGCTCACTCACACTCTCTCTCAAATAAATAAATAAAACTTTAAAAAATTAAAGTGTTTCTTTTGTAAGACTTTGGATTGGTTTTATGGATATAATGTTTGTAGGAAGATTTGAAGGACTAATGACTGTCAACCTTTTTTCTTCACCCACATTCTAAACCATCTAGGAGAAAATACCAGGAGAAATGATTGAAATGAAGATAGTGCCTTTGTATCATTAAGTGGGCATTGAAGACCATGACTTCAGTCCTCTCACCAAGTGGTCTTAATCTCTAGTCTCAAAATTACCCAGATTCACCTAGCTACCATCACTAGCAGGGCTGGACCACACAGAGCTCCTCTGGCAAAGACAGAACCTGTGCCCTGAGCTTGTCCCATGACTGAGAGAGGAGAGGATATATGACTTCAACCATGCAGATCAGAAAGAAGCGAGTGGGCCATATCTGCGCCATATGGTCCCCATCATCATCAACCTAAAGGATTGCCCCTATGCCCCTGGATGGCTTAAGACAGCTCAGATTTGTTTCTCACTCATTCTTAAATTTCCAGTGCAAGGCCATGCAACCATCCCATGTAACTCTTTTCTGCAGAGGCTCTGCCATCCTATAACTGCCCCAACTGGACCATGCAGCCTCCATGGTGGACTTAGAAGAAGAAGGCACCAAAGGGTCTTGCACCAACTAGCAAGTGCTTCAGCTCAGAAGTGACACACATTAATTCCACCCCAGCCCACTGGCAAGAACGAGATATGGGGCCTGTAGTGACTTGAATCGTATCCCTTCAAAATCAATGTCTCCAGGAACCTGTGAATTTGACCTTATTTGGAAAAAGAGTCTTGTCCTATTTATAATTTTGATGTAAGTGAACAAAGTTAGCAAATCCTTAGTTTCACTTTGCTTGCCTCACATGGTAGTTACAGTTTTAATTTTTGAGGAATCTCCCTATTGTCTTCCATAGCAGCTGGACAATTTGACATTTCCACCAGCAGTGTACAATTTTTCTACAACCTTGACAATTTTTGTTGTTAATTTTTTTTGATAATAACTTTCCTAGCAGGTATGAGGTGACATTTTGTTGTAGTTTTTATTTGCATTCTCCTGATGATGAGTGATGTTGAGCATCTTTTCATTCACCATTACTCTTCTGCATGTCTTCTTTGGAGAACTACCTATTCAAGTCTGTTGCCCATTTTCAGAATCAGATTTTTGGGGGGTTGGCTTTGTGCTTATTTCACTGTCGAGTTGTGAGAGTTCCCTATACACTCTGGAAATTGATCCTTTACGAGATATATAGTTTGTAAATATTTTCTCCCCTTCTCTATGTCGCCTTTTTTTTCCAGAGGTTTTTTGGATTCACCTAGTTCCACTTGTCTTATTTTTCTTCCATTGCTTGTGCTTTGGGTGTCACATTCAAGAAATCATTGCCAAGCTCAGTGTCATGAAGCTTTTCCCCTATGTTTTATCCTTGACAGTTTTAGTTTCATGTCTTTCATTTACATCTTTAATCCATTTTGAGGTGGGGTGGGGTATTTTTGGTGTGCTTTTTTTTTTTTAATATGGAGTAAGATAAGGATCCAATTTCATTCTTTCGCACTAGATATCTCGTTTTCCCATCACTATTTCTTGACCAGACTGTTATTCCCCCATTATGTATTTTCAGCCCCTTGGTTGAAAATCAGTTGACCGTATATGCATGCATTTATTTCTGGACTCTCTATTTTTTTCATTGGTCTTCTGAGCATATACCCAACAGAATGGAAATCAGAATCTCAAAGAGTTATCTGCACGCCTATGTTCACTGCAGAATTACTCACAATAAGCAAGATGTGGAAACAACCCAAATGTCCACTGACGGATGAATCGATAAAAAAAATGTGGTATAAACACAAGGGGATATTGTTCGGCCTTAAAAAAAGGAAATCCTATCATTTGCAACATGGATAAGGCTGAAAGACATCATGCTGAGTGAAATAAGCCAGTCACGGAAGGACAAATACTGCATGATTCCACTCATATGAGATATCTAAAATAGTCAAACTCATAGAAGCAGAGAATAGAGTGATGGTGATTAGAGACTGCAGGGAGAGAAAAATGAGGCACTGTTCAATTGGCATGAGGTTTCAGTCATACAAGATGAGTAAGTTCTAGAGATCTCCTGTACAACATAGCGTCTACAGTTAACAGTCCTGTATTACACACTCAAACATTTGTTAAGAGAATAGGTCCCATGTCAAGAGTTCTTACCACAAAGAAGGAGGGGGTACGAGGAACATTTTGGAGGTAGTAGATATGTATATTACTTTGATTTGTGTACTGATAACGTGGGTGTTTATGTATTTCCAAGCTCATCAAATCGTGGACATTAAATATATGTACTTTTTTTATGTCAGTTTTGCCTCAGAAAGGCTGCTAAAATTTTTTGGGGTGGGGAGACTCTTAAATAATATGAGTGGAATATATAATATGAGTGGAAGCAGAAGGTGGTAATGGATGTATTAGTGGGAGGGGAGGGTTGTTGTAATCAAGTTAAGATGAGCTCACAGTGGATTAGAGTAGGCCCTAATTCAATGGTTATTCCTAGAAGAAGGAAATTTGGACACACACACACACACACACACACACACACAGAGAGAGAGAGAGACAGAGAGAGAGGGAGGGAGAGAACACCATGTGAAGACTCAGGCAGAAATTGGAGTGATGTAATCACAAGTAAGGATGCCAAGTACCACCAAAGATAGCCAGCGACCACCAGTCGTGTTACTTCATATGGCGGCCAAGCAAACTAATCCGTGGTTCTACTCAGCTTCAAGGGACTTAAATGGGCAATGTGCATGGAGTTGCCCAGCCAGTTTTTTCCAGTATTAGACTTCTGTTGCACCCCTGAGGCTACCCTGCAATCCTGTCACTCTCCCTCTTCCTAGGTTCACTGTGGTTCACCAAAACTCCCCTTCGCATCCATGGGTGCGTGTCTGTGCAGCTTGGATGTTAGGGTTCAAAGCAGTGACTGCAGCAAACGTAGCTCATCTCCACAGAGAGAAACAAAGGCATCACGGGGTGCCATGGAAACTGCGGAGTCAATTTAAACATGAATCACGGGCTTGTCATACACAGCACATGCGCACACACACATACTCACCCACCTCTACCAACTGCCACACAGAGTTCAACTGCATTGACATAGGACGTGGCCATTATTTGGATTCACAGCCCCCCGCCCCCACCGTGGAGCCAAGTTCAGCAAATGTGTTTTGGGCTAGTGGCCCAGGTCAAAAAGGCTACAGCCAACAGGTTGTCAGCAACTTGGGGCTTTGGGATTGCTGGGGGCATGCCGATCCATGCATTGATTCGTGCCTCGCTGCAGCAAACTGTTTTGAATTGATGCTTAGTGTAAAGGCTCTTACAACTGCAATCCGTATTTCACGTCTTGCCATAAAATAATAATTTGAGAAATGCAGAGAAATACACTGTTAACAATTTAACGTGTACTTTCAATAAATAGGAAGTATTTTACAGGGAACTGCAGCCCATTAGAGAAATCGTAATTCACGCTCCGTGCCAAGAAAACGTACACTCGATCTCACTGCACCCTGCGCCCAGCTACAAAACCCGAAGCTCCGTCTGCATTATAGATTCTCATTATGATAGGTTCACAAATCCAGGGTAAAAAGTCCCATGGAACACAGCCTGCACATTTCAAATGAAGACGCCAAAACATGCCCGGCTTTCCCGCAGGGATGGCAGAACTGAAATCGCCCCGCATTTATACCAGGCGACCGTAAATGCTGAAATACAGATGATCCTACATTCGGAATGATCCTCCCTGCGTAGTCCCCCCGCTAGCTTATGCATTCTGCAGTTCTTCGTGCAGCAAGCCTCTTTTCTTCCTCTGAACTTTTTAGAAGATACCACTATGTGAATCTTGAAATTAGATTGCATTTAGGCAACATCACAAACTGCGCACCTGTTACGATCTTCTCCAGTGCGCTTACGACGTGCACTTATGCGCATTTTCACGGATCTGTCATCTCTTCCGGAATTCAGACCTCCTAAAACATCAGGATTCAATGGTAGAAAGGCAGCAGCGTCATTCATCTTAGAGTTCAAGCAGCAACAAAACGATGACAAATACAGTACAGGTGCTACAAATACAGCATTTCAATGAATTACAACTAGAGGTGACGAATGAGTCAGCTGTTTATCTTGCCTGTTAAAGAAAAAGCCTTTTTCCTGCCTCCACATAAGGAGTGCTATTCAAATTCCGGATGGCCATCCGTGGAAAAAATGTCAATTACACCTTTAAAGGTATCGTTGTACTTACAAAACCACTCCCAGATCAAGTCACCCTCTGTATTAATGAGGGATCTAATGCAGATGGAATTTTCCTCCCTTTCTTCCAGACTATACTTTGAGAAAAAAAGAAAAATACATTTTACCAAAACCAATCAACTCTCTGTAAAGGAATTTCATATTTCTCTGTAAAGGTTATTTCATATTTCTTCACAGTTTAGAGATCAAAGGGGAGCAGCGAGAGAAGATGGGGGCAGAAGTATTTATTAATTCCTGAGACAATATACACATAGCATTTCTGGACCTTGATATTAAAGTGGAAATACCAGTTGAAGTGCTGAATTCCCTTCAAACTGTGAAACTGAGGACTAAGCATTGTGTACATTCTTGCCGACGTCTGCCTGAGTGACATCAGCCTGTCCACCTCGCGCCCATCAAGGTTGAGATTGTGTGATGGTCCCCGCTGGGATGCAGTGGGCAACGATGGACAGTAAGAAGTAAAACAAGCACAGAACTTAGGAGGGTCTCAGCCAAGGGGACGGGCCAGCTGGGGGTGGCCGGAATAAGACCTCTCACTTCTTGATTGAAGGATGACCTTGAATTTGCTTGGCTTGTTCATATATACACCCTCCCCATGCTTGTCTTGTCCATTCGGTGAGTTGAAATTATGGAACTCCAAGCAAACTTGTGCAAAGGGTACCTAGTCTCGTCCATGGTCACCGAAATTGAGTTATTAATTCAAGGCTCAGTTGGGATGGTGATTTATCTGTCCACCTCAGCACCTGAGAAAACAGCGAGGAAGCCAGAGGAACGGCTTTAACCCTATGGCCAAATGGCCGTCTGACTGCTAGGTGATGGGGAGCGGCATTACTCTGTGTGATTATAAAAGCAGAACAGCCACTGATGTGAGGACACA
The DNA here is from genome assembly GCA_030068075.1 of Paguma larvata. Taxonomy (NCBI): domain Eukaryota; kingdom Metazoa; phylum Chordata; class Mammalia; order Carnivora; family Viverridae; genus Paguma; species Paguma larvata. The sequence goes on from CM057826.1 coordinate 3,860,711, forward strand.
CAAGGATGAGAGTTTCCGCTGACTGCAAAGGAAGGGCTTCCTTAAACTTGGAGTGTCTGAAAATTAAGTGAGCTATTGAGTGATTGGTCTCTCTTGCTCCGGGAGAGAGATAGTGTTCCCATCTTCGGTGTGACGTGCGTTCCAAGATTCTAGCATCCTAGGTGGGGATCCGCTGGCATGCTGACAAGTGCTGGGGGGGTTGTTAGGGATCCCAGGACGTCCTGAACCAGACATTTGTTTACCAAGCTGGGGGTGCCAGGAAATAGAGCTAGAAACATCTACCGGCAACGCACGGCATCTTTGAGGTGAAGGAAAGAGAGCCTTGACTTGAACATTTGGACTCTATCCCAATTTGTGTCATCACCACATAGACTCTGAATAGCTAACTCGGGCCCTTCTGGAAGACGGTCAATGACATCTGCCAGGTGGCATAAAGAACCCTGCGTGGCTGGGCTGGAATTTGCCCGTGCTGAGTCAGAGCGGGATGGAGACTACAGGAGGCCCGCTGAAAATCACATGGGCCTTCGACTTAGCCAGAGAGTTGGAATCCCCACCTTATCCTCACTCTACATCGGCCTTGGGAGAGCCACTTAACCTCTCTGAGCACCCCTTCCTCATTTACAAGAGAGAGGGTGACACTTTCCCACGAGATCGTTTTAAAAATATATCCCTGGCACAGGGGTTCTGAGGCACTCAATAAATTATAGCCATTATAATTGGGTGAATTGAGGATGCGCATATTGAATGTAATTGAAAAATTTTCCCCAGAACAACTTCCTTTGCACTTTCTAGGTGTCACTGGATGTAACGCTGGCTTCCCATGCCACTCACGGGAGAAACCATTCACTACCCGCAGGGACAGATGCTTGGAGATGCTGTGGAAAGATGTTCTCCTTTCTCAGAGTTTGAAACTTCCATGGTGATATTTCAAGATCTTTCTGGCCAACAGGACCCAGGAACACTTGGAAACTCCATCATGATCTGGCCAGAGCCCTCAGCCGGCATTGTAATTTTTCCAGCAGCCTTACAAGAGGTGAAAAGAAGCCAGCTGCACAGTCGGTCCTCACTTGTGTATACATCCATCTTACACGATGAGTCAAAGCCTTGGCCGGCTCTGTGCATGAAGTCACAAATCTGTAGCTACACACAATTATAGGGGACAATTTTTCAGGCATCTTGAAGTCTCCACTGTAATTTTGTTCAATGGTGCGCCTTTTCTCCTGTGTATTATTTTTTTAATTAATAAGCCTTATTTTTATGAGTGGTTTTAGAACAGAACAATTATGTGGGAAGTATGGAGTTCCCACAGACCCCTTACCCCCACATATGTATAAGCACCCCACTATCGACATCCTGCCCCTGAGCGGCCACATTTGTTGGAACAGTGGACCCACAGTGACCCACCACTATCACCCAGGGTTCCCAGTTTATATAGGGTTCACTCTCAATGCTGTGGGTTTCAGAAACATATAGTGATGCATACCCACCATTACGTACAGGATATCATACAGGGTAGTTTCACTGCCTTAGACATTTTCTGTGCTCTTCCTGTTCTCCCCGCCCCCAACCCCTGGCAACAGTTTTATTGTCTCATAGTTTTGCTTTTTCCAGAATGTCATATAGTTGGAATCATACAGCGTGTGACCTTTTCAGGTTAGCTTCTTTCCCTTAGAAGAGGCTTAAGGCTCTCCCACATCTTTTCATGGCTTGAGAGCTCATTTATTTTTAGCACTGAATAATATTTCATTGTCTGGATGTAGCACAGTTTACTAATCCATTCACCTACTGAAGGCATCTTGGTTGTTTCCAAGTTTGGGCAATTGTGAATAAAACCACTATAAACATTTGTGTGCAGGTTTTTGTGTGGACATAAGTTTTCAGCTTCTTTGGGCAGATACCAAGGACCACGAATTGTGAAACATATGGCAAGAGTATGTTCAGTTTTGTAGGAAACTGCCAAAGTGTCTTCCAAAGTCGCTGCGCCATGTTGCATTCCCCCCCCCCCCCCCGGCAATGAGTGAGAGTTCCCGTGGCTCCACATCTCCGCCAGCATTTGGTGTCGTCAGTGTTCTGGATTTTGGCCATTCTAATAGGTGTGCAGTGGTATCTCATTGCTCTTTCAGTGTGCGTTTCCCTGATGACTTATGATGTGGGGTATCTTTTCGCATGCTTATTAGCCATCTGGATGTCTGCTTTGGTGAGGTGTCTGTTCAGGTCTTTTGCCCATTTTTTAACAGGCTGCTCATTTTCTTATTGTTCACTATTCCGAGTTCTTGTGTATTTCGGATATATCATATGTGTCTTTTGCAAATATTTTCTTCTAATGTGTGGCTTCCTTTCTCATTCTCTTGACAGTTTCTTTCACAGAACCGATGTTTTAAAATTTATCAGCTTTTCCTTTCAAGCAATACTGGCCCACTGGAAATTTTAAAATACGGTTTTGCTTTTCTATCTCCTGCAGCCTGACCAAGTGTGGGTGCCCACTGTGACATTCACTATCGAAGATGCTCCTGCCCTTTCCATCCAGTGCCTAAAAATGGCACCAGGACAGGCGATATCCCCCCGTGACCTGCAGATACACTTTGAGTGGCTCCCTGCAGGTGCCCAGCCCTACACCCAGCCCATGCTCATCTGGATCTGGGAGACCCCACTTGCAGATGGGAACACGGCCTCCAGCTGTTAGACCACACCAGACTGCGAGGAAGAATGGTGCTGTGTCATTACCAGCACAGAACCTCGATGATTATGTCTGTCCTCTAAATGACAGCAGCGATTAAATAGTAATTAATTCCTCAACAGGCTGAATTAAATAATCAAGTAAGCTTCAGGTGAGGTAATTACAATAGTTATTTAACACTTAATGAAATACTCCTACCAGTATTGATGGGGAAAGTCTTTCCTCTATCTTGAAGCAACCCCAGTACTATGGAATGACTTTCCTACGAGGATCTAAGGATCCAATTGGCAATTTATGATTCCCTCATGGGACTAAATCTTTAGACGAAAAGAAGCCCAGTTTCACACCCTGTGGCCCAGGCTATGCCGGGCGTTGGCATCAGCCTTGTCCTCCCAACCAGCAGTGGAACCATCCAGAACCTGAGAGCCCTCCAGGAGTTGAAGACCCAAGTGATCAGAAAGGGGGGAAAGATCCTACTTGAATTGGCTTGTGACCGGTTCCCATTACTTCTCTTCTGGGACTATGTGAAGGATGAATACCAGCATGCCTCGAAGAGGCCGATGTTGCATTCGTCTTGTGATAGACACAGCATCTACCCTCAGGTTTCTTCATCCCAGAATGTCCTCGCAGGAAGGGGCAAACACGTTCATGAGTCCAGGGCAGCCAGCATGTGCCCCCATTGCTCAGAAGACTATTAATTACATGTTGCCTGGATCTCAGCTTTTTAATCACATTCCCTTGTGACTCTTACTATTGAACAAATACATGAGCAAGACAGTATTACAGTGATATTACTTATTAATAAAGATAATCCCATATTCCTGAACCTCCATGGAAATACCTGATATTAATCAAGTCGAGACACAGCAGCTGAGGAGTGTTCACACTTTCTGCACAATTTTTTGAGAGTTTGGTACTTTTGCTTCTGAGTGTTAGCCTTAAGACAAACAAGCCTCCTTTCTCCACGTCCCCCCCCCAGCACTGCGTAATGCCGACCCTGAATAAAAAAATCTCATCGGCAATGCAGTTTTTAACCTCGAGGTCTTATCATGAATATTTACTATCTGGCTGGGAGCTGGCGTGGGGCTGCCTGTCTCTCTGTTGCCCTGCGCAGCCTGATCCACTGTTGGGAGAGTGTTGCCTTGGCAACAGAGGGCCTCGGAAGGCAAAGAAACTGACAGTCACCCACACAAAGCGCTCCGGATCTGTGGGCTAATTAAAAGGTTCTGTGCTCGGGTCACCTTGTAAACGAGAAGTGTCAGTCAGAAACCCATGGTCACAAACGGCCCCGCGGAGAAGCCCCGGGAATTCCCCACCCCCTGCAGGTGCCTGCCGCTCCCCGGTGAGGAACTCACAGGCAGGCTCACTCCTTGGCCGGCCAATCTTATTAAATGGACTGGATCTATTTTTTGCCAGCAGGCCCATAAAGCAGTCAACTGGAGTGATTGATTAAAAGCAGGCTGCTTTCCTCAGATCTCGATTTAGATCTGATGTCATTTGTAACTGAAACTGCTTTCAAAAGCTTACAGGCTGGCAGGTGGTATGCGGGGACAGTGGGCAACTTACGACGAGCCCTCAGGGGTTCAGGATGTGGCAGAAGGTCATCATCCAGCCAAGGCGGGGGGAAAAACCCTCCCCTTGGGCCTTAATCGGGAGACGTCGTCTTTACAGTGTGTTGTGGGGCAAGCTGCCTCTAAGCGTCTCCCGTTTATTGAGTAGCCTTAAGAACGCGGCAGTGAGAGTCCTGCCCCCAGTGGCGCAGAGCTGTCTTCTGGCTCTGCAGCCCTCTGTGGTCCAGCCCCCGTGGAACTCTTCAGCCACACCTCCCACTACACACCCCACATGGTGTCCTCACTTCCGGGTAGGTCCAAGACCCTGGGTTCCTCCACCGAAGCTGAACTCTGACCCCTTAGAAACCCGAAGGTGCTACACAGAAACAGAAAAGGAAGCCCCCTGAGAAACGGTAACAGAGGTGGCCACAAGGAGAGGCCAGATGTTCCGCAAGAGCCCCGCAGTTACAAAGGAGATCCGCACCCACAGGGAAGCGGCCAGACTCAAGGTGGGGGGATCTTCAGTGTGGCCTGCTGGAGGCTCCCGAAAGACCAGAGCTGGGAGCTCCTGGTCCGCTCACCTCCGTTAGCCCAAGCGTACTGCGATCTCCCTACAGCCTTTCGGAACAAAGCAGTCTCACATCTCAAGTCATCAGGGAGTGTCAGGTGGGGTGCAGGATCCCCACGGACAGCCTCATCTACCTGTTTCTCTCCTTCCTGATGGCCAGAGCTCCTTTCTGAGAGACAGAAAAGACCACACGCTGAGGGTTCTGGATGTACACGCAGTGCTCACCTCTAGTGCGTGTGACCTGGAGCTTACCTCATACTTCTGTGTCCCTGTTTCATCACCCTACGAAGGGGCAGCAAGACTATTTTCTTCAGGAAGGCACCACGGTAATGAAATAAGGGCATCTGTGTAATTGCTCCTAGAGACGCCTGGAGCCCCGTGAGGCCCCAGTAAGCACTGCCGTGTATTATGAGCTGAACTGGGTCTCCCAAAAAGATATGGAGGAGTCCCAACAGCACCTGGAAATGTGGCCGCATTTGGAGAAGAGGTCTTTTCAGAGATAATTGAGTTACAATGAAGTCATCGGGATGGGCTCCAAACCAATACAGCTGGTGTCCTCGTCCAAAGGGGAAATTTGGACACAGACGCTGACGTGCATGGAGGGAAGACAATACGGAGACACAGGAAAAGCCCCAGGTGAACATGGAGGTGACCCATCTACAAGCCAAGGAGCACCAAAGACTTCCGGCAGAGCCGCAGGAGCTGAGAGGCAACGAAGGCTTCCCGGCAGGTTTCAGAAGGTTGTGGCCGTGCTGACACCTTGAGCTTACCTTTTGCCTCCAGAACTATGAGATAATAAATTTCTGTGGGTTAAGCCACCCAGTCGGTGGCGCTTTGTTACAGAGGCCTTGGGAACCAATTCAGTATGTTCATTAGAGTATGTGTTAGTAAGTTCTAACCTGAGACACCCCAAAATGCAGTACGTTTAAAAGGAAGTTCCTCATGAACCCATCGCGTCGAGCGCAGCCCCGGGCAGGGGGAGCCACTCAGCTCCAGGAGCTCAGGCAAGTGTCTGGATTTGTTCCGCCCTGTGACTACATCACCTACATTCCAGTGGGTGCAACGGGACAAGAGAGGGTCCGGCTTCCGAGTTCAGGCAGGACCAAGCCCAGAGGGCCAGGCCTCACTCCACGCACTCCCCATCAGGGCAGGCGGTCACACGGTCACCCCTGCTGCATTACTATTGCTTCGTGAATGGGAAACCTCACACTACATCTGAAAAGGAAAGAATGCGGGGACTACTTTGTGCCAAAACCAAGAGCATTAGGCATGTACCTCATACCTTGTGATGGTTAAGTTTTGACAGATTCAGTCCATTCAGAAGAAGGGGTCTCCCCAAAGTAGCTGGGCAGAGTTCCCCAAGAGAGACTGGTTGTGGACGTTCCCAACTGAGCCCCCAGTGGCCGCCCTGCACTTCCGGTCTCTTTATTGGAGACGCAGACCTCCCAGCGACCGGCTTAATTGTTTCCCCGCAGCTTCTAACAGCTGAATTGTCATTTCTGCAGGTGCTACAAAGTTTGGGTCATCTCGCTGGTGGCTTTATTAGTATCTATTTTTACTCATAACGAGGAGATAAATAAGCAAGTGTTTCACGATTGGCGGAAGCCTCTTTGTTAAAGAGAGCCATTCATCATGAACCGCCTTAGAAATTACAGCCAACCCATGCACTTCCTGAAATAATCTGAAACTTAAAGATGCAACTATGTATCAATTAATTTAAACCCTAGTGAGAGTTTGCATACACAGGGACTTTAGGATGCGGCTTAATGGATTGAATTCAGACTACGGTACAAATGAATTCCAAGAGCTGGGTTATATATATTCACAAAATTGAGACTTTGTGAAGCGTTCTTGGCAGAAGGAATGAATATATTAAAATCTGGACTCCTTACGTGTTTCCCAGAAGAAATCAGCAGTCGGTTTCTTCCCCCCATAAAATTAATCCAGAAAGTAAATGCACATAATGTAAGAAATAATTCTGTTGGGGAGTGCGTGTACTTTACAGGCACCAATATGCAACGAAGTTTTGGTCCTGTCGTTCTGAGGGCCTTTGAAAACTATGTCAAATCTTACCGAATCGAATTTGAAACAGACCATGACACATTTCCAGGAAGCTCTTGTGGGGATCGAAATGAAGATTTATAGCAATGGAAATAAATTTGATTTTGAAAATGACTTTTGGTATCATTGCGTTAATGACCTTAAGGGAAACTCTTCCCAGGAGAAGTATTAGGTCACGGGATATTCAATCAGGGGAGCAATGCTGAAGGAGGGAACTTGCAAATTAAAGATAGTGCCATTTGTCTTAAATCAATCAGAGGCAAGAGTGCAGGGAAAAGTCCCCAAAAGGTACAGCAGAAAATCAAGCCCAATTTGATTTGATTTATGTCACCCAGCCTCATGGCGCTGCAAAGACCCGGAGACCTTATCCCAGGGATTCTATGGATGAACTCGTGGCCAGAGAAAAGAGGGAAAGGATTCCACAGAAGGAAGAGGAAGAAGCAGAAAAGGAGAAAGAGAAAAGAGGGGGTGGGGAAGGAAGGGGAGAAGATTTTTACATCAAAATTGTGAAATGCCTGAACTTATTCCCCCCAAAATGCTTTAAAAATAGTCCAATGGGGTGCCTGGGTGGCTCAGTCGGTTAATCTTCCGACTTAGTGGAGGTCACGACCTCGCTCTCTCAGGTCGGGGAGGAGCTCGCTTCGTATCTTCTGTCCCGCCCTCCCCTGCTTGTGCCCTCTCTCTGTCTCTCTCAAAAATAAACATTTAAAAGCTAAAAATAAAATAAAATATTAAAAAAAGATTGTCCAATGACTTAGAGATTGGACAGAGGTCAGGACTGGAAACTGGCAGAAATGTCCCATCTTGTCCTGATTTGTACCTAACAGCTCTCCCCTCCCAGAAGCTGCACGCCACCCTGGACACCTGCACTAGTTACTCACTCTCCCCGTCTGCAGCGGCCTTGGGCTGCTGAAGGCCCACGTGACCAACCGAGACACAGAGGGTGGGGCTTCCCCAGAAGTGATCAGAGACTGCCCAGCCCAGAGCCCCAAGGCTACAGGCTCTTCAGGTCCTGGAGGGACCAGCGCCCCGACCTTGACGACCGCACTCCAAGTCTCCCCCAGAGTCCTTGCACTGGCCCGCACTTGAGCAATGGGGCCTGCTGCCCCAGCCACCTGAGGAAGGCTCCTACGGACTGTAGATGTCCATGTCACAGTTTGTTTTGTTCTCTCCAGAGGGAGACATGGAATCTGGGTTTGGCCCAGCTGGCAAGTTTTCTGAACTGGAAATCGTCAACCATTTGCTAGGCACAATATAATCTATCTTTGTATGATGTAGACCAAACCCAGCTTGGCTCCCTTATAGGAGGAGTCCAGGCAGCCAGCTTTCCAAGGAAGTGATGTCATGACACTAGAGAAATCTGACATCTGGGAACCCAACCAATTAAAACACAGCCAACAGGGGCGCCTGGGGGGCTCAGTCGGTTAAGTGTCCGACTTCAGCTCAGGTCATCATCTCACAGCGTGTGAGTTCAAGCCCCACATCAGGCTCTGTGCTGACAGCTCAGAGCCTAGAGCCTGCTTTGGATTCTCTCTCTCTCCCTCTCTCTCTCTGTCCCTTCTCCGCTCATGCTCTGTCTCAATCTCTCAAAAATAAATTAATGCTAAAAAATAAATAAATAAATAAATAAGTAAATAGAACACAGCCAACAGAATCCAAAGTAGGCTGCATTTCCCACTCTCTCTGTGCCTCCCCCACTCATGCTCACTCACTTGCGTGCTCTTTCTCTCTCTCTCATAAACATTAAAAAAATAAATAAATAAACAAAAATAAAACACAGCCAACAGCTAACCGGGAGGTCACAGGTCCTCCTCCCATTTCCACATACTGATTATCACGAGAACTAAGAGGTATTTTACAGCGAGTATGGGTCACAGTTTTACAAGTAACTACATTTGCACACAGCACAGAAAACTCCTTGATCCAGAAAGAAGATCAGATAGGACATGCGCACTTAGGTCCATGAAACCAGAAAAGAAACAGCTTAGGGAACACATTTGCCATCTCTATGAACTTTCCCCAGAGCCCCCGTCCTCTCGCGGGTCCTGTGGGTCAAGTCCAGGGTTCTGGGACAGAATCATACTGGTTGTTAGGACAGTATGCGTGATGAAGTTGGGTGGTCCATGCAGGGAGTAGAATATTTCTTGGAATAATGGCAAAAAGAAAAGCAGGGGCCACGGCAGCCAACAGGCAGACTATTTAAGGAACAGAAAGATTAATTTAGATTGTGTCTTCACCAGCTCCAGGATCTTCCAAAGATCAAGCAAGCCCTTAATCAGTTAAATAAGGCCAACGTGGGGGTGGGGCCCTGCGCTGAGCTCTGGTGGAAAGTTTTCAGTCCTGTCTGTGTGGACGCTTATGAAAGGCCAGTCCTCTCTCGCCCTCGGCCTCCCTCTCAGATAGCTCAGAAGGAAGAGGGAAGGAGGAACTAACAGGATGAATGGAAGTGTTAGTCTCTGTTGGCAATCATCTCAATCCCGTTTATCTGCATAATGACGTGCGTGTGGGGCCAGGAAGGAAGGGAGAGAGAGCTAGGCCCTGAGACCCACACCCTCTACCCCAGTCCCAAAGGCAGCATCTCTGAGGATGGACGTGGAGTCCTCGACAACTATGATCCCAATTTTTGGCACCCTTGTTCCCTCAGATGTCCCTCATGTCCTGGGTTATCCAAGGAGCCAGGCTTTCCTCCTCAGCAATGGACTCCAGCCAGCCCTCTCTCTAACATCTCACTTGATGTAAATGTCGGCATCTCAAACATGACACATCCCTTCCCAAACAGCTGCCCCTCCAGCCTCCCCCACCTGTGTGTATCGGAGCACCCTTGTTCTAGCTGCTCAGACAAAACACCTAAGAATTATTCTTGGTTTCTGCCTTTTTCTCACATCCTACATCCCACCTGTAAGCAAATCCTATCAGCTCTACCTGCAAAACATAACCGAAGCCATCTTCTTCCTTATCCCCATCCTGGCCAGGAGTCCTCTCCTACAACGTCTCTCCCTCGGATGATCAGAACGGTATCATATGTGGGCTCCCCACTTGCACTGGTGCACGTCCAGTTCAACTCTTCATGGCAGAGTGGTCTTTAAGAAACACAAATCAGATTGTATTTCCCTCCTCCTTAGGCCCCCACTGACAGAAATTCTGGGTGCAATGGAGCTGGTGACTAAAACAGTTGATACGGTGGTGATAAATGCTGCAGACATCAGAGACAACTTTAAGCCTGGCAGCAAAACCCCCCGAAGATCCCCAAGGGAGCCTTCCAGGCATAGACCTGCCTATGGAGCTCTAGACCCTCATGTCTAGGTGCTCGTTCAGCATCTTCAGTTGGATGTCTCCAGGTAACCTCAAACTCAACTCATCACCCACCAGACACTGAACTCATCACCTCCACCCTTGCTCCTCCCAACCACAAGCATGGCCCCAAACGTTCCCCTCCTCAGAGAATGGCACCACCACTTACCAACTGCACAAGCCGCAGCCTCAGCATGACTCTTGATGTCTCCTTCTCCTCTCCCAGTGTCAACTCCACACCAACTCCTGTCTTTCTCACCTGCCAAAGTGCCTATCAAATCAACCCACAGTTCACTATTGCCACACACACCTTACTGTTCTACAAGGGTGTTTCTTTCACCTAATTGGTCTTTCCAGATCCAGTGCGATCTCCCGACCCATCTAGTCCCAGAGTGTGGGCATCTCGATAACTGGACCTTCTCTTATTCACAGGGAATTCCAGCTCTGGGTTACAGGTTCTCAGTGTCTTCTGTTTCTTCAGAGAGCACGTCTAATATAGTCTTCATTGCGATTGTTTGATTAGTGAGTCTCTCCTCACTAAAGTGGGAGCTCCAAAATGGCAGGGACCAACCCCAATTTGCCCCATCCTTGTATTCAAGGGCCCAAAGCAGTATCTGTCTTAATGACCAATGAATGAATGTCTCCTCACTGGTAACATATTTTCACAGAAAATCAAAAGTCTGAACCCAAGTACTCGAACTGCTCCTGGAGGGCTAGCATCTTGGCAGAGTAGATATTTTGGTGCAGGTATGCCCTCCCCTTGTGAGAAAGAGCTTTGGGCACTGACATCAACAGCCATCTGACAGAATTCCCTGCTAGACTTACACAGATGGTCGGAGTCAGTGAAGACGGTAGTAAAAATAATTATTACTGGTAGTATTCCAGAGCTTTCAAGCCCCCAGGGCACTTTACATACATTCCTGAATGCCAGAAAGATGCCTGTGGGAAGTCACAGCCACCAAGCCTAGTGGACACAGATCTCCTCCCTAATCTATTGGTAATCTTGGTTGAACAAGGAGCAGAAATGCCCAAGGGATGCACTGAGCCGACACATGTTCAACACACAGCCTCAGACAAGCAGAGTGAATTGTAAGAGGTGTATGATCTAGCGAAAGATGATGGTACCCCGCAAAGATAGATTGGAACTGGCCCAGAGAGTGGCAACAGCTTCTCCTTCCCACGTTCCTCCCCACGGTCCTGAGTCCTATATCATCCCAGGTGTCACCGTCAGGACCCTCCTCCCATCGCTGCTTGAGCCCTGACCACCTCCCCTTAAACATAGCCCCTGGAGACTAGAGACATCATAAGTGCACGTGGCTCAAGTCTGTAAGGAAGCAACGCCAATGGAGGCAAAGTATTGCCAAGCAACCTACAAGGTGCTGTGCATCATGAGCAACGCGCTCTGTCTCTGTTACAGTCAACATCGTCACCTAAACAGGAGGCCCGATAATGAGGGCTTCGTCCCCAACAAAGTCGGAGGAAAGGACCTCGTTCCACTTGAAATTGGCCCCTGCCCACAAGAGAGCTGCATATCTTCCTCATGGAAAAGAGAAAAGGGCTCTGAAACGGGCCCTCCATGCCTGAGTTTGACCTTAGTGGGCTACAGATTAGCCTTACTGAAGGTCTTAATATCCAAACTGCTTCTGCTCTTCTGATCCTTTTATTTGAGCTGCTTTGTTTTGCACCCTTTGGCCTCCCCAGGGAAGCAGCATTGGTTTCACATAGCAGATTCTCAAGGGTTTCACAGGAAACAGTCTTATGCACACACAAGTACCTACGCGCACTCACTTTCTGTAGCTAGGGAATACAACCTTGCAAAATAACCAAGATGTTGCTCTGCTTAGAGTAAGGTCGAAAGCAACAAAGAGAGGAGAGACGGGGCAGGCAAAGTCTTTGCCATCAACTTCCGCATTACTCCTCCAGACGCCCGATCAATGATTCTTAATCCCCAGTGTGTCTCCAAATTGCTTGGAGAGCTTGTTAAAAATTTAGATTCCTGGCTTTCCACCCCAGGAAGTCTGATTTAGTAGGTCTCATGTGTGGCTATAAATCCAATTTTTAGCCAGTGCCTCGCTTGATTCAGAAGCTGTTGCTCCAAGGAGCAAAGTGGGATCTGACCCTGAACGAGTCGTTCTGCTGCTCAGCGCCTTCAGCCAAGCTCTGAGAAGAAAGATTACAACCCCCAGGCCCTGGGGGGGGGGGGTGCTCTCAGCCAGACTCCCCGACACATCTCAGCAACATTCACAAGGGCCACCTCCCACACGACATACCCCAGCTCCCCCCTCCCGGCCCCACAGTGTGGAAGCCCTCACCCTGCCCCGGGAGTCATCCCCACCACCCTCTCCACCACCTTGTAATCTGCTCCGGCCAACCCTGGCCTCCTGGGCATTCTCCTGCCTCTGGGGCAGCTCTGCCAGCTCACCCTCACGGCTGCTCAGTGCTGCCCTTCCTCACCCCAGCACCTCGGCCTATTCGGGGTGGCCCTGCACCCACATGGAACCCACCCAAGTCCTGCCCTGGGAGACTCTGAACCCCAGGCCGGGTGAAGGATGCCAGCCTTCTCTCTGGGTGGCTAGAGCTCCACCCTGTGAAACATGGGGCTTCCCTAACATGCATTTTCCACTGCATGACCAAGAGATGGGGAGGGTGACTGCGATGAGCATCAAAGGAGACCCATACCAGCTAGACCCTCCCCACTCCACACCTTCCCCTCTCCCTGCATGTCTTTTCTGAGGCCAGCTCCTTCCTGTCTTCACATCTCTCTATCGTGCAGGCCTACGTCAGCGTCCCTAGGCCACTGCAACAGTGTACCACAGACTTGGTGGCTTGAACAACAGAAATGTACTATTTGCTCACAGTTCTAAATACTAGAAGTCAAAGATCAAGATGCTGGAAGGGGTGCTTCCTTCTGACGCCTCCTCCTGGCTATAGATGGCTGTTGTCTTCTCCCTGGGTTCTCACTCTGTCTTCCCTCTGTGTCCTGATCTCCTCTTCAGTAAGACATGGGTCAGACCAGAGTAGAGCCCACATGAATGTCTTCGTTTTAACTTAATCCCCTCTATAAAAACCCTGTCTCCAAACACAGTTACATCCTGAGGCAAAGGCGGGTTAGAACTTCAACCTATGCATTTTGGAAGGACATACCTCAGCCTGCATCATCTCTTGCTAATGTTATAAATTCCTCCTTTTGGTGGCAAGGTCTCCTGTAAACCATGGGTGTCCTCACCTTCTCTGTGTCCGAGGCAGGTCTCTGGGCAGGCCAGCCTGGGGACAGCTGATCTGGTCTGCTTTGCCTTCCTAGGCTCATGAAAACCTCATCTACTGGACTCAGTCTCCCCAGGGTGAGCCCCAGAGCATCCGTAAAGCGTGTGAGTGGGCATCACGCACCCATCCTACCGACACGGGACATTCGGGGAGGGGAGCCCCTTTAGAAATCCTGACAGAGATTTGTAAAACATTTACCTTTGTGCCTGACCGCGTTCCTGATGTTCTCCAGCCAAAAAGAAAGTACTGTTAAGAATTATTACTAAGCTATTTAGAGTTTTTATTGGAGTTCTAGGAAGCCAAGGATTTCTGACTGGTGTATGAATCACAGGAAGGAACCCTGATTATTTTTTACCCAGAAACTGGCAGTATTTGATGACAGATAAATGTAATAGATCAGGAAGTGCAACTTCGCTTAATGCTATTTCAGTATTGCTCAAAGCACCCCTGCCAGAGATGGGAATGGCTGGGGAGGGCGGCTGGTGCCCTGTCCCTTCTGTCTCCCCTGAGTGTGCACGCACTGCTTCCGGCGGCTCCGAGTCCTTGCCCTGTTCGCCCTCGCTCCCCAGGTGTGTGTCCACCTCATTCACTGTAATTAAGGGAACACGCCCCTCGTCCTAATCAGATCAGTGAAAATCCTGACAGTGCCGTGCCTTGGTGAGAAGGCAAAGGAATGAGGGCTCACACACATTCTGGTGGGATCCTAAGGCAGGCAGTTTGGAAAGTCCTTTGGTTGCTCCCAGCAAGTTGAAGATGCGCACAGAGCCCACAGATATGTGCATAGATATCCAAGAAGACATTTAAAAGAATGGTTATTGCAATTACTTGCAACTTGGGAAAACAGGAAATAACTTAAATGTTCATCAACGGAATACCATAAAAATTCAACAAGCTAACCAGAATTAATGTATCAAGTAGATGAATCTTAAAACCATAATATCGACTGTTTTTTTAAGCTGCTGCAACATGGATACTGTGCAAAAAAAGCATGAACCCGACCAGCCTAGGTCTGTTGTCCTTAGAAAGAGGCATCAGATTTCAAGAGGGTTCCCTCCATTCCCTAAATGACAAAGAAGGCTCAGCGTGACAACACTAGGTCTGCAAACAATGCAGTTGGTACTGGAACCTGCTTTCCTTCAGGGTGTCTGGAGTCCGGGTGCTGTGCAGGACAGAGGCACCAATGTGAGCAGACCCCGCTGAAAATTCTGGGGCCTGAGCCCCTGCCAGACTCCCTGGAGGACAACCCTTCACAGGGAGGAACAAGCTTGTTCTGTGTGACTGCTGGAAGTTCTTGCCTGGTTGCCTCCTGACCTTACCACCCTCCCAGCCACATCTCCCCCCCGCCGCGCCTTTCCACCTTTCCCTTTGCCGATGGTGCTCTGCACCCCCCTCTGCATCTCCCCCTCCCTACCACACCCCCCCACCCTACCCACTGCAACAAGTCACAGGCAGGAACCCAGGAACCCGAGCACCATGGAGTCCTTGGGGAAGCACTGAACCTCGGGCGCTCTGGGGACCCTCAAAGTGAACACGAACAAAATATCATGTGTTTTAAGCTTAAGAACATGCAAAACAAGGTTATTCATTGTTTATGGAGACACATGGCTGATATGAAAATATAAAAACATGCCCAAGGGTGATAAGTGAGAACATGAGGTCAAGGACGAACGTTCACAAGACTCCCCTGCGACACTTTATGCCTGTAAAGGAAAGAAGCAAACATGGCGAAGTATTAAGATTTGCTGTAGCTGAGTCACAGTCCATGGTGGCCTCTTTCATTGTTCTCTACATTTTTCTATGTGTTTAAACATCCTCAAAGTGAACCACATTGAAAAGGGATGAACTAGAGGAAGAGAGCCCACAGGGGATGAAGGTGAGTGTATTTCAATTCTAGCCCATCTTTTCCTGATTCTAGATGGCAAACAGCCCTCTCCTACCAGAGGGCAAACAGCCCTGGAAGTTGGAATTCCAAGAAGTAATTCCATGTAAGCTTGATGTCCAGTTCTTTCTCATGTAGGGATTTCATCGGGGGAGACGCACACTTCATACCTAAAGAAGGTTGGAGGAAAAAGGCAGGAATAATGGGAAAGGCGCGAGTCAGCAAGCCAGGAGATCCAGGGGAAGGAAGGAGGCCTGTCCTCTATTTCGTTGCCGGAGGCCAGCCATTATTTTACAAATGCCACCCTGGCAGTGAGTGGCCCTCCCATGAGAGAGTGATTCTCTTGCTCTTTAAAAGGATTCCCTGAGGGGCGCCCGGGTGGCTCAGTCGGTTAAGCATCTGACTTCGGCTCAGATCATGATCTCACCATTCCCAAGTTCGAGCCCCAAGTTGGGCTCTGTGCTGAGGGCTCTGAGCCTGGAGCCTGCTTCGGATTCTGTGTCTCCCTCTCTTTCTGTCCCTCCCCTGCACACGCTCTGTCTCTCTCTCCCTCTCTCAAAAATAAACAAACATTAAAAAAGTATATAAAAATAAATAAATAAAAGGATTCCCTGAGAGAGATGATATGGGATGGCGATCAGGTTTGGGACAACTGCAGTGGTGATCATGATAATGACGTCTCAGGGTCTCAACACGTTGCTCATTGATACGGAGACTCTAAGTGCTTAAACATTACTCTGCCTGGGAATACAGAGAAACTAAATTATCATCTTTGTCTTCAAAGAGCTCAGCATCTAGCAAAGGGGCCACAGGTGGACAGATTCAAAGGGACTTGAGTTTGTGTGTGGGAAGGTTAGCGGTGATGGCCCTCCATCCACCTCGATCAAGCAATATCCCACCGTGCCTTGGTGCTGGGACTTCATATGTCCTCAACAAGCATACACTGTCAACAATAATTGTGTGCTGTTGTACCAAGTCTCTTTATTGGTCAAGTATTAGTTCTGGAAGTCATGCAAATGGTTATCTCCCACTTGCCTACACAGGTACCCTGGACATGCCTCCAAGGAGCTTATCACACTGCATCCCAACATGCTCCAAGCTTCTTGAAATTGGAGACTCCGTCCTGCTGTGGTTGCTGTGGTCCCCGTGCCAATGCACTGCTCTGCACTCCTGCTGTGGGGAGCATACTGACCCACAGGCCCCGGGGCGGCCCTCTACAGCCATCATTGCATGCAGACCGAGATCACGCTGCCCAGGCAGGCTCTCAGCCACTGCCTGCCCACTTTTGCCAGATCAGGGGCCCCTCCAACGAGCAGCTTTGGCTAGAGAATAACTCGACAGACTGGTCAGATCCTTCTCCAACCTGCATGGTGGTGTGAAGCTTTTCTGCTCAACCTTTCCTCTCTGTTCACCAGTGCCAGGCCTGCCCTGTGGTCTGAAGGCTCTCCCTGCCTCCCTGTGCTCCTCACTTCTCTCCTTCACGCGAATCGTCCTGATAACGTCTCGTGTGTGTAATCACATCTCATGTCTGCTTCTCGGGGGACCCAAGATAGCACCATTATATTTCCAACACTAACGAAGGACAAAAATACAATAGGAGCTAATTAGTCACTGTTCAGTGAATATAAATAATAGATCGAGAAAAAATAATCAGGGTGAAAATTAAGAAGATCTCTACAAGGAAAATGTAAACTATTCACTGATTATAATTAAAAAACCATTTTAGTCTAAATATCTAGTTTATGATCAGTGCATTGTTTATAAATTTAATTTTTGTCAACATTTTGTAATTCATGAATGATTAGAAATCAATAAAAGACCATTCTCGAAACTACCAAATGATAGAAATAAATGACAACTTAACTTCTGCTTCATTAAGCGAGTCATTCTGGATGCGTGGGGGTGGTCCCAACTGCCGCAGTAGCTGAGGACCACTAAGAAAGAGACAGGCCACATCTGTGTCAACCTGTGTGCATACGGGCAACATCTGGGAGCAAGCTTTTTCTATTTGCGATCCTCAGCATAAGGACTCCCAGTACTTATCCTGATGGTCTTACGTATGAACTCTGTAACCTCTAAACAGTTGTTGAAAATAGGCATACTAGATCAGTCCAGAGTCAACGACGCCATGACGCAACTTGAGGTCAGGAATTCCGTCTTGCTCCCTAGAAAATCCCTAGCAGTGAAATAGGCAGCTACTTGTACCCCAGCAAGCCTGCGTTGTGACTCTGATTCCATATTATCCTGGTTTACCGTCTGTCCGCTATGCTAAGAGACAACCCTGAATCTGTTTGCTCTATAATCTTAAATACCATTATCCAGCATATTTGTTTGAATCTAGGACCGGTCTCCTTATAGATCATAAGTAAGAAATGACAATTACTACCAAAAATATCTACTGAGCATTTGTTATGTGTTTTTTTTGTTTTGTGATGTTTTGATTTGTTATGTGATATTAACTTTTTAAAAATTCTTACAGCAACCCAGGGAGGCAGGAACTATTACTATTGCCATTTTCAGATGAGGAAACAGAGACACAGAGAAGTTAAATAATTTGTGCAAGGTCACACAGAAAAAATAGGACAGGGTATAAAATGAAGCAGTCGAACTAGAGTATCTTAACAACTCTTCTGCATTTCGACTTTATTTTCTAAAAGCCAATTATTTAAAGTGAATTTTTGAAATTTAATTTCAGAGCACCTGGGAAACTCAGTCGGTTAAACCTCCAACTCTGGCTCAGGTCATGATCTCGAGGTTCGTGACATTGAGCCCCACTTCGAGCTCTGCATGATCATACGGAGGCTGCCTGGGATTCTTTCTCCCTCTTTCTTTCCTCCTCCTTTTCTCTCTCTCTCTCTCTCTCTCTCTCTCTCTTTCTCTCTCTCTCTCTCTTAAAAATAAATAAATAAACTTACAATAAAATAAAATAAAATTTAATTTCATAATTCATATGGATGGAAGAATCATTTGGGGTATAATTCTAATCTGGATGATGTCATTATGGAAAAAAAGAGCTGCAAACACATGCCTTTTCGAGCAAGTCGGTGCCTTCACAAAATATGCTCTTCCTCTGACAAAGAGATTTTTTCTATAAGCACACAGCCTGCTGCTCAGAATTTATTAAAAACATGTTTATGTTCTGCTCAAATCTTTATTCCAAATCCAAATGTGAAAATATTTTTCTTGTCCCGCGTGACCGCCAGACTGATGACCAAGTTCAGGGTCAGGGTGGAGTAGTCAAGGTTTACTTTCTTGGCAGAGGCAAGCGACATTTGGAAAGCTTGGAAAAGCTAATAATCTGTATAATTCAAGGTAGGATACGTAAGATGCAGTAGAGATGGTCATCAATCAATTCCTTAAATCACAAAGTTTAATTGGGGGTAAGAGCATTTTTAAGCATTTAAAGATTTTTTTAATTAAATTATTTGGCAATATAACCATCAGTCATGGCTTCAACGCTCCCCATGCCTGGGGGTCCTGAGCTCTTCCTCCAGCTGGAGAGCAGCTCAGAGCAAGAGACAGTGGGACACAGGAATGCATCTCTCAGAAAGCTCTAGCTTTGATTAACCTTGGGTTTTAATTTTACTTTAATTTAACAGAAAGAAAAGCCACTTATCAAGAGCAGACCAACAATCCAAGACATTTTTTTAATGGAAAGAAAAAAGCAAATTTCTTTTTAATTCAAGTAATCGTGCACAGCACCAACTTAAACTTCTCCATGTCTTGTCCCCATATTCTTGGTCTAGCGATCGATCTGGACCCTGTGAGTAGAGTCTTGGCAGGTCTCCTAAGCTCCAGGAAAATCTCTGTCCTCTTCGTAAAATGTAATAACTGAATCCTCAGGGCTTAAAATAGATAACAGGTGCCAAGTGTCTACCAGGAAACCTAGAAAAGAATGTGATGCTCCACATCACTGACCATCAGGGAAATGCAAATCAGAACCGTGATGAGATACCACCTCACAGCTGTCAGAATGGCTAAAATCAACAACACAAGACACAGTAGGTGCTGGCAAGGATGTAGAGAAAGAGGAACCTTCTTGCACTGTTGGTGGGAATACAAACTGGTGCAGCCACAGTGGAAAACACTATGGAGGTTCCTCAAAAAGTTAAAAATAGGGGCGCCTGGATGGCTCAGTTTGTTAAGTGGCCGACTTCAGCTCAGGTCATGATCTCATGGTCTGTGAGTTCGAGCCCCGTCTTGGGGCTCAAAGCCTGGAGCCTGCTTCAGATTCTGTGTCTCCTTCTCTCACTGCCCTTCCCCTGCTCACACTCTGTCTCTATGTCTCTCAAAAATAAATAAAAACGTTAAAAAAATTTTTAAAAAAAGTTAAAAACAGAACTACCGTATGATCTAGCAATTGAACTACTAGGTACTTACCCAAAAAATACAAAAATACTAATTCAAAGGGATACACGCACCCTGATATTTATAGCAGTGTTATCTACAATAGCCAAATTATGGGAACAGTACAAGTGTCCATCGACTGATGGATGGATAAGGAAGAGGTGGTATTATACAATGGAATATTACTTAGCTATAAAAAAGAATGAAATCTTGCCATTTGCAATGACAATGGATGGAGCTAGAATGTATTATGCTAAGCGAAATAAGTCAGTCAGAGAAAGACAAATACCATATGATTTCACTCCTATGTGGAATTTAAGAAACAAAACAAATGACCAAAGAGAATAAAAAAGAGGAAGAGGCAAACCAAGAAACAGACTCTTAACTATAGAGAACGAACCGATGGTCACCAGAGGAGAGATGGCCGGGGGTGAGGGGGTAAAGTGGGTGATGGGGATGAAGGAGTGCACTTGCTGTGATGAGCACCGGGTGATGTACGGAAGTGTTGAATCACTAAACTGTACACCCAAAGCTAATACAACACTGTAAGTTACCTAACTGGATTGAAATAAAAATCTTAAAAAAATAAAAGATTTAGATCTGCTGATTGGAAAACTAACGGGAACTATGATCTGGAAGGGTGCAAATGGCCAGTGAAGGACTATTTTGTTTTATATTTCTGGGTTATTTGGCATTTCACGTTTTTCACTTAAATGGGAGAAAGAGTGTCCACTGGTTCAGTATTTTGTCCTCCTAGAAGAGGAGTACCTTGGTGAGTAAATTTATGTCTTTCTCAAAAGCAAAGGTGAGAACCTGATGGGAGAAAGAAAGACCCAGCCGATCCAGGGAGAGGAGTGGTCACTGGGCCAGGGCTCCCCCATGCTTCTGATGACTCTACATAGGGACCGCGTGACCTTCGCTGACAAGCATGCCCAGTATTCAGTACTCACAGTGGAGATGGTAATCACTCAATCTTGTGCTGTAAGAATCTCAAGTTTAAAAACACTCTTCTTCATGGATGAAGAAGCCAAAATCCAGTGAAATTTTTTAAAAATTTAAAAATTTTTTAAATTTTTTAAAAAGTTTAAAAAAAACTCTTCAAGGTCACACAGCCACTCAGAAAGGAACATACAACTCTCATTACCTCCATCCAAAATTTCCCTACTGTACACCATTAGTGACTTTATTGGGATTTCCTATGCAGGTTGGGAATGGAAATCCTAAACTCCTATATAATCCTAACCTAGATGTATTTTTTAAATTAATTCTAAATACATCCAATTGAAAGAAGTAAAAGGTATGATTTTTAGCCAACGAAAATATTTGCGTAAAACAGAACTATTCTGCTACTGAGTTAACTACCCATGAATTCGATGTGGAAAAGTGTAAGCATTTTAACTTCATTGGCAAACTTTATATGAGAGATTAAAGCTGAGTCCAAAGGTATCAATCAAAATACAGTGTCAGGAAAATGGGAAAAAGACCTTGAAATGAGCAAATCTGAACTGGTGTGCAGGGTGCCCTTCCAGGTGACCCCTGCCTTTCCCTGTCTCTACAAGTATGTAGGTGACAGAGTAGTGACAGTGCTAGTGACTCACGCCCATGCGAAGCAACTTGCGTCTGGCAGAAATATGTTTGACTACAGCCGGTTGACTACTTACCAGTCAGAACATCATACTGATTCCCTCATTAATTAAGGAGTGAAATAAAATCTTGGATGTGTGTTAATTTTATGTTTATGAGAATCATTATCTCACCATTTCCTAAAGTTATCATTTAAGAGCACATACAAAAGACAACGTCCAGTTTTCATCCAAAAGGCTAGAATCCAAGCCTTATCTCTAATTAATAAATGAAATGCTCTCTCCCCCCAAAGCCCCAACAGCCTAAAGCTTATTCAGGTATAGGTGTGCTCACCACCCAAGCAATGACCGCAGCCTTGCACAGAAGCAGGGAGGGGGGCTATGGACAACAAGCGTATTTCTGCATGACACAGGTTTAACATTCCAACTGGAGGAATCTGGAATTGAAACATGCCATGATGCAACGGGAACAAAACCGTAGGCAGAGGGGAGGAGCCAAGTCCACCTGTTAGCCCCACCGTGTGACGCCATGACCGTAAGCTGTGCACTTCCTGTTTCTCCCCACCACTGTCTTCATGCACAACATGAAATGGCATCTTGGCCACCAGAAAGGAATCTACTGCACATGAAATGGCTTATGAAACTGGTGAACATAGAGTCATGAGGTTGTCGCTAATGGTTTAACCTCCAAGGTTGTTATTTCTTCCACTTGTTAAAAGAATCTCAAATAAAATGATGTCAAAGGAACCTTGCAACCCTAACTACTCACAATTAATTCTGCTGTTGTACATAAATGGCCGCAGCCATGTATGTTTTATTTGGTTTCTAAATCTGGATGGATAGATAGATGGATAGATAGATAGATAGATGATAGATAGATAGATAGATAGATAGATAGATAGATAGATAGATAATGTGAACCCAGATTAATCCAATGTCATCATGGTGCATGGAGGAATTACTTCTAACAAGTAGTTAAAAATGTACTTCTGCATGGAAGCTCCGTGAAACAGGTATCAATCTGAAGTTCGTGTTAGAGAATATTTTCAGTGGAAAGAGAAAGCTAAGCTAGAGTAATAGAATCCAGAGGATGGAAGTAATTTCACTTCTGATTGGCATTTCCGCGGAGCTTCACATCACCCCGGGAGGCAGGTACAGCTCCTCTTTCATCCCTGTGTTTAAAGGTTGTAAATGTCACTCATTCGGATGGAGGCAACGGGAAGTTGACAGCAGAAGTTCCCCGAGAGCTGGCAAACATAATGATTATCTCAAACTGTGTTTATACACAGTGTCAGCTCTGTGTTTAAACAATTAGAGAGTCATTTTGACCTCCTTTGGAATCTTACTGATAAGTTTTATTTGGAATATGAAAAGACTTTCTGGTCTCTTTAAATGTGGCTTGATGCACTAGGCAGAAGGGATCGAGTCTGACAGCAAATTGCCTAGTTGAATCTCAAGGAGGCTGGGAAGCTTTCAGAAAGACATCTCAAGGACATGGCTTCCAAGACCTTTACTCTTGGGTTTCTGAGTTGGGATGCTTAGGATTATTGAAAAGTCCCCCAAGACCATCCTACCCCTAAACATTTCCAATCCCCCTATCAGGGATCTGAACCTCAGAGACACCAGCAGAGGCTAACCTACCAAAGTCAGTTTTCCTGGACGAGTGGGAGCCAAAACCTCGGTGGCGATCCCAAGAGTTGCACAGAGGAACTGCATCTTCCCAGAGGGGCACCATTTCCTAGCTCATACATGGGAGACGTGAAGGTCCATACTGAATCTCCTCACCCGAGATCATGCCTCTCCAGAGCAGGATCACACCTAACGCCTGGTTGAGGCATGGGTATAAATGGCCGGCTATTTTAGCTAATTCAGGACAACTCTGATGGGCCAGTTTTGCTTCAGAGCTCTCGTGGAGGCCAAGGCCATCCTCGGGCTGCATTTCGGCCCTGTTTCTCCCTCTACCCAATCCTGCTTCCTCTCTTATCCTTCCATGGCTGTTGATCCCAAGGGGTTTCCTTAACAAATGCCCTACACCCTAAACTCTGTCTCAGAGTCAGCTTCCTGGAGAACCCAACCTGCAAAGGGAACAGGAGACGTGGGAGTCCACACATCCAGACCCCAGCCTCAGGGCACTGGGGGAATCGTCCTGAATAAGAGCCAGATGAAGCCTGTATTTCGTGCAGATCCCCCACTCATTACCACTCCAGGGGGAGCCGGAACAACGTTCCACCCAGCACAGTATATGGCATGCAAAGATATCTTTTTGGAAGAAAATAATTTGGCACCTCTGCTCCAGCTGTTTCCTGATAATAAAGCTGGGCTTTGAGAGACCTCTCTCAGCCCTTGTGGCCCCCAAATGGGCATAACTGCCGTGGACGCTGGCAAGGGGCTCTCCCAGATTCTCTCCAACACACACCCCTAATGTGACAACTCAGGCAGTTTCTTTGGATTTGATTTTTCATTCTTTATAAATAGAGATATGGAGAAAAATTAATCTTTAATTACGATAGTATTCGCCAATAACATACGGGAAAACCAATTTCTCTTGAGTTAAAGACCACGGTATGAAGGGTCAATGGTCTCCAAAGCCGTGCTGTTCACTGAGTAACAGTAGTAAATGGAAACCATCGGTTTTTCCTATTTCAAATGCAAACAGCCAAGGTCAAAGACACATTCACTTTAGGATAAACATACACTGAGGAAAGGCTCACGCGTCATTATGTGACACTCACAGATCTGTTAGCCACGGTTAGTAAAAAACACGGAAAACATCCACGATATTGCATGTCATTGGCGTTATTTACAATGCATAATAAGAAGGTTTTATATTTCCCTTGATATTGGGGCTCTAGGAAATTTATTACAACAGATACAATTCCTATGTATTATTTTTATTGCACAACCTCACAGGATAGTATTAACAGCATCAAACAAAATAGCTTAGGCTAAAATGCCATAGGAGCCATAAAACACAACAAATGCGGATTCTATCTGAAAGCATGTATGTGGGTGAAAAGCCCTAGGTCACGTGAGAAAGCACAGTGCAGTTGTAATCTGACAACTCTAGGGGAGTGTTGCCACTTAAATATACTAGCCAACTGATGCCACATGTGGGTCACATGCTATTTCCAAAGTCCCAAGAGAAGCAAAGTGCCTCTCCTGTCTCAGCGATACTCAACATTTAGAGACCAATGGCAATCACACGGTGACTTCAAGTCAACAAACACTTTCTGAATAAGGACACAGGAAAGGCGCAGGAGTGCTACCTGGTGGAAGTCACCCCACATGAAAACATAAAACAGAGGGAGGAAGCCCCCCTCCCTCACCTTTAACAGGAAACAAATTATATCTCTTTAGGAAAAATATCAAAAGTTTTGTGAACGACGAACTATTTAGCAAGGTTTTATGGAATGAGTTCTGTTTCAATGGTAGAAGTGTTTGGGGGGAATGGGGAAGCATTTTAGGAAGAAGACACGGATTAAACACAGTAAAGGTGAAAGCAAGCTCAGGGAAGCTGATCCTTCTAGAAGAGCAGTGGGTTGGGAGTCAGGGGGAGGACATGAAAGGTGATCTGGAATCATGCTGGAGAAGGCTGGGTCTTGCTTGCTAGGATTCTAACCACAGAAGGCACAGGAGAAGCTGTAAAGGGTTTTTGATTAATAACCTGACATGATTACTCGAGATTATCAGAATGTAGAATTAACTGGAGTGGTCCTAGCCTGGGTAGCCTGGGAAACAGAAACTAAATAAGCCAAAAAGGCAAATCTTGAGCAAGACGTAATTAGAATGGTGCCTGGTACATGGTATAAAGTCAAGAAATAGATGTTGGTAACTAGAACTGGTGGGAGAAAAAGCGAGATAGATCCTAGGGAGACAGAGAAAGGAAAATCTACAGGGTTCATCAGTGCATTGGATTTGTGGAACCTCAAAAAATAATGTAGTCGGAGCTATTTTGTCTCGGGGAGTGGTCAGCCTTTTCAGGCTCCACATCCATCCTGCAGGACCCGGTACTGATAGTGACGTGATGGGTCTAACTTTCAAGTAGCCATAGAAAAACTCTTCCAGAATCATTTTCTCTTCCTCAGCCTAAGCTCCAGCCCTCTGTTATTGGTGTCACTTAGGAACTGTTTGGTTTCCCTATGGTTTCCAGAGTCCATTTACAAGCTGTCTAAAAATGGTCATTTCATACAAAGGCAAATATTTTTGCCCAAACTATACCCTGGAAATATTCTGGAAGCAGCTAGAATGTAATTACAAGTCAGTAAGCAGAAACCTAATCGATGGAATAGTGTTCTCTCTTGAGAAACCATGTGGGCAGGGGAGAGTATTGTGTAGGGCCCTCACATCATGAGTGTACCCAGCACCCCTGGCCAAAGCCCACCAAGTTGCCAGTAGCTCCCTCAGGAGTGATGAAAATAAAAACCACCCATTCCTTTCCAAATACCTCCCAGGAGGGCAATAAGTCCTCAATAGGAACCAGGAGCACACAAAAGCTAGGACAAAGATCTAGAAGGTAGCTGGGTTTATCCATAGTTTTCCAAGGAAAAGACTGAGAATCCAAGGGAGACATATGTTATTGCCACTAGAGAAGTTAGCAATTAGTGATCCATCAAGACTCATCAGGCCTGTGGTGTGCAGATTTCTAAATGACCCACACTCCACAGAATCCCCTCCTCCTGTGTTGGGAGGGTCTGGTAACTCTGGTGGGGCATCACCCGAGTGACGAGGAGTGGAATATGGCACCATTAACCTGATCAATCAAGCCACTGAAATGGATACGGTTCTTCCTAGAGAAGGGTGTTCAAGGTTGAGAGGGATGTGAGGCAAGAGAAATTCTCGTCTGCTGACTTTGAAGACGGAGAGGGTCAAGTGCAAAGGAACGCGGGCGCTGCTTCTGAGCCGCTAACAGCCTGTAAGAGAACGGAGACCTCAGTCCTACAGCCACAAAGAACTGGATTCTGCCATCAGTCTTAATGAGCTTGGAAGCAAGTCCCTGCCCACGTGTTGGCATGTGTCGGCAGCTCTTTGTTCCATGTGGACCCATCTGAGCTTGGACCTCAGACCTATAGAACTAGGACATAATAAATGGGTGTTATCATAAAATTGTAAGTTTAATTTGCCTTGCGGCAATAGAAGACTAAAACAAAGGTCTTGATGAAACACTCCTCAAGATAATTCACCTCATTTTGCTAGAACAATAACAATAATATGTTAAATATTAAAAATTATTATTAACTTATGATTATGATTATGTTTCTCAAATATCTCAGTCTGGACCTCTACAACAAATAGCATGTCGACAAGCCCTTGAGGAAAGCTTGGTAGGGAGGCATTTGCAGAGATGTGGGCAGAGGTAAGAAAATCCAACACTCTGAGCTTGGGAGCACCAGGAGACCCCAACAACTAGACTGAAAGGCAAAGGGCTGGGGTGCTTCCAGAACCCAGGGAGAAGTTAACCGAGATGTTGAGTGAGACCTCCTAAGTGGGAACCAAAAGACCGTCTGCCGGCACCAGTGCCCAAATCCAGTGGGAAGACGGAGGAGAGCTGGTTTATGCGGGCCCATCTTCTCCAGCACGCAGCAGGTGGAGAAGGGTGGACAGAGACAGAAAAGCAAGTAATTGTTGCCAGGACAGCAGAGACGCTGATGCCAAAAAGGGGCCTGAACTGAGGCAGTCGGAGCTTGGGGGATGTCCGGGGTCTAAAGAGACAAGTGACCCGTGATAAGTGAAGAAACCGGCAGTGCCTGTGGATGGATATACGTCATTCTTCTTGAGCTGAGACAACCTTGGACAAGGGCAGAGTGGAAGGCCAGGTCCCGACAACACCAACGCCAAGGGAATGCAGAGCTGCGGGGTCACAGTAGACACGTCACAGCAAGACTCCCCTTTTCTGCCCACAGGGGAGACGGGCAAAATGACTGAGAGAGGAGAGAAAGGAGTGAGTCTTGGGAAAGAAGTGACGCTGGCAGTGAGCCTTGAGTTTGCAGGATAGAGGAGGAAGAAAGATAGTCCAAACGGAGGGGACAGTGTGTGCCTCCTCAGGGAACGCGGGGTCCAATGTGGTCAGAGCACAGAGCGCATGTGTGGCTGTGTATGCTGCGTGTGTGCCTAGTGGACAGGACGCTGGCGTTAGACCAGGGGGAGGCCGGCAGTGGGGTGAGCGGAAGGTACAAATAATAATAATAATAATAAAACGGCGGCTGTCTGAGATGCTCCAAGTTGAACATAAACCTTCTCACTTAACAACGTCTTAGGATTAACATCCAAAGATTAAATTCTCTTTTGCTCATAAATTAAAATACAGAGAAATGAAAGTAAAACATTTCTAAGCCAGAGGAATTAAAATCTAAATGTCTAATGTCCACAGACATTTTTAAAAGTTGAAAAAATACTTTAAAGAAACATTTAAGTTTAAAGAAATTAAAATGGAAAAAAAAAGGGGGAGTACTGTAGTTTCCCCATTCTCTCTGAAATGCAAAGTCAGGCTCCTTCCAGAAGCTTCCAGAAGCTGAGCCTGAATCATCTGCCTTAAAAGTTGTCATGGATCTTTCAAGGCCTCAGAGATTGGGTTCGATCAACCCCAGTGTGCCCACGATCTTCACTCTTTAAAGAATCAGTTAAGCATTTGACTTCAGCTCAGATCATGATCTTGCAGTTTGTGAGTTTGAGCCCCATGTCTGGCTCTGTGCTGACGGCTCAGAGCCTGAAGCCTGCTTCGGATTCTGTGTCTCCCTCTCTCTCTGCACCCCCTCTACTTGTGCTGTGTTTCTCTCTCTCTCTCAAAAATACATATACATTAAGAAAAAAAAATTTAAAGAATCTAAAGAGTTAATCAAGGCTAGACAACCATGTCAGCACTGGCAGCACACTGAAAAATTCAGAAAAGTCGGGTCCCACACAGGGAGAGTCCATGAGAATTCTGGGCTTGTGGGCTTCCCCAACATTACACAGGATGAAGGTGGCCGGGAACGGCGTCCTCACCGCACGGATTTTCTCTGTTCATATGTGTGCTTCACTGTCCCATCAGATTTCACTTACAAAGCCCACATTCAAATATGAAATTACTAATAATTCCAAACTGGTGACCACATAGAGCATTAGCACGAGTAAGAGGTCTTTCCAAACGCAGAGTGCGTGCAGCCAGCCCCGAATGCCAAGTCTGCAGCCTGTGACCTGAGCCCACATGAATACAGTCTTCCATCACGCCTGCTCTGGACACCACATCTACCAAACTTAGGGGGAAAATGGGTCTTGGCCCTTCATCTCAGAGAATCACTTTTCAGACACATGTCCCTTCCGCGAAGACTAGAAATTTGCAGCGGCAGGGAGCCAATCTCTGGGTCTCCTTCCCCTTCCCTTTCTGCATATACAAATGCTTCCCATCTCCATCTTCCTCCTAACTTCCCTCTCCTTCCTGTCCCAGGGCTCCAGGGATGATGGGCTCTGTCTCATGTTTAATGGTTTCTCTTATGAGTGCCGCTGGGCCACAATGATGGCCACCGTCCCTTCCTGCTGTGGAACTGGAGGACTCTGTGGAACAGCCCCCCATTGGACACCTTCCCCTCGTCCCCACCTGTGTTCCTGCTGAAGAACCATCCCCTGTGGACTCATGAACCAGTTGGTGCCTCTGGAATCTGCCACCTATAAGCCTAGAGACACCATGTGCTCTTTGAGATGCTTCCTCCGCTCCCCCGTGGCTCTGCTTAGCACGTCTCCATTACGTCGGTTTTCTTCCTGAAATGGGGGTGGTTATGCCTCTTGTGTTTTATTTCCCTCTTCTCTCTGCCACTATTTTCTGGAAAGCCCCGCCGAGCTTCTAGCACTTCAACCTGTGTCTTCGGTTATTTTCTGCCTTCCCCATAGATGGAAAGTTAGCCCCGTTTTCCAGAAACCCATGCCTTCCTTCCTGTCATCTTCTCTTGGCACTCTAACCTCCAACATTTGTTTCTCAAGCACATCCCACTAGATTTTGTCTGGCCAAGTATCCCCCAGTGGCAGAGCTGAACTCAGGAAGTTAGGCATCCGCCGCTCACGGTAATAAGCCTATGTGTCCCTGAGTTAGATAATCCTACCTGGGGACGGTCCCCGTCAGAGCCAATCCAATCCCTTCCTAATGTCATGTTACCCATTCTGGTGCCCCCTGAATGGCTCATCTTTAGCGTGCCTCCTCTTGAGGTCCTAATTCCATCACTGCCTTGGATAGGCCACTGTGGAGTCAAGACCTCAGAAGAAGCGAGTCCTGCCAAGACTTTCTCAGACAGTCTGTGCATACAAAGCTGACCTCGCCAGTCTCGCCCTCTTAAATCCTCACTTTCTGGTCGCCCAGACTGACTCAGCAGCCATCGCCCCAGTGGCTCTGCCCAGACCTCTCAGTGGTGGCTCTGAGCCTTGGCCCTGGTCCCCAGGCTGTTTTCCTGAGACCTCCCTCTTCTGTCCCCTGTTAGATTTCTCTGGTCCCCTGTCAGGCTCAGTAATCTGAAAAACCCAAGGAATCTTATTCGAAATACTCTCCTTAGGAGAAGTTAGACAGAGGGCATCTCATTTTCCCTTTCCATGTGTCTCATGACTTTGCTTCTGTCCCTTGCTGCTCCTCTTGTGACTGCAAATCTCGGGGACAGGTCCAGCGTCCCCGCAGGTTCTCGTTGGTCCCAGAGACAACTGACCACAGGCATGGCAGCTCTTTCTTAGCCTTTGGTGTTGCAATCGCTTAATTCCATTTTTTGTCCCCATCTTAACCCAGGTAGATCCCATATTCATTTTATTAACAGGACCCTGTTGTTTTATTTGTATGTAAACAGAACTTACCACCTTGTGCGGCTAAAGCAATCACTTGGGGGATGGATGGGGTTTCTGAAGGCACAATAGTCAGGGTCTCCATCTGCACCTTCTCCCACAATGACCCCTTCCAGGCCCGGGGCCCTGACGGCAGCACGTGCTCATACCCGTGGTCCCGGGCCTTCATCACCCCTTCATCTGGGCCCCTGGTGTTTCTCAATCAACTCCTTTCTCATAATTCAAACCAAAAGTCACTTCCGTGTAACTTTTCAGAGCCTCCACTTTCACCAAAGGCAGAACTGGCAACTCTTCCCCGTGGTCCCCATCTGCACAGACCCTGTGCTGGCTTCTGCCATGGCCCCTACTGCATCGTCTGCACAGTCTCCCCGCGCCTCCACCGACTAGACTTGTGGTGCCTGACGACAGGACCGATGTATATTTATCCCTAGAGTCCTCAATCAATGTAAACCCTATACGTGGGGCTAACTGGGCAGGAGGGTCTTCCTGGAGCTGGAAACCTGCCTGGTTAGCCAGCGTGTGAGACAGCACCTTCGGGGGTTCTGGCGGCGTGTCCTGGGAGATGGTGCCCATCCATCACTGTCCTCGCCATCCAGAGCACGGGACCTGCCAATGGCCTTCTGCGGAGGGCCAGCGCAAAAGGTCACATCCTTGGGACCTGTGAAAAGCCAGTGTCTAGGCTAAAATGTGTCAAGTCTGAAGAAAGGCTTACTACTCAAGAAAACGAACTGTTTTTAGACATATCTGAACAGGCCGTCAACATAAACAGGGTTACTGAAATATGAACAAGAATTGGAATTATTCATCATTAAGTCAAGCCCTTTAATTAAGTCAAGCACTATCTCTGGCCAGCTTGGGTTAACCCATATATTTAAAAGTAATAAGCCTGAGTTCTTCCATAAAACTCTGAAGTTCACTTCCCCCCCCCAATTTTGCTAGGCCTGCTCCTTCATACTTCCAGGAGCCCCCACGACTGCGGATTCTGGACCAACACCGCTCACGCACAGTGCAGACTCGGAGGCTCGGAGAGGAGGGCGTGGGTCTCGTGATCCAGATTCGATCGCGGCATCGTCCCCAGACCACGCACTAACTGTGGAAACACTGTAAGTCTGGCTTTTTTAGGGGAGTGAAGATATTTTTTAAAGTTGTTCCTGGCATATATACTTTTTCATATTGATTTCTCGCAATTCTAAAATACAGTTCAAGTAGAAGCAGGGCGACGGGTCTGGGATCTCAAAGCCTGCTCTCGATCCGAGGCACAAAATGTTTCATTTGCGTGGTCCTTACGGGACTCCGCACTTACACCTTGGCATCAGTTTCCCCACATGCACCTTCAATATTTGATCACAGGGATGAGAATGACCATATCACGAGGCTCGCCCTTCATTCTGTTTCCTGTGAGTGCAGGAAGGAAGGAAGGAAGGAAGGAAGGAAGGAAGGAAGGAAGGAAGGAAGGAAGGAAGGAAAGGAAATAGCATCTATTTCTCAGAAAAGAAGCCTACTGTTTTCTGAAAGTGAAGCTTTTATTATTGAGTTTCTTTGCACAACAAACCGTTCAAAGGAGATCTGTGAGCAACTTTGCTGCTGTTTCCTTCCGTCTCCTGCTCAGCCTCAGCCACACCAGACTCGTCCTCTCTGGTTCTCTGTCAAGGAGAAGGGAGATGAGAGAAGCCTGGCATCTACCTGCTCCCAAAATATCTCTCAGTGACCTGCCACGATGGGTCCTTTTTCCACCCTCCTCAGGTCACCTTGTAAAATCACAGATGTGATCACGGCCATGCCTCTGTTTTAGCTGCAGCAGCCTGCTTGATTTTCCCGTCATGGTGGAAATACCTACCAATTTATCAGATGTGTTCAGGGGATACTTAACCAACAAGGAATCCATCCAGTCAAACAGCCTAACGTTGTGGTATCCTTTCTCCTGCCTCTACCTACACCCCATCACCCTCATCCCACCCCACTGGTCGCCAAGTCCTGTGGCAGCCCCTCAGAAAGACTTCTGCTGTATCCCCTTTTCCCATTTTTAATACAGTAATGCAAGGTCAGCTTTGCTTTTTCTACCGTGGAACTGCAGGTAAGAATAGCTTTTCTATCCCTTTCCAGAAGGCTACAAGGAACTAGGGACTAGGGAGAGGAAGCCGATGGGTACCGGCCCCAGAAGCACAAGGACGCTAGTGAGGATTAAAGACAAGGATGAATGGGAGCAAAACGAATGTCGGCTGGTCTCGTTTCCATCACGCCTAAGATCCGGGGTGACGAGCGGCCCAAACTCAGTGCAACTGTGCAACTCGCTCCAGACCAAAAACTTTTCTGGGCCCTAACGGAGAAAGTGAGGTGGAAAGGCAGTCCCCCATCCCCAAATCTGGAGAGACAAGCACAACTGGAGTGACGGGAACCAAAATCTGTTTGCCTGGAGAAGCCCCGGGAGCCGTCAGCTGGTAGACACACCTCCACGGCGACTTGAACTACAGGGGGTACGTGTGGACAAGCAAAAGATAAGAATCCCTGGAACACGGGGGGGGGGGCAGGGGAGCACACTCTCACGGGCTTTACTACCGGGAGCCATGCCAGGTTTACACGGTGAAGACCTGAGAAAGATCCCCTCCCGGCTACGGCAGGGAGAAGGAAAGAATAATCATCACGAAATATGCCCAGACCTTCTCCCTGGCAAAGGTGTACTCCCCAGGGGAATATGAATTGCCAGAAGCTTATCCCGGGTGGGTCAGAAGCTTCCATCCTGCTCCAGCCCCTGCTAGCCTTTCTGCTACAAGAGGGGAAAAGTAGGCAATGGGGCCAGGCTTCAAGGGAACAAAATGAGGAAATCGAGGAAGGAACATGGAGGTGGGGAAAGCATGTGTCGATGGAGACACACTGGCGAAAGTCCCAGACCCTAGACCCAAGCCGAGTCACCGAGATCCACGCAGACTACAGAACACGTGAACACGCCTGTCCCCTACGCCTTAACACTTGCGTCCCCTACGCCTTCCCACCAACCACACAAGGACTCCGGTGGAACGGTGCAACAGAGCCACGACCACCGCAAAACAGACCCCAAGAAGAGTTCCAAGGGACGCCAAAGACAACAGCAGCGACAAAAACACTAAACCTAGAGGAATTTTAAGGCCCTAGCACCTATGCTTATAGCAAACGTTAAAAAAAAAAAAAGCCCAACTCCTCACCAATTTTTTTTTTTATTATAATAGTTTATTTTCAAATTGGTTTACATATAACACCCAGTGTTCATCCCAACATGTGCCCTTTTTAATGCCCATCACCCCCTCTCCCCCCTCCCTCATCCCCCTCACCCTCAGTTTTTTCTTAGTCTTTGAGAGTCTCTTATGTTTTATCTCCCTCCCTCTCTGTGTCTTTTTTTTCTTTCCCCTCTTCCCCTCCCCCTGGTTTTTGCTTAGTTTCACAAAGTCCACCTATTCGTGGAAACATATGGTATCTGTCTTTTTCTGACTGACTTATTTCACTTAACATAATACCCTCCAGTTCCATCCATGTTGCTACACATGGCCAGATTTAATTTTTTCTCATTGCCACGTAGTAGTCCATTGTATATAAGTACCATAACTTCTTTATCCATTCGTCAGTTGATGGGCACTTGGTCTCTTTCCATGATTTGGCTATTGTCGAAAGTGCTGCTATGAACATTGGGGTACACGTGCTCCTATGCATCAGCATTCCTGTGTCTCTTGGGTAGATTCCTAGCAGGGCTATTGCTGGGTCATAGGGTAGCTCTATTTTCATTTTTTTGAGGAACCTCCACACCGTTTTCCATAGTGGCTGCACCAGTTTGCATTCCCACCAACAGTGTAGGAGGGTGCCTACTTCTCCACATCCTCGCCAGCATCTATAGTTTCCTGATTTGTTCATTTTAGCCACTCTGACTGGTGTGAGGTGGTATCTCAGTGTAGTTTTGATTTGTATTTCCCTGATGATGAGTGACATTGAGCATCGTTTCATGTGTCTGTTGGCCATCTGAATGTCCCCTTTGGAGAAGTGTCTATTCATATCCTCACCAATTTAACATAAATCTTCACGCCCAAGACCTATTTGCCTCCATTCTTGTTGCCAGCCTTCAAAAAACAGGCAAGGTATGCAAAGGAGCAAGAGAAACCTAGTCTAAACACTCGGGGCAACATCACAATCAGACTCAGATGTGACAAAGACGTTGGAATTAACAGCCACAGAATTTTAAATAACTCTGATGAGTATGTTGAGTATTAGCATGTTTAAACAACTCTGATTAGCATGTTAAGTGGGGAAAGAGACAAGTTGCAAAAACGGATGTTCTATGAAGTGGATGTTTGGGCTCTCCCAAAATTTCCATGTGGAAATCTTAACCCTCTATGTGATGGCATTTCAAGGTGGGGTCACTGGAAAGTGATCGAGTTATGAAGGCAGAGTCCTCTTAAGTGGCAGTGTTGCCCCAATAAGAGAGACTTTAAAAAGCTCCCTTGCTCCCTCCACTCTACGAAGTCATGGCAAAAAGACAGCATCTAGGAAGCAGGCTCTCATCAGACTCCGAGTCTGCTGGTGCCTCGATCTCCGATGCCCAACTTCCACGGCCGTGGGAAATGCATTTCTATTGTTTAAAAGCCACACAATATGTGGCGTCTCGTTATGGCAGCCTGAAAAGACTAAGGAAATGGCTAATGTAAGCAGAGAGATGGAAATTCTAAGAAAGCACTGAGGGGAGATGAGAAACACGGTAACATAAGTGAAAAAGCACTTTTGACGGGCTCATCAGTAAAGTAGACACAGGCAAGGAAACAATCAGTGAGCTTAAGAGTATGTCAACAGAGGGACGCCTGGGGGGCTCAGTCAGTTGAGCGTCCGACATTGGCTCAGGTCATGATCTTGTGGTCCATTAGTTTGAGATCTGTGTCCGGCTCTGTGCTGACAGCTGAGAGCCTGGAGTCTGCTTTGGATTCTGTGTCTCCCTCTCTCTCTGCCCTTCCTCTGTTTATGCTCGCTCATGCTCGCTCACACACTCTCTCTCTCTCTCTCAAAAATAAATAAACATTGAGAGACTTAGTAGAAATCATGGGGGAGGGGAAGAAAGGAAAGAAAAAAAAAAAGCCACAGAGAGGGAGAGCTCAAAACATAAGAGACTCTTAAATACTAAGAACAAACTGAGGGTTGATGGGGGTGTGGGAGGGGGGAGAGTGGGTGACGGGCAGTAAGGAGGGCACGTGTTGGCAAGAGCGCTGGGTGTTGTATGGAAACCAACTGGACAATAAATTATTAAAAAATAAATAAATAAACACTAAAAATTTTTTTAAAAAAATAAATAAATAAGAATATGTCAACAGAAACTTCCCAAACTGAAAGAGGAAAAGAGTTTTAAAAAAATGCAAACCAGAAAAGAACATCCAAAAGTTTTGCAACAATTTCAAAAGTCGTAATAGCAAAAGGAGAAGAAAGAAGTGGGCAGGAGAAATATATGAAGTAGTAATGGCCCAGACTTTTTCAAAATTAATGACAATATCAAGCCACACGTCTAGAAAGCTCTGAAAGTACCACGCAGTATTAATACCAAAATACATGTGTACGCACGTGCATGCACGCGCACACACACACACACACACGATGCACACACCTTGACATATCACATTCAACCTGGATAAAACCAAAGACGAAAAGAAAATCTGGAAAGGAGGCAGGGGAGAGTCTTGTCTCTACAAAAACATGGATAAGAATTGCAGTGTTTTTTATCATAAAACAGAAGTGCAACATTTCAAGGAAGAAAAAATCCAACCAACTAGAAATCTATCCTTCAAGGCAATTCTCCTTCAAAAGTGAAGGAAAAACGAAGACTTTCTTAGACAAACAAAAACCGAGGGAATCACTGTCAGGAGATCAGCCCTGGAAGAAATGTTAAAAGAAGTCCTCTCTCTAGGAAGAAGGAAAACAATACAGACTGGAAACTTAGGTCTATATTGTTCAAAAAGGAAGAGCATCAGAGAAAGAATGCATGAAAGTAAGATAGTTTTATTATTCTGATTTTTTATTGATCTGAAAGGTAATTCATTGCTTAAGAGAATAATTGTAACTCGGTATTGTTGTGATTACAGCACTTACGTGACAGGAATGTATCAAGGGGTAGGAGGAAGGAATTACACTACCTATAAAAAGTACCTGCCCCGCACATATAAAGTGTTTCCACTATACGTGGTAGGCTATAGTGCTGTTGGAAGACTGACTTAGTTTACTTAAAAATGTATACTGTAGGGGCGCCTGGGTGGCTCAGTCAGTTAAGCGTCCAACTTTAGCTCAGATCATGACCTCACAGTTCATGAGTTCGAGCCCCACATCAGGTTCTGTGCTGACAGCTCAGAGCCTGGAGCCTCCTTCAGATTCTGTGTCTCCCTCTCTCTCTGCCCCTCCCCCACTTGCTGTCTCTCTCTCTCTCTCTCTCTCTCTCTCTCTCTCTCTCTCTCTCTCTCTCAAAAAATAAATAAATGACAGTAAAAAGAATTTTTTAATGTATATTGTAAATGCTAAGGCAGCCACTAAAAACTATTAAAATAACATGCTGACATGCCCAGAAAGGAAATAAAATGGAATTACATAAAATACTCAATTAAAACCAGAGATAGCAGAAAAAGAGAGAAATAAAAGAAATAAGAATAAATTAATAATAATAATAATAATAATAATAATAATAAATGGTTAAAAACAGTAGAAATTAGTCCAAACATATCAATAATCACTTTAAAGTGTATGGCCTCAAATTTAAGACACTAAACAGATGAACAGGGAAAGGAAACAAAATAATATAAAAGCAGGGAGAGGGACAAAACATAAGACACTCTTAAATATAGAGAACAGAGGGCTGCTGGAGGGGCTGTGGGAAGGGGGATGGGCTAAGTGGGTAAAAGAAAAAAAAAAAGAACTAAATTGTATGGCTTCAGAAATTCCTTCAATGACAGAGATTCTCACATGGAATTAAAACACCCAACTCTATATTGTCTACAAAAAAAAAAAAAACCTACATGAAATATGAAGATAGATTCAAACAAGTTAAAATTGAAAGGCTAGAGAAAGTTGTATCATGCTACCACTAACGGGAAAAAGCTGGAAGAGCTAGAATAATTTCAGAGAAAGTAGATTTCAGAACAAAGATTAACAGACATAAAGAAGGACATTAAACAGTGAGGATGGAGTCAATTCTCTAGGGAGGACATAATGAGACACACGGATATGCCACATGACAAAGCATCAAAATATGAGAGAAAAAATGATAGAAATGAAAGAAGAAATAGGCAACCTCACTATTATAGTTGGAGACTTCAATACCCCCAGCCTGTAATTGATATATCGAGTGGGCAGAAAGTCGGTAAATATATAGATAACCTGAACAGCACCATCAATCAGTTTGCTCTAATTGACATGTTTTAGAATACTTCATTCAGTGATAATAGAACACACATTCTTTTCAAGCTTATGTGAAACATTCACCAAGATAAGCCACATTCTGGCCACGAAAACTACCTTAACAAACTCAAGAGAATAGAAATCATACAAAGTGTACCCTGAGACTACAATTAAATGAAATTAAAAATCAGTAACAGAAAGATAGCTAGAAACTTCCCCCAAATAATTGGAAGTTAAACAACAATGAGAATTCAGCTCAGCAAAATTTATGGGATTCAGAGAAAGCATGAATGAACCAAAATCAAAGAATCAAAATGCTGGTTCTTTGAAAAGATAAATAAAAATGATAAACCTTTGGCCAGGATAAGAGAGAGAAAGAGAGGGAGAAGAGGGAGAATCCAAGTCATCAATATAAGACTGATTCCTTGGGCATTAAAAGGATAATAAAAGAACACTATTAACAATGCTTTACTCAAAATTTGATAACTTAGATGAAATGAATGAATTTTTGAGAGGTATGAAGTAACAACACTCAGGCAGAGACAAATAGTCAGCATAATTATCCTTATATTATGAAATAAATTGAATCGATAATTAATAATCTTTCAAAAAAGAAGGTACTTGCTACAGATGGTTTTATTGGTAAATTCTACCAAACATTTAAGTAGAAATAGTACTAATCCTCTGTAATATTTTCTAAACATAAAATCAGAAGGAACATTTCCTAACTTGTCTATGAGATCAACATTACTTTAATATCCAAACCAGATACATTAAAAAAAAAAGAAAGAAAAATATTTCTTATGAGTATAGATGCAAAAGTGCTCAACAAAATGTTAGCTAATCAAATCCATCAGTGTATGAAAAGAACTATATACCCAAACTAAGTGAGACTGATTGTAGGCAATATGAATTTGGTTCAACATTCAAAGATCTATCAATGAATCAATATAATTCTCATATGAACATGTAAAGAAGAAAAATCATTTGATCACAATTTAGCAAAATCCAATGCCTCTTCATGGTAAAATTCCCAACAAACTAACGAGAGAGAGGAACATCCTCAAATTGATAAAGAACATCCATTAGGAAACTAACGCTAACGTCCTACCTAAGGACGAGAGACTGGAACAAGGCAGTGACGTCCTCTCACCATTTCTGTTCCGCAGGGCCCTGAAGTTTTAGCTGGTGCAATAATGAAAGACAAAGAAATATACAGATTGGAAAGAAATAAGTAAAACTAGCTTTATTCACAGACATAACTGTGTATGTAGAAAAGCCCAATAAAAAGGCCTAGAACTAATAAACAAGTTAAACAAAGTCCCACGGTACATGCTTAAAACACAAAAGTTGATTGCTTTCTTATAAACCAGCAAGGTCGTCAAAAACAAGGAAAGTCTGAAAAAACAGCAGAGCCTAAGGACGTAAGATGGCTAAATGAAACACGGTATCCTGAATGGGATCCTGGAGCAGAAAAGGAAGATTTGGTAAAAACTAAGAAATTCTGAATAAAGCGTGAGCTTGAGTTAATAATAACATTAGTATTGGTTTGTTAAAATAAGCTATAAAAATACACAATCGATGAATTCCTTAATCTTTTATTTACTTTATATACATAATTCTTACTTAACTGAATTGTGTAAGTTCTTTTAAATTGCTTAATTCTAGAACATTATAAAAAAAAAACAAATTGACAGAATGCAACTTAATTTATTCAAATCTCTCTTCATTTGAGACTGTGTCCTAAGTCATAATGGGCATAATTAGTTTTAGAATCATTAATACACACTCTTCTTCAGGGCGCCTGGGTGGCTCAGTTGGTTGAGTGTCCGACTTCGGCTCAGGTCATGATCTCACGGTTTGTGAGTCTGAGCCCCACGTTGGGCTCTGTGCTGACAGCTCGGAGCCTGGAGCTGCTTTGGATCCTGTGTCTCCCTCTCTCTCTGCCTCTCCCCTGATTTCCCTCTCTCTCTTTCTCTCTCTCAAAAATAAATAAACATAAAAAATGCACACTCTTCTTCATAGGCATGCAAACATTTTCATTTCTCGGTTCTAAGTTTTCAAGTTTTGTTGGAATGGTGCCTTCCATGCATCTTCCACTTTTTTAAACAAAAACACACTATTTACACCTAAATATAGAAAACATTTTTTATAATGTTTTATAAAAAAACATTTTTTTAATGTTTATTTATTTTTGAGAGAGAGAGACAGAGACAGAGCATGAGCAGGGGAGGGGCACAGACAGAGAGGGAGACAGAATCTGAGACAGGCTCCAGGCTCCGAGCTGTCAGCACAGAGCCCGACGCAGGGCTCCAACTCACCAACTGTGAGATCATGACCTGAGCCGAAGTCGAACACTTAACTGACTGAGCCCCCCAGGTGCTCCTATGCTTGTGTGATTTTTATGTGCAAGGGATGTTTTCTGTTCTTTTTAAAATTTTTTTTAATGTTTATTTTTGAGAGAGAGACAGAGAGAGAGAGAGCATGTATGGGAGAGGGGCAGAGAGAGAGGGAGACACAAAATCTGAAGCAGGCTCCATGCTCCAGGCTGTTACCACAGAGTCTGACACAGGGCTCGAACTCATGAACTGTGAGATTATGACCTGAGCCGTAGTCAGTCATTTAACCAACTGAGCCACACAGACTTCCGGGGATGTTTTGTGTTCTTATAATTAAGAACTGGGATGTTTCCAGCCACAAATACCATCTTGGCCAAAGCTAAGTCATAAAATGTAGAAAAGTTACAAAATATTTTGCCTTTCTTTTTACTTTTTATTAAATTCAAGTTTGTTAACATACAGTGTAATATTAGTTTTAGGTATACAATTTTATGATTCAACACTGTTATTTAACATAGTACTGAAGTCCTAGCCACAGCAATTAGACAACAAAAAGTAAAAGGCATCCATATTGGCAAGGAAGGAGTCAAAATTTCACTATTCACAGACAACACAGTATTCTATATAGAAAACCCGAAAGACTCCACTAAAAAATTGCTAGAACTGATACACAAATTCAATAAAGTTGCAGAATACAAAATCAATGTACAGAAATTGGTTGCATTTCTATACACCAATAATGAAGAAGCAGAAAGAGAAATCAAGGAACCGATACCATTTACAGTTGCACCAAAACCCATAAGATACCTGGGAATAAATGCAGCCAAAGAAGGAAAAGATCTGTACTCTGAAAACTGTAGAACACTTGCAAGAGAAATCGAAGAAGACACACGCAAAAAAAAAAAAAAAATGGAAAACCATTTTATGCTCATGGAATGGAAGATCAAATATTGTTAAAATGTCAATATTCAATACAATACCTAATAAAATAGCACCAGCATTCTTCACAGAGCTAGAACAAACAATCCTAAAATTTGTATGGAACCAGAAAAGGCCCAAATAGCCAAAGCAGTCTTGAAAAAAAAAAACAAAAAAACAAAAGCAAAGCTGGAGGCATGACGATTCCAGACCTCAAGCTATCTTACAAAGCTGTAGTTATCAAGACAGTATGGTACTAGCACAAAAACAGACACATAGATCAATCGAACAAAACGAAAACCCAGAAATGGACCCACGACTACATGGTCAACTCATCTCTGACAAAGCACGAAAGAATATCCAATGGGAAGAAGACAGTCTCTTTTTAACAAATGGTGTTGGGAAAGCTGGACAGCGACCTGCAAAAGAATGAAACTGGGCCACTTTATTTATTTGTTTATTTATTCATTCATTCGTTCATCCGTTCATTCATCTGACAGCACTAGGGATTATCAAGCTGCGCCTTAGCGCAGGCGCTGGGGATTGCCCATGGTGCTGTTGGTGTATAAAGCCCAGAGGTTCACCAGTTCTTGAGCAATGACACCAGGAAATCGACTGCTGACTGGATGTCGTTCACGAGCTCATCATCATCTGTCATCGTCACGTGGCCAGTGACCACGGCCAGACACAGCACCTTCTTCCTCTGGGATTCCACGGTGGACTTCACTTCATCCACTTTGGCCACCATGTTCTCAGGGCAGGTCAGCAAAGAAGAGAACTTGCCAGCCTTACTTGGTCCTGGGCCAGGATTCTGCCTGATCAGAGATTCTGAAGCCAAAAAGGCATCATTCTTCTAATCCAGCTTCTTGATTAAGTTTTTAACGCTTGCTGAGTTTCCTCGGCGCCGCGGTGTCCATGTGGGGACGACCTCAGTCTCGGCCTCATCGCCGTGCTGCTGGTCCCCCGAAACAGAGACGGAGAACGTAGGGCAGGGACGGGAACGCAACGTAAGCCTGATGGTGCCCGAGAAGCGTTTGTCCTTCTGAAGGTCAGAGTCCTGCAAGTTGACCTGCAGCTCCACCATTTCCACAAACTTCCTGTGCTGGCGCTGGTTGGCGTGCAGGACTCGCCGCGTCGCCTGGCACGGGGCGTCCCAGGGGACTCGGCTGCTCACACTGACTCACGCCACGATCACCGGGAAAGACTGGACCACTTTCCCACACCACACGCAAAAATAAAATACTTTGCCTTTAAAGCTAAACTATAAACGTTGGTTTCTGTACTTTCTTCTTCCACTAGAAATACTTTTGATGTAGAATACTAAGTTTTCCATCCGACTTATAGAAGGGAAAACCGAATCCATCAATTTGAATCAGACTGCGTCAGCTAGAAACATTCACACGCTGTCAAGTCGATGGGCCGGGGTCTCCATGTTCTTGCCCAATTTACCAATGTCGCGACTGTCACCTCATCACGGCAGCAGGCGGGGCTCTGTCTGCGGCTTCTGTTTGCAGATGTGATAAGAATTACTCTTCCATTTTCATTGTTTGATCAAAACCTCAATCTTCCCTTAATGACAAATAAGAGATTTTATCTGACCTCTTTTTCTATTTGAAGAGAATAACTTTCTTGCTCATTTTCATTATTGTTTCAGTAATTAAATCTGACTAATTATAAAATTTATAATATCCTGTTTGCAAGTTTCATGCCAGTCACACTTGACAAAAGTCTGCTTAATTTCCTTGTTTCCAGATTATTTTTTCAGTCTAAGCAGAGCAACGTCTGAAAAACTTATTTCTTTCTTGGGTTTTCATTTCTGAGCCCTGT
The DNA here is from genome assembly GCA_030068075.1 of Paguma larvata. Classification (NCBI taxonomy): domain Eukaryota; kingdom Metazoa; phylum Chordata; class Mammalia; order Carnivora; family Viverridae; genus Paguma; species Paguma larvata. The sequence goes on from CM057826.1 coordinate 3,903,194, forward strand.
TTCCATATTTTCTGTTTCTACGCATACATAAAAATTAACTTACATTTATTCTCCATGATCTAAAGGAACTTTTTACTTTATAATATATATTTCAGATTAAAATATACAGTGAAATGTTACTTGAATATACACATTTGAATAAACTTCCACCAAAATATAAATTAAATAATAAATATGGAAGTCTGTAAATGTATTAAAATAATATTAAGGATTTATAATTTTAGGGGCCCCTGGGTGACTCAGTCGGTTAAGTGTCCGACTTCAGCTCAGGTCCTGATCTCATGTTCCCGAGTTTGAGTCCTGTGTCCGTCTCTGTGCTGAGAGCTCAGAGCCTGGAGCTTCAGATCCTCTGTCTCCCTCTCCCTCTGCTCTCCCCCACTTGCTTACGCATGCGCTCTCTCTTTCTCTCTCAAAAATAAATAAACATTTACAAAAAATTTTTTTAAAACTTATAATTTTAAAATACTTGCATTTTCCGAAATAAAGTTTTTTTCTAAAATATTTAAAGTAATTTTTCAAAAAATTTTTTAGGTTTGTTTATTTATTTTGAGAGAGAAAGAGGGAGACAGTGCAAGTGGAGGAGGGGCAGAGAGAGGGGGAGACAGAGAATCCCAACCAGGCTCCACACTGTCAGCGCAGAGCCAGACACAGGGCACGATCCCACAACCCTGGGACCATGGCCAGAGCCAAAACCAAGAGTTGGACACTTAATCGACTGAGCCACCCAGGCACCCCTAAACTAATTTTTTAAATAAAAGGTCAAACACAAATCGTAATTAAATAAACTCAAGAATTTTATATACAAGTTATATAAATAAAGCTGTAATTATGTACATTTCTAAACTATAATTTGATCCTATTAAATGTTTTATAGATATAAAGCTACTCACAACTCTCACACTGAAGTCCTTCCAGATGCCAAAAGACTTGCCTTCATGCTTCCCATCATGGCCCAGTACACCTGCACTTCCCCGAGCCCCGGGTCCCTAGCAGCTCCTACACGGCAAAGCCTGGGGCAACTCACACCCCCTTTCTGGCACTCAGAGCCTCTCACTGGCTCAGAAAACACGAATCCAATGTGAGGGGGTTTATGTGAGGGCCTGATGGTGTCAGTCACCAGGGTTAAGGGCCACGCTGCACAGAGGCACAGGTGCTGAACGGGAACAATGCTGTGTGTCCCTAAATACTTGTGTCTCTGTCTGTGGCTATTCAGTGCACAGCCCAGCATGGGGCCCTCCTGCCCTGGTCCAGGGCAGCACTGCCTGGGTGTACCCCCTACAGAGCCGCACACACAGGGGACGAGGGGCCACGCATAGCGTTGCCCAGGGAGGGGTCTTTGTAAGAGCCAAAGCCGTGACTTCCACAGCCCGGAGGTCCACTAACAGCAGAACAGCCGAATAATTTGTCTCGCGGCCACACAACAGAGTGCCAAACAGCCATGAGAACTAAAGAACCACACGCCACAACGCAAGAGACCATCACTCCGGTGAGGCCAGCCACAGAGGGAAACATACGGATTGCTTCCACCTACAGAGAAGAGTCCATGGGCTCAGGAGGCTGCACGGGGTGATGTCATTAGGGGGCGGGGCTCTGGGGAGGTGATTCTGTTCCTAAGGTGGGGCTCTCACCGATGAGATCGGTGTGCTCACACAAGGCCCAGAGAGCCCCCTCTCGTCCTACCAGGCCAGGACAGAGTGAGAAGTCTGCGATCTGGAACGACTGGCACCCCGCTGGTCCCGGGATATCAGACTTCCACCCTCCAGAGCACTGAGAAATTCATTTCTGTTGCTTGGAAGCCCTCCCGGCGGGTACTTCGTTCTAACGGCCTGAATGGACCAAGACACCTTCCCTCTGAATCAGGTGACCGGCGACAGGGTGTTTCACGGGGATGTCTCAGAGTGCCATTTCTTGAACACCACGTTTATGCTCGTGCGCCTCTCTGTGTGTGCATTATACTTCAGGAGAAAATACTTTTTAAGGGAATGGAGGGTTAAAAATGGAGAGCCCTCTAGACAATGTATTTAATCATTCATTCGGCAAGTATTTATTGACGCTGTATGCCAGGCTCCTTGCGAAATGTTCAGAAGCAAATTCGACATCTGAGGTTCTGCTCTGTCCTGTGAGCAGATAACCCCGAACAGTCCCTCGCTCCTCTCAGCTGTGGTCAGAAATCCTGCGAAGGACAGGACGCCCACGTCCGCACCTCGCCACCTGGCGCCTGCCAGAATCAGGGCTCCTAAATAATCACGCCCTGAACGGAAAATACAGGTGTGTGTCACAGTGAACCCGTCAGCATCCTTCCTTAAATAACCTGCAGTCTCATGGCCTCCGTTCCCCAGAGGGGCAGGGGACGGGAGGAAGGCACAGCCACCCTCCCAAACCGGCCTGGTGCAGAACCTTCCAGAACGATGAATGCTAGGTTTCTCAAATCTCCCTTGTTCTTAGAAAATCTGTCAAGTTTTGGGGCACCTGGGGGACTCAGTCAGTTAAGCATCGACTTCAGCTCAGGTCATGATCCCATGGTTTGTGAGTCTGAGCCCCACATCGGGCTCTGTGCTGACAGCTCAGAGCCTGGAGCCTGCTTCGGAGTCTGTGTCTCCCACACTTTCTGCCTCTCTCTCACACGTGCTCTGTTTGTCTCTGTCTCTCAAAAGTAAATCATCATTGGGGCACCTGGGCAGCTCAGTTGGATGGGTGACTGACTTCGGCTCAGGTCATGATCTTGTGGTCTGTGAGTTCGGGCCCCGCATTGGGCTCTGTGCTGACAGCTTGGTGTCCGGAGCCTGCTTCCAATTCTGTCTCCCTCTCTCTCTGCCCCTCCCCTGCTCGCACTCTGTCTCTCTCTCTCAAAAAAAAAAAAAAAAAAAAAAAAAAAAAAGTAAATAACCATTAAAAATTTTTGTTTTAAATCTGTGAGTTTAGGTGGTGTTTCTACCATCTTAATTTTTAATTATCTTAATTTTTAATTTATTATTTCAGCAGGTGATCACGGTGAAAAAATTTTAAATCCAACATAAGAAATCATTTCTCACATTTCCAGGGGGACAAAATCCCACATATAATTACCCTTCTTAAATCAATATGACGGACAGCTTCTTTTCTAGTGGACCAAGCTTCCTGGTAATCCCACATGGACACCAAAAGCCAGGCTCCAATGAACGTGTGTGTCATAATCCCCGTAATCCTATTACATTCAGGAAACACAGAAAGACTGCGGGGAGCTGAAATCCATACACCAGAGCCAGTGGAGGTGCTGAGCTCGGCCTCTGCCCGAGCAGCAGACAACATGAATTCGGGGTAAATTCCAGGAATGGGCTCCACTGTACACCAGCCTCGGAACTCTAGCGGTGAAACACCGTGCATGCTACGTCTGCTCAGGAAAGTCCAAATAAGCCAACTTCATACCCACGAGCCACACTCGAATCTCCGTAGATTACCTGGCGTCATTATTTGCTTTCTTGTAATTCTCAATATCTTTCTCAATTTCTCGATATCTTTTTACAGCATTTGGAGAACATTTTTAAAACGCCCTGGTAGCTAATTTAATACCTACGAATGCCCCCACGGACATAATAAAAAGATTGTGCCATCTAGGGGATGAAGTACATTTTATTACAAAGATACAGGCTCAAATATCTATAAAAGCCTATTATCCGAAGAATGCTTTCTCTGTTTAAAACTCTGCACCTATAATGGGTTATTTTGCAAGGGAACGTTATTACGTTAAAGCATGCCGCCATCAATAAAATAATGTTTAGGCACAATTCAAAGATTTAAAAGTCAGGGGAATTAGGCAGAAAGTTCTAATTCCAGCATAATGTTTTCCTGTATTTACAGAAAGCCTCTTTTATTGGAATTATTACTCACGTAATCTTGGATTTCTTTCACTACGCTTTCACTCAGATTATCCAATTAGAAGTACTGTCCTTGTTCTTTTGTAGAAGTTAAAACCACGACTTGGAGGAACTTAACGTGAGTAAGATTAATTAAGACTAATCTTCGCAATCCCCACCGAGGTGTAACTGAAGTGGGGGTTTTGCTTCACCGTGGGCCGGAATGTGTGTCCACGACAGGAGCCCCACGTGAAGACCAGGACCTGAGCAAGGTGAACTCGTCGAGGTATTTGTAGCTACCGTAGCTACCGTGTTCCCGGGTGCTTTTCCGGTCACGGTGTTAGTGCTCCTAGGTGACGCAGTGGCAGTTCACCAGCAAGCACGTTTTACCCCCAGGCGCGAATTCACAGCAAGGGTGGTGAGGGTACATACACCCCTGCGCAGAGGTCTCTCAGAAGCCCGCACGTCACCTCCCAAAGCGACGCGCCAGCCCAGCCTTGCTCCCTGGGGTGCAGCGTGCGGTCAGAAGGAGGGGCAGAAGGGAGACGGGTGGAGGTGGGAAGGTGAGTAGGAGGGGAGAAGAAGCCGAAAAGGGAGCAGAAGCAGGGGGAGGTGGGAGGAGAGCGGAGGGGCCCTCATTTCACCCGGCCCATTTGCAGCAGAGTTCAGAAAGCCCGAGCCCAGAAAACCCTCTGCTCAATGAGCGGCCAGCCTGTCTCCGGGGCTTATACACAGCAATTAAAAAAATTTTTTAGACATTATCAACCTGGCTATCCTTATTATAAATCCTAACAATCTATTTATGTACACAATTACATTATCTGGGAGGAAATTTATATTTTCCTATTTTCCAATCTTCGTAATTTTAAAATTCTCCTTATGATGACTGCTTCTAATATCATCGTTATTGAAATTCAAATGCAATCGTGTATCTGCGGTATCTGTATATAAAATCTCTCATGCAGCGCCTTGACCTTGAACAAGAAAGCATTCACTGATGCTTTAACTAGCGACTCCCCGGGGAGGGGCAGGTGCATGAGGCCAGTCCTGTTCTCACAGACCAGTCACTGGTACCATCCCCACGAGCCCAGTGAGACTCTCGGGGTTCTAGAGCCAACAGTATTCCACCCTCCCCAGGAGGTCACGAGGCAAGAGGTGATCCCCAGAGGACCTGGTAATAATTGGGAGCACTCGCCCTGCATTACGTGGTTACCGGGTACTTTATAATTTGAGAAAGCTCCACAACAGTTACCATCCCTGTCACTCGAAAGAGGCTCCAAGTCGCACCCCTGGCAGGATTCGATGTCACAGGAAATAGGGTTTGTTGGAAAATCTACAAGCGAGGAAGTGATAGAGCACGTGTGATCCTTTGAGCCCATTACCTGCAGAGGTGCGGACTCCCCATGCAGTAGGCAGGGACCCCACCCCTGGGACGCTCCAGGCTGCTCTCACCAGACAGGGACCGGGGGACCTCCACGCCCCCGTAGCGCTGGAAGCAACCTGGTCGGGGAAGGCTGGACCTCTGGAGCTCTCAGGACACGACAGCCTGTTCATCTTACCAGACCCGCAAGAGCAGCTCTCTGTCAGCTTCCAAAAAGCTGGAGGAAATGAGACTCCAAGTCACCCAGATGGTAACGGACATGTCGACAGAGGCTTCCTTCGACTAAGCCTTCTTCTAACTAGACTAACTCTCTGCATCTCAAGATGTAACACCTCTTTATGTTTTGTTCTGAAAAGTAAATAATCCCTAGAACCGCTGAGGTGGGAGCCAGGAGGCAAAGCTGCCACGGGAGACGCTTGAAAAGACCCTTTCAAGGGCGCCATCCGAAGGAAACAGTCAAAAACACAGACAAACATTTGTGTATCAAGACGATCACAGCGGGACTGGTTCCGAAAGGGAAATTAGACAAAGTTTCAAGGCATAACCCTGGGTCCGAAGCATGGCAATTTATCCTCAAGATGAATCCCACGCAGCCGTGGTATTTCCCAACGGTACCAAAGGACACAGCCGCGCTCATGACAAATCGTTGAGGGGGAGAGAGGGTGAACAACAAACGTACACAAGATGACTTTGTGTCTACTTTGGAAAGGTACAACATGATGCTTGGAAGAAAATTAAGTGTTTCGAGATGTAATAATGATTTTTCTGTGGTGGGAAAATCGTTGGTGTTTATAGTCTTTTTGTACCCTTCCGTGTGTTTCAAATTCTCAGTAATGAGCATTAATAATTTTACTGCCAAGGCGATGTTGTTTCTCAAAGGCCCTGTGGATTAGTGAAATGCGCTGTGTGAAAGGAGAAAGCAACTACTGTGGATCCAGTCTCCGTGGCCCTGGGTTCAAATCCCCCAGGAGTGTCTTGACCATGGGCTTGCCTCATGTGCTGTCAACCCCAAAGCAAGGACAAAAGTCATTCCACCTCACAGAGTTCAGAGGAGGCCACAAAACAATGTCCATGGAAGTATCAGAGAGAGGGTGGTCACTGAGCTATTCTCTGAACAGGACTGAATTATTCTAACAGAGATGAGTAAGTCATGTGTTTGGCAAGAGCCTGACGATGGAATCAAAGCGATAATTCTAGACACATGTCTCACTGGACGTGCCCAGGACCGTTTAGGTTTCCTGAAGGTGTGAAGAGCAGCAGGGGAGCCAGGCTCTGGGGCTTGGGCACTTCATGGAAAGGAGAGAGAAGGGGGAAGAGGAGAGGGACAAACCCAAACTCAGTTGGCCCCAAGCCAGACCCACGCTGGGCTCTGAGCCTTTCGGGCACGTCGAGGGTGTCCTGCTGCTGGTGAGTGGTGTCTCTCCTGCTCTCAGGCGCCCCTCTCTGGGGGGCTTAATCAACAGAAATCTATTTTCTAACAGTTCTGGAAACCAGGCATCCGAAATCAAGGCGTCAACAATGTGGGTTCCTTCTGGGTTGGTGGCGGTCTGAGGGAGACTCTGCTCCATGCTGTCCTGTCACTTCTGGTGTCACCGGCAGTCCTTGGGGCTCCTTGGCTTCCAGATGCGCCCCTCCAGTTTCCGCCTCTGTCTTCACATGGCTTCCTCTTCCCTGTCTATGTCTCTTGTTCTTCTCTCTCATAAGGACACTGCCCTTGGACTCGGGGTCCACTCTAACCCAGGGTGACTTCATCTCGAGATCTTAGCTACATCCGCAAAGACTTTTATTCCACATAAGGTCACATTCTGAGGTTCCAGTCGGCCACGAATTCGGGGGGAGGGGATGAGAGGACACCATTCAACCCACTACACCTGAGAAGCATCAATGCTTCAAGGGGAAGCCGAGAAGCATCATGCACGCCAGGCGCCCAGCCCTGACCTTAGCCCCATCCCAGATGGCTTCCCTCTTCTCCTGGGCTCAGTGGTTCCATGAGAACATTCTGCTAATCCCTTCCCTTTGGAAGCCAGCCTTCTGGAAGCCTCTTGCATATAGTTTGTTCACCCAGAGCAGCTTCCAGATTTGCCCCAGATTCTGTGAATCGGGGCCAAGGAGGAGAGCGGAAGCCAGTCAGGTAAGAAGAGACAGGATGGAGACGGGAGATACCTGGTCTCCGACGCAGCACTGTGTGCGCTCCCTTTGTCTCTCCTTCCTCTGCCACACAGGCTGGACACGTTTGCCTCCAGCTTACGCCGGCTCGAATTCGTCAAACCGCATTTAGTGGGAACGCAATACCACGGTTGGCTTCACCCTGAGTGAAAATTTGCCATAACTCTATCTACTGTGCTGCCGAGCTGGGAATTCCACGGCCTCCCTAATTAAAGAAATGGACCTCATAAAAGCCTTATTTATACCTTTTCTAGAGTCCTTTGGCATTAACCCCAAGCCCAGTGTTAGAATCCAATTCTTCAATGTCAAAATATTAGAGTAATAATGAAGTTTGGAAACCTCAGTTGACCCGAAGGTATATTCCCTCATCGTCATAAGAGTAATTATTTTCCTTGGACACACTTCTGCAAGGTGGGGGCTGGTTCCAAGGTGTCAAAATGAGCGATTTTCATGCGGGAGCCTCAAGAACATCCCTGGGCTTCAGGAGCTAAAATCACCCAAACAGATCGATAGGGCTCAGCGCCAGTGCCCTGAATCCTCACCGCTCCTGCAGAAGCAAATCCAATCTCCGACAATAAAGCTGACATGTGAGCCTCTGAACTAAATCACAGGAAAGTTTCCAGGCAGCCTGTCCAGCTGCCACTGCACGGAGGGAAGTCCATCCTTCCCTTCAGTCTGGCTTCTCAGCCAGCACGCATTTAAATCTTTGCATTTCCCCAACTTTGTCTTGAAAAGGATTTTTTTTTACAGGATTCTTTTCTATTATTGCTTTTCATTCATGAAATGCAATTAAAAATGTGTGACGATAATTAGAGGTTAGACATGACGCAGCGTGGATAATCGAACTAACCATAGAGGGAAAGATGTTTCTGGAATCTTCTTTAAAGAGGCCACTGAGTTTCTGAGATGCAAGCGCCTCTGCGCCACATGTGGAAAGCGAAAGTGAAATAGATAAGCTCTTGCAGACAAAAAGGGAGAGTGTACCTTAGAAGGCAGTGCATGCTCTTCCCTGAACATTTCAAAGTAATTGTAGTTGAGTAAAACTTGCGATCTGAGTAGCTGGCACCAGACTCTATTAGAAAGGAAAGTGTATTTAGGAAAACATACTGATAAACTGATTAGAAGGAATGCAAGACTTTGAGGACAAAAGTCTTTAGGAGATTCAGCAGAAATGAAAAGGAATTTGGGGCCCTGTTGAGAGAAAGACAGAAAGAAAGCAGGAAAGGTGAAACATTGTGAAACATTAGAAACAATGTGGCAGAATAGTGGGGACTGAGTTGAAAAAGTGCAGAGCTTTGTGAATACAACTATGGAAAATTCAGTTTGCGTTGGTACAATATTAACTCTCACGCGTCCCAAAGTTTCTATAAAGTCACCTACATATTGAAATGCTTGGGTGAGTGATGAATTTCTTGTCAAGATCAAAGCTACACACAGGAGAATCACATATGCTAACTTATTAAGATAATTGCTACACTCCACTAAGTCAATAGAAGCAAGTTCCTGCTGGACCAAAGGCAGCCCTGAGACAGTATACCTCCAGAGAATTTATCAAAATGTTGGTGAAAGCACTGCCCCCCTCACAACAGTGAAAAATGATTTAAACAAGTAGATCAGGTTTTAAGAGTCAGGGAGGGAGGCGTAAGGGTAATATGGGTAAAGTGATGATGATGGTGATGGTAATGACCACAATTTTACAATGATGATGGTGATGATGGAGATGATGGTGGTGATGGTGATGCTGATGACGATGCTGATGGTGCTGGTGATGACCATGGTTTTACAATGATGATGGTAATAATGGATATGATAGTGATGAGAGTGGCAAGAATAAAAATGATGGTGATGAGGATGACGACAATGGAGATGGGATATACTGTTGATGATGACAATGATGATGGTGATGATGGATATGAGGGTGACGATGGAGATGATGGTGACGATGATGTGATGATGGTGATGATCATGGTGATGATGATGTGATGATGGTGATGATCATGGTGATGATGGAGGTGATGGTGATGATGGAGGTGATGGTGATGATGGAGGTGATGGTGATGATGGAGGTGATGGTGATGATGGAGGTGATGGTGATGATGGAGGTGATGGTGATGATGGAGGTGATGGTGATGATGGAGGTGATGGTGATGATGGTGGTGATGATGGAGGTGATGGTGATGATGGAGGTGATGGTGATGATCATGGTGATGATGGAGGTGATGGTGATGATGGAGGTGATGGTGATGATGGAGGTGATGGTGATGATGGAGGTGATGGTGATGATGGAGGTGATGGTGATGATGGAGGTGATGGTGATGATGGAGGTGATGGTGATGATGGAGGTGATGGTGATGATGGTGGTGATGGTGATGATGGAGGTGATGGTGATGATGGTGGTGATGATGGAGGTGATGGTGATGATCATGGTGATGATGGAGGTGATGGAGGTGATGGTGATGATGGAGGTGATGGTGATGATGGTGGTGATGGTGATGATGGAGGTGATGGTGATGATCATGGTGATGATGGAGGTGATGGTGATGATGGAGGTGATGGTGATGATGGAGGTGATGGTGATGATGGAGGTGATGGTGATGATGGTGGTGATGATGGAGATGATGGAGATGATCATGATGATGATGGAGATGGTGGTAATTATGATGATGATGATGATAGTTAATATCTTTAAATGCTTCCTATGTGCTAGATCCATGGCACCCTAATATAGTTAATGGATTTAATCCTCACAGTATATGAGGTTGGTCTATCACTATTGCCATTTTGTAGATGAGAATTACAATAGGCCTAGTTACCTAGCTAGGAAGAGACAGAGAGGACATTTAGACCCAGATTAGCCTTGAGTCTGGAGAATTTGCAGTCTTCCATGAACAATGAGAGGTCAGTTCATGTGGGCACATGTCCTGGAATCACAGGTGAGCCCTGGGCTTCTGACAGGAGGCCAGTTACTTGCAGGGAGAATGGAGCAGAAAACTCAACAACTGTTCAAGTGGTACTTAGTGTAAGTGCTGTGTAGGTACACGAGGAAGACTAGTACCTTAGAGGAAGCAAGGAAGAAGCAGAAAGGAAGGAAATGGGATGAAGGAGAAGAGGAGGTGGTGAGTGAGAAGGTTATCTGGAGCTGTTTGTACCTAAAGAGGAGGAACTGGGGATGAAGGAAAATGACCACAGCGGATCCACCCAGAGCTCCGCCCTTCTCGCCTCTCCCCACTCAGAGTCCCCATCCTCCTACCTCTTAACTCTGATCTTCAGAGGAATCCCTGTCCTGCAATTTTCAAAAATCTAGTGCACCACCAAGATGCCAACCACAGCCAGGGTTGCCATGCTAACCACAAGGTGCCCAGTTAAGTTTGGATTTCAGATAAATAAGGCATATTTTTAGTGTAACTGTGTCCTAAGCAATGCTTGGGAAATTCACACTTAACTGGCCACCCTATATTTTTATCTGCTAAATCTGCCAAACCTACCCTTGACCAAGGCCAAACTCTTTCTATTGTTCTACTTCTCTCTACTGTTCGTTAATCCAGGGGTGAGGCGAGCAGAGCTAATTCACTGTGTTTTCCCTCAAGCTCAGATTCTCTAACGACCAAAGGCAGGATAGATAGAATGATGCCTGATTCTTGTGTGTTTGGAGCTGTCTCAAGACACCTGTGAGCAGCTGTTGTTTAAAGGTTGTCGCAGGTGCAGGAGGGCGGTGGGGGTGATCTTAGGTAATCAGGTTTCATTCATTCTTTCTTTCTTTCTTTTATTCATACCTTCAGCAATAGCTGTTAGGCACTCCCTCTAGGCCAGACGGCATGCTAGGTTCGGGAGCTACCCTGAAAGTAACAACAAACAAGTTCCCTGCCTTCATGGAGGCAACATACTGCTATCGGCTGACTCGTGTCCCCTAAAATTTCGTGTGTTGACATCCTAACTGCCAGTACCTCAGTGTGTGACCTTATCCGGAAATAGGGTCTCTATGAGATCAACAACTTAAAATAAGTCCATTAGGTTTGGGCCCTAATTCACTGTGACTGGTGACCTTATAAAATGGGCGAATCAGAAACAGAGAAGCGCCGGGTGAAGACAGAGGGTCGGGTGATGCATCTATAAGCCAGGAACACCTGAGGCCACAGGGAGCCAGGAGAAATGCCTGGAAGAGACACCTCCCTCATGCCTCCAGAGGGAGCACAGCTTTGCTGATACCTTGATTTCAGACTTGCTGCCTCCATGACCGTGAGACAATAAATTTCTTTTTTCCAAGATACCCAGTTTGTGGTACTGTTACAACAACCCTAGGAAATTAATACGCACATTAGCCAAATAAAACCCCAAATGTGGGTAAAATTATGGCGGCAGGGGTGGGGGCAGTGCTGTGTGGGTCAATATCAGTGGGTCTTCCTGGTCAGAAGACTTAGTGACCACCTCTCTGAGGAAGTCACACTGGCACTGGGAGCTAACAGAGGGGCAGAGGCGGGGCCCATGATTCCGAGGGGGACAGACCGCTCATCCCCATCCACACTGGCAACATGGCTCAGCAGGTGTCACTCCCATTGGGAAATCTGGGACTTGACACTGGAGGTCAGATTCAGTCAGCAGCAAAAACCGTCCCAAAGCAATCCGTTGGATGACAAGATCTGTGACTGTACCACTGATGGAATTAAAGGCTCCTCAAGATGTCGTGCCAAGGGGATGGATAAAGTGCGATCCTGAACCAGTAACGGACGCTCCGTGATTGCCACGGCCTGGGGTGGGCTGAGGAATATCGTATAAGGAGGCAGGGGAAGGAAGTGTATGTTCATGCTCTCCTGGCCCCATCGGGGAGGACGGATGCCCCAATTTTAGATGTCCCCTCCCATTTCGTCTTCTGCAAATAGCCCCAGAGTTGGAAAGGGCACTGCATCTTGCTACCGCAGCACATCGGAGACATCCCATAAGAATACCTGGCTGTCTTGGCTCCAATTTTATGCTCACTAAGCAGCCTTGTGCATTGTTCTGTTGAGGTTCTGACTAGGTGGTTTTTTTTTCCAGGCTCTGAGCCAGGACTATTCTCAGAACCAGCGTTCAGGCTGCAAAGGAACAGAGTGGATGGGAAGCCCACACTCTCACTGGACAGGGCCATGCAAGCCAGAAAGGGGAAGAAGGAAGAACTGAGCCAATTACGAAGAGCCAGAGAGTCCAGGATACCCCCCCCCCCAGGACACAGAGGGCCGCAGCTCAGCTGGCAGCCACGGGAGGCTCGGACGACCTTCCTGGGCACGTGAAGGGGACCCATGCGGTCGGAGGGAGACAGGTGGAGCAGCTCTGGGAGGAGGGAGGCTGATGGGAAGTGAGGCCACTGTCTCCAATCAAGAAGGATGGTGCCCTGTGCTTGGTGGGACCCCGAAGGCGAAGCGGGTATCTGTCAAGCCCTTCAGGGCTGCCTCCAGAAGACTCAGAGACGTCCCCACTCCCCACAGCCAAAGCCCCTCTCCCCTACGGTACCCGACAACCTCTGGCTCTAACACCGCACACAGCGTGTTGCTTCCAGTTGGTTAGTGCTGTGTAGCCACTGAGAACCAGCTTCGAATACTTCCCTCGGCCTAGGTTTGCTTTTCCTGAAGCCGAGCACCCCTGATGTCCACGGTGAGAGCGCCTGAGGCAAACTATATTGTATATCAAGCTAATTGAGAATTATCCTGCCAGAGCCCGCCGGAAGACTCTAGGTCTGGTTGAAAATCTCGTCCAGTGGCAGATAAGGTAGTTAGTTGTGTGTTAATTATTAATGTGATAAGGTGGAAATTTGTGGTCACAAACTTGGAAGCTCAAAAATTGTGGTTCTAGCTCTACCATGGACTTCCACAGACTTCACACTTTGTTCTCCGCGCCTGTGTAGCCCCCCCCCGCCGCCCCACCTCTCCTTCCTTCCTATGGGAGTGAACTTCTGCAATGACCTCATGGTGCCAAGAAGAGGGACAATTTGATCTGTGGCTATTTCATGTCCCAGCTGGTGTCCACAGCAGAGTACCTTCTGCACCATGGTGGGAGCACCCAATGGTGCTCCCATGGCCTCTACTCTGCTCCCTCTCCAGTGCTCCTACATTAGCAGGTGCTCCCTCGTGGGTGCTCCCATGGCCTCTGGTCCTGAGCCCTCATGCCTGATACTGGCCATTCTCCATAGCACCTGTGTCTCTCCTGGGGTGACGAATATTTGTGGGGAACCTTCAGACACTCCTCTGTGCCCAGTGTGAGGGCTTGAGAGCTGGCTCGGGGGTCGGGGGTGTGACATCATCCATCTCTCCTTAAATATCCGTGTTCAGTGATGGCTCTGCCACATGGATGCCCCTCTCCAACAGGGACTTCCCCCTCAGGAGGTGGGGTCAGGTGCCCACAGCACCTGTGCCCCCAGCGTCCCCCAGGCCCAAGGGTCTGTGTCCCATCCACGCAGGGAACTGTGCGAGCACCCCCCTCCCGCTCCCGTTGTCTGTGTGGCAGACACCCCCAACCCCCAAGCCAGCTCTCAAGCCCTCACACTGGGCACATGGGCACTCTGCCACACTGCCACTCTGCCACACTGGGGAGCCTTCTGGATGTCACTCCTAATAGCGAAGGCCAAGCTTTGGCGTTCAAAACCCAAAACACAATAAATAAATAAACACATAAAATCCGTCCTTGTCCTTAAAACCTCTTGCAATCTAAAGACAACTCTTGAGCACAAAGCCACGATTGTAAATCTGTGTGTCCTCCGGTCCCAAGGCCATGAGCTTTGACCTCACTCATTGTCCAGGTTGATGGCAGAAGAATTAAAGTGAAAGGGAATCACAAGGAGAAAAACGCATGAGGTAGGATTTCCAAGTAGTGTCCTGCTCCTGTCACCTGCAGGGAGCTGAGGGTGAATGTCTGTGTTTAGCAAGAATGAGGAACATGGGCCAGCGGGTGTGGGTTTTATCCCACTGGGCAGGGGCTGGTGGGACACCCAAAGCTTGAGCCAGACTGCAGCTACGGCGGCTGGCATCGTCCCCGTCCTCTCCCTCTTCGCTCCCCCCGGGATGGGCAAGGAGGAGACCCTGAAGACAGGGCCCTGGGAAGGCTGGCTGTCATGCCTCCCTCCACAGAAGTAGACCCCGGCTCAGGGGACACAGCCAGAAGACCCCTCAGCCCACACTTTCCCTTGAACGTTCCACGTGACAGGATTTTCCATCCACACCAGCTGCTGCAAGAAGGGGGACCCAGATCCTTGCACCCAGATTCCCAACCAGGGCGCTTCCCTGACAGACGGCTCATTACCTGCCTCTCCCTCCCACTGCCCATTGCTTTGCGTGCTGTTTCAAAAAGAAAACGAAAACAAAAAACAGACCTGCTATGTAGTTACACAGAATAAGAAAATCATATGAAGACACAGGGGACAGTTCTGTCTGAAATGAACCGCTCAGAGCCTTCTGGCTGATCAGGACTGATACCACCTGAGCGCCCAGGAAGGGACTTGATCAAGTGGCGTCAGGTGGTTTAGCGTCACCGCCGCATGCTGGGGCTCCCAGCCATCACCTAGGGGCCCACCCAGCCTCTGCCGCCACGCAGCCACTTTCTTCCACTAAAAGGTGACCGCTCTGTGGAGAGCTCAGGCTCGTAGAACTCAGGCCCATCTCTCTTGGATGCTGTTCCCTTCTGACTGTGACCCAAATACAGAAACACAGGGCGGAACCTGAGGAAACGCCCGGCTCGCACTTCCGCATTTACACGCGGCTCCTCCCGGGGACTTGAAGGTAACATCCCGTCCCCTGAGCGGGCAGCCCCGTGGCCCCGACCGGAGAGCCTGCCACCTGCCAGCTCGCCTCCCCCACCCTCCGCCGCATCTCTGGGAGCCCCGACAACGCCAGTGTTGGCGGCGGTGAGGTGGGAGCTGCACCGTTACTGCTCCAACTTTACACCCTCGCGTGCTCAGAGACAAGAACAGAGCAATTTCAGTGTTGCTGTCAATTATTTTGCTTGCACAGAGGGGCTTTAATCTAGCCACTTCCATCTGCTCTTTCTCCCAAGACGCTCACAAAATAATTTTCTGCCTGAAAGAAATAACTTCAGAAACAGGAGAGCTTTGCGTACATTCGAAAGTCATTTGAATTATGTTGTATTTTACCAGGAAGATCTCGGCGTTGTCTTTAGCTGGTTTGAGGGATTGTGAGCGGTTCTTAATCCCAACGTCCTGAGCGGGGGCCAGATGCTTGCCAAGGACCTGTGTCTCCTGTTTCCTTGCCAAGCTCACTCCCCGCCGGGTTTCCTAACTCCTCCTCACGAGAGGGCAGGGCCTGCCAATAGCCCAGGGAGCTCTGGGAGGGAGCCGGTGAGCGAGGGAGAAGCCCAATGGAGCACAGAAGAAAGAGCCTCTCATCTCTGGGTCTCTCCCCACACAGGCCAAGGAGAGGTTCTGAGCGAGAGGGGTGTGTGAGAAGCACCGTACCTGCCACCTTGACCCGTCACCCTCCCCACCTCAGCACGGCCGGCAGCACCCAATCGCTCAGATGCAGGAGGAAGGAGGCAGGTCTTGGTGACTGTGTTTCAGGTGAACTTGCACGGCCGCCCCAGACTCTAGTGGGACTGCGTGTGTGTGCGCGTGTGTGTGCCCGTGTGTGTGTGTGTGTGTGTCTTGTTTAAAGCTGTCCTGTTCCTTATTCTCCTCCCAGGCTTCTATATTTCCTTTTTCTATTCGATGGATAAGCAGCATTCCCTCTTGTCCAAGAATAGGTTAGCTTCCCTTTGCCCCTAAACATTATTTATTATCTAAAATGGTATTTGTCCAGCCAGTGGACACCAGTCGTGAAATGGATGTTAAGCAATTGTGTCCGTGCTGGAATGTCTCTTCAACACAGAGAGCGGCTCGCACCCGAGGGCGAGCAGTGGTCCCGGAGCCCGACACCCAACCCGGTTCCTGCCAACGACCGGCGACCAAGTTCGCTGCCTTTGGAACGGATCAGTTCCAGGAGACGCACGTGTGCCTTTGCTGATGGAGCTGCTTTTCTTCACCAATATGTCCTTGGAAAATGTCCCAAGTGGGAGAAAAAGAGTTACACCACCATGCCCCCTGTTAAAATAGGCCCTGTGCAGGGGAATGTCCCATGAACAGTCTGAGAACTTGGTTTCCAAGAATTGTCTGCAGGTCCCTTCCCCCTCTCCTTTTCTTTTCTTTCTTTCTGTCCTTTTTTCTTTTCCTTTTCTTTTTTTTTTTTTTTTTTTTTTTTTTTTTTTTTTGGTAGCACAGCAGAGTGTTTTACAGGTCCTGCGTTGCTTAGGGAGAAAAAACACAGCCCATCTAACAAGCTGATTTCTTCCATGGCTGTGCAATTTCTTTGTAGTTTATGAACAAATTCTGTCCACAGGGACAGCCGCAAATATTGGTTACAATGTAATCAGATGGATAGAGCCTGAGTAGGAAAACAAATCCTTTGAATTATTGCCACGGCTTCCTCACAGACCTTGTGATTCAGAGCAATTTGTGAGCCTGTGACGGCCAAAGGTCAGACGCATCTGCTGGAAAGAAGCATAAATAGGACATTCAGAAACTGTTTCAGCACTAGTGTTAACTTCCAAAATCTCATGGTGGAAATAAATGGCTTCCACCCCGCGCATAGCGTCCTCACTTGCTGAATGAACGTTGAGTGATTTTACCACCCATGGTGTATTAGTCAGCTCTGGCAGCCGTAACAAACTCCGCGACTGCAACAACAGAGTTATTGCTCACAGTTCTGGAGGCGGGGAGTCTGACATCCGTGTGCTGGCGTGGTCCGCTGTGGCCAGGGCTCTCTTCTCCGCTCATAGATGGCCACCTCCGCGTGTCCTCGCACTTTCCATGGAGTGTGGGTGTGGGGAGAGAAACAAAGAGCTCTTTCTCCTCTTCTTCTTATAAGGCCACCAACTCTATTGGATTAGGACAACCACCCTGATGACCTGATTTAAACTTAATTACCCCCTAAAAGCTCTATTTCCAAATACAGTAACAATGGTGGTTGAAGCTCCAACATATGAATTTGGGGAGTATACAATTCAGCCCAAAGCATAGAGCCACTCTAGGTTACGTCCAAAGCTTTGAGCTCAAAAACTTTGAGAATTTACGCTATACGTATACTATACTATATACATACGATAGATGGATAGATAGATAGATAGATAGATAGATAGATAGATAGATAGATAGATAGACAGACAGATAAAGATATGGATATACGGCAGGAAGATGAGGAAATATAACAAAACGGTCATGAGGACTCCATGGAGAATGAGCTGGCACACAGTCTACAGTGCGGCATCACTGTGGATGTACAGATGAAGGGACTGAGCAGACTCCCGGCGATTCAGTAGGATTCAACACCAGATTGAGACTGGGGTGGAAGTGAGCATCCAGGTGCTGGCCACCCAGGTGGATGAGGACACACCCAGGTGTGTGAGGAAGTTCAGAGACCAGGTGGGTGGGAGCATGGGTGCCCTTGAGTTCCGAGCTAAGGATTTTGGAAAGGACCATTGTAAATTAGGGAGCTATCATAATCCTGGGGGGAACTACATTCGGTCAGAGAGGCACTCCGAAATCAGGGATCTCCCAGAACCTGGGAGAATGAGCCAGAAGGGAGCATCTCAGAATGACTCCAACAACCCAGGTAGGAAGGAGAAGGGGGAAAGCAAGGGCGGCCTGGGTGAGCATTTTAACTAGTATATTCCTTTTCTTTTTTAGTTCTTTTTGAATGTTTATTATTTTTGAGAGAGAGAGAGAAAGAGAGAGAGGGCGGGGGAGGGGCAGAGAGAGAGGGAGACACAGAATCCAAAGCAGCCTCCAGGCTCTGAGCCGTCAGCACAAAGCCCGACGCAGGGCTCGAACCCACAGACCGTGGGATCATGACCTGAGCCAAAGTCAGATGCCCGACTGACTGAGCCGCCCAGGCGCCCCTTTAATCACTATATTCTTACATTTGAGCTTGTAACTCTTACACTTCACACCAGGGTGTCTGATTTGAAAAGAAACGTATTTTTCATGCATAAACACTGCTGATCCATTCCAAAATCCTTCCAAAAGCATCAACGAGCAGATAGAACAGCAAAGGGAAATAGGACTCTGCTATCTAAAGTTCTCCCTTGTAGTAAACACCACAGGTAATTAAATATTTAGGTCTGGCCAATCCATGATAGGGATTCTTGGACCAAATAAGTTAATTGCTATGATTCTGCATAAAATAAATATGGTTCGCTATGCTAATGAAAATAGTTAGGTGTTCAGAGAGCTTTAAAAGCTAAGTGTAGCTACTATGATATACTAACGTTTTTACATCAAAAGTTAAAGAATAAAAAGAGTTTTTATTCGTGTGGTCACGATGTTCAAAAAAGCCACGTTACAGATCTTCTTGAATATCTCATGATTCACCACTATAAAATGAAAATAAAAGTAGATGTGCCTCCTCAGAACTTTTGGAATCTATCAAACGTAAGGTAAAATTTCTACTGAAATTTCAGAAGCAGAAAAGCTGGTTGAGAAGAGCCCAGGGCATAAAGGTAGCTCGTCATTCATCTTGCCATTTGCAAAGCCAATGGCTGTTACTGGGTTTTGTTTCATCATTGGGGAGGGGGACAATGGGTGAAGGGGAAACTGAGTTTTGCTAAGTTGAAAATAAAAACAATGTAATAAGAAAAGGCATATGCTCATTGAAAATGTTTACAGGGCAAGTACAAATGATTTAAAACAAGAAACACTGAACTCTTGAAGCAAAACAATGCAGAAGAAAACAGTGGTGGGGTGCCTGGGTAGTGCAGTCAGTTAAGCATCTGATTCTTGATCTCAGCTCAGGTCGTAGTCTCACAGTTTGTGAGTTCGAGCCTCACATCAGGCTCTGTGCTAATGGTGTAGAGCCTGCTTGAGATTCTGTCTCTCCTTCTCTCTGCCTCTCCCCAGCTGTGGTCTCTCTCTCTCTCTCAAAATAAATAAATAAACTTAGAAAAAATAAAAACAAATAAAAAAAAGCACAGTGGTGCCCACATCCCTGGGGAAGTGAACCACCCACCCCGTCACCTCTGCTATGGATGACAAATGCTACAGATGTGAAATAACCCATCAGATATGTTGTAATAACAGTAATGAGGACCAAGGATGTCAGTTGGGGCCACCTTCTAGAAATATCCCTGGTGGTACTGAAGAGACACACCTCCCTTAGAGCAGGGTGAGCAAATTTCCTTTGCACAACAGACAATTCAGAAGGAAAAATAAAAGCATGAGTGAACCACTTTTTAAAGTTGAAAATGAAATGAGCTCTATGAAGGCATCCGATGAGGGTAGAAATACATCTCCTTAAAGTCAGACAATCTCATCGACTGACAACAGAATATCAAAGAAAAAAATTAAAATAGGTTTTAATCACGGAAAGCAAACATCTGAGCAGATCTGGGAAGTTCCAACACACAGTCAACTTTCTCCGGACCGATGCTGTCACACTAGTTCGCTCGCCTGCCATCCCCGGGGCCCCCCTCCTCCGTCACCTGGCCTCAGTCAGGCCCAGGCGGGGACAGGGGCCTGCGGCTGCCTCCTGCGAGGCCTCCACCTCCTCACTGTGAACACCGGCATTCTGTTCCTCAGCAGCCTCTGTGCCCACACGCGTGAGGGCACCGTGTGTGCTGGTGATGGTCGTGAGTGACCGTTTTCAGACAGCACCGCAAGGGAGGCCTGGACATCACCAGAAAGGAAATGTGACAATGAGAACCAACACACACACAATGGCATTCCAATGGAGCATATTGTTTGGCCGTTCACATTTCCTTACTTCCTCAGCCCCGGGACTGGTTCACACGCCCCCCCAAGCACTGAGATCTGGGAAGGCCCATGAGGCCTCACCCTGAAGTGTGTAATGTCTGCCACGAATAGAGCAGAGAGACTGGAAACGCCTTAAGAGTGGAAGCTCCCAGGCCACGGGCCTCCCAGAGTCGACTCAGCGGAAGGGAGCAGATGGAGAAGGGACGCAGGGTGCCAGTCAGAAGACAGCAGGTAGGAAAGAGACCCAGAGAGAAGCTGGCCACGTCAGGGAAAGGCCCTGGAAGGTCACTTGGTGTCCCTCCCAGTGGTCGGAGGCGGGGGGGGCCCACTGTAAAATGGATGCTAAGCCCAGCACCGCCGAACCACTCAGCCAACCAGCTTTGGATTCCACTGCCTGTGATATAAAGTGTGCTGACGTCCACCTCGAACCACCCACCCTGGGCGCCTGCTGTGCCGGAATTTTCCGTCAATGAAACAAATCAGCCTGCCAGTCCCACACATCGGTCTTGCTAGCTTGGCTAACGTGCGTCTATCTCTGAAAGATGGAGCCACTCTCAGCGTGGTTGACCAAGCCACCTGTCTGATCCTGGCAGGTTCCTCGGGACACCTGAGTACACTGACAGACCAGGAGGGAGACCAGTCAGCTGCATCCCCACATGGCTGCAGGGACAAGAGCAGGTGATTTCTCCTTGCCATGGCCACCCCAGTTCTGATCGCAGACTTCAGACGAGGGAAGGTACATGATGAACGGGGCCTCCATCCTCTGGATGGTAATGGGCCCAGGACACTTCTTATGCAGCCCCTGAGACACCCCCCCCCCCATCATAACTGCACCAGAAAGCCCAAGGCTCTGAAGGCGCTCTGGGGGAGGGTTTGAAGAAACTGGAAGGGTCTCAAAGACTGAACAAAACTCCAACTCCTCCCTGCGGGAACGGGCAGTTCTACCACACGGCCAAATTCACAGACTTGCAGCGAACCAGAGAAGAGACAGACTGGAAAGGATCGCACATATGGGCCATTCATTCTTCAGAAGGTACAGGCCCTGGATTTTCTCCACCTGGGTGAATTCGACGCTTTAGTGTTGGTATGGAAGCCTGAATCATGACAAAAGTGAATAGAAATAACACTATAATATTTTCATTTAATAAAACACACCACAGGTCACGCAGAGAATGGAGAGTTAAGCAAACGGGTGGGAGTCTCGATTTTTGCGAGCTGTATACACAATCACACGAGCACGTAAGAGAATGCCTGGCACAGAGTAGGCTCGATGTGAGTGCCATTTTCCATTATTACTGTTAGAACAAATGAACAGAAGAACAACCACATTTTTAAAATGTTTATTTATTTATTTTGAGAGAGAGGGCAGCACAAGCAGTGGGGGAAGGGCACACAGAGAGAGGGAGAGAGAATCCCAAGCAGGCTCCATGCCGTCAGCCCAAGCCTGACGCAGGGCTCAAACTCACGAACCGTGAGATCATGACCTGAGCCGAAATCAAGAGCCAGATGCTCAACGGGTTAAGCCAGCTGGGGGGCTCCTAGAACAACCACATTTTATCAGTCCCAAGGTTTGGCTCCCTTCTGACACAATGTGACTCTGCCGTGGGCCTGACATTGGTGTCCCCATCAGCACAACACTTGTGCAACATGGTGGCCACTCACTCTGTCGCTGGGACAGGAATAAAATGGAACATCCCTCTGGCTGGATCAGCACTCTCTCCCCGACATGCTCTTTGCCTCCTCCTCACAAGACTCAGACTCTCCACTTAGGCTCCAGAAGGGCTGGTTCCAGATCATTCCCGGCCTGGGGCTGGTGGAGGGGAGGCAGAGGCAGCAGGGGCTGACTCAGCAGGCTCTGTGAATCCTGGCCCCTGCCCGAGTCCCCACCTCACGGTTGTTACCATCGCAATCATTTTAGTGTTCTTGTGTTATTTCTTAAAAATAAGATTCTAGGGGCACCTGAGTGGTTCAGTCTGTTAAGCGTCCGACTTGGGCTCGGGTTACAATCTCGTGGTTCATGAGTTCGAGCCCCACGACAGGCTCTGTGCTACCAGCTCAGAGCCTGGAGCCTGCTTCTCTGTCTCCCTCTCTCTCTGTCCCTCCCCAGCTCTCACGCGGTCTCTCCCTCTCTCTCAAAAAGATAAACGTTAAAAAAATAAGATTCTAGTTAGGAATTGATTTTTTTAAAAAAGTTATGATATGACCTTTGGTTATTTAAATCAAATCCTGAAATATGAGAACCACATTGTCCTCCCCGAGGAAGACAAGGGATTCGGAGCCTCCAAAAGGAAGTGCTCCTCTATCTGCCGCGTGGTCACCTTACAGGCATCGCAACTCCCGTCTTGGGTTTAAGCTGAAGGCTGCAAGCCAAGAAGGATTCCGGACTCAAAAGCAGTAGCGAAGGTGGAAGGGTCATTTCACAGACTTCCAAGATGGAATCCAAACAGGTAAGTGAAAAATCCCCTGTTGCTTTTATCTAGATCACATTACTGAGTTGGACAGGCTGTTTCTCTGACCCGGGACATGGAGACCAGGTATCCACCTGCTCGTCTCTTTCCACGCTGGCCCTCCCAGAGCTCAGGGCTTCTTTTCTGCAGTTTTATTAAGATACAATCTTGGGGCGCCTGGGTGGCTCAGTCGGTGGGACGGCCGACTTCAGCCCAGGTCAGGATCTCGCGGTCTGTGGGTTCGAGTCCTGCTTCGGGCTCTGTGCTGACAGCGCAGAGCCTGAAGCCTGCTTCGGATTCTGTGTCTCCCTCTCTCTGCCCTCCCCTGCTCACACTCTGTCTCTGTGTCTCAAAAATAAATAAACGTTAAAAAAAAGATATAATCTACATACAGTGCTGTGTAAGTTTAAGATGTCCAGGAGAGCGACTTGCATATATCGTGAAATGATCACCGCAGTGTTTAGTTAACACCCATCATCTCACATAGATACAAAAAAGAAGAAGAAAAGGGAAAAATGTGTTTTTTTTCCCTTGAGAACTCACTATCTCCTCTCTTAGCAGCTTTCAAACACACCATCCAGCAGCGCGAGCTCTATGCGTCTTCACGCTGCACACTGCCTCCCCAGGACTTACTTCTCTCCTAACTCACAGGCGGTACTTTCGGCCACCTGCCTCCAATTCTCCCTGCCCCTCGCCTTTGGTAACCACTAATCTCATTTCTTTTGCTGTGAATTTTGATTTTTTTTAAGTCCACCTATAAGCGAGATCGTGCAGTATTTATGTTTCTCTGTCTGACTTATCTCACTTAGCATAATGCCCTCAAGGTCCATCCATGTTGTCACAAATGGCAGGATCTCAATTTTTTTGTTTGTTTAACATTTATTCATTTTTGAGAAACAGAGCACGAATTGGGTAGGGGCAGAGAGAAAGGGAGACAAAGAATCTGAAGCAGCTCCAGGCTCTGAGCTGTCAGCACAGAGCCCGACACAGGGCTGGAACTCACGAACTGTGAGATCATGACCTAAGCCGAAGTCAGATGCTTAACCAACTGAACCACCCAGGCGCTTTTTTTCTCGATTTTTTAAATGGGTGAATATTCATTTTGTGTGTGTGTGTGCGCATGGCACATTTTCTTTATCCATTCAACCACTGGCGGGCACTTAGGTTGTTTCCATGTCTTGGTTATTGTGAATAATGCTGCTAAGGCGGTACAGATGCCTCTTGGAAATCATGGTTTTGTTCCCTTTGGATGTATTTATGAAAGCGGCATTGCTGGACCCTGTGGGAGTTCTGTTTTAGTTTCATGAGGGATCTCCAGAGTCAATCCCGGCTCACTATGCAGTGGCAGCAAGTCTGTGGGACACTACGCCCTGTAGGTCTCCATTCTGGTTTTCCCACTGACCTTGGCCCCTGAGTCTAATTTGCATTTTGCCTGACCATTATATATACCCTCTGTTTCTATTTTACTTTTTAAAAACTCTCCATGCTCTCCGCAAACTGTTTCTGATCTTATTCTAGTCACACACTTCCTGCTTACTCCCTAAACACTGTCTGCCTCCCCCCCGCCCCCCGCACCGCGTCTCCACGGGTCTGGCCCACTTCCCAGCCCACACAGGTGCCTCGGTGCACTGCCCCATGAGTGTGGCCAATCTTACCAGCTCTTGGAGGCTCTTCCTGCACAGTGAGAAATGGGTGCTCCTCCTTGTCCCCTCTTGGATCATGGGAAATCTGACTATCAGGAAGAACAGTGTCTGACACATAGGAGCCACTCACTATTAATGGGATAAGGCAGGCAGGCATGAGTGAATGAGCAAAGAAAGAAAGCAGGCTACCAACGTGCTCCGAGGCACAAGTGTCTGCTTCATTTCCTCCTGGGGGCATCAGTGAAATTGCTCAAGAATCCCCTTCGGTGGATGAATTCTCCTGGGGCCCTGGGGCTACACCCAGAGAGAGCTGTGAGAAATTCTGCCATAGGAAAGGTTCGCATTCACCAACTGCCCCTCTGATCTCTGCCCGTCAAGCAAGCAAGCCATGTGGAAAAGTTTGTGCAATCTTAAACTTCACAGCAGCAGTGGCAGTAACCATAGTAATGAGAGAGATAAAAATAACAACAACAACAATAATAACCGGCATCTAAATTTGAGTAGCACTTGATAGCTTTCAGAGTGCTTTCAAATGCATTTGCTGCTGCCTTCAGCACCTCCACCGACCCTGCAAGATACAGGTAATTAGTACCGTGACCACATCTTTAAAGGTTCCTGTGATTTTAAATCCAGATTCATGAGTGCAGGGAAAAGGAAAGTTCTTTTTATCAGGGTATTGAAGGGGATTTGTATAGTCTACTCACTGGATCATCCCAGGAAGGGCAGGCACTTTCCTTCATGGCCAGAGCCCCTGGGTACAGAACTGGAGGTCAGGGCTGCCACCCCCATTGTCTGCAACTGGTGACGGTGCTCCGTAATGGTAACAACGAACAAGGGAGACTTTATAGGCTCAGAACTACAGGGGAGCGAGTGACCTTCTAAGGCTGTGTCACAGTCTCATTTCTTTTCCTTCTCACTGGAATTTTAATCAGCCTGAGCATCAGTTAATGACTCTTTCTTATCCATTTGATTAAAACACAAAGTCATTGAGGCAGTAGCAAATTGGATTTTTTTCCCTGGCCCTCAACGCACTGCGGTAATGAAATCCATGACTTCCAACCTCCATGAGTGAAGAGCCAACACGTATAGTATGAAAAGCAGGAAGGCTCATTTGTCTCCTGGCTGATGTCCCTCCACGACGAAGGCCCTCTGGGCGCCGTGCGTCTCTCCACAGAGCACCTGTGTGGGTGGGCTGAAGACTGAACACCACGTGCAATACCATTTCATTTCTTTAAAAGCAGCTGCAGCTTTTATTATGTGGATGAAATCATATCCCACATACTAATTTAATAAGCTCTTTTAAGCTTACACAGAGTCTTTTCCTGGGAAAGGATGCTTTCATATCCCACTGGCCTGTGCACTGAGAGATTTCCATCTATGACCCCAGGGAGAAAGAGTAGTGAAGATAGAAAACAAGGAAAAGCCACTCCAATTCATATTCTGATTAAACTTTACAGATGCTGATTATCACAGACTTGGATTGTAAAAATTAAATAGCGAGGTGCACATCCAAACACTTGTCACGCTAATATATAAAGAGAGTGGTTCCCCATTGCCCTTGGTTAGGACTTTCCAGTGACCCCCTATGTCCTTGTGTCTCATTGCCTCCGGTTCCAGGATCACCACCTGCAGGCGAAGACTGTCTGGTCAGAGCTCAGCAGGAGTCCCGCTGGTGGGGATGGTTTAGAGTAGTTGCTCCAGGTGAGCACAAGAACCCGTGGCCCATCTTTCCCACCCCTTTTCCTTTTCAAGAAGAAAAGAAATCAAGCGACAAAGAATTAGAGACAAACAAACTGCTGAAGTAGGCTTCTTCTTGGCAGCACGTAGAAAAGCCTTATTATTTGCTTTATAAAAAGATAATGTGAGCTCACACACCTGATTCTATGTTTATTCATTCAATAAAAATTTATTGTTTTCTTTATGTATCAGGCACAGGAGATATAACCATAAACAAAACTTTTTTTAAAACCCTATGTCCTCACGGAGCTTTCCATTATATTATAAAACTATGCCCTATAATCTTACAAGTAACCAGGTAGTTTTATTACGCTTGTGTAGTATAGATCCTCTGGATGGATAACCCCCCACACCCTTCTGGCCCAGGAAACTTCAGCACCATGGTTCTGGACAGCTCTACATCTCACAGCAGGTGCTCCCAGGCTAAGAGCACTAGTATCTCAGCATCTGGTTTCTCTGCATCCCAGAGCTGCAGGAGGCACTGAGTGAGTTACAAGCAGACAGACATAGTTTGGAAGTGGGAAAATCCACATCCCAGGGCAATCCTTGGGAGATGCAAATGCATGGGAAAATGTCCACATGCCACTTGTCCTTCAGTAAAAGAAATGTGAATCCTTCAGCCTCCAGTGGGTTGACATTCAGCCTTTCTCAGTGGTAATCCACATAGTAAGGAAACCTTTGTTGATGTTTCTCCTCTCCCTGAAGTACATTCCCACTCTCACTTCTATTTCCCTAGATGGTCCCTTTTATTAGCCAGAGTTCTCCAGAAGAACTGAGCCAAAAGGAGATACAGATATAGATGATATCGATACAGCTATTTGCTTGTAACAGAGTAATATGAGACAGAGATAGAGGAAATGAGCAAGACAGAGAAAGATACTGATTTATGATAAAGAAGGGGCTCACACAATTATGGAACCTGAGAAGTCCCGTCATCTATAGTCAAAAAGCTGGAGCCCCAGGAGACCCAGTGGTGTAGTGCTAGTTCAAGTCTGAAGGCCTGAGAACAAGGAAAGCCAATGGTATAGATTTCAATCCAAGCGCAGGAGAAAACAAATGTCCAGCTCAGTCAGGAAGGTGAGGTTCCTTCCTATGCAGCCACTTGGTGCCATTCAGACCCTCAGTTGATTGGATAAGGGCCGCCCACATTAGGGATGGCAATCTGTCTTACTTAGTCTACCCATTCAAATATTAATCTTATCCAGAAACACCCTCACAGACACATTCAGAAAAATGTCTGACCAAATGTCTCGGCACCCCATGGTCAAGGGAAGAGTAGGGAATACTATTTAAACTGTAGTGTGCGTGTCCTTAAGTTTCCATATTGGGTTTTAAAAAAAGAAAATATAAAATTAATTTAAGTGGCAACACTACACACTGACAGGTCAACAAAAAAGTTATGGAATAAAACCCATATTAATAAGGACGAATCAGAATAAATGGTGTTTTATCATCATCATCAAGAGCAGCCAGTAAAAACATCATCGAGCAACTCAAGAGACATCAAGCAACTCAATGCACCATCCACCTTGATAAACTCACCTGCAGAGGGAGATTGGTCACGGTGACCAGTTGTGTGCCCGGTTTCTCAGGAGAACCTGTATTAGTCCTCAGTAGATGAGGTAGAAGTCTCAGCATTTGACTAGAATCTACTACTTAGCTCACGTTTGGCCTGTAGAAGGAAATTAACCAAATGCCTGTTTCAGTATCACTGCTAGATCCCTAAATGTGCGTGCTTGACAGTCACATGTGTCGGAGGCCACCATCATATCCAGTGTGCACAAAAATACCAGCAATGTGGACAAACCACATTATTTAGATTTACTGTCAATATCTGAGTATCGACTTTCAAAGTCAAGTATAGTATATCAAGTTTGGAGTTAAAATCTCCCGAAGGTTTGCTCATGTTAAAAGTCTGTCACTCAGCTGAAGTGTAACTTCATGTATGTAATCATAAAACACAACACAGGAAACATCACCCTCAGCATCAGGGCCACTAAACCCCCTGCACGGCAGCGGCTGTGGTCAGCAGCACCTCGCGCTGGCCACGCTTACGCTCTACCGTTGTCAGCGGAAAGCAGCCCAGCACTTCGCATCGCAAGTGTACACAGCAGGACGATCACAAAAGCAATCTATCAAACTTAAAACCTGACCACCAGGAAATAACAAATGATCAAATTTTCAACAAAATTCAGATTTATTCTTATA
Source organism: Paguma larvata (assembly GCA_030068075.1). Classification (NCBI taxonomy): domain Eukaryota; kingdom Metazoa; phylum Chordata; class Mammalia; order Carnivora; family Viverridae; genus Paguma; species Paguma larvata. The sequence goes on from CM057826.1 coordinate 3,931,366, forward strand.
TCCTAGAAATTTACTCCGTGATGGCAATACTCAGCAGATGGCTGAGTTTCAACATTTGGCGTGTTGTCATTTGATGGCTCTCTGATTGAAACACCAGATTTTATTGGCCCTTAATAACTTAGTACGGTACTAATAAGTAGGCCTTAATCACATGTAAAAATAAAAGTCTACCAAATTCCTTTCCCTTCATCCACGAGAGCAAAGAAATGTCTTGCATTCCGGACGGGTATACAGCCCATGAGCGTGGCTTACAGTCCACCTCTGGGCCATAGACCAGATGGTGACCATCACTGTCATCCAGGCCCACCCAGGTAACATGACGTTCACCTGCCTGTTGTTGACAGACAGTTCTTTATGGGTCTCCCGTGTTTCTACTTGCTTTGTGATCAGAGACACCGACTTCCTTGTGTTCTACAAATGCTCTTTCTTCTCAAGGGTCGTTAAAGAGTGAGCACATGTTTGTACACATGACAGAACAGTGATTCCTAATCAGGGGCGAGGCTGGCCCTCCGCGGACACTTGGCGACGTCTGGACACATTTTTGCTGGTCACAACTGGGATAAAGATGCTAATGGCATCTGGCATGTAGATGCCAGAAATGCTGCCAAGCAAACATCCAATAGGGCACAGGAAAGTCCTCCTCGCCAACGGAGAATTGTCCAACCCAAAACGTCCGTGAAGCCTAGGCTGAGAAACAGTCTACAGTAGTCTCTCCCTCCGCAGCAAAGAGCAGGCATGCTTACTGCCATCACTAAAAGATTCGGGTCCCCTAAGCTCAAGTTCTTCAGCTATAAAACACCTACCATGTGAACAGGCTTCCATCATCCCTCCAGACTTACTTGCCTCATACCCATACTGCAAGGGGAGCTCCTCCGCCATGTTTAATAAACTCCTTTGTCTCTGGGCCAGGAGTGTTGTATCTTTTTCCAGGAAATTGTGCCAGGCTAACTTGTGCGCTTGCCCACTGGGTAAAAACTCAGACCCTTAACAGTCCTGAAACCCTTCCGGGGACAAGAGTTGTGCTTCAGATCCAGGCTATTGTCCACCAGCCGGGATGCTTAGAAGCACTAGAAAAGCAACTTCAGAACAAACCAGGTCCATGAAGTGTCAGCAGGGGCAACAGAAGAACGTTGTGCCCTGTGTGCCTCCATCCTACATCACGTGTAACACTTGCTAGGGACGCAGAGGGTGGCAGGCTCTCAGGGCCGAGAAGCAGTCCCTGGAGCAAGAAGGGATTCTGTTACACTCACTCCAAAGCTAATAAGCAGCCAGACAGAGCGGAGGCTGTGGCTGCCAGGTGTGACTGCATCAGGCTTTGGAGTCCATCAAAATAACTCAATAACTCAATATTATATTCCCAGCTTCAATTCATTTTTCTAACAGGCATCTGTTCCTATTTGATCTGGGCAGAGGGAATTAAGTAAGGCAAGTTAGCACTGGACACAGGAAGCCGCAGCGGCCGCACACCCAGCTGCAGCCTAGGGAGCAGTCCACTCAGGAGGACATAGGAGTAAGGAGGAGAGAAGCCAGGCTTTGAATCCACGTCAGAAGGCCAGGCGCTGGAAGTGCCTTCAGAGCCCATCAAAGCCCATCTGTAATTTCCAGAACAAAGTAACCTGAAACCATTGCTGGGGTACCGCCCCGCCTCCCCATGTCAGGGGACTGACCCCTCACTCTCAAATGAGCTACCAGTGAGGGACAGTCCTAAGGGTTAGACAGAATTCTGCACCCAAATCTCCTCCCTGTCCGTTTCCACTCACTGGCCCTCAGTGGCCAGCCGGGAATCAAGGCCCTATGCCTTGGGGTTCGAGTTCGAGCACAGGCTCCAATCCTCAGGTGAAATAAAATGGAAAGCAACTTCTATAGCTTGTCATCTGGCCTGTGGCTGACAGGAGCGATAATAATTTGGTGAAGAGTGGAACGCTCCAAGGGGACCCGTGATATATTCTAGAGCAAGGATTGGCAAACTGGGACAATCAGGCCACATGCGGCCACACCCTCTCATCTACCTGCTGCCTGTGACCACTCCACACTGTGGTAGCAACTGACTAGTTTCGACGACAGAAACCAGATGGCCAGCAAAGTTGAAAGTATTTACCACCCGGCCCTTTACCGAAGAAGACTTCTAAATTGCCAAATGCTTGGGTCCAAGGAGAGAAAAGGTGAAGCCTCTGGCCGCAGACCTTCGGTGGGTCCACGTAGTAGACCCCACAAACACTGCGGCAGGCACAGAGATACCAAAGTCCCCCCAGCACAGTGGTGACAGACATCTTTGAAGTCTTAGGGAGAAACCGGCGGGCAGAGCCGGGCTCTGAGGCAACGAGACCCTAGGGGGAAAATGTTCGAGGAAGAAACTGGTGGAGGGACAGGTCGGCGGGAGCCTGCAACGTGAGGGGCAGGAACCCCCAGAGGCCACTTACAGGAGAGCACAAAGAGGGACAAAGAGAAGATAAATATAAACCTGTCGTTCTCTGTAATTTTTTAAATTTAATGACATCCTCAGACCCTGGAGCCCAGGGCTTCCCAACCGATACCCATGAGGTCCCCAGTCTTTCAAGTCAGACCCAGACGTTGACCGTGGATGTTTGGGACAACATGAACATCACAGGCCACTGCATTTTAAAGGCTCCAAAAAGTCCTGCAGCAAAAGGACAGGATCCGCCCACCTGAGAACTGCTTGGCACGGTGTTCCTGAGATTCTCCTTTGGGGGATGCTGTATTCCAGCCCAGCTGCAACCTTTGCAGCTCAGACAACTCCCTCCACACCCTGTGCGGCCCCCAGCGTTCACGCCACGTGGCCATTGTTGGACGAGACGAGGCCCATCCGTAGGACGGGGAGAGTTGGAAGCCAGCACTGACGCACTCTGACGAGTCCCTCCCACAGGAGAAAGGACAGCCGTGCGCGTTGTGCTCCAAATGTCCTCTCTGAAAGACGGTGAGCCAGGAGGTTTCGGAAATATTAACCATCCGAGCTATGACAGTGGCAAAAAGCTATTCCTGCCGCCTAGGACCCCATCCTGTTCTAAAACGCTGACCCAGAACTACCATTGATCACCTTGGCATTGACTGAGGAAGAAGGAGAGAGCCAGCCAAGAGTGGAGGGTCACTAAGGACTTTATCTGCTTTCTGCAGAAGAAGGAGCAAGAGGCCCCTCTGGTCAGGAGGCTGGTTCCAGGAGCTTCCTTACTGGGTGTCTGACTCCTGGTGTGTCTGCCCCACCCACTGAAGGTGAGGACAGGGCCCGAGCCTGACGGGGACAAGCATGCTTCCAGTTCACATCCAGGCACAGAATACACCCCACAGCGGCCCCGGGGGGGTGGCGGGGGGACACCGTGACTTTCCCACCTCAGCGTTTATAAAGCCCCTTCCTTTAAAAAGCAAATGTGGAAAAACAAACAACCTGAGACCTACGTTTGGTCACGGCACCCGCCCTTCTAGGAAATTCACGTAGCTTTGGAAAATGCGTTTTTTATTCCTCCTTAGGACCACTTCTCCAAAAGTATTTTTATTCCTGTACCTTCTTGTCGAAAGGTGGTTCGAGCAAATTGTTTCCAGAAAAAAGTCCAAACTACGAAAGACTGCCTCTCAGCCGCCCTGAACCCGAGCACTCCCTTCCTCTTCTCTGAGACGACTCTCACCGAGTTACCTGTCCAGGTCGGTTCTGAACACAAGTCTAAAAAATTAACCACCGATCCCCTAGGGGTGGGGAGTGGGGGCGGGAGGAAAAAAGGAACCACGCTTTATGAGGAGTGCTCCTGGCAGAGGCACTGCCACTGTGCATCTGGAACGTCATGCCCACGACACAAGCAGGAGATGGACCTGTTCTCTCTACAGGTAAGGAGCCTGCCGTTCTAAGCTCTGACTGCATCACCAAGGCCACGGAGCCTGTGCTTCGGGAAGAAAGTACCTGGAAAACCACAGTCAACCCACGGTTCTACACTCTTACGGTCCACTCTATAGCAAAAAATCTATCCGTAAATCAGATTTAGTGATTTCTTGATGCAGAACAAATCACCCCAAAGCTTAGTGTCTTAAAACAACACTCATTTCTTGTGTTCACTCTTTTGCTGAGCAGGGGCTTAGCCGGGAAGCTTGGCTCTGCTCCCCAGGGCACCAGTGGGGACAATTCATCTGTACCTGCTTCTCAGGTGGAGTGTCACAGAGCTGGTAAGTCAGGGCTGGCTGCTGGATCCTCTCTGGGTGGGCATCTCCACAAGGAGGCTTGGGATGCTTCACAGAATGGCAGCCGAGGTCCCACACTCCATGTCCCAAGAGATGGAGGGCAGAAGTCACAAGTTTCTTGAAGCCTGGGCCGAGAGATGGGACAGCCATCATCCCCACTGCTCATCCAAGCAGAACAGACCCAGATTCAAGAGGCAGGGATAGCAACTCCATCTGTCTGTCGAAAGCGTGTCAAGGACTTTTGGGAAAAAAATGTTTCCAAGCCTCTGCAATTATTTATTTGTTGTATCGGTTATTTGTTCATGTACTTATTCTTTAAAAGCTACTTTGGACACAATTAAAACGGTCATTCAGCCCGGGTACCACGCTTCATTAGACCAGGCTCAAATATGAACCTGAGCAGCCCCGAGATTCTGTCAGGAGACAGAGGCAAATCCTCCCAAAAGCCCGTGGCTTCATGACGGTGACAAAGAGGAAACCCAAGCTGGAGAAAGTAGTTTCTTCTTCTGAAAACAGAGGAGAGGGTGTCGGTGTCAGTGGGGCGTGGCGGAGCCCACAGCTCAGACACGTTCCCCACCACAGGCTCCTCCTCGTTTCTGCTCAACTGATTCCTTGCAGCCTGAACCTCCCATTCATCAGCCCGAGGCCTTTCCTATGTGACACGCGGCTCTGTGCTCTTTTCTCCGCTTTCTGTATCCTCTTTGGACACAGGGGAGTTTCCGCCTCCCGACCGATGTTTTATTAACAGTCCTTCCCTGTTTACTTGGCACTCTGACACCGGCTCGGCCTTTTTACCACTTCTTAAAATATGCATCTATTAACACAAAGCAAGTGAGCTGGAATTCCACGAGCTGCGGGAAGAGCAGGGGCTCCGTGAGAGGGGCTGCAGAGCCCCCACTTCCCGCCCCCCCTCCACTCAAAAGGCTAGCCGCCCTGAACCGGTAAACATTCCATGACTATTGTTGAGAATCACAGGCCTTTCCATCCAGCTGCCACCTTGCGATGGTAATATTTACAAACAAGCAGGTGTGATGATCACAGCATCACAGGCTAATTACGCACACGTGGGCCAGAGGGAGCCCAGGAAACCTTCTAGGCTGAACCTCGGAGTCAGTCAGGAGCATTTTCCATAGCGCCTCCCCCACCCCCACCCCAAGGGAGGTTTTCACGCTCTCCCAGGCGGAGCCTCCTTCCGGTGCGCACAGACGTGCTGTTCTCCACGCACTCACTCCTTCATTCAAACATCCACGGAGGAGTCCGCGCACGTGTGTGCCCGCGGGCACTGGGGACCCACCGCCTGGGGACACAGCGACCGTGGGCCGTGGGCGCCCGTGTCCTTACCCTCCTGTCTGGTTGGGACTCTGCAAAACCCAGGGAGGTTGGGCGCGGTCGGGTCCAACAGGGAGAAGGGACGACTCAACAGGACGGAGCTGAGAGGATAAGGAAGTATCTGGAAACTCCGTCGCGAACGCCTCCTGACACCAGGCTTGTCTGCTCGGCCGCACATGCGCAGACAGCCCGGGAGCCCAGACGGGCGGCGCACTCACGTGCACGCGCTCCTGCGCGTCTCCGGGGGGCGCCGATCTCGCGGCTCTTTGCACGCCTACTGCCGCGGCGCCGGGCCCACGGCGGCAGGGGGTTCGGCACCTCCCAGGCCGAGCGCTTCGGACACCGAGCAGGGACTCGACGGGTGTTCGTCGAGTGGGTAATGGGCAGCCACCGATCGTCTCCAGGGACGGTGCCGCGCCGTTTAGACCCTCCTCCGTCTTGGCGCTCGTCTCCGGGGTGCCTGCCGCGTTAACTCAGCTCTCCACCGCAGGCAGGCCCCTCTTCCGCCAGCCCCGTCCCTGTCCGACAGCACCCCGCCCTCCGACCTTCCAGCCTGCCCCGCCTGCGGCAGAAACCCGCCCTCCCAGCCTTGCCCCTACCCTGTCTTCACACTTTATCTCCCACCACTTGGTTTTTTGCTCCTGTTTCACAGATAGACCCCCCACACACACACACACACCCCCTGCGGGCACACACACGTGTGTGCACATGCAAGCGAGCATAGGCATGGACATGTGCAGGTACACGTACACACCCGCGCGCACACACCGGCTCTTCCTTTAAACCTACATACCCCCTGTATATGAAATGCCCTCCCTCCTACCAGGAAACGGATCAACCTCCACAAAGGCGAGACCCGCCTCCCTCAGGACAGCCTGCGCCCACGCTGGGACGGACCCTTCCCGTCTCTTACTCCTAGATCCCCTTCTACAGAATAATCTGGATCACGATTATGATGTTCCCCTCTGCCTTCTGCACAGAAGCTGTGCACTCTCGCTCTCTCTCGCTCGCTCTCTGTGCAGCTGCCCTCCATGGTGTCCGCTCCCTGGGGAGAAGGCACAGTGCTTTTTCCAGCACTGCTCTCGCTCAGGGTCCCTAGTAGAGAGCACTGCAGTAGGGACGCGCTCAAAAGTCTATCCCACCGGAAGGGGAAGGAGGCTTGGACCAGGGAAGAGGGCAAGCCCAGCTGCTCGCTGAGCCTCAGAGCCGCCACCGCAGGGTCCCAGCACAGGCAGAAGGCAGCCCTGCCTCCTCCCCACCAAAGCTTTCCGGCCTTTTTGTCCAACAGCGCTCTCTCCAGCAGCCTGGTGAAGCTATTAACCCTGTGCAGAGCGTCGTTCTAAAATGCATAAAACAAAACACTCAGATTACAAAGGACCCAGTGATACTGAAAATCAGGTCTCCGCTGTGCACTTGAGCAGGGGAGCCCCACCGTACTTCCACGGGCTCTGCGCTGGAGTCCGTTCCCCCATACCTCTTCCCTCCAGTGGGAAGCACCTCCCGAGGTGGTGGGAGGCAGGGGGGGGCCGTGGGGGAGGGAGAAAATGTAGGACAAGGGAATCCGAAACAAAAGGCATGCTCGCCAGGGATTTCTGAGAGGCCGTGGCTGCTGTTCGTACAGAAAGATCTGAATCATGATTTACGGTTTGCAGAGCTTGGGCAGACATGGAGAGAGAGAGAGAGAGAGAGAATTGTTCTCATAGACACAACACAAGATATAGCTGCCCTGAATTACAGCTGGTAAATAATTGTTCTCACTGCAGCCACGTTGTTTTCAAACGAGATCTGCGGACTCCGGAAGTATTTTCTTTCCTTCCATTGTTGACTCCGTTAGGCACTTACATCTCCTGAGCATTAAGACCACCAGGAACAGAAGTGATAGGAATTCAAGGACCACACTCGCTGGAAATAGGAAAAAGAGCTTATTTTTTTTTCCTTCTGGACCAGGAGCGCAGCAGAGAAAATCAAGTAATTTGTATATTATAAGATTTCAGGGGTTTTTCAGACTGTGTCGATTTCCTTTTAATGACGGTTGCCAGAAGTCACTCTTGAGAAAGGACTTGGAAATTGAATCGAAAACGTCTCACACATTGACTCCCTGTTTTGGTGAAATTCAAATAGGATGTGCGTGACGGGCACGGAGGGCTTGTCTGTCCCCCACGCTCGGCAAATGCAAGTTTTCTTCAAACCCTGTGTTTGGGGAGGTAGGAAGGGAGACCAGGAGCCTGTCGGGAGGCGCCCTGCCTGGGATTCAGCCCAGACGGGCCACGACCGAATGCCCCAGGCGAGCGCCTGTTTTGTGGGGTGGGGGCGTAGGGGTTGGCACCTTTGAGCACCCCCGCTTCAGGAGTTAGGATAGAAGCAGAGTCAGCCCCTCATGAGAAGCCAGATCCCAGATTCCAGGCCTGGACGGCAGGCAGGGTCATGCCGGGCTCTGCGCTGAAACCTCGGGTCTGTCCCTGGGAAGCACGCTTGTCAGGAGGCAATCCAGCCAGAGCCGTGGTGTCCGCACTCAGTTCCCAGAGGCCCAGGAGCTGCGGGTGTCAGGGACCAGGACCCAGCTTCGGTGTCCCTCAGACCACTTCTGCAGGGGGACAGGGGACAACGCTCCTGTTCGGGGCCCTGCAAGCCCGTTCGGAGCTTCTGCTAATGACCGAAGACCCATTCTGGCTAAACCTACTCAGGAAGAAACGTGCTCTTCTCTATTCCAAGGTCCTGGTGAATGCACGCACCTTCCACGCGGAGGCAAAAATCCCGAGTTCAAATCAGGGCTGGGCCAGCCACTAGCTCTATGCTCCTGGAGGCACAGCACAAGCACTCTGGGTCTCTGTTTCCCAACAGTGATATGCGAAGGCTCAGGTCCGCCCTGGGTTGTCGAAGCCTTCCCATGTTCCCAGTCGTCAGTGAACGAGAACCAAATCTGCCGGTTGGCTGGCGCTCCGGAGCCTCCACGCGGGGCTGTGAGTGAAACCAAGTTCAGCAGTGACCCCGCCTGTGTCGGGAGTCCTGTGAAGGTTTAGAACGAAGCCCAGTAGGGCAGGGAACCACCTCGGGAGAGGGGGCGCCAGGAGCGGAGAGAGAGAGAGGAGAAAAATGCACATGCTGCTCCCAGTGGGGAAGCCCACCCCTCACCCTCAGCCAGCCCCTTACCACCTTCCCAGCCCCCACCTCTGCCAGCCATGCCTTCTCTTTCCTCTGCCCCCAAGTAGAGCCCCCAAGTAGAGCCAAGTCAGCCGGGAAAGGAGCATTAACTCGAGGCTGATGGAGCCCTCTGCGAGGGCCTCCTTGGGAGACGCCCCCATCCGTAGAGTGGGGCTCCAGCAGGGGAAAGCGATTAACATTCTGACCTGAAGTGTCACCTTCTAGAATAAATCCTGTGGCCCCAGCAAAGGACAAAGGGTCCAGGACCCTGGGACCAGAAGGAGGGGATGGCCAGGTGTATGTGGCACTTCCATACCGACCCCCCCCCCGGGGCCCTCAGAGGCACCGCAGCCTCACCGAGGCAAGAAGGCAGGCCTACTGAGCCCAGGGAGGGCCCCTCACATGCACACACACAGAGCTCAGGAGAAGTGGCCCCCGGTCCAGCCGGCCCCTGGACTGCAGGTGCCCCTCTGCTCCCCTAGCGCACTGGAAACAGCCTTCCCGCCCTGGTGGGTGAGCGCTGCTGGGGGCCTCTCTGACTCAGCACCCACCAGCGATGCCACAGAGTGGTGGGTGCAAGGTGTCCCCCGAAATGTTGACTCGGGCCCTAATCCCTTGAGGGCTGTGAGTACAGCGGGCTGCCCAGCAAAGGGGAACTGAGGTCACGGATGGAATAAACGCTGCTGATAAGCGAGCTTAAGTTAGGGAAGGCATCCTGGATCACCTGGGAGGCCTCGGTGGGACACCAGGGTCCCCAGGGTGTGGCAGTGTAACACCAGGGTCCCCAAGGTGCGGCAGGCAGAAGAGGAGCCAGGGGGCAGGGGAGAGGGGTGACCGAGGAAAAAGGCACAGCAGACAAGAGAGCGGGCAGTGAGGCCGGAGGAAGACCCCGGGAGCTCCTGGCGGACTCTAGACGGGAGAAAAGGCGAGAGACCAATTCTGCCCTGGAGCCTGCAGAACCGTATGGCCCTGCCGGCCTCGAGAGCGGTGAGAGCATCCATTTGTGGCGACTGGTGACAGCGGCCACAGGACACGAGCACGGCGCTGGCATGTCATCGTGCTGGCGTGTCACTGCGGTCTGAGGTCCGGGGACCTGCACTTACAGCCACTTGAAAGCTGTGTGCCCTGGGCAGCTGTGTCCACCTCTCTGATTCTGTTTTCTAAAATATGTGCAATGATGCCTCCAGGACTGCTGTGAGTGCCACAGGAAGTCAGGCTAATTAACCGTAAGCAAGAAAAGTAGGGGTTCTTTTATCCATTTGCGAGGGGCCCGAGGGGCGGGAGGAATTAAGATTGTTTTAGACCCGAGACCGAAATTGCTAATTGTTACCCACAGAAATTGCTTTTGAGTGTCCGCAAATATTTACTCTGCATTTCAATAATCACATAGATGGCTTTAAATCAATACAATGAGCCCCCTGGGAAGGAGTTCAGGAAGCCAGGGAGAATTCCAGAGCGGGGCAGTGCCGAGTCACGACACCGACTCATCTGCGCCCCGGGACCCGCACACAGATCACAGGACAGGAGCTGCCCCACCGGCCTGCAAGGCCACCCGGTAAGTGACGGGGTGGGGAACATCGGCCCCGCGTCACCGGCCACGCAGCGACTGAAGGCTGTTTGCGAGCTTTCTGCTGTTGGGGTCGCACTACGACGTGATGGGTGGTGTTCCAGTTAGAGTCCCCCGGTGAGTTCCTCTACGGAGAAGGATTTTTCTAATTTCGGAAATCACCCAGCTTTCGTTTCTCATAGTAGGCTTTTAGAATTATAATGCCTTACGTGTTTATACAGACACCACACAGCAGAACCCGGAGTTGTGTACATAGGGAGCCAGAATTACTGAACATCTCTGCTGGGCTAGACACCACACCCGTTCCGTATGGTCCCTCCCACTCGACTCCCTCCCTTCTGAAATGCTTCATATTTATATTTGGTATACATTTATATAATTATTATATTAACACTATATTACAAGCTTTATATTAATTGTATATTATATTAATCATTATATAACATTATATATACAAGTTATATATTAATTGTATATTAATATAATAATATAAATTATTTTATATAATAAATATTATATTTATTTTATATTATAAAATAATATAAATATAATATGTAAATAATATATACAAGTTATATATTAATTATATATTATATTAATCATATAATTATACATATCTGACATATATATATATATATATGTATATATATATATATATACCTACTTCTTAAGACTATCAAGGATTAAGCTGAATACAATAACATAGCCGGGGACACACGTCTGGGAAGAAATAGGACCGGAGTCGCTGCCGCTCTCCCTGGTTGTCACCCCAGCACCTTGTTGGCTCCACCGCATTGCACGGCCGCTCCTTACGGAAGGCGCTAGGTCTCTCCTCCCTGGGAGTTTATTTCTCATCCTATCGTTGGACCTGGCTGTTGACTCCATAGTGTAGCAAACGCTAACCGGATACGCCCCACTCGCACGTTCACCTACAATAGTGCACTTTAAAAAAAAAAAAAAAAGTACATTAACGGTTGGAGAAACTATTGTGTCATGAACTCCATTAGGAAACTTTAAAATTCGTTGAGAATATTCACCGAGTCCTGGTAGTTTGCAGGAGCTCTTTTGGGAACCGGGGATGCCAAAGGCTCAGGGTTCTTGACCCACGGGCAGAGAGTGGAGGGCACAGGGAACCGACAATGAGCAACCAAGGAGTGGAAAGGAGGAGCTCTTGAGCTGTGGCCGAGCGCCACCCAGAGAACGCCCTAGACCGATGTCCAATAAAACCTTCTCTGTAAAGGTGAGACCAGGAGGAATAGGCTCCTGGCAGAGGAAATGGCTGGCGTGAAGCCGTTAAGCAAGAAGGAGCGTGTCCACGGGGGAGCGTAAGCAAGGAGAGCCGCCCAAGGCGATGTCAGGAGAGGGGCAGAACCCAGATCTCATCAGGCTTTATGGTCAGGAGCAGGAGCCTGGGTTTTGTGAGAAGCCAAAGGGTGGCGCTGAGCAAGGGAGCAGCATGGCCCGTTTTGCATTCCGTGGGGTGGTTTTTAGATCACTCCAGCTGCCTTACACAGAATGGACTGTGGGAGGTCCGGTGAATAGTGGAAGCAGAGAGAGAGAGAGAGAGAATATGGTGGCTTCTCTGGAGGGCAGTGGTGGAGGGGAAGAGAAAAGAGCAGGGGTGGGTTACGCTCTGGACAGACAGTCAACAGGACTTGAACCTAACCGTGGCTGAGATCGAGTGAATCATGTATCTCCAGGTAATCCGTCCCCCCGGAGCATGGCCACCCTGTGGAGAGAGTACAAGTCTCTCCTCATTTCTTTTGGGCTTGGCTACATGACTTCCTTTGGCCAACAAGATCCACATGGAAGAGACGGTGTGCCAGGTACAGCACAGGGTGTAGAAGGTGCCATTTATTTCTGCTGTCCTTCCTGAGTTTGTCCTCTACACTGTAAATCAGGCGCATCCCAGTGAGTAACTGCTCTGGCAGCCCGGGTCCTCAATGGGAAGACATGCAGACCCCAAGTTGGCCCAGTTGAGTCCATCCAACACCAACAGACCCACGAGTGAGAAGTAAGTGTTGATCGCTGTGAGCTACAGAGACCCCAAGGTTATTTGTTACTAGGACGGAAGCTACCCTCTACAGGAATATCATCTAGATCTCTGGCTTCAGCAACTGCGTACATAGTGGTTCCATTTACCAATTTGGGGGTTGACAAGTGGGGTAGAAGGTGGGAATTGAGGCTTCATGTTAGAACACATCTAATAAACAGGAATGCCAGCTATTTTACGGAAGACACACTGCTTGCATTTGTAAGAGAATCGCATTGTTTCCGTTTGGAATTTAACATCCCAAATAAATTTTTAAATCCCTTTATATGCAATCTGTTCACTGTCAAACATTTTATTCCCCGAATGTTTATTTCACATTCATCCAAAAAGGAAGTGCATTTCGAGTTAAAACTCGTTTCCCCCAAGAGGTTCTAATGAGCTGAAAGACAGAAACAGGGTCGCAAAAGGAGGAAACCCACTGCCCAACACACTGTCATTCAGCTGGGTGACACTGCCGGGGAGCAAGCCTGCTGAGATTGAGGTGGGGAAAGGACAGCCCTTAAAATCACATCTGGGTCATTGTAAGTAATAAAATCCACATGGATAGCCCTTGTGAAGATAGCCAAGGGAATCTTTCCCAGCAAAGCAATTCGTTTGTTTTTTTTAAATCAAGACAAATCCATCTTAAACAAGACAAGAAACACATTTTGTTTGGATATTTGGTGTATGAATAATTGTATTAGTGTTTCATTCATTGACTACCGTATTTCCATGTAATCATATAATCTAGACAATTCAGTCTTAAAATTTTTAATTCCATCATAGGTAACATACAGTGTTATATTAGCTTTAGGCGTTGTGATTCAATAATTCTATACGTCACTCAGGGTTCACCAAGGTAAGTGTACTCTTAATCCCCACCCCCTTTTCACCCATCCACACCCCCTCCCATCTACATCCCCTCTGGTAACCATCAGCGCTTTCTCTATAGTGAACAGTCTGGTCTTTTATTTCTTTTTTTCTTTGTTCATTTGCTTTGTTTCCTAAATTCCACAAGTGAGTGAAATCATAAGGTATTTGTCTTTCTCTTACTTATTTCACTTAACGTAATTTCACTGAACATAATACCCTCTAGTTCCATTCATCCATGTTGTTGCAAATGCCAAAATTTCATGCTTTTTTATGTCTGAATAATATTCCAGTGTGTGTGTGTGTGTGTGTGTGTGTGTGTGTGTGTGTGTGTATGAGAGAGAGAGAGAGAGAGAGAGAGAGAGAGAGAGAGAGGTCTCTTCTTTATTTGTTCATTGATGGATACATGGACTGCTTCTATACTTTGAGTACTGTAAACAATGCAGCAATAAATATAGGGGTGCATGTATCTTTTCAAATTAGTATTTTCATGTTCTTTGGGTAAATACCCAGTAGTGAAATGACTAGACCATATGTAATTCCACTTTTAATTTTTTGAGGAACCTCCATACTGTTTCCCACAGTGGCTGCACCGGTTTGCATTCCCACCAACAGAGCAGGAGGGTTCCTGTTTCTCCACACCCTCACACTCGGTGGTTCTTGTGTTGATTTTAGCCATTCTGACAGGTGTCAGGTGATAGCTCATTGTTTTGATTTGCATTTCCCTGTTGATGAGTGATGTCGAGCATCCTTTCATGTGTCTCTTGGCCATCTGGATGTCTTCTTTGGAGAAATGTCTCTTCAAGTCTTCTGCTCATTTTTAATTGGATTATTTGGGTTTTATATACTTTGATTACTCTTTATCAGATCTGTCATTTGCAAATATCCTCTCCCATTCAGTAGGTTGTCTTTAAGTGCTGTTATTATTTCCTTTGCTGTGCAGAAGCTTTTTATTTTGATATAGTCCCAATAGTTTATTTTTGCTTTTGTTTCCTTTGCCACAGGAGGCATATCTAGGAAAATGTTGCTACAGCCAAGGTCAGAGACATTACTGCCTGTCCTCTCTCCTAGGAGGTCTAGGAGTTTATGGTTTCAAATCTCACATTTAGGTTTTTAATCCATTCTAAGTTACGGTATAAGAAAGTGTCCAGTTTCGTTCTTTTGCATGTTGCTATCCAGTTTCCCAACACTTTTTGTCGATGAGTCTGTCTGTTCTCCATTGCATAGTCTTGCTTCCTTTGTGAAAGAATAATCGACCATATAATCATGGCTTGGGGGCTCCTGGGTAGCTCAGTCAGTTCAGCATCTGTCTCTTGATTTTAGCTCAGGTCATAATTTCACAGTTCATGGGTTTGAGTCCCACATTAGGCTCTGTGCTGACAGTGCTGAGCCTCCTTGAGATTCTCACTCTTCCTCTCTCTCTTTGCCCCTCCCCTACTCTCTCTCTCTCTTTCAATAAATAAATAAATAAATAAACATTTTTTAAAAATAATCATGGGTTTATTTCTGGGCTCTCTGTTCGGTTCCATTGATCTGTGTGTCTGTTTTTGTGCCAGTACAATACTGTTTTGATATCTTATGTTTCATATATCTTGACATCTGGAACAATTCACATTTTTTTTAAATATAATTTATTGTCAAGTTAGCTAACAAAGAGTGTATACAGTGTGCTCTTGGTTTCAGAAGTAGATTCCCATGATCCATCTCTTACATAACATACAACACCCAGTGCTCATCCCAACAATGAGTGCCCTCCTCAATGCTCACCACCCATCTTGCCCTCCTCCCCATCCCCCCATCAACCCTCAGTTTGTTCTCTATATGTAAGAGTCTCTTATGGTTTGCCTCTCTCTCCGTTTGAAACTATTTTTCCCCTTCTCTTCTCCCATGGTGTTCTGTTACAGTTCTCAAATTCCACTTATGAGTGAAAATATATGATATCTGTCTTTCTCTGACTGACTTATTTCACTTAGCATAATACCCTCCAGTCCCATCCACGTTGTTGCAAATGGCAAGATTTCATTCTTTCTCTTTGCCAAGTAGTAGTCCATTGTATATATAAACCACATCTTCTTTATCCATTCATCAGTCAATGGACATCTGGGCTCTTTCCATAATTAGGCTATTGTTGATAGTGCTGCTATAAACATTGGGGTGCATGTGCCCCTATGCATCAGCACTCCTCTGTCCTTTGGATAAATTCCTAGTAGTGCTATTGATGGGCCATAGGGTAGTTCTGTGTTTAATTTTTTCAGGAACCTCCACACTGTTTTCCAGAGTGGCTGCACCAGTATTTGCGTTCCCACCAACAGTGCAAGAGGCTTCCCCTTTCTCCACATCCTCGCCAGCACCTGTTGTTTCCTGAGTTGTTAATTTTAGCCACTCTGACTGGTGTGAGGTGGGATCTCAATGTGGTTTTGGTTTGATTTCTCTGATGATGAGTGACGTTGGGCATCGTTTCATGTGTCGGTTGGCCATCTGGATGTCTTCTTTGGAGAAGTGTCTACTCATGTCTTCTGCCCATTTCTTCACTGGACTATTTGTTTTTCAGGTGTCGAGTCTGGTAAGTTCTTTATAGATTCCATCGGTTGCCTTTTAGTTTTATTGATTTTTCCTTTGCTGTACAGGAACTTTTTTATCTTGATGAGGTCCCAATAGTTCATTTTTGCTTTTATTTCCCTTGCCTTCGGAGACATGTCAGGTAAGAAGTTGCTGCAGCTCAGGTCAAAGAGGTTGTTGCCTGTTTTCTCTTCTAGGGCTTTGATGGTTTCCTGTCTCACATTTAGGTCTTTCATCCATTTTGAGCTTCGTTTTGTGTATAGTGTAAGAAAGTGGTCCAGTTTCATTCTTCTGCCTGTCCCTGTCCGACTTTCCCAGCACCATTTGCTAAAGAGACTGTCTTTTTTCCATTGGCTCTCCTTTGCTGTTTTGTCAAAGATTAGTTGACCGTACATTTGTGGGTCTAATTCTGGTTCTCTATTCTATTCCCTTGGTCTATGTGGGACAATTTACATTTTAATGACTGCCCAAGAAATATCATAATGTATTTTTAGCTAATCTTTTATAACATTATTTTTCTAGAAAAAATAATATACCTTCATAGAAAGTTGTGTAATATGCACTATTAAGTGAAAAAAGCCAGAGACATAATACCTTTAGTAGGATGTAATTAAAGTTAAAGTTAATAATAAATAGTATATCCATGTATAATATATAGTGTGTATATTGTATACATAAAGGTATCGGGACAGATTAACGTTAGATTACAAACAAGAAGTAAACCTATGGAAATTTCTATTTGTTACTATTCATTTCTTTTTTTTATTTTTAAATACGGAAGCCTTCACAGATTTGCGCGTCGTCTTTGGGTCGGGGCCATGCTAACCTACGCTGCACGGTCCAGTTTTAGTGCTGCCGAAGCGATCACTTACTATTCAGTTCCACGTCACTTAAATCCTTAAAGACAAACACGCGGACGTTTCGTAATGGAAAATACAACAGCGATAAAGATATTTTACCAAGAAGAACTAGAAGAGGAAATCGTTCACACAGGAAAGCCTGAGGAAAACATCTTGACGCCAAAGCGAAGGCCTCGAGAGAACAAATTACACCCTTAGCGAGGCTCCTGGCCCACGGGATAATGAAGAATCCGGCCCCAACGTACATCATGCAATCCAGCAAGCCTCCTGACAGCTTAACACATGCTGACTGCCGCTTATGACACTTTAATACAGATTCGGAATTAATATTTGATGCTCTTCTGTTGTTTCCCTGTTGATGAGTATCTACGGCCTGAACAGGCAAGCTGCGGACTAGAGACGGAAAAGTGCGCAGCTAAATTCACATTCCCCCCCAATGTCCGAGACCACAGATACACTAAACAGGGTCATCGGGGATGCAGGTACACGCTGACGTTTTGATCTAACCCATTTTCACATTTAGAGGGCACGCTGAGTGTTATTCATTAGTACATAATTGTGCTCGGAGCAGAAAGCACTTAGTGTCAGC
Organism: Paguma larvata; assembly: GCA_030068075.1. NCBI lineage: Eukaryota > Metazoa > Chordata > Mammalia > Carnivora > Viverridae > Paguma > Paguma larvata. The sequence continues at coordinate 3,948,495 of CM057826.1, forward strand.
TGAGCGCTAACTGCGAATCTCAGCTGGAGATTTACGGGAAGGTGGCAGCAGACACGGGCTCGGGGCTCCTTGGGGGCTGTGTGGAGTGCTGGCTTGGAGCCTACCGCCTGGATGGACTTTGACAGGGTCCGTGTGTGCCTCCTAGCCCCTCCCTGACCCTTCTCCGTGGGCCTCTGTTCCTATCCTCCACCCCGCATCCCTCCGTGATGAGAAAGGAAGACAGAGGGGCAAAGGAGCTGCCGTTGAGTTCCGCGGTGGATGGATTGATCGCAGGACCTCAGTTGTGCCATCTTCACTCAGGAGTTTTGCCTTTGGTGTTTTAGCTTGAATGAAGCCAAAGGTCACTGAAAGCTTCAGGGGAAACTGCTGAATTTCACTGATGGCTGAGTCAAAATCTCCAAATCAAGCCTAGATCCATTTTCAGATACGAATTCACCAGACGTTGACGCTTGATGTTTCCAAGGCTGGCTGGCCGTGGGAAGTTCGAACAGAATCTCCAAACTTTCAAGGTTTTACCTATTTCAAGCCCTGCCCCTTCTGGGGCTTCTGCTTAATAGCCGGATGGAAGTGCTATTAAGTATTGGACGAGGGCCATCGCCATATTTTGATAGCATCTCCGAGACCAGTTCACATCCAAAACAGCCCGTGTGGGTGCACGCCGGCCAGCCAGCCCGCCTGCCTGGAGCTGACACTCTGAGCTTTTCTTCCAACTCTCTGGTCTCTCACAAGACTGTGCTCATCTTGTGAACTGCTACTTTAAAAAAAAAAAGGAACCTTTTTAAAGGTTGATTCAAAAACTCAATCTTCTATTTTTGGCCATAACCCTTAAAGTCAGTGTATGCTGGAAGTTTATTATAAATCTCTCCTTTAAAGCATGAACCAACCCCAAAAGGTGTTTTATTTAGTACAGGAAGACTTGAACACCAAACTGCTTCCTCTGTGGCCATGGCCAAGGTCCCTGGGCCTCAAGGAAGATGTCGTGATGAGTCTCCATCAGCTTCATCGTTGTCGATAGTGAGCTGTCACCGCTTTGGTCAGATGGAGGAGACAGGTGTCCACAGCACAGGTGTATCTGTAACCACTGCAGAGGCTCACGACCCCCACTGAATCATCCGAGGTCCTTAATGAAATACTGATTCTGGGGCCACACTCAGGTCCACCATATCAGAGGCTCTGCAGAAGGGGATGGACTTAACAGATTTTGTAACCTCATCACAGAGACAAAACTCCTGAGAATCCATTAGAGAAAACGGGGCATAAAATGAATGGCAAAGTGTTGGGCGCCAAGTATTATGGACTAAGATGGACATTTAACAGGAGGAGGAGGATGTAACTCAGACCAGCTGTGCCAATCACTGGGCGCAGCTCTGTCACAGAGCAAGACCAGGGCCCAGAGAAGCTACTTGGGTTTCCCGGAACCTGACGATGAGCTCGCCTCCAAGCCGAGTCCCGCACACAAAGCCCCTGACTCAGGCTCTCTCTGACCCACTCAAAGTGAAGTGAAACACTCAGCCCATTGTCTGGGTAATTACACATTTTTTAACTCACATCTGATAAATCCACATAATTAAGCCCCCCTCTCCCCCCCCTAAATTTTTTTTCTTTTTGAATTAGCTATATAATTGCCTTCATTTTCCACTTCATTTTGCTCATGTAACTATGATTCACCCCTTCTCTGGCAGACTCAGCATGAAGCAAGCTTTTCCCCCAGACAATCCATGTGTGTTGAACTATTACCGTCTATAAAGCAATGAGGAATCGTGAACACAAATTATAAATGACCACATGCAAGCACCCTGCCTTTCTAATTTTTTTAACATTTATTTAAGTCTGAGAGTGAGAGAGAGAGAGAGAGACAGCAGGGGAGGGTCAGAGAGATAGAGGGGGACACAGAATTCGAAGCAGGCTCCGGGCTCCTAGCTATCAGCACAGAGCCTGATGCGGGGCTCAAACTCACGAACCGTGAGATTCTGACCTGAGCTGAAGTTGGATGCTTAACCAACTGAGCCACCCAGACGCCCCGCGCCCTGCCTTTCTAAGGTCACAACCTGTTCAATACGTGGTTTTAGGAGAAGGTAGCTCGCAAGATGAGGCAAAGCGTGATGTCCAGAGGGGCGGGGGGCACAGCACAGTGCTGCATGGAGGAGCAGGGAAGAGAGAAGAGAGCATGAGAATGATAGGGACAGAGATCCAGAGATGCAAAATGCCAGCTGGGCTGGACCATCCTCTGGGAATCCCACTGCAGTGAGAAAGACAGGGAGCATTCGAAGGGCATAAGATGCCTGGCTGTTTGAAACCAAGTTGGACTGGGCTCTACCACTGACCTGCTGGGTGATTTGGGTAAGTCACTTACCCTCTCTGGGCCTCAATTTCCTGTTTGTAAAATGGGTATCGCAATGACCTTCCTTGTTAGACTACTGTCTCAGTTCGGTCTGGTAGAACAAAACTACCACAGACTGGGGGCTTAAACAGCAAGCTTTCTTTGCCACAGTGCTGAAGGCTTGGTCCAAGATCAAGAAGCCAGTAGATCTAGTGTCTGGTGAGGACCTACTTCCTGGCTTGCAGGTGGCTGCCTCTGGCTGTGTCCTGGCTGAGAAAGAAAGCTCTGATGCAGGGGCTCTCATCCCACATGAGGGCTCCATCCTCATGACCCAATCTGATTCTTAACTTCCTCTCCAAATCCTCACTTCCAAAAACCATCACACTGGGGATGGGGTCTCAATGTATGAATCTGGGGAGGATGCAAACATTCACTGCATAGCAGTTATTTTGAGGATCAAAGGAGCTGAAATCTACAAATCATTTTCAAAGGTCCCAAGAGTATCATAAGCACCGTGTGTTTGTTGGTTATCATGCTCAGATCCTAGAGGCTGGAAGGTGACAGTGGTTCCGGAAGCTAAGTAGGAGAAGGCTGTGATGACTCCACATCGACTCCATTGTCCATGAAACAGAGACAAACAGCCCCACCGTCCAGGGGTAGAACCTGGCACTGGAGTGGAGTCTGGGAACATTGTCAAGTCACAAACAAGAAAGATGTGGCAAGAATGAAGAAACTGGACGTCCTGATCAGCATGCTACCAGAGAGGGAGGCGGGGCACACAGACGGCCTTATGGTCCCTTACAGCTGGTTCTGGCAGAGGAATAAGAATGCCCTGGGATCTGCCAAGCACAGTGTCTCACATGGCCCTCCAGTAGGAGACCCAGTGGCCAATAGAGGGGAGCGACCAGATGCAGCTTGGGGAGTCGGGAGGAAGATACTTACAGGAAATGGATGCCCCAGGGAGGGAATTGAGAAAAAGGAGAGGGGGTGGGTGGGTGGATGGATGGATGGATGGATGGGTAGGTGGACAGACAGGTGGGATGGTGGGTGGATGGATAGATGGTTGGATGGATGGGAAGGTGAGTGGATGGATGGATGGATGCATGGATGCATGCATGGATGGATGGATGAATGGATGGATGGATAGGTGGGACGGTGGATGGATGGATGGATGGATGGATGGATGGATGGATGGATGAATGGACAGGTGGGATGGTGGATGGATGGATGGATGGATGGATGGATGGATGGATGGATGGATGAACGGACAGGTGGGATGGTGGGTGGATGGATGGATGGATGGATGGATGGATGGATGGATGGATGAACGGACAGGTGGGATGGTGGATGGATGGATGGATGGATGGATGGATGGATGGATGGATGAACGGACAGGTGGGATGGTGGGTGGATGGATGGATGGATGGATGGATGGATGGATGGATGAACGGACAGGTGGGATGGTGGATGGATCGATCGATCGATCGATCGATAGATGGATGGATGGATGGATCGATGGATGGATGGATGGATCGATGGATCAATGGACAGATGGACGGAAAGACAGGTGGGATGGTGGATGTATGGTTGGATGGATGGATGGGTGGATGGATGAATGGATAGATGGATCGATGGATGGATGGATGGATGGATGGATGGATGGATCGATGGATCGATCAATGGATGGATGGATGGATGGGAAGGTGAGTGGATGGATGGGTAGATGGAGAGATACTCCATAATAAACCTTCCAACTAAACAGAACCTAAAACTAACAATAACCTTGCTTTCCCATCTGTGAAATGGAACTGTTGCTTTCTATAGCCTTTGTCTTTGCATTGTAGAATTTGGTTTCACTAAATTAGTGGCAGCTCTGATGTCATACCACAAAATGCTACACAAAACTCCTCCAACCTTCTTTTGCTCCGCCACTCTGTGTCCTGCCGTTGTGATCCCATTGAACTCTTAGAGAGCAGGGCTCGTGCGTGGTCAGAGTCCAGAGCCACTCACTTCACCATCCCCATCGGCGCGAGCAACAGGCTCTGTCCCCCTGGACACCGACTTTTGGTTTCACCACCCCAGCTCGTAGTGACGTCAGGACTCGTGCTCAGTCCTGACAACTGAAGAACAGTTGTTTCTGAATGTGTCTCTTAGCTTCTGTTTATGCCGAGTAATTCCAGCGGCGGAACCGGTGGCCACACATCGCCACTGTGTTTGTATCGCTGCTTGCCCAAGGAAGGAATGCGTGAACACACGAACCAATTCCTGGGCTTCTCCTACATCATCACGAGACCGGCCCTCCGCTCGCAATGCTAACTTTGTTCAGACTCTGGGAAAATAGGCTCCAGAAAATGCAGAAATTAGACCGAGAATTACAGCCCCTGACATCCGGGGATCCTAAAATCGAGCACGTGTCCCCTTGTGAGCTACAGAAGTCGTCTCAGAATGCACGCTGAGCGGTTTGTCTCCCCGGAATATGAACCCTGCACTAAGATAACGTAGGCTGTATTTAGTGTGAAAGTACCTTTTCGGTGGCTTTCATTGTAACTGACCTGATTCGAATGGAGATCTGACTACCACGATTAAGTTTATTTCTTTGCATTCCTAAGCTTCTCAACGTGGGTTTCAATGCCGTTTCAATGGGCTTCTTAGTCAGTGATGGGATGCTGGGGGGATTGCCTTCAGCAGTTTCTGGTAAAAGCTTCTCTCAAGCACGAATGTGTAACACCATTTTATCTCTCCCTGAACTTATAACCAGCATCAGTCAAAAAAAAAAAAAAAAAAAAGTCTTAAACATAAAGGTCATTGATTTACTTTTATGAAACTCATCGAAAATACAGCCTCCCAAGACGAGCAAAGCTCGTGCAGAGTGAACCTTCTCCCCAGTTCTCCCGGCCTGTGGTCGCGAAGCATGGCTGACCGGATGACGGACGACGCCCAGTACAAACGCTCACTGAGAGCCAACGAGGGTGGGGGGGGGGCGCTCCAGGGGCAGTGCCACCTGTGACGTGACCAGGGCTCAAACGCCTCTGCCGAGGGCAGGTGGGTGGGGACAGCAGGACTCCGCTCCCTCTGCTGTCAGGGTGGAGGCAAGAACTCTGCCCAGAGCAAGAAGGCAGCCGCGGGGCATCCAAGCTCAGGCAGGTAGGCGAGTGCAAGCATGCTTGCCACGTGGAACCACAGTGGAGCTGCAGACTGGGCGGCACGGGAGATTTGGGACACGGGGACACGGGGCGCCTGGGGTGACGGAGCAGGCTCACAGAGGCGGTGAGGGCGGGAAACCGCTGTACCCAGCCGCCACCAGCTGGGCGGCTGGAGGCCAGGTTCAGCAGGGTGGTGGCAGACGCTTGCTCCCTCAGCAGGCTCCAGGGAGCGTCTGATCCAGGCCTGCCTCACAGCCCTGGGGCTGCCCGGTTCCTGGCGCTCCAGTCCCTGCCTCTGCCACATGGCGGTCTCCCCGCACGGCTTCACAGCACCTTCCTCCCCTGCTAGCCCGCCCCTGGGACTCCTCTTCTGGGGACGCCACCTGTGGGAGGTCTGCCAGCCTAGTCCACGATCACCTCACCTCAATTCGATGACATCTGCAAAGACCTTCTTTCCAAATAAGGTCACGTTCACCAGGCGCCAGGACGTCCGCATCCCTTTCGGGGGACAGGCCGCAGGAGGCAGAGGCAGAACAGGGCTGTGCTGCCAGCCAGGCTGGCGGGCAGGAACGTGAGGCTCGGGTCCCTGAGAGGGGCCCCCAGAGCAGGAGCCCCGGCTTCACGTGGCTTCAGGGCTCCCGGTTGCAATTGGGGCACAGGCCCCCTGTCTCCTCAGAGGATGGTTGATGTCCCACCTGCTGCTGCTGCTACTTCCTTAGGGTCACAGAAACCCCCAACCTCCCCACCCCGAATCACAGGGTCATGGAGACCCCACATCCCCACCCCGAACCTAACCACAGGGTCATGGAGACCCCCAAACCCCCACCCCGAACCTAACCACAGGGTCATGGAGACCCCACCCCCCACCTAACCACAGGGTCATGGAGACCCCCAACCCCCCACCCCGAACCTAACCACAGGGTCATGGAGACCCCAACCCCCACCCCAAACCTAACCATAGGGTCATGGAGACCCCCAAACCCCCCACTCCAAACCTAACCACAGGGTCATGGAGACCCCCACCTCCCCACCCCGAACCTAACCACAGGGTCATGGAGACCTCCACCCTCCCAAACCTAACCACAGGGTCATGGAGACCCCCCCCACCCCGAGCCTACCACAGGGTCATGGAGACCCCCACCTCCCCACCCCACCCCGAGCCTAACCACAGGGTCATGGAGACCCCACCTCCCCACCCCGAACCTAACCACAGGGTCATGGAGGCGGCTGTTTGACCCCAGCTAAGGAGCCAGCTCCTATCCCCCAGGAAAGAGGGGCTGACCCACCGGTGTGGCGGCCCCGGATTCCAGGCCCCGCTCCGCTCCCCCCGAGCCAGCCTTCTGCTCTGTGAAGGGAGGGCTCTGGGGAGAAGCCTCCGAGGTGATGTCCACTTGTGCCTCCCTGACCCTGCCCGCCCGCCGGCCTGATCACCTCACGGCGGCCTCATCTCCCCTTCGGCCTGACCTCCAGCGCTACCCCCGACCTTCCTCCGGCTAGTCCGCGGACGCCCTCCGGCACAGGAGCACAGGCCTTGGAGGGACCCTCCGAGGCCCCAGAGAGCCACTGCCGTGGCTACCGCCCAGAACGGGAAGCCCAAGCTGTCTTCTAACGTGGTTTCACACAGCTGAGGCGAGAGAAGGCGGGTGGCGGGTCAGCGGAGGGGCCGTCGGGGCCCTGGGTCAAGAACGCACCCTTCCTGCCTCGCCTTTGTCTCAGAAGTGCTTGTCCCGTGGGACACCACACGGCACTGTCTGTCGCCCACAGAGAAGGAGGCTGTAGACGTGGCCGCAAGGGCCCCACGCTGGAACCTCAGCCTCTCCTGGTGCCCCTCGAGTGTCCCACACCAGTCCCCGCACCCTGGAAGGAGGGGACGGGCCCGGCTGTCCCCGCTGGCAGGTCAGGGAACCGTGCCCACTCGCTCTGAGACACGATGGTGGTGCCCTGGGGCCGTCAGACTTCCTGAAGCAGAGGTCACAGGAGGCGACGCCCTGGCTCGCTCTCATCTTTATCTGCCTTGGACTCGTATTTGGGTATCGGAGCATCAACTGGCCGTGAACGTACAAGAAGTTACCAGAGACAGGAAGTCGTGAACACATATGTTAAAACGTGAGAAAAGGAGAAAGTGCCCGATGGGACGCCCCGTCTGCATCACTTACCCGGGGTCTGCACACGCTCCTCCAACTAGGCAAAGGTGCTAGGAAAATGAACGATGTTTTTCCATGCGTTATGCAATTATATACGGGATACTGCCTCTGTGTGTGGCTTCAAAATAGTTATTTCCTTTGTCAAACGGAGCAGCCAATGAAAGTGCCTGCTGCATAATTAGTGAACTCTTTAATAATAAGGTTCATTTAATCGACCTTCATTTCTGGTCTCCGAATAATTCTGACCGTATTACTCGCCACCCACCCCCAGAAGCAATAATTGTGCTGTAAAAGCAATGATCTCGGGGCCTGGAAATTCATCTCGAAATTAAAGAACTTTCTCTTTATGGCTAGAACCCTAATATAACGTCGGCGCCCTGGGTAGAGGGGGCAGGGGAGGGGAGGTGGGAGAGACAGGATTTGAAACTTTCTGATAAAGAGGCAGGGCAGACCCGCCGTGGTGGCCACAGTTGCTCTCGTCTGCGTGTTATTTCAAGAGGAAGTGCGTCCGGGCGCCCGTTGGGAAGTGCCAGGGAGCGCTCGCGGCAGCGACGCCCAGGCTCCGTAAACACATCCGCGCACAAATGCTCACACACGGGCCGTCAATCACGCCAGGAAGACTTCCGGCCTCTGCCGTTGTGTCCCAGGGTGTCTTTGGCTCCGGGAGTGTTGTGAGGTGTCTCTGGGCAGCACGGTCCCTCCCTCTTGTCTTCAAGACCTAAAGTCTCACCCTCGGTGTAGAGACAGCACTATCAACCGTGACGCGTGGTGTGGGACAAGCCTGCACAGGCGTCCGATGAATCCGGGCTCCCACTGTGCCCAGGACCAGGGGGTCAGGAGGACCTCACTGCCCCTCAGCACCTTCCCTCCCCCTGGCTGGAGTCCCATGGGCTCCTTTTCTCTTCTTCAAGCCTACACTTGGCGAGGAAAGTGGGGCTTCTGCGGCCTCACCCTGCACGAGGCTAACATCTCACCGAGAGTCCCCCCCCTCTGACAAATGCACAGTTTGTACGGAAGCCAGCATCATCAACAAGTCATAAAAGCAATAGAAACACAGTCGCCAAAAATCCTCAAATTCTAAAATTCACAATCAAAAACCAGAAAGTTTCTGCAGTTGCTACATTGGTCCCAGGCTGACTCGCCGCCAGGGGAACAAGACCCCGCCAGGACCGGAGTGGCGTGTGTTCCAAGGCACAGACCACAGAGAAGCCAGGCGGGAGGGGCACAACGGAGCCCAGAGCAGAAGCCGGAGGAGACTGGACGAGCATTCCCGCCCCAGGGCTTCGCTGGGGAGAGACGGGAACCCCCGGGAGCCAGCCTGCGTTGCATGGAGAGCCCCTGGGGACGGCAGCTTAGACGCGAGTTCCTCGTTTCACACGTACCTTGTTCGTTTCATTCTCAAGCAAACTTCTTCTTTTCTCCCTAGCAGAGGGGAATTAATTAGTGCATACTAAGCACCTATTAATGGTGCTTTGCCTACTTGGCCCTCAGGCATTGCAAAAAATGCAGACCTGGCTCCAAGAACCAACTGGTAACTGGGTTTAAAACCCTAGGAGCCAATTCTCCCACAATCTACACACCCCCAGCCCCCCCTCCCCCACCAGGCTTTTCGACCAGGGGCCAGGAGCACACCAAAGGGACAAAAGGCATCAGGATAAACAAGGAACGCTTTCCGCGCCAATAATTTTGCTCTATGCAAACAAGTTTTAGCTTCCTTCATTTAAAGCAAATGCAAGCCTATTAAGCTACAGAATATTCGTTATCTTTTAAGTGAGACAAGAGACGATTTTTAAAGAAATGTTCTGAGGCTGGTCTTGTTTTTTTTAAGTTTATTTATTTTGAGAGAGAGAGAGAGAGAGAGAGAGAGAGAAGCAGCGAGAGAGGGAGAGAGAATCCCAAGCAGGTTCCACGCTATCAGTTCAACAAACCGTGAGACCAAGACCTGAGCCAAAACCGGGAGTTGGAGGCTTAGCCGACGGAGCCACCTCGGCGCCCGCCCCCCCCGCCAGGTAGATTTTTTATCCCTGCTTCCAGACCAAGAATCCAGGCAGAGATGCTTTGGTGAAAAGGGTGGAGGAGGCCCTGGGCGCTGCGATCCCAGTCCTTCCGTGGGCCCGCTGTTCCCCCGGAGCCTCTCACCAGTAGACCTGGAAGGGTCCGCGGAACTGGGCTCAGGCTACATATGAGTACGTTTAACTTCCTCTCTGAGGACAGTGCAGTGTTTGTGCTCACGGGGACCCCGGGCCGGCTCTACAAGTCTTCCTCCTCCGTGACACCTGGCTTGGACTCGGTGGGTCAGCTCTGGGCTCAGGGGGCTCTCTCTCGGACCTGAGCTCGGCTGCAGGGTTAGCTGTGGACCGGCTGGTCCAGGATGGCCTCCGCTGGAGTGGTCAGCACGCCAGCCCGGCACACCAGCCTTGACCTGCTCACGGTGGCAGCCAGGCAGGGTTCTGAGAAGACCGCGGAAGCACACACAGCCCCATGAAGCCTGCAAGTGGCCCGGACGCAGCAGCACGTCTGCCACCTCCGTTGGTCTATTGACAGAAGAGAGTCGAAGTCACACTGCAGACAGGGAGGGGAATCGTCACTACCATTTTTTTTTTTAATGTTTATTATTTTTGAGACAGAGAGAGACAGAACATGAGTAGGGGAGGAGCAGAGAGAGAGGGAGACACAGACTCTGAAGCAGGCTCCAGGCTCTGAGCTGTCAGCACAGAGCCCGACGCAGGGCTCAAACTCACAGACGCGAGATCATGACCCGAGCCGAAGTCGGCCGCTCAACCGACTGAGCCACCCAGGCACCCCCGTCGCTACCATTTTTGCAAACATGCAGTGTTTTCTATGCTTCGACCCACAATCTCTAGATTAAAGGAAGCTCTACCGGTCCCCCAGGGAAGGCAGCTGGGGGCTCCATGGACAGATGCGCGCAGATTTGTGTGCGTGACTGTGTTTGTATAACAAAGAGAGTAGGGGTTTTAGCATCGTTTACAAGAACGGAGCATTTGTAAATTGCGTTTCGTTGGTTGGAGGGTCTGTGCATTTCTCAGATTCCCTACCGCCGCCTGCCCAAACACGCCCGCTTGTCATATTGTTTCTTTTGCTAATAGCTGTCAGTCTTTCTCCTTTCTTTTTCACTGGCTCACCAGCTACTCCAGCTCTATGTAGCCAGAAACACAAGGACCGTACCAGACAGTTCAACAGACAGCATTTAATATGGAAAACTGGTTACAAAGATGTTAGAAGAGATAGAAAACCAAACCATGAGGCAACTCAAGGATTGGCAGAAGCAGGAGAAGCCTCCCCCAGGACGGGAGGGTCGTCAGAGAGCGGTATACATCAGCGGAGCCCGGAGGCCAGGTCCCCTGCAGGAGTTGGGTGCTTAGGAGGGGGCTGCAAGGCAAAAGCTGGAACCACAGTCAGTACTCAGCAGGTGCCAGAGACACCTCCGGGAGCTGAAGGGAGGGGAGAGGGCCCAGGGGTCCAGAGACACCTGCTGGGGCTGAAGGGAGAGGGGAGGGTCCAGGGACACCTGCTGGGGCTGAAGGGAGGGGGGAGGGTCCAGGGACACCTGCTGGGGCTGACAAGCAGCAGAGAGACCCCCTGGCTGCTGCAAGCCTCCATCCAATGCCACCAGTGGGCCTCCCCGGGTCACGAGCCAGGCTCTGCACAGGGACAAACTGTCTCCGTGGCTAACAAGGACAGGCTGTTTCCCCCTCTGCTCCGGGTCCCCATCACTCCTGGGCCTGGGTCTGGGCTGAAGGGCAGGCGTGCTGCCCTCATGGCAGACAAGGGGAGTGAGAGCTGGCCAAAGACCTCCACGGGATGCTGTGCTGGGCCCCAGAGGTGCTCACACTTCCTGGGATTACAAGAGTCATATGGCCCCACCCAACACGGATGCGAGAGCTCCCCCCCCACAGAGAGGCCCCGTCAGCCCCGTGGCTGCAGGTGACAGAGCTGATCCTCTTGCAGAAAGGGCAGCTGTATTTCCTGCAGCAAGAAATCACCACCCACTGAAAACACCACAAATGTATTTTCTCACAATGTAGGAGTAGCAGGGGGTTCCTTCCAGAGACGTCAGGGGAGAACCCCTTTCCTCACCTTTTCTGCGTCTGGGGCCACCCACAGTGCCTGGTTCGTGGCCCCTCCCTCATATCACCCCCCCGTATCAACCGCTTACCCCCGCTGTGACCTTCCCACCTCTTCCTCTGATCTCCCACCTGTCTTTCCCCCATCAGGACACTGGTTGTTATTTTGGTTTATCCAGGCGGCCTCCCCATCTCACGAGGCTGGACTTAATCCCATCTGCAGAGTCCTGTTGGCCGTACGAGACTGCATTCCCAGGTTCTGGGGGTTGGGATGTGTGGACATTCAACCACCGCAGGCAGCAAGAGCTCCATCCACCAGCAAGGGGCTGGAGGGAGGCAGGGGGCAGGGACCAGGCTCCTGCACCAGGGAGCACAGCAGAGGAAGGGCAGGGAGGTCTCCCAGAGTCTCCTCCCGGCCTCTTCTTCATCGAGAAACAGTCCTTGTGTGCAGGAGGGCCCCATCCCACCCACGAAGGGAAGAAATTCACGGCTCCTCGCCTGCCACATGAGCCCGTGAACTGTCTGCTGCTGAAGTCTGTGCAGCCCGGGGCCAGACACTCTGATGAGTGAGACAAACAGTCATAATGCAGGTGTCCTACCTCTGAACACACTGTGTTCATGCCACACTGGCTAGGAGCTCCAGCTCCAGAATCCACCTCTGTGAGCGCTATGATTCCTAGCGGAATCACCGGATGCCAGAGGGTGACAACAGAGGGTCTACAGAGGGTTCGCAACGTGGCCGTTGGCATCCTCAGGGCCAGCAGAAGAAAGAATGTCTTTCACACCAGTCTGCTAAGACGGAGTCTTAGATACTGTCATGTGGTCTCGGAAGGCGCGCGCCCTCTTCTTGGTTGTATTCTATTGGTTAGGACTCTCAGGTTCCGCCCGCGCTCAAGGGGGAGGGGTTATACAAGAGTGTGACTTGTTGAGAGTCATCTTAGGGTGTATCTGTCAGATACAGAGATAGAGATAGATAGATAGACAGATAGATAGACAGATAGATAGGTAGAGATAAACAATAGATTGATAGATGATAACTAATAGATGATTAATAGATAGATGATAGATAATTGATAGATAATATACAGATAACGGATGGATGGATAGATAATGGATGGACAGATAGATAACAGATACATAGATAATTAATAGATGATAGATAGATACTAACAGATAAATGGATGGATAGATACACAGAGATAGACAATTGATAGAAAATAGACAATAAAGGATAGACCATTGATAAATGTTAGATAGATGATAGATAGATGATTGATAGATAATATAAAGATAACGGATGGATAGATAGAAAGATAAAAGCGGATGGATAGATACATAGATAATGGATGGATGGATGGATGGATCGATCGATTGATCGATTGACAGAGGTTCGTTCAAATGAAAAGTTACTGAGAAGACCCCAAAATACACTATATTGGAACTGTCAGTACACACGTAGTTATCTAGCTTCAGGGAGAGCAAAAATGAAACCAGCAGAGGAGAGCTGCAGGCAAACACACTACATAAGAGAACTTTCTGACAATCCAGTGTCCAGAGGTGGAAGGAGGGGTGACCTGGGGACGGACCAAGGTCTCCCCTCGGCGCTCCCGGAGAGGCCATGAGGACACTGACGCTCCTCTGCAGAGGGGTCTCAGCAAAAGCAGTCATGGTCCCACCCGAAGGCCCAGACTTCTTCCAGCTCGAGGTACCAAGAACTCTCGGACTTTCTATCTCCAAAGTATTGAGGACTGATTCCTTCAAAACTAAAGGGACCGCAGCCCATCGGAGATACGGGGTTCGGAAGGCATCAAGGCTTCGCAGGCCCCCGGCGATGGTGACCGTCTCTAACGCATTAGCCCTGGCTGGGAAGGCAGCCTCCAGTGCAAAGCGGGTCGGTGTTTGGGTGGAGGACAAAGGGGGAGGGGTGATCCATTCTGGGGTCACCGACACTAGAAATCAAGAAGAAAGAAAACTCTAACATTTGCTCTTCGATCAAAACCAAGCCGACATTTAGGGAACTGAGAGGAGCTCTGGGGAAGACATAAGTGGTTTAAGCTGCGGTCCCTCCCCCCTCAAAGTAGCTCAGATCCGAGTCACTAACACGGCCTGCGAGGACGATGCGGGCGCTGGGAAACTCGCTCGCGGCCGGCCCCGGTGCCAGACCTTCCACGTCTCGCGCCCCACGAAAGCCTGGGGATGTAAGCGCGGGGTGTTGCCTCGATGAGGCCCTGGCCCAGGACTGGAAGCAGCTTGTCTCCTCCCCGCTCTCCGCCCTGCTCCCTTCCTTGCTTTCCTGATGCTGCGATCACTCACCTCTTCCCAGCAATCTTGAGAGACGGCGTCCCTGCGTCCGTCCGTCCCCGGGCGCTCCTGGCAAAGCCCAGCCGGACCTCGGCCTCCTCCGTCTGAGCAAGGGCTTCCGGAGTGCTCCACTCGCCGCGCCCCCCCAACCATTCCCCCACCCCCGCTGGGGCAGGAGCCGTGCGCCGAGGGCGTGGAGTGGACAGGGGCCGCATGAAGCCGGTCATGGGCTGCCCACCTCTGAGGACACCTTCGGAGGCAGACAGCCATCCGGTCAGCTGAGGTGTCATTAGAGGGTAGTGTCCCATTCCCAAGTGTGTGGTTAGAGATCAGTGCTGCTTTGTTCCCACCAGAAGGAAGGGAACTCGGTCCCAGCACGCCGCTCGGACGAGGCCACGCGCACGGCGTGTTTCTGGGCTATCCCGCAGCCTGACCGGCGCTTACTGGACGGCCAGAGCCGCACCAGCAGCTGCAGAGGGAAACGGCTGCTCGCGGGAAGACGGCTGCCACCAACTCTTCAGCTTGGGGCAAGACGGTCTGGCTCCAAGCCAGTTCCACCGGCGGGTCCTTGGCCGGGACTCGGCCTCCCTGGATCCGCTCCTCGGCCAAGTGGGGAGGGCAGCGCCTCCCGGTCACAACTGTTGTAACGAGAACCCTCCTTCGAGGTCAGTGTCCTTCTCCCCCTCCCCCTCGCCCTTCCTGGGAAAGCGTCCACATGCGTGAACCTCTCTTCTCCTGGGCCCTGGGTGACCGTCGGATCCACGGCCCATCCCTGAAGACGTCACACCGGTGGGGGAAGGAACCAGAACATCCGAGAGCATCGCTCTGGGCCCACAGGGCCTCCTTCACGTCAGACCCACGCAGGGTGCCTGGCCACGGGTCAACCGAAGCCAGCCGGCGGGAGGAAGGCCCAACGGTGGGGGTAGACGTGGGTGAGGACAGAGAAGGGGTAACAGAGCGGTGAGATCTGGCCATTTTTAAACTTAGGTGGCCTCGGTGCACTGCCCCTCCCACTGCAAGAACAGCAGGGGAGCGCAGGAAGGTGGGGGCCCCTCCGTGGGCTGTGAACCCGACTTAGCGGATCACTGTCGCTTCTGGGAAGAGAAGGAGAAAGAAAGGAGGGCGAGGGGAGGGGAGGGGGAGGACCGGAGAGGTCAAAGTTCACGTGGATGGCCAAAAGAGGTCTGATTCTGCGAAGCCTGCGGTCTGTGGTCCCGGGACCGGGATGTAAACTCTGTTTCTGACCACAGGTGCAGCGAAGCCGGCCGAAAGCAGAAGCGGATGTACCGACCTCGGCATGAGCCAGCCAAGCGCACAGCACCGCCTTCCCCTTGTCCAGCCACGGGCTCCGAGCCGCACAAGAGTCCGGGGCTGGCTCCTTCGGCGTCCCCATCCCTCCCCCCCCCCAGCAGGCCTCCTGCACGGATGTGGGCTCCCGTGTCCGGCAGGCGACAAGGCTCTGTTTTCCTCGACCGGACGCGGCCATCACTGTGGGGCCTGCACCTCCCCAAGCACTTCCATGCTCCCGGGACCCCCAGAGCAATCCTGGCTTGGGGAGATCGTCGGGACTCTTCGGGGGATTGAGGGAGGAAGCATGCACACGGCCCCGGCGCGCATACTCGACGGCTGGCAGGACACCCGGGAAACCTGGGCTGCAGGGGCCTGCCCGCCTGTGCGGAGGGGCCGGAGGGCAGTGCTCAGCACTCGGAGGTCGGTCCAGCTCAGGGCTCCCGAGCTCGACGCTGGGAGAGCTGTCGGGACCCCTCTCTGGACAGCGATCTGGCAATAATCACCAGCATGTATTACGCGGAATCCCCCTTCCAGAATTTAATCCCAAGGGATACCCTCCGAGGTCGCCGATGCTGAACGTAGGTGCGTCCTGTGGTCTCTGTGCCACAGCCAAGAGAGAAGGACCCGAGGACCACCCAAGCGAGACAGCGTGGGTGCCGCACGGCGCATCCTGGGACGGCGCTGCCGCCAGCCTGAGGTGGCCCCACATGCGCTGACAGGAGGGCATCTCCAGAGACGCTGTGAGCGAGAACAATGAAATGCTGGACAGTGTGTATCACGTGCTCTTATTTGTATTTTTTGAAGTTTATTTATTTGGAGAGAGAGAAAGAGAGACAGCACACGCAGGGGAGGGACAGAGAGGGGGAGGGGACAGAGGATCCAAAGTGGGCTCTGTGCTGACGGTAGGGAGCCCGACGCGGGGCTCGAACTCACAACCCGTGAGATCGTGACCTGAGCCAAAGTCGGACGCTTAACGACCGAGCTGCCCAGGCGCCCCGTGTTTGTATTCCTGCTTCAGCATACTCTTGAATACACGCTTAGAGCGCTCGCGGCTGCCTGGAAGGTGTGCGGGTTTAACAGGCTGGGGCGGGAGCCTGCCGCACCCACCGTCCCGCCCACTCTCCGCGGTGCAGAGCGAGCGCACCAGGGGACGGCGCCGCCCACGCTCCGGTTTTGCTCGCTGTGTGACATTTGTACAAATGAGACCACTGACGCTTGACAAGGGCTGCAGTGAGGAGAACCGCTCCAAATCAATGCCGCTCAGCCCGCCTTCTGTGTGCGGAGTCAGACCCCGGCGGCACGCTGCGGACGGTGAATAAACGGTTATTAATGACGGTGATGACGGCGGCCTCCATTTGCTCCTGCGACGCGACCACTTGCACCGGGGGCAGGATACGCTCCGAGGACGGGCATTCGAGTCCCACTGGCCTCTCGAACTTGAAGAGGTCAGAAAACTGTGCATATGAAAGGCCCATCTCCTGTTCTGCGCTCTGCCGGGGCCCCAGCTGCTTCCTTTGATTAAACCCGCGGACACCCGCCTTAGCATCCCTTCGGGGTGCTCATGCTCCTGTCTGCACATGCTGGCAGATTAATAAATGCCGCGGCACACACGGGATGCCCAGAGGGCACCTATCAGTCGTGTGCCGTCCCCAGTACAGGCCCCGCCCCATTAACATACGGGTCCTACAGTGCCGCCTGGGGTGGCACACAGAGAGGGCGGGAAGAGGGGACAGGGCCCAAAAGGACCAGTCTCTCCTTCATCCTGAGCGCCTCTCAGCTCAGTGCCTCCCGGGGCGGAGGGGAGCAGCTGAGAGGGTCTGGTGAGAGGGTCTGGACAGGGCTCAGGCCTCCCCAGAGGAACAGGGGACAGAGCGGGGGATGGAGGGTGGCAGACCCTGCAGGCACCAGCCTGGAGGAGGGAAAACACAAGGAGGGGGAAGAGACGATGGCAGATGGAGGGGAGAAGCTGAGAACGCGCTGGGCGGCGGGCTGCGAAGAGGCTGACGGCTGTGCCCGGGCTCCCCAGGCTCCCCGGGGCCCCTCCCCGGTCCCCTCCAACGACAGGAAGCATTAGAACCACAGAGAACCCAAGTCTCCTGCAGATCCTCCGCCTGGCCTTGGCGGGCCAGACCCAGCACCTGGCTGCAGCAGCCTCCGGAGCCACTAAGCAGGGACCACGCAGGCAGGGACAGCAGTGAAGCCGGGTCAGCGGCGCTGCACGGACCTGGGGCAAGACACTGCCGAGGCCACTCGGCTCCCTGGCGGAAGGAGAAGCGGGCCACAAGCTCCACTCCTGCTCTCCATCTCTGTCGTCCAGACTGTCCCCGGCACCCAGGACAAGCCTGGGGAGGGCCCTGCGTCCCGCCCCCCTCCTTCAACATGTCCCACCCGCAGTGGGACGACACGCAGCTTCGCACCTTCGGCTCTTAACCCAAAAGACACCACGTGTGTGCCAAGTAAACTAAGCCTGAAAACTAAACTCCTAGCGCTGCATCTGGGATCTAAATTTGCTTCCGTGAAATTGAAGGGTTTGGCCTCGAGTGACCCCTACAAGTTAAGTTTCTGCGGGAAGAATCGACGTCAGCACCGGACACGTGGAAATTCAGGTCTCTCGTCCTGAGTGTGCCGGAACAGGCCCTGGAGGTCACCTGACAGCCCCCTCTCCCAGTCCCCTCCCCACTGGCCCCCCTCTGTTCTACAGGTTGCAAAAGCTAAGATCTATATCCCCTCGCCACCCTTACAATTTGGGCTTCCCAAGAGACACCACCCTGGCCCATGAGATGCTGTACAAGTCCCCAAAGGAGACGGTCCCTTCCGAATGAAATGAAGAAGCCTCTACAGGAGCAGTCTTTCTATCACCC
Source organism: Paguma larvata (assembly GCA_030068075.1). Lineage (NCBI taxonomy): Eukaryota > Metazoa > Chordata > Mammalia > Carnivora > Viverridae > Paguma > Paguma larvata. The sequence goes on from CM057826.1 coordinate 3,966,639, forward strand.
TTTTCCCTTTCCTCTTCTACATTCTCCCTGCCTGGACTGCAGTCGTTATGCCCGGAGGGACAGCAGCCATCTTGTGATGTGAGGGCAAGACCATTTGCTAAAAGTAGCACGGACAAAGGCGTATTGGCATGGAGCCTGGTTGACGCTGGGTGCAGCTATAGCTGTTCTGGGCGAACAACTTCAAATTGCTTGTCACAGGAGAAAAAATCGAAGCCCCGTCTTTTTTCATAATGGTTGGTTGAACCTTCCCTACTTTGCTGCCTACCCACATGAAATTTTGAGTATTACAGGCTAATAGAGACTGTGACCAAATAAAACTATCACAAAACGAATGTACTGACATTACACACGCATGTACGTACACAATTATTTTTAACGTATATTGAAATCATCAAATGAGATAAGTGATGTAAGACTGTTTCTCAATTTTAAAGCATTCTCGTTGTAACGTTATTAGTCTACCCAAGACTGCTCACGGCCTAAAAGCCTTTGAAACTTGAAAGACAGCGGAAACAGCAAATGCCTCTGGGTCCCCGTGAGAGCCCCCAGCCCAGGGGAGACACTATCCCCGACGCACGTGAAGAGGTGGAAAAGCCTGAAAGGGGCAATGTCACAATCCTGCTTCTCTCACACACACGGCCCTTCGTCCGCCGGGCGGTAAGGGGCCTCGCGGGACGTCACTGGGCCACAGAACCCGGGGACTGGGCCGCAGGAGCCGGAGCAGAGCAGGGGTCAGGGGCTGGGGCAGGAAACGAAGGGCCGCGTGCAGCGAGCCCCAGCGCCCGCGGAGTCCCGGCGGCGGCGGCGGCGGGTCGCGGGAGGGACGGCCCCACCTACCCGCCGCTGCCGAGCTGATTTCTGCTTCTGCACCAGACGACGCCGGAGATGAAGCCGGGAATAAATATTCCATCGGCACGACCCTCAGTCTGTGCGTGCTCAGCCGCGGAGTGGGGCCGACCTCCCTTCCCACCTTCACTATCCTGGCGGCGCCCCCCTGAAAACGGCCTAGAAGACCGCCCTCGTGCCCCCCGCCGGTCCGTGCCCACCTCGGGCCGCAGCCAGTCTGCCTCCCTTCTGCCCGGGATCGCGTGTCTAGGCTGGACGAGCTCCAAGAAGATAACAAAGGACCTGGGTCTCGGCTTCTCCAAGCGTGCTGTTGCTGCCCGCCGCGGAAACGCCACCGGGCCACCCTCGTCCCCCTCGTCCCTCTTCCTCCCCCTCCTCCCCTTCCTCCCCCTCCTCTTCCTCCCCCTCCTCCCCTTCCCTCTCCCTCCTCCCCCTCCTCTTCCTCCCCCTCCTACTCCCCTTCCCTCTCCCCCTCCTACTCCCCTTCCATCTCCCCCCTCCTCCTCTTCCCCTCCTCCCCCTCCTCCCCTCTCCCTTCCCCCTCTTCCCTTTCCCCTTCCTTCTTCCCCTCTCCCCTCCCCTCCCCCTCCTCCAGCCAGTGCAAAGTGCCCCACTGTGTAGACGAGCCGGGCATGATGGGCAAAATAATCAGACAGTCGCTCTGGGAGCCGAGACAGGCAATCAGACTGCATCAAATTTAACAGAGAAATAATAAAAGTACGTGACTCTTCACCGACTGATCATTATTGGCTGGTTGGTCTGATGACTGATGAGCTGTCGTGTCCCAAGCACAGAGCACGCAGGTGTGTCTCAGTCGGCGCGGCCGCCACTAACAGAGCTCCACAGACGGGCGGCTTCAACCACAGGCATTCACTCCTCACGGCTCTGGAGGCTGGAGGCCGGCACTGGGGCTGCCGGCGAGGCCGGGTCCTGGTGGGCTGTAGACGGCCACCTGTCCCCCACGCCCCATGTGGACGCTCCCAGCCCTCCAGTGTCCTTCCTTGTTCCTCCGGTGCCGTCGGTCCTATGTGATTAAACCCACCTATGACCTCACTTCGCTGTGCTTAACGCCCTCACAGGCCCCATCTAAGTACAGTCACGCTGGTGGCCAGGACATGTGAACTTGGGGGGGTGGTGACTCCGTATGGATGTGTGTACGTACATAGGTGTGTATGCACGCAGCGCCCACAATACTTCATACAGTGTAAGACGCACGGAGGCACACGTAGATGCACGTCTGTGGTTACACCGACACGAATCCTACAGTTATTATTTCGGCCACCTCTATGGCTTAGAGGGCCGTCTACACCGAGTTACAGATCTGGGCCTGGACACCCCCGAATGGGGTTCCCTGAGGTCCTCGCTCCCCGCCTGGCATTTCTAGAGCCAGGACACATGGTGCCTTCCGGACAGGACTACTGATCACTACCGGCGCCCACAGCCCTGCCCACGCCCCTCTGAACGACCGTCTGAGTACAGTCCCCTCCACAGCAGCAGCGAGAGCGGCACCTGCAGCCTGGCGGGTCCCAGGTGTGAGAGGCAGTCGGAGGACTGCAGCCGGAAGGCGTTACTGGCTTGCACAGGCCGGCAGGCGGGTCCCCACCGCGTCCTTTCGCTCCTTCGTGGGAGCCGTGGCCAAGTCCTGCCTCTGTCTCCCGCACGTCTCCTGCCTCTGTCTGCAGCACACTGGTCCCCTCTGCTGTGGCCTCTGAGCCCAGACCCCCGGGGGGTACGAGGTCCTAGGAACACGCCTCCTGTCCCGGGTTCGCTATCCCTCCCAGTGGGAACAAGAGAAGCCCAGCGAATGTGGTCTGAGGGTGAAAGGAGCCAGTACCGCCAGCGATCGAGCCCCATTTGCTGTCCCTGCCACCACGCAGGCTTGCGGGGGCAACAGCGCCGTCTTCTCCATGGGTAAGTGACCATGTGCTCCAGGGCTCCCCGAGTCGGCGGCAGCCAGAGCCCCTCCCCGGCGTGTCTGGAGGCCAGCCCTCGGCCTCAAAGCCGGGCACCGTGGGGACGCCACCACGGCGCCCGCACGCCGGGGCCTCCACGAGGCTGCTGGTGTGACAGGGCAGGGTTCCCAAGATGCCTCCATGTGGCTCATCTCGGAGACCCCAAACCAAACAGACTTCACCTCCTCTGGAGGAGTAATTTCTAAGTCCGAGTTCAGCTCCTGAGTCCACGTGGTGAAAACAAACCCTCCCAGGGCAGACGGGAAGGGCAGGGCCGTCGGCCGCCCCCGAGGCTCGTCCCCGTCCCCGATTCGGAAGGCTGCGATCACGCCGGGCACGCAGCAATCCCACGCACGCACTGTCAGAGCAGAGCCCGATGTGCGGCTCGATCTCGCAAACCCGAGGTCACGGCCTGAGCCGAAATCAAGAGCCAGACGCTTAACGGACGGAGCCGCCCGGGCGCCTCCAGCAGGCTTTGCCATCATGGACGCCTGCGGCCCGCCCGTGTCTGCAGTACGCTCGCCCACAAACCAGAGCCCATTTTAAATGTCTGCTGCTGGAGACTGGACTCACACGCAGGATTGGCGGGACCTGGCGTGTCACATGCCACCAGAGGACGTGTCCTCTGCTCAGAAGGCAGGCGGGCTCAGCACCTGCCTTTCGGTCCCTTCACACTACCCTTCCTCCTGCGGGCGTGACCTGGGCCTCTCCAGCACCACCCCCCACCCGGAGCCGCCACGTTGGCCTCAGTGCTTCTTCCTCATCGCCAAACCATAAGGCCTGTGTCTTTCTTTTTCACATAATTTCGTTTTTTCTTTCCGAAAGTAGAAAAGCATCTTACAGGACAAGGAAGAAGTATCATTCGGTCTCCACCTAGACACACACGGCTCCACACTCAAGTCGGTGTCCCTGGGCAAGAGGGGCCCAGGCAGTCACGTGGACAGCCGCCGGCTTTGAGCGGACCTGGAGGTGCAGACACGGCAGCCCCCCAGCATCAAAACCAGGGCGCTTGACGGCCGGACCTGCCCAACAGGGCACAGTGGTAGGGGAGTGGTGTGTCCCCTTGGACCCTGTGAATGTCACCTTACTGATATTCTGGAGACGAGCCCATCCCGCATTGTGCAGGTGGGACCTAAGTCAGCCGCAAACATCACTGGGAGACGGGGAGACCCGTGGAGACACAGCCCCGTGATCACAGGCAGAGACTGGGGAGCGCTGCCTCAGGAACGCCTGGAGCCACCGGAACGCACGGGAGGCAGGAAGGACCCTCTCCTGCTGCCGACGCCTTGACTTCCGGTCTCCGGAACCAGAAGCTAATGAACGTTGTTTTAAGCCACCCGGTTTGTGGCCCTCTGTTATGGCAGCCGCAAAAAACTCCCAGGGCACAGGGAGCCGTGCCGGGAGCAGGTCCCTGTGCTCAGTCGGCCCTCCCCACTCCAAGGATCTGTCCTCGTGGCCGCCGTCCCGCCCTGAGGCTACCAGGAACAAGGCTCCCGGACCCGCACGGTCCTGCGGCGCCAACGTGCAGCCCCGGGGCCGTCTCACTGGCGTCCGCGAATCTGCCTTCTTCAGGGTGTTACACCCTCTGGGAAACTGGCTGCAGGAAATCAGAATTCCGCTTTATCTTTTTTTAATGTTTATTTATTTTGAGAGAGGGAGAGGGAGAGAGCACGCAGACGAACAGGAGAGGGGCAGAGAGAGAGGGAGAGAGAGAATCCCGAGCAGGCCCCTCATGGTCAACGCACAGCCCAAGACAGGGCTCGATCTCACGAACACGGAGATCGTGACCTAGCCGAAACCAAGGCAGACACTTAACCGCCTGCGCCCCCCAGGCGCCTCCACAATTCTGCTTTAGCTCTTCCTGCCCAATGCCCGGAGCACAAATTGTGTGAATATTACTCACACTTTGGGGAAGCAATAGTTAACTGTTTACGAGATACACTGTATCCACTATAAAACGTTATAAAAATAACTACACGGAATACATCATGTAAATACTTAAAGGCTTTATTATGTGCTTACGTCTAATCGAAACCCACGTAAAGTTACACTGAACACATTCTTAATGGACTGTAACTGAAAATATAAAACACAAAACCAAATTATTGTTCAAATAAAACCAATTTTTCTTTTTTAATTTTTCTTTTTCTTAAGCTTCGACACCGTAATAAAATGGAAAAGGAACAGTACATAAAAAGAAAACCATCAGGTGGAATTTTTCAGGAACTTAATTTTCCTATCACAGAGAACATTCCCAAACAACTCTGCTGTGGGCAATGAGACGCATCGCGCTCAAAGACGTGCGACCCCCCAGCCGTTTGAAAGCTCGGGGACCGAACAGACGCACAGCGGGGACAGAGGGGCGGCCGGGGGCACAGCTCTGCAAGCCCTCCGGGCCCCGCCGTTTCCCAGGGCCAAGGACGAGGACAGGGTGGTTGGAGGACGGGCCCGGGAAAGCCGAGGTCAGTCCCGGCCTGCCCGAGGTCACAGAGACTCACACGAGACCAGGAGGGTCTTCGGACAGCAGGACGGCCACGTTAGGAAGGGGGGTGGTCCTCCCCACGGATGCTGCGATACTTAGCCATGTCTTCAGGGAATACTTTAGAAAGTTCTTGAATCAACAGGCTTTTAAATTTCTAAGAAGAAAACATAACAGCATCAAAATATCTTCGTGGGTGACCCATCCCCCAAGTTACAGACTCCTCACTCCCCACCCCCCTCGAGCCTCAAACTCAAAGGAACAGAAACTATGCCTCTCTTCGCACAAGCAGCCATCCACACTGCCTGCTCATGATCCGGCTACTAGCAACGCCCACGAGCTTAGAATCCCATCAGAGGCACGTGACGAACTACGTGAGAGAGGAGTCCGCCAGCACGAAATAAATACTTCACTAGAAGAAGCCCCTCCGGGAAGGCGCCAGCTGCACAGGCGGAAATGACTTCTGCAGACAACACATGTAACGGGAATCCTCACGTAACATTTAAATAAGCAATTATTAACTCAAACCCCATCCGACCTGCTGTGTGCAGACAGCCTGGTCAAAGGTTTCAGAACACCTGGAACCCTGTCCGCTGCGGCTCCTCGAGCCTCCTCGCCCCCTAACACTTGTTCTCGTCCGACCTGAAGGCCGGCGTCTGAAAACCTGTCCCGGTGCGTCACACTGAAAGGACGCACGAGGGACGTGAACAGACGTCACGCATACTTTCAAGGACGCGGCCCCTCAACACCCGTCGAGGCTGTAACTCGGGGAGGTTGAGACAGCGGGCCAACAAAGGCCCCAGAACTAAACTATGAGACCTGCACGGTCTCAGAGGATGGAGACAGAGCAGTGCGAAGGTCACGGCCACTGCCGCGGGGACCCCCGCACTGCCCCCAGCGCCGGAGTCGGCCGAGGCGAGGCGGAAGCGGGAGCCGAGCGCACCCGGCCCACTGCCGGTCCGCTCGCTCACAACGGCCTCACGTCCTGAGGGCGACGCCCGGCTCCACGGCAACTCACCCCCAAACCGACAAAGCGAGAAGCTGCGGCACCGCCCGGGCCGTCCCAGCCCCGCACGTGCAGGGCAGGCGGCCCAGCATCAGGACGGATCACCTGCGGGGACGTTAGGAAGCCGGGGACCCAGGGCAGCAGGCGACAGATTCGTCACTGCCATCCAGGCTTGCCTCTCTGCTCCTTCCCCGCACTCGGCCGGAGCCCTGAGCCCCGAGGTCACTGCGTGGCCGTCCCCGCACACACCAGACACCAGCCTGGCACTCGGTGGGCACTGGCGGGAACACAACCGAGGTGCTGGAGCCCACGCGGCCACGGACGAGAGGGAAGAGAGGAAGAGAAGAGGGGCGGCCTCCGCGGGTGCCCTCCCGGGAGGGCGGGTCCACAGGCCTGAGGAGGGCACGCGGGCTGAGCCCCGAGGACCGTGGGGCAGACGACAGGCCAGAGCTCCAGAGGCAGCACGTGAGAGGGAACAGGAAGGAGGGGGCCCAGATGAGGCCACTGCGGACACGAGGCCAGGCGGCCAGGCAGGGGTGAGGAGCGGGTAGGGGCAGGAGCTCGCACACACGGGCCCTGAGGGCGCGGCGCAGCGCAGGAAAGGAAGAACCACGCACCCCCGATCTGAACCGCGGCCCGGGCAACGGAAGTTAAAAAAAAAAAATAAGCGCTGCGTGTTTCACGTCCAAGATGCACAGAGTGTTCTGGTTCTCACCAGAGTAAGGAACACACAGAGCAAGTGCTCCGCGGAGCGCTGAGGACCGGGGCTGAGGACCGGGGCTGAGGACCGGGGCTGAGGACGGGGGCTGAGGACCGGGGCTGAGGACCGGGGCTGAGGACGGGGGCTGAGGACGGGGGCTGAGGACGGGGGCTGAGGACCGGGCCTGAGGACAGGGGCCAGGGGCCTGGGGGCCAGGCACTGGAGACGAGCGCTCAGCAAGGAGCAGGGAATGAAGACCTCGGACCCCTCTAAACCCTGGAACCATCCCTGCAGGAAACGGCCGGACAGACGGCATCAAAAAGCAGCGAGTACAAACCTGTGACACTAAGGTCTCGCGGAGGCCACCGGTGGCCGGCAACAATGAACCCTCACAAGAATGACCCTGGACTCCCCTAAGAGGCAGGCCCCCACCTGCTGCGTCCGGTCCGCCCCCGACCAGGCCCACCGGCGCGCCGGGTTACTACTGCCCGTTACGCAGAGAGCTCGGCTGCGCGGCCCCCGCGCGCCGGGAGGAGCCAGGTCCGTCGCCCGTCTGCCCGGTCAGCGCCTGCTCGCGTCCCGCCCTTGGCCGGCGCCCCCAGCCTCACCTTCATGGTGTCGATCTTGCCCTTCACTTGCTCGTTCCTGGCCAGCGCCCTCTCCAGGCACTCTTTGGTGTAGAGCTGGGGGTTTCTTCCTTGATCTATGTATCTGGAAACAGCAAACACCTCCATTAACGCGCTCCTGGCTGGCACCGACCCTCAGGTTTCCTCAGGGACAGAAAGGAGTGAGCGCTGCACAACCCCACACGGCCTTGTGGACACAAAACGGCTCCAGGAACCAAGTGAATCAGGATTCTTTCATCTACGCAAGTACCGGCGACTTGAGCTCACGTTACTTCCGACAGCGTGGCTCACTCACGAACTCGAGCAATGACCACTCACAACCCACGCGAACTGCACGTACTCAGCGTCTGCTCTGCTCCGGTTCCCCGGATCCCCACAAACACTTGTGAGGTCAGGCAGCTCTGGACAAGAGAGGACCGGCGTGAGCCAGGGTTTCGGGCTGAGCGGGGTGGGGGGGGGAACTGCCAAGATGCAGCCTGCACTCCAGGGGCACCCCGTCGGTCCCTGGGGAATCCCTCCGTAGGGGAGCCTGGGGGCTGCCGGGGTGGGCAGGGGGCTGCGGACGGGACAGCCCCAGCCCCGCCCGCCCCAAGATTACGTGCGAACTGTTCTACCACTTTTGGGGGGCGGGGACCCTGACACGCTACTTCCCTAAATACGCCCAAGTTACCATGAATTTAACAGAGAGATTCTCGCCAATTATTTCTCAGCCACAGAACTGTTTTTGAAATTTTTGACGCTTGTCCCCCAAATGTCTTCATCACCCCCACAGACGTCACCAAGCACACTGGCTAGACAGACACTCACGCTTACCAGCAGTGGGCCACATGCCCGCTTCTGTACCTTACGGACCTTCACACCCTCCAACTACACCGAATTCCTCATTACAAAGGAAACGAAATCACCACCAATTTATGCTCCAACAACAAAAAAAAAATCGTCACTTCAGATTAAAAAAAAAAACACAATACTGTTCAGTTACTGGTAGTGACCCAAAAACTGGTCTTTAACTATGACGGATAACAAAAAAATTAATACATCACACGTTTTAGAAATTCCATCTTATTCTAATGTTTTTGAAACGAGGCAATGAAAGAAGCAAAGTTATGGTTAGTTCCAAACACACACCTATTCCCGAATAAAAACCCCCAACAGACTCGCGTGTCCTAAACAAGTAACTGCCTCAACGGCAACAGCATCCGGATGGGGCTCCTGCTCTAGGTCCAAGGGTCCAAGGGCCGAGTGCGGTTCTGCGGACACATCCGCCTCCTGTCCCGGAGACACGGGCACAGGTTACAGTTTTCTCTGCCACAGTCAGTGTGTCTGTCCGGAAACACATGCTGAAAAGGCCACCGAGACCCTGGAAATTCCTCCCGCACCGTGCACGTCAACGGACAGTTCGCGCCTGCTACTGTCAGAGCTCAGAGGCCAGCGCGGTCCCAATACCCCGGATGAAGGTTAACCATCCCCTCTGCCCACTGGCTGTGGCTGTGGCGGCCCAGGCTTCGCCACCTGCTGCCCGTCCGTATGCAATCTCTCCCCATCCCTCCTTCTGTCACTCGCCCTTTGGAAGGCTGGGGCAGTCACCTGGCGTCTGTCACGACACCCATCCCACACACGCATGACCAGAACGGCACTAAGGGGGACACTTCCAGGAAAGCAAACTAGCCTCCACGTCCCTGCCCTTCACAGGCAGGCAGCCACTGCCCAGGAGTCCAGAGCCGTCACCCAGGCACAAGACCTTGGCTCCCGCCTGCACGCGGAGAACTCGATGGGCTGACAGAACACGCGGAGAACACGCGACACCCCGGCCAGCGCGGGAGGACAGAGCCAAGCCGGGTACGAGTGCCGCCCGCGTGTCCTGGCTGTGCGGGCGGCTGCTGAGCTGTGCTGTCACTAGCCCTGGAACTCTGACCTTCTGCGACGTTAAAACGGTAACGTTTCCCTGAACCGTTCAAGGAAATCTAGTGATTTACGTTCATAGTTTTAACGCAAAAAAGGCTAGCGTGCTCTTGCCGTTCCACGCTGACCCCACCTCCGCAGACAGAGGCTGCCTGGCAGACACATCGGCTCTGGCTGAGGAAGGACAAGTCCAGAATTGTCCTCTTAACTCTGACACTCAGTAGCCACACAGCCCAGCGCAGCTACTTCCCAGCTCTGTCCCCTGTGAAATCGGTGTGATAAAACCTGACCGAACCTGAAAAGCTTATTTCCCAGAGGCGTTCTCCGGCCTCGACCAGGACAGGCGCACACAGCCCTCCAGCAGCAAGCAGCCTCCCCAAGTTCACTTGGTCTAAGGACCCTTTTTTCCCCCTGACGGAGCAGATAGCTTCCATCTCCTAGAATCAGCGCTGCGGGGCCGCTTGGAAGACACCACTCACATTACTTCTCAGGCTGTTTCTGCCTCGAGTTTTTTTCTTTTTTCTTTTATAATATAGCCCAAGTAGCGCTTTTTATCTCTCAAGAAAAATAGTGATGTGGACTTTAGGGCAGGACTTCTGAGAGCCTGTGGGGTTCGGCACATATTTAATAAACCTTTATTTATTCACATGAAACTCTTTTTCGACAATATTTAGATTTTTTTTTTTTTTTTGAGTTTTTAATCCCATCAGAACACAGTCTCCCTGAAAGCACATATTTCGGTCCATTTTCTTCACTGGCTTATCCCCAGCACCTAGACTGTGCCAGCCGCAGAGCAGGCACCTAAACGCTGGTGGCTGAAGGAGTCATTATAGCACAATGAAACCAGCACAGTATATACTCAAATGAAAATCAAGAATGATACTTACTCAAAAACTTCTAAAGGCACAGTAATATCATGAAGCTGCTGCCTGCACTTATCAATATCCTGTAAGCCAGTAACGATAAAATTCCTGGGGGAAAAAGCAAAAATGGGCCATGTGGTTAATTCACACAACAGCAGGAATCGGGGAACACCACCCGGCGGCCAGCCAGAGCTCCGCACGAGAGGGAGCTCCTCACCCGAGCAAGGCGCGTGGCTCTTTGTCTAGCTACAGAATGCCTAGGAAAGTTCTGGGGTTGGAGAATACCCTCAGATATCTGATTTTCTTTCATTTATTTATTTTTGAGAGAGAGAGACAGAGAGGGAGTGCAAGCGGGGTAGGGGCAGCGAGGGAGGGGGACAGAGGCTCTGAAGCGGGCTCTGCGCAGATGGCATAGAACACGATGCGGGGCTTGAACTCAAGAACAGCGAGATCATGACCTGACCTGAAGGCAGACACAACGCATGAGCCACCCAGGCGCCCCTTGACTTTCTTCCTAAAGTAGAAACAGCCAATACTGGGGGGCAGAAACCAACCCTGTTGAGACTCTGATGAAAACTATCAATCTTCTCTCGAAATCAATTACCCTGCTGTGCGCCTGGCTTTGTGTGCAATTCCGGAGAACACACGGGGCAATGGACTCCCACTTAAGAACCCATCCTCCAAGTCTGGGGGTAAGAAAACCACGCTGCCTGGTTCAGTGTCAGCCTCCCTCAGAAGCCTTCAGAGATCGCCAGGCTAGTCCCCCAGCACTCGGATTGTAACGCTGGACTCAATTACGTTTGATGTCTGTACCCCCGATAAAGCTAGGAGCCCTTCACCAGGACATTCTGTTCGTGTATTTGCCTCTTGTCCACCCCAGGGCCTAACACCACGGCCAGCACGGGGCTGTTGCCAAAAAAGTTAATAAACGGTCTGCAACCTTCCTCACCACCTCGCCCTTCCAATTCCAACACATTCAGGCCTCCGCAGCAGGTAGTTTCGGATCCCTCTCCTTCCCGGGGCGCAGTCTGGTGCACTCCCGGTGAAGTCCGCCTCCCCTCTGGGGACGGGGGCAGAACGCCCCAGGAGGACGCAGGAGAAGAGGAAAGAGTCACACGTGCGCCGAGGACAGGGTTTAGTTATCAGGCCCAGAAACTGCACAGTCGGGCCATGGCAACGCCTCCAAATGGGCCCACAAGAAAAGGTGGCAGCAAAGCAGAGCCGGAGGGAGGCGGGCCGACAACACGCGGCGGCGAGCCCGCCCCGGCGCACAGCCTGGAGCGGAACCAGGCCTAGAGGAGGACGGAGAGGGGCAGCGCTCGGCCAGGCCCCAGCTCCCCGCTCCCCGGCTCCCCGGCTCCCCGGCTCCCCGGCTCCCCGGCTCCCCGGCTCCCCGGCTCCCGGCAGACACCGCCCCGCCAGTCCCGGCAGACGCCCGCGGACTCGGGTCGCCACTCACAGTTTCTGGTTGAGCCCCGCCTGGCTGCTGGGCTGGAAGTCGCTGACGATGATGCCGAGCTGCCGGATGTTCTCCACGAACTTCTCCAGGTGCTCCTCTAGGTGGTCGAACTTCTCCGCCATGGCCCCACAGCAAACACCCAGCCGCGCGTGCGGTCCGGCTCTGCCGCTTCCTGCTTCCGCCCGAGCCCGCCGCCACTTCCGTTTCCCCTAGCGGTAGGAGGCGGGGTCTGTGGGGCTGGCGGGGCGGGACCTAGGCGGTGGGCGGGGTGCGGCGTTGGAGGCGTGGTCTGGCGTGCGGGCGCGGAGCTTGAGCGCGGGGCGGGACGGACGCCAACTCAGCACCCCCCCAGCAGCCCTGAGCCGCGCGAGTGAGTGGCATCTGTCCAGGTGAGCCGGGTCCCCAGGTATTAGTCCTCAGGACTGCCCTGCTTCTCTGAGGCCCACCAAGAGCTAGCAGTGGGGACCTCCGAGACCTCGTTCTGCCTCCACTAGCCCTGCACACACTAGCCTCTGAGCCTTCGCTCTCGTCCATAAGATTGGAATACTGAGTGCGGACAGCTACTGGAGGTTACACTGGTTTGAGACCCGGAGGCACAACAGGCAGTGCTTGGAAAGAGTAGCTCATCCCCACGAGGAAAATGACTTTTTTTTTCTGAATACACAAATTACAGATACTCATCGCAAATAATTAAAACAATAAAGGAAACAATATAACGAAGAAAGGGGGAAAGACACCTGAAATCCTGCCCCTGACATAGCCCTCTTTAAGAGCTAGGATACCACTCACTCCGGCATTTCTTTGTTTGCAGAGGCCAGCGGCTCCCCCATCCCACCCCCGCCTGCTCCCCTGGAGGCTCAGCCTGCTCCCCTGGAGGCTGGGCCTCAGGCAGGCCCAGGCCCTCTTGGAGCCACCCAGCCTTGGCCCTGACACTGAAAGTCAGCTCAAACTGGGCTTCGGACCTGCGGCTTTCCCGCTAGTGATCTGCCTTTCCCAAATGGGTACGTTAGTATCCAGGACAGCTCAAGGTGCCTAGAGCCCCGCGTCACCATTGAGGCCTTCTGGCACTACCTGCTGCCAGTCCCACCAGAGGCCAGTCATCCCCATGCACCATACAGCGCGGCAGTTTCACAAACCCCCACCTGGGTGGAAACCCTAAAGTTTCCATAAAAGGGCCAACGAAGGTAGATTCCCTGCCCCACCGTTGGAACCCTTGCAGCCAGCACACCGGCCCCCTTTCCTTCCTCTCCCATGCAACTAGCACCCACCTCCTGCAACTCTTCCTTCTAACCACTGCCCACTGAGCTCTTCCTTCCCTAACTCCTGCCACCTACCTACGGCAGGCCCTCCCCGCCTCCCACCAGCTCTCACAAACAGCGCCCTCTCTGTAAAGAGTAACCCTTCCTGCACGGAGCTGGTATGAGCTGCTCATGGATCTTAGGAAAATGCCCTCCTGATCCCATCACTCTTCTTCTTCAGGAACTTTTCTGCCCCTTCGGGACTCTTCACACCACAGTGATTTCCCCCTTTACTTTTAATCATAATAAACCTCGTCCTCACTCTTCGGTCCCTAGAGTCTTAGGCAAAATGAGAGAGCTCCTTTTCGAGATGTTGTCTCCCAGTTGTGACCATAAATGGGAACCCAGTGAAGGTAATTGATTTGTCCGACTTCCTGAAAGCAAGGACTCCGACCGATGTGCTGCATGAAACTTACATACGCGAGGCCTCTGTTTTGCTCTGAATACACGTAAGTATTTGGTAAAACACTTCCCTCTGCATTCAACAACAACTAACCTCGAGGGAATCGTAAAACAAGGTGGAAATAAAATATGTGTCAAAGAAGGAAAAGATGACCGAGATCAGGATATAAAGTTAGCCGTCCTCCATTTCATAGGAAAGAGAGGGGTATTTATGGAAAATAGGATTCGTTCAGTACTTACTTTAACAATGGAAGGTTATCTCTTTAATGGAAAGTATAGTGTCCAAACTGGTCAGGTGGAAGGGAATTAGGAAAACATAATCAACTCGATAGAAGGCAAGAAAAAGAGAATATGTGAACCGAAGAACAAACATGGAAGACAAGCATGAAATGAGGTGAAAGAATGAAGGACAAATGTGTTGGCGATCACAATAAATGCAAGCAGATTTAACTACTTAGTTTAAAAACACGACTCGAATTGGAAGTACTGATGTTGCTGATGTTATGGCGGTTGTTTTAATCTAGGTCCACGGGTTTTCAAAGGCACGCCTAAAACAAACACACAGAAACGCTGAGATAAAGGGACAGGATACAATACGTTATGCCAGCAACCAAAAGAAAGTTGTGAAAGCATATAAAATCAAAAATGAATAAAATGTAGAAAGGCCTTTTTCATGATAAAAGGAAGGAACCATCGAGATGACATAATATTAATCTATAACCAACTAACGAAACGGCTTTATAATATCTAGCCCGAAAAATGATGAACAATGAGGAAACATTCAAAATCCAAAACTGTAAGGAGAGCTTTGGAATACTCCTATCGGAAAATAATAAATCAAGTAGATCTACACATAGAGAGAGAGGGGATTTGAATAAGATGACTAACTAATGTGGTCTGTGAGAAAGCGTGAACCCTCTTGGAACCAATTGTTTCCAAGCATATGTGGTAGATCTATGAAAACGTGACCATTCACTAACCACAAAGGAAGTTTCAGCGAATTCCAAGTTTTATCACAGAGACCCGATCTTCGGACTTCAACGTAATTATAACAGAAATCAATGAAGTTATTTGCTCTTTACACACACACATACACACACGCACACTTGAAAACCAAAACACACTCTTCGAAATAATCTATGGGTGTCCATACGTCTGGATTTGCATGGGCAAGACCCACTGGTCAGCTGCCATCCTGGTCATGACTAATGGCTCCTCTCTCATTCACCACCAAAGGCGTCTCCATCTGACCGATACCTGCCATGGCCATCCTAGTCCAAGAGAAAGTGGAAGATATTTGGAACTGAATGACAAGCCTTTCTTATCAAATTTCTGCTTTGCTTCTAAAGCTATACTTTGAGGGGAAATTGCCCAGAAATAAGAAGCTACGAGTCCAACTCAAAAAAATTTTAAAAAATAAAAAAGCAAGCGAGAAATCACGAGCCCGGAAATTATGTGGAAAGGAGCGATAGAGACACGTAATGATGAAAACGAAAATGATTTCATTGCTTTCTACTTTCCCTTAGAAGCTAAAAGATACACAGGAAAGAAAAGCCAATGGCTAAAAAGATGAATGAAAATCAAGTAAACATATTTCCAGCAAGTCCCCTCAGGGAGGCTAAGAGAGAGAAAATCAACAGTATTATACACGACGAGGGGACATAATTCAGCTACAATGAAACTTACATGTTCCTGTTTTGAAAGCTTGGAGGATGTCAACAATCTTCTAGGAAACTTGCAAAAATTGACCTGAGAAGTAATAGGAAATCAGAATAGATCGTAACCTTTCAGTAAGCTGACCAGTAGACAAAACAAAGCTGTTTCAAAGAAATGAAACGTGTCAAACCCTGATAGCTTTATACACTAGTTCATCGCTTTTTAATCAAACGTTAAGGAAAAATAATTTCCAACTTACCTGAATGCTCTCCAAGACTAGAAAAGGAAGAAATACATCCCAGCTCATTTTTAAAGGGTTCTATAAATTTGGTATAAAATGCAGACAAGGACAGTGAAAAGAAATAAAGGAAGGAAGGGAGGAAGGAAGGAAGGGAGGGAGGGAGGAAGGGAGGGAGGGAGGGAAGGAAAGAAAAAGGGAGAAAGGGGAAAAGAAGAAGGGAGGAAGGAAGGGAGGAAGGAAGGAAGGGACGGAGGGAGGAGGGAGGAAGGGAGAAAGGAAGAGATATCGACCAATTCTCCTTCTGAAAATAAATGCAAAAATCTTAAATAAAATATCAGCAAATGAGGTATCATGTATCAGTTACCATTTATTTCTGCACAACAAGCCTCCCTAAAACTGAGTGGCTTAAAATACAACCATCCTCTGTCTTGCTCTCAGATCCGCCCTGTGGCTTGTGTGTGGCACTCACAGCCTGCCTCTGTTCCTTGTCGCCTCCACCGGGCTGGCTTACCCGGGGCTGAGGGATCTCACTCACATGGCCGCCGTGTCGGTAGTGGATGCGAGCTGAGAGCTTAGCTGGACGGAAAACCGGAGACCACGGCTCACCTCCGTGTCTCTCTGTGGGGTCTGGGGGCTTCCTCGCGTCATGCTGGCGGGCTCCGGGAGCACACAGCTCAGGAGAAGTGGCAGAAGCTGCATTACCTTTTACGGCCTGGCCTCAGAAGTCCCACTCGGCTACCTCCACCATTGCCGCGGCCTGTCTAGATTCCCAGGGAAGGAACGGAAAGCCAGTCCATCAGTGGAAGAGGCAAGAAATCATATTGTTGGAAGAGTAGATCTTGTAGATCTCTCTATCGTCAGTCTTTGTTTGTTTTGGTTTTTGGGGTTGTGGTGTTTTTTTTTTTATGTTTTATTTTTGAGAAATCGTATTGTTGGATAAGAGACCTTGTAGAAGCCATTCCTGGAAAATACGACCGTCACCTCACACCAGAAGAATGATCTGTTTAGCCTTTCCTGGGACTACAGGAAAGTTTCGCCATCATAACATCTATTACATAACTACATCCATTGAGGACTGAAGGAGAAACACATCTCAGGTGGATTTTATTTTTTTTTTTAATTTTTTTAATGTTTATTTATTTTTTTGAGAGAGACAGAGCACGAACAGGGAAGAAACAGAGAGAGAGGGAGACACAGAATCCAAAGCAGGCTCCAGGCTCCGAGCTGTCAGCACAGAGCCCGAGGTGGGGCTTGATCTCATGAACTGTGAGATCATGACCTGAGCCGAAGTCGGACACTTAGCCAACTGAGCCACTCAGGCGCCCCATCAGGTGGATTTTAAAAAAATAGACATTGGAAAAAAATCCAACCAGATTCATGATTTAAAACAAAACAAAACAAAATAAAAACAAAAACCAAAAAACAAGCACAAAACACCTCTGGGACCCTGAGAATGAAAGCTGCTTTCTAAACCTAAGAAAGGACAGCTACGTAAAACTTCCTGAAGGCATCGGACATAACCAGGAAATTTCAGGAACATTTTCCTCAGAGTCATGGACACAGCCGGGATGTCCACGGTCGCCGCACCTACTAAGTGCCGCCCTGGAGTTGGGCCACACTGCATGGCAACCATGAACTTAGCCCTTGCTGTCATTCGTGGCCTCTCTATCGTCAGTCTTTGTTTGTTTGTTTTGGTTTTGGGGGTTGTGTGGTTTGTTTTTTTTAGGTTTTATTTTTGAGAGCAAGGAGAGACAGAGTACAAGTAGGGGAGGGGCAGAGAGAGAGGGAGACACAGAATCTGAAACAGGCTCCAGGCTCTGAGCTGTCAGCCCAGAGCCTGACATAGGACTCGAACTCCCAGACCATGAGATTGTGACCTGAGCCGAAGTCGGACTGAGCTACCCGGGTGCCCCAGCCTTCGTTTGTTCTGAATGTGGAAGGCTTCAGGAACCTGCGTGCCCTCCTCGAGCAGGGGCGGTGCTCACCTTCTCCGAATCGTTCCGGTCTTCATATATGTGCTGCTGAAGCAAGCATGGTCTGCCTCTTCTGACACTGAACTTCCTGACTTGTCCTTAACGCTCCAGGGTGTTTTATGTCTCAGCGTCGCAACTGTATTTAAGCATTCTAGACTTACACATCCCCCCGAGTCCCAAACACAGGCGAACTGGCTCTGTAAATGATTTTTTGATCAGCCGGAGGCCAAGGGAAAAGGAGACCAAGAAAGTGGCATAAAGAAACCAAATGCTTGTTTTCCTATTATGGCTGTGACCCCCAGTAAGCCATCCTCTCCTGTTGGGCAGACCCTAACCACAGCTTGCTTTCCAAATAATTAAGAGAAATGGGTGCTTCTGTGGTTTTACCTTCTGGCCCCACCTGCCTTGCTGCTGTCCTGTGCATGTATGTTGTTTTTTTCTAGCAGTTACTGGGTGGTTTCTGCTGTCTGCTGAGTCTTCCATTTATAGCCCCCAATTGGGTCAGTTTCTAAGAGCAGCTTTGTCCTGAGAACGGTTTCCTGTTCTGCTCTGCAGCTTTTGTTCTTCTTAATGAAGAGTGCCCTGGGTTTGTGATCATGTTACCCGTTATAATAGTTCCCTAATGGTGCTGCTGTAACAAAATATCCTAGACTGGGGACTTAGACAACCAAAATGTATCGTCTCACAGTTCTGGAGGCTAGAAGTGCAAGATCAAGGTGTTGGAAGGGTTGGACCCTGAAGCTGTGAGAACAATCTATTCCATGCCTCTCTCCCAGCTTCTGGCGGTTGCTGGCAATCTTTGGATTCCGTGGCTTATCGAAGCGTCACACTGATCTCTGCTCTCATGTTTACACAATATTCTCCCTGGGTGTCTGTGTCCAAATTTCCCCCTTTTGTAAGGACACCAGTCACATCAGGTGAGGGCTCACCCTAATGACCTTATTTTAACTCGATTACATCTGGAAGAACTCTAATTCCAAATAAAGTCACATTCTGAGGTATGGAATGCTAGATACCTTTGGGCGAGGGGGAAAAAATCCAACCTCTAACACCTTCCTCTTTTGTTCAAGAACACTAGCTCTGCCTTTCCGTGTCATGATCATAGGGTGGGTCACTCAGGGCCAGATCGTAATGAGTACAACTATGCTAAACGTCCCTACATTTCTGTGATCTGTGATTAGTCTGCCAGGTACCATCGTCATCTCCTTAGACCCTCTCCTTCCCTCTCCTGTTTGCATGGGCTGGAGTGAAAGCGGAAATGGAAGGTTGTGGGGTGCCCTGGGGGCTCAGCCGGTTAAGCATCCAACTCTTGATTTCGGCTCAGATCGTGATCTCACAGATTGTGAATGTGAGCCTCACGTTGGGTTCTGTACTGACAGTGCAGTCTGCTTGAGGTTCTCTCTCTCTCTGTTCCTCCCCTGCTCTCTCTTTCTCTCTCTCTCAAAATAAATAAACTTAAAAAAAAAAGAAGTGGAAGGTTGTGAAGTCAGACTTTTAAAACCATCCCAAACGGAGCAATGAGGTCCATTAAGTTCAAGAGCGTTAAAAAAGTACTTCTAGGGGTGGCCGGGTGACTCAGTTGGTTGAGTGTCCAACTCTTGATTTTGGCTCAGGTCACGGTCTCAGGGTCTTATGATCAAGCCCCACTGGGGGCTCTGCACTGAGCATAAAGCCTGCTTAAGGTTCTCTCTCTCTCTCTCTCTCTCTCTGCCCCCTCCCCTACTCATGCACACACACACACACTTTCTCTCCCTCTCTCTCTCTCTCTCTCTCTATATATATATATATATAATAAATACAATAAAATAAAGTGAAATGAAATGAAAATAAATGAAAAATAAAATAAAGTAAGTTCTTCTAGATCACTTATCTCCCAATTACCCAAAATTATCACTCCATCGACTACTGTTCTTTACTGGAAACAAAAGCACTTCCAATCCGCTAAAACCAACACCGAAATTCTCCCTTTTCTCCTTAAACAACTAAACAGTAGCTGCTTTTTCTTTACTTAGCATCCTAAGTACTGTTGATTTGTAGTAAGAAATGTTTTCCAATGGAAGCACCCCAGGCTCCAGATGTCAACAGAATTACACCAGAAAACCCCAGCAAGTCAGAGGATGTACCTGTGAGGACACTGCGTGCAGAAACCCACGTTGTTCTGCTGCCTGTACACTCGGCCATTTGTCTTCCCTCTGAAATTGACTTGGTCTGCCCCTGGGAAATTTCCTAACTTCCAATACTTTGTGACCTTGGGATCGGGAGGCTGTTTTTCTCTTCCTTTTTTTTTTTTTTTTCCATTCCATTACTGCTCGGTCAGCACTCATGACCCTTAGTGATGCCATTTGGAACATTTTTTGCCATTCATTCTAATTTATTCTGAGAACCAGATTCAGCTTAAGTTGGAAAAAAAAAAAAGCAGCTACTGTACCAAGAGGGCAAAACAGCTGGTTTCTGCTTTTCACTTTGTGGATTTCAGCATATTAGCAGTTCTAGCAGAAGGGAAGATTTGCATCTGTGTCATTGTTTTGATGGTGATGATGATGGTGATGATGATGATGATGGTGATGATGATGGTGATGGTGATGGTCATGATGATGATGATGGTGATGATGATGATGATGGTGTTGATGATGATGATGATGGTGATGGTCATGATGATGATGGTGATGATGATGGTGATGGTGATGGTCATGATGATGATGATGGTGATGATGGTGATGATGGTGATGGCGATGATGATGGTAATGATGATGATGATGGTGTTGATGATGATGGTGATGGTGATGGTGATGATGATGGTGATGGTGATGATGATGGTGATGGTGATGGTCATGATGATGATGATGGTGATGATGATGATGATGGTGATGATGGTGATGGTGATGGTCATGATGATGATGATGGTGGTGATGGTGATGATGGTGATGGCGATGATGATGCTGGTGGTCATGATCGTATCGATGGTGATATCTAGCATTCTACAGTGCATTTTATATAGATCATTTCATGTACTCTTCATAACCCTAAGAGGAAACTACTATAATTTACACCATACATGGTCAAACGTAAGCCAAAAAGTTTTCCCTAAATCAGAGTTGGGAGGCAGAATAATTCCAGTTGGTAGAGGATGCTGATACTGTTTTCCCCCCAAGGGCCACATTAACACGTGAATGTTCAAATAAATTCGATACTCCGTTCATTCTATAAGGTTCACATGTCAAAGAGAGAGCATGCCTCGTGCAATAAAAAATAGAAATTGTAGGGGCGCCTGGGTGGCTCAGTCGGTTAAGTGTCCGACTTCGGCTCAGGTCATGATCTCACGGTTTGTAAGTTCAAGCCCGGCGTCGGGCTCTGTGCTGACAGCTCAGAGCCTGGAGCCTGCTTTGGATTCTGTGTCTCCCTCTCCCTCTGCCCTCCCCCATTCATGCTCTGTCTCTCTCTCTCAAGAATAAATAAACATTTAAAAAAAATAGAAATTGTAGCATGTTTTTACACTAAAAACTATTGAGAAACCATAAGATAGCTCTTCTGTTTGCTTTCATATATGCAATGTTTGTGGATATAACTAGAATTCTGTGTAATGAACTTAAAGACTTAAAAAGCAACAAGATAAGACCACACTCGTATGGCCTACAGATTGGCATATGAGCCAATCAGGAAATGCAAGCACACAGTTAGCTTTCACTATCAAGTTTTTATGAAAAACATGTCACAAATTCAAGAGAGGGCAGGATAGCGTTAGAGAACTAAGGATGGATGGAGTGAGGCATCTAACTCTTTAGCAAGTCACACAAACAGAGGAACATAAACTTTTAAGACTTTGTACCTGTTGTTACCCTACTAGTTCTTTTAGCACCCGTGTGAGGCCTGATGTCTCAGAGTCCTGTGTAAAAATTAATGACGTCCAGCTGAAGTCCAAGTTTGTCTGAAACACTCCAAAGAGAAATGAGTTGTGCTCAGGTATGCTCTTCTAATCGTGATGATCCAGAAAACACAGTCTTGCCTGGCAGGAAATCACAGTGCACGTGGACCTGAAACACCTACTTGTGCTTCCGATCGAGAAAGACCGAGAACTGGGATGCTGTCCAGCAGCAAAGAGTGTCTGAAATAAGCAAGTAGGAAGCAGATTTTGTCAGGAAACTAAGCAAAAATATCTTAAAAGTCTCTGCTATGGAAGATAGAGCTTAGAGAGGACATGACCCGGGTCTATACAACTTTGCACAGACATGGTAAGCGAATGCGGAACCACTGTCACCCTCCTTAACCTTCTAAGGAGTGGCAGGAGCGGTGCTCATCCAGGGGTTCTGAGAAGCAGGTCCCAAGAGGAGACGAAAACATGCAAGAAATTTTTTAGGGGAAATATCTGTGAGAGAAAATGAAGAGGGAACCAGAAAAGGCTGGGAGAACCATCCAGAAAGGTGCGGGTCTGACCCCAAGACAACGAAGGAAGGAAGGGAGCCCTAGATCTGTGCTGCCCCAGATGGCGAACGCTGGACACTTGAAATGTGACTAGTGCAACCGAGAAACTGAAATTACTGTATTTTAATCCATTTAAAGTGAATTAAACTGGGAGCACCTGGGGGGCTCCATCGGTTACGCGTCCAGCTTCGGCTCAGGTCATGATCTCACGGTTCATGAGTCTGAACCCCGCGTCAGGCTCTGTCCTGACAACTTGGAGCCTGGAGCTTGCTTCTGATTCTGTGTCTCCCTCTCTCTCCGCCCCTCCCCCACTCATGCTGTCTCTGTCTCCCATAAATAAATAAACTTTAAAAAAGTGTTTTTAATAAATAAGTAAATAAATAAATAAAGTGAATTAAACTGGAAGTAGCCTCATGCTGCCCATGGCTATGGTGTGAGACGTCGGAGCCCTCCAGGATGGAGGAGCGATGACTCGGAAGGAGCGCGAGTCTTGGAACGCGCCTCGGAGCAGAGCTGCCCCAGCAAGCTGGACTACTTGCCTTGGACCTTTGGAATAAGAGAGAGAAAAAAAATCAATCTTTTTAGGACAGGTAGGGTAATGTGGGATAATATTAATAGCAGTAATCTGGAAGTTCACTTTCTGAGTTCAAGTCCCAGCTCTGCCACTGAGTGGCTGGATGACCTTGGGCAAGTCACTTAACCTCCTGTGCCTCAGATTGCTGTAAGAATCATGTGAAGTAATATCACATCTTAGAACACCACATCTGCTAGATAATCCTTAGCTTTTGTGTGAAATGTGGGGTCTCTTCGTGACAGCATCTTAACCCGGTGCTAAGGCACGTGGTTTTGAACCTCGGCCCCACCACTGACTACCTGTGTGCTCTTGGGCAAGTCACTTTGCCTCTTTGTGCCTCTGTTTTCTCATCTATAGAATGAGGGAAATAATAGACTCTTTCTTGTAGGGTTCCCGGGAGCCAGAAATGCAAGTACAGTGCTGAACCCAGTGTCCGGCCTTGGTAGGTGTTCAATATCTATAACTATTATTACAGAATCACGTTATAGTATACAGAGCCGTGTAGGCGTCTCTCTTGTGAGCGTCTCAGGGATAGAGAGTCATGTACCTTCCTGTTCTTCAACGATGAGCACTGCGAAGATGCCCAACGGATGTTTATTGAATGAACAAATGAATGAATGAATGAATGAATGGATAAATAACTCCTCAAGTGCTAGTTTCTCTGAAAACCCAACACCTTGGCCGTCGAAATGCTGATTCCGAGGCTCCCGCGGACGTCAGATCCTGATCGCACTCCACAGCACGCCCGGACAGAGGCTCTCTGTCCCTTCCACCCTGCTCGGCCCCAGAGACAACAGCCCTTCCAACACTAATGCAAGAATTTCTCAGTAGCCTCCCCCAAGCACAAAGATGGGCTAGGATGACACATCCAAGCGGCCCATTGGCAGATACACTTCGGGATCACTCTTGTGAAGTCCTGTTCATTAAGCGCATGCCCCCGAGGGACGCTGGGGGTGACTGGAGGCATGTGGCCGGAATCTCAGAGCCTTGGCAAACCCAACGGCGGACCCCGACGCCCATCAATACTTTGCTCTAAGCAGAAGCCTGGCAGGAAAACTTCGTTCGACCCCTTGCTGGAAGGGAGGAGGAGCTGGAATTTTACCCATGGTTAGGGCCAGAGGAGAGAGAGCTGGGCGGTGCCGACAGCCAGAGACTCCACCTGCACAGCTGCCAGGCTGAGCCCTGGGCCAAGGCGGTGTGTCAGTCAGGGCTCTCCAGAGAAACAGAGTCGATGGGAGATGTATAGACATATAGAAAGAGAGTTATTGTTGAGAACTGGCTCACGCGGTTACGGAGGCCGAGTAGTCCCGCGTCGTGCCGTCTGCAAGGTGGCGGCCTGCCGGTGGCGGATCTCAGTCCCAGTCCGAAAGCCTGAGAATCACAGGGCCCATAAGTGTGAGTCCTGGTTTAAGTCCGAAGGCTCAAGACTCAGAGGCGTTGATGTCATAGGGGAGAAGATGGATATCACAGCTCGAGCAGAGAGCAAATTTCCCCTCGTTCTACCTTTTTGGTCTATTCAGATCCTCAACAGATTGGATGATACCCACCCACGTTGATGAGAGTGATCTTTCCTCAGGCTACCAATTCAAATGCCTGACTCTTTTGGAGACACCCCCCAGACACACCAAGAAATAATGTCTTACCAGCTCTCTGAGCATCTCTAGCCATCAGGTTAACACATAAGTTAATCATCATGGGCCGGGAGATACGGGATCCTTTATACATTCGTATCATATTCTCCTTTCTCACCCTGGGGCAAGGGAGAAAACTTTGGGGGAACATGTCTGCCAATGTTCCTACCTCCCCTGGTAACTTACATCGCAGTGGGGAAGATTGTAATCCATACTCAGAGAGAAGGGCCAGGGGTGTCTTGGATTTGTCAATGCAATGGGATGCTCCCTAGAAACCCCAGAAATACACTAGGTTCCAGCAGAGGAGCCCTGAGAAGGGGGCCTGAGTTCCAGCATCGGTGCGGGCAAGCTAACCAGGTGGTGGGCTTGGATATGGGAGTCACACCACGCACCTGTCTTCTCCAGGGGAGGCGGGGAGGCGGGCCGCGTACCTGTGTCAGCATCTACTGGTCTAGCAAATTACTGGCACACGATATATGTCTGCCACTTGAACTTATGCTGTGGACTTCTCTCTTGCGTCTTGGAATGGAAGAGTCTAGAAAGTTGGAAGGAGCAGTTCCAACCCAACACTCTGCCAGCTTTCAAAGTCTTCACGTTTGTTATTGCCATCCCTTAAAGAATAACCCTTTAAAGGACGAGGAGCCTTGTCTTTGGGGTTCTGGGGAAGCAGAGGCATCTGGTCTCCCCGGAGGAAAGCCTTCCCATGAAGGAGAAGTGAGGTGTGCACGCGTCAGGGGGAGAGAAAGGAGGGCTGGGGGCAGGGGAAGGGGCTACTTGCAAGGCAATTTGAAAGCTTTTTTTTTTTTTGCTTCTTTACCTTCTCAACACCAAATAAAATAGTTCCTTGCAAGGGCTGCTGCTCACCTGGGACCGTTTGGAAACATGAGAGGAGGGGGGTCTGTTGTAGTCTCCTGGTCGCTGCAAACACCGTGGCTCAAAGTCACAGACTCGTTCTCTCAAATTCTAGAGGGCAGCCCTCTGACACAATCTTAGGGGGCCAAAACCCAGCGCCAAGGGGCTGCACTCCTTCTGGACACTCCGGGGCAGAACTTGAAGGCTTATTTTATCCAGCTCCCAGAGGCTGCCCACATTCTTGAGTTCATGTCTTGTCCCCCAGACCCAGCAGCGACACCACACTGACTTCTGCTTCTGTCCTCGCACCTGCTTCCCCGCCTCTGAGCCCCCTGCCTCCTGCTCTCATATTTTAGAACCCAGTGATTGCACTGAGTCCACTTGGAGAGCTACTCCCCCGATTGTGAGGTCCACCGAGGGGCACCCCTAATCCCATCCGCTATCTTAATTCCCCTGGACATGCAACCTGACATATGAGTTTGGGAGCCCTTTGCGGGGGAGCAGTATCCGCTACCAGGGGAACACCGTGGGCACATGGTAGGTGGGGGACTAGGGATGCTAATAACTGTGAGACTGTCCCACACAAGGAAGGGCTTTCCCCCCAGAATACCAGCAGTACCCTCTTGAGGAACATAGCTAGAGCCTTGGTATTCCAAGATGCTTCGTGTGTGCAGTGCAGAGAAGGAAGGGGTGGCTCGGCTGTGCCTGTCGAGGTGCCTCCATATTTGTAATTACAGCAGCAAAGAAAGAATGAGAGCGGGAGAGGAAGAGATCCCAAGAGAAAGCGAAAAGAGGCGGACCTGCCACCCACTCATGAAGAGGCTGCAAAACCGGACTTACAATTCCCAGACTTGCCTGCAGGAGACTACACTCCCCCCCCTCCGAAAAGTGGTCACACGAGATATCTGTTTGAAACGGGGACCAGCAGGGAGAAGGGCGTCGGGCCTGTGGCCTCCGCGATGCTGGGCAGCCCTGCGCGGAGGTAGAGCGTTAGAGCCGTGGACTTCTTCCCACGCCATCTGCAGCGGCTGGCGTGGCCAAGCCTTCCGGAGCAAGACAGAGCAGGGGCCTCTGGGCTGGGGAGCGGGTTCTGGGACTCCTGCCTAGAAGCTCTTCCTGCAGCCCTGCCGCGGATTCTGTGCACCACGCTCCCTGCGTTCAATCACTTTCCGTGCTCGCCAGCTGGAGAAGCTCGCAGGCTGAACCGTGGGGGGGGGGGGAGGGGGGAGGGGGGAGGTCTCTGGCAGAGGACCTCGCAAAGACGATACCTACCTTTGCACCTGTACCCACGGGCATCTGTAAGACACACAGAATGTCCAATTCGGGGATCTGAGACTACAGTCCACGACAAAAGTCAGCCCCTCATACTCATAGGAGGTCACGGACGGAGTTTACCTGGGAAAAAGAACAACCGACAACCAGGAAAAAACAAGACTTTCAACAAAATTATTTGTTGTTTTTTTAAACATTTATTTATTATTGAGAGACAGAGCTTGAGTAGGGGAGGGACAGAGAGAGGGGGAGGCACGGAATCTGAAGCAGGCTCCAGGCTCTGAGCTGTCAGCACAGAGCCTGACGCGGGGCTCGAACCCACAAACTGTGAGATCATGACCTGAGGCGAAGTCAGATGCCTAACTGACTGTGCCACCCAGGCGCCCCAATCAACAAAATTATTTGTATCTGTCAGCTTTTGCCGTGGCAATAAGCAGCCTCAACATCTCAATGGCTTGCACCGGAAATGGTTATTTCCTGCTGATGAGACACAAGGTGGGGACAGGGCAGCCATGACTCGGCTTCCCTTGGCTCTTTTGAGCTCCACTTGGCACAGCTCGGGTCTTCTCCTTCCAGAACCTGGTCTAAAAAGGTAGCGAGTTCTGGGACACGCTGTCCCTACGGTGGAAGGCGGGAGCTACAGAGCTTGGGCCAAACCACGGGATCAAGGGCAAAGTCTCTGCTCAGCCATGGCAAGTGTCCCACCACTCACATCCCAGTGGCCGGAGTGTCTTATGGGCCAGCCAAGCCCAGTGAAGGGAGGGTGCACACCTCCCGGGGGCTGCTCTCGTAGGAGATGTAGTGGTGAGGGGAGATGTGTCATTCTTTATAGGCTCACTCTGTCCTCTCTCTCTGACCCTTCCCCATTTGATCTTTCTCTCTCTCAAAATAAATAAATAAACTTAAAAAAAAATACAAATGAATTTGACTCCCAGGTGCTGCACAGACCTAACATAATAGCCTATGTTTATAACGTTGTACCCGTTGTATTAGCCAGGGTTCTCCAGAGAAATCGAATTGATTGGATGGATGGCTGGAGGGATAGATGATGATAGATAGATAGCCAGATAGAATTTATTTTAAGGAATTGGCTCATGTAAGTGTAGCAGTTGGCAAGTCCAGAATCTGCAGGTAGACCAGGAGGCCAGAGACTGGGGCAGCGTTGGTGCTGTAGGCCAAGTCTAGCAGCTCTTTGCTGCCATAATTCCCTCTTCTTCTGAAAACAGTCTTTTTCTCTTAAGGATTTCAACTGATTAGATAAAAACATCTACATTATGGGCTTGAACAGTTGTACTCAAAGTCTACTGAATTAGATGTTCGTCTCATCTGAAACTATTCTCACAGAAGCATCTAGAATAGTGTTCGACGGAATATCTGAGCACCGTGGTGCAGCCGAGGTGACACGTAAAACTAACCATCACAGACACGTTCCCTTATAAAATCAGAAAAATTGAATGTTGACACGGGTCTGGGGCCACCTCAAGGTCAGGGGGCTCTGTCCAGCAGGGGTAGGGCTTGGCGGAGTCCCGTAGGAGGGGAGATGAACACATTCATATCCAAACCACATAGGATGTCCCCGACTTCATTCTGAGTTCATTCCCTGCTACCCTGAGACCCCAATATCACCAGTCTTGTCAGCACCCCTGCAGTCCTAGGAAGTGGGGTCTCTAGAAAGCATTGAAAACCCCACGGGCAGGAATTCCAACCTGAGACATTTCACTTGCGGCACCGATGTGGGAGCTTCGAGCGCTTGGGCATCTGACATTGGACCAACAACAATCGGAGTTTAAGAAACCCACTCGAGGTGCGGCTTTGCCTCCACTTGCCTGCTAGTGAGGATGGCCGGGCCACGACTGAGTGCGGGATTTGCTCGGGTTCAAATGTTCACTAATTTTGTTTGCATTGTATGACTTTCAACTCCCATCACTTTAACTCATTCTTATTATGTGAAGTAAACGCCACTCGGCAGGAGACAGGACCAGAAATGGGTGGACCTTCAAGGAGACGGCTGGTGCTGCTGTCGTCCCCTGCCCACCTCCCACCAGCGAGAGTCAAGGCATGCCCCAGGCACTGAGGCTGGCTCACAGCACCTCCTTCCCAGGTGGGACAGTGTCCCCTCCCCACATGGACAGGGTCCCCTCCCCACATAGGACGACGTCCCTAACGCCTTGTAAACATTTGGCAGTAGCTGCCCTGAGAGTTAAGAGTTGGGCATTCGCTCATTTCAATACCATACCTTTTCCAAATCTTGGATAAAGATCTAATAATTTGTTAGCCATGTAAAATTGCTTTTACGGGGCGCCTGGGTGGCTCAGTCGGTTAAGCGGCCGACTTCAGCTCAGGTCATGATCTCACGGTCTGTGAGTTCAAGCCCCGCATCGGGCTCTGTGCTGATGCTGACGGCTCATCAGAGCCTGGAGCCTGCTTCGGATTCTGTGTCTCCCTCTCTCTCTGCCCTTCCCCTGCTCATACTCTGTCTCTATGTCTCTCAAAAATAAATAAACGTTTAAAAAAATTTTAAAAAAAAGAAAAAAAAGAAAATTGCTTTTACAAAAACCATCATAAAAACAGTGTTGTGGGTCTCCTGGTGGTGTCTGCTCTGCTGAATTATGGATGTACATTCACAGCGAGAACGTCATCACCCAGAAGCCGTGATTTCTTAGCCTTCACTCTTTACATGTTAATCTCCAGTCTGTTGATCTGAGTAGAATGTATTTCGTAGGCATTATCATTGCAGAAATTATCCAGCCTTGGTTCTGATTGAAAGTATAAATAACATTTCTTTGCATAATCATGACAGTAAATTGAACTAAGAAATGCCTGGCCCCTAAATTCTCAAAGGACTTTTGTACTTAACTCAGAAGCCACTCCGATCAATAATCTATTCTAAGGTATAAATTTTATTTTGGCTTCCGTCATCATTGCTGGCTTTTAAAAGTCCATATTTTTTGAATAGCATATAAATTCCCATTTCTTGAGAGAGTGAATTAACACTTCTCAAAGCTTAGCCTATTTATAGATTCTGAATTGGGGACAAGGACTTTTTTTAAGTTAACAGTATTAAGGAACCCCTCTATGGCAGGCATTTTTACATATGTTACTGAAATTAATTTTGGAAATCTGTTTTTCCTTTTATTATTTCTTGGTACAGTTTCTTGGCCTCATTCTTCTCTTCTCTTTCCTCTGTAGCGTGGTCTTACTTTATGGGATCCCTCTGAAGGTAAACAGTGTTTTCTCCACACACACAGGTTGACCAGAACCTCTTCATCCGCCCGGGGGTTGTAAGACTCGCAGCTGATGAATTACTGCACGCAGGTGCCCCGGTGAGCCCTGGTGTCAGCTTACTCAGACGTGAGTCAGACACAATTCTGAAATGTCCCCCCAGGTCGTGCCCTGTGTGTGCCTGTGTAGACAAGATATGAGGGCGTGTGTGAATGCGTGTATGCATGAGTGTGTGAGCGTGCACGTGTGTATCTGTGAGTCTGTGTGAGATAGTGCGAGAGGGTATGTATGTATGTAGATGGGAGTGTGTGTGTGCGCGTGTGTGTGTGTGTGTGTGTTGATGGGAATGTCCAGAGTGGAGAAAGCCACCAAACACTTGCATGAGAAATAATCTTTAATTTTAGGGTTAGTGTTTTCCTCACTCAGCCACGGAGTGACGAGCCCAGTCGGACCCTAAAAATCAAAGCCTCTGAGGCTGGGGGTGGGGGGCCGGAAAGGCTGGGAATCTCCCAATGCTGATGAAGGGTAGGGGCTGGGAACAGGGGGTGAAATTCTGACCCCAACTCAGAGCATAACAAAATCTCTAGTACAGAGCAGAGAATTCCGCCTCTGCCCCCCTACCCAGCCCAGGGCAACCTGGTTCTGGTAACAGTTTTCTCGTTCCTTTTTAATTTATTGAATGTACTTTTTTTTTTTTACCATTGCTATCCAATAATGCACAGAAAAAAATACTCAAATAGTACAGGAGGACGTATAAAGAGCAGCAGTCCCTGGCCCCGTGCTTTCCAACCCCCTCCCTGGGGTCTTTCCCTCTTCTAGAGGTCCCCCCCCATCTCTATGAAGTGAGCTCTCATTGGCATTATTTCATCTGTCAGTTTCGGTGTCAGACGTCAGTGTTTCGCGCTGTGATCAGAGGGTTTAGCTTCAGTATACTCCGCCATGCTCCCAACCAAGCGCATCACTATTTTCAGTTTTCCTATTGTTTCCTTCGAAACCCTGAGGAACGTGCTCCCGCTTCGTGCTCTGCCTGGTATAAACCGCACACCCGGACTCTCTGACGCGGCAGCCGCTTGTCCGCTAGCGTCATCTGCAGACTTGGTCCCACTTGTTATACAGCAGCTGCAGCGATCATCTGCCCCAGACTAAGAAATCATGTTCGCACGCAGCCAGGCGGTGTGCTTCGAAGTCCTTTTTTATTCTCCTGTTCATTGCACCTGCTCTGGAGTTTCTAAACGCCTTTGAGCCATTTGCCTTCTTTGTGTCTTTTCCCTTCTTGTTCCCCTCAAACTCTCCAGCAGTCGAGCTCTGTAGTTACTTCCTCCTCCCACCCAGGCACACCCTCCAGGGGCTCTTCAGCCTCCTGCTCCTGACTGCCCTGGGGCTGCCCCACCGGGGGGGGGGGCAGGACCCTCTGTCCTCTGGACCTGCTGTCTTCCTGCCTTGCTTGCCTCCAAGCCCCAGGAGCTCTCAGTGAAAGAACACGGGTGGATAAGATTTTGGGATCCTTACACATCCGAAACGTTTTCTGCCTGCCTTCTTACTTTCTACTTGGATAGTTGGGCTGGGTAGAGAAATTCCAGTCCAAGTCATCTTCCGTCAGAACTGGTAGTGTCTTAGCATCCACCGTAGATGACCGGGGATCTTATTTCAAACCTGTTCATGTTCCTAGGAAGAGCCTTTCTGCCCCCCTTGGTTTTCTGAAACTTCTCAGGAATGCGTCTGGGTACAGGTCTTCCCACTCTTGGCACTGAGAGACCAACCAGTGGGCTGCTTCAGTCTGAACACTTTTGCCTGTCTTCTGGAAAATTCTCAATCTCTCTTTTTTCTCTAACTTCACTCTATTTCCTGTTATTGATCCCTACTAGTCACATCTTGAACATCATACATTCTTCCTTCAGGTCTTTTGTGGTTATTTTTTTTTCTCTTGTATATTCTATCTCTTTTTTCTTACTATCTTGACAAGATGATCTCTATTTTATCCCCCTACCCTTCCCTGATTTTTGAAAGATTTCAACAATTACTTTTTATTTTAAAAGCTTTTTCTTCTCCTCTGGTTGTTCCCTCTTCCTGTAAAAGCTTTTTCTTGCTTAGCAGAAGCAATATATATTCAATCTCTGAGAGTACAAAATACTTGGGGGGGTTCTTTTTACATACAAAAAAGTGTTCTTTTGTTCCTTGTATGAGCTCTGTTTGCTTTGATATGTGTCTTTTTCTGCTTTTTCCTTTCCCTGTTCATCCACCTTGGTCTTTCTAGCCACTGGCAGAGGCTTCCATATCACTTGGTCCCTACGCACCCATTCCCAATTAAGTACAAAGCTGCCTCTAAGCTCAGTATATTCGGGGGCACTTCCTCACACTCCTGAGCTGGGGGAGGGCCTGAAATGCAAGGAGGCAGAGTCCGCTGCTTGGGAAACCAGTTCCCATAACTAACCAGCTGGATGTCTCTGCAGACAGTTCACTGAGTGTCTTCAGAAAATAATTCTATTCAGATGGCTAACAGACACATGAAACGATGCTCAATGTCACTCATCATCAGGGAAATACAAATCAAAACCACACTGCGATACCACCTCACACCAGTCAGAGTGGCTAAAATGAACAAATCAGGAAACTATAGATGCTGGCGAGGATGTGGAGAAATAGGCACCCTCTTGCACTGTTGGTGGGAATGCAAACTGGTGCAGCCACTCTGGAGAACTGTGTGGAGTTTCCTCAAAAAAATGAAAATAGAGCTACCCTATGATCCAGCAGTAGCCCTGCTAGGAATCTACCCAAGAGACACAGAAATGCTGATGCATAGGAGCACGTGTACCCCAATGTTCACAGCAGCACTTTCGACAATAGCCAAATCATGGAAAGAGACCAAGTGCCCATCAACTGACGAATGGATAAAGAAGTTATGGTACTTATATACAATGGACTACTACGTGGCAATGAGAAAAAATGAAATCTGGCCATGTGTAGCAACATGGATGGAACTGGAGGGTATTATGTTAAGTGAAATAAGTCAGTCAGAAAAAGACAGATACCATATGTTTCCACGAATAGGTGGACTTTGTGAGACTAAGCAAAAACCAGGGGGAGGGGAAGAGGGGAAAGGAAAAGAAGACACAGAGAGGGAGGGAGATAAAACATAAGAGACTCTCAAAGACTAAGAAAAAACTGAGGGGGAGGGGGAGGGGGGAGGGGGGAGAGGGGGTGATGGGCATTGAAGGGGGCATGTGTGGATGAACACTGGGTGTTATATGTAAACCAATTTGAAAATAAACTATTATAAAATTAAAAAAAATCAAAATCAAAATCAAAATACAAAAAAAAAAAAAAAAAGAAAAGAATTCTACTTTGGAAAGGGGACGCTGATGAGGTAATGGAGACTTGTTTTATGTGTGCTGTTGTTATTGTTGCTAACTAGGAAATAAATTCTTCTCGTGATGGGATAGTCTACCCGGGAGATGGAGGAGGATCCAACCTCACAGAAGTCCAGCATGTCCAGCAACCGCGTCAAAATCCCTCACAGTAAGGGGTGAGGACATTGAATCAGATATTTCTGTGAAGCCAACAAAACCAGTGGACATCAAGCCCAGCCCGCAAGCTGGTCTGGATTTCCCAGCTCACAATACGGCTAAATCCGCACTGGTATCCCTGACGGGGACAAAAACCACAGTGATCTTAGCATGAAAAGATTTGAACCCAAAGGAAACAGAACTCTTTAGTTACATCAAAATGGGGATATAGTCTGTCCTCAATGCATTCTCTGCCCCTTACGGCTTTCCTTTGCTTCTTTATATCAACAGTCCTCAAATTATGTGTGACACCAGGACAGCTTTCCTCGCTGGTGTGCAGTCTCAGAGATGGGAGTGACTTCGTGGTCACTGACTTACGCTCTAATCTCAGAGATGAAGAGAGGGAAGCCTGTTTCCAAAGTGCAATACCGAGGTCATACAAGCAGCTGGTGGGAGATGATGTTAATTAAGGATTTTTGCTATTATTCTGGTAGCGATAAGCTCCTTCGAGTGCTTCTTAAGATCTTCAAGGTGAGAGTTTCCTCAAACCAGCTGCTCTGAGAAATTATTATTTTCATACTCCTTTCTCAGAAATGCATTCCAGGTTCCAAAGCTGTATGTATACTACTCTAAAAAAAATATTTCTATTCTATTACTAACTTTCCTCCATTTGGCTTTCAGTGACATACAGTAGGGAAAACATGATTCTTCCAGGCATAATTTAATTTAGTTTAATTTGGAGAGATTACCTTTCCCTCGGAGTATTTTCACGGAACTCTGTGGTGCATGTTCACATGGGGCATTTGTTCCTAAATGACTTTAAAATTGCGTTGATTTTAAAATACTGCTGGGGCGCCTGGGTGGCTCAGTCGGTTGGGCGGCCGACTTCGGCTCAGGTCATGATCTCACGGTCTGTGAGTTCGAGCCCCACGTTGGGCTCTGTGCTGACGGCTCGGAGCCTGGGGCCTGCTTCGGATTCTGTGTCTCCCTCTCTCTGTGCCCTTCCCTTGCTCACACTCTGTCTCTATGTCTCTCAGAAATAAATAAACGTTTAAAAAAATAAATAAAATAAAATGCTGTTCACCAGGATGCAGAATCTCCATAGCAAATATTTGTTCCCCAGGCCTTCTGGTACACACACAAGGTTCCATTCCCATGCACCGGGCACCTCACCACTGTCCCATTTTGATACAGGTGGTTTCCAGCAGGACTGCAACAGCGAAATGTAATAATCAAAGTTGCTCATGATAACAGATCTTTTGACGGATTTATCTCTGCCCAGCATTCTTAGGATATCACCGGATATTGACAAACTGTGAGAGAAATTTCTAGATGAAAGAAAAGGATCTTGGAGAAATCCAGGGTTGGGGAGAGGAGGTGGGGGTCCACACTGTCCAGATGCTACTTCTGAGGCCAGCAGCTCCCTGTATACATGGTGACCCCATCGCCATGCTTTCCACATCCTGTTAGCAGGGGCCTCTGTGAGTCACCTGTCTTCCTTTGGGCTTTGGGTTGTGCATTTGTGAAACGAGGCGCAGGGCAGGGGAAGGGGAGACCCCTCGGGTCTTTTGCAGCCCCAGTATTTCTTGCTTCTATGTCACAAATAAAAAAAAAAAATCTGGAATGTGGCTGAAGAACAAGCCATTTAAAGCCTCTCTGTCTCCGGCTGGAGAGTGTTTAACGGAAGCCTGCAGAATTCTTTACCAATGAGCCGAATGTATTTCACGTCACACCAAAGTTGAAAATGCAGCGTGTCTTGGTGAGACGTGCCTCTGAGATCTTTCCAGGGCGTTCATGCCCGCGTCAGTGTTTCTGTAGCCCAGAGTCATACTTTATCTTGAATTACGGTGTTGACGTCAAATTATAAATACTGGAATTGCAAATATGCATGCTCAGTCACATAACACAAGTGGATAATATTGTTTAAACAAGTAAGTACAATTAAAAAAAAAAAAGGGCTCCTGTGTGACCCATGGACGTTCTTATCAGCATTCGAGGCTGCCATGTGACTTAACACGTGCAGTGCTAGCACAAAAAACAGCGTAATCAACTTCGTAATAAACCCGGTTCCTTAGCCGCCCTCACCGCCGACCGTGACAACTGACGTGCACAAACACTCAGACACGACCCGTGACCCGCTCCCTGGGGGCTGGGAACCCGTCCCTGGAGGTCGCATAGCTGTGGCCACTTCGGTCCTTGGCGAGGACACTCCCAAAGAGGCAGTGTGGCCCCAGCGTCCTGCTCCCTCCCAGTCCCAGTGGCGGCAGGAATGTCTGTTCGAAGCCAGGGTTTCCTTGGAAAAACACAGGTCAAACCAAAGCCAGCTGCTCTTTGGGCAGTGACCTGGTGCAACGTGACAACCGACAGCAGCAAAGGCAGGCAGGAGCCGGTGACACCAGAGTGACGGGCCCCACGCTTTCTCTGCATCTCATAAACCCCCTCCCTCCAGCTTTCCTTTCCACCTGTGTTCACGGGATTCTGTTTTACAGAAGGACGTGGGTCTAGAAAGAAAAGAGTATCTCCTTTAACGTCCGCCCGGGAAACCCTTGAGAATGAGCCAGCGGTCATGCGGAAGAAGGGCGTGTGTTTTCAGGTGGCGGAAGGAATAAAATCCAGAGCACAGCCTTTCCAGCTGGCCCGGCCCTGCACCCTCCCGCCCACGAGGCTGCTGCCTCTCTGCTCCGTCTCCCGGACAAAGTGGTCACGGTCACGGAGGTGGGAGGGAGGAAGGCAACACACCGGCTCCCCCATAAAAGGGGAAAAGAGAGTAACGAGGTCCTGGCGATGAAATAAGAAAACCCCTCTGACTCTGGACTCTGTAACTTCAGACACTGGGCAGATCCGAGCCAGAGGGATGTTCCTTCCCGCCGTCAGAGTGGCCCCGTTGACAATTTCACATGACCATACCTCAGAGGGACTTCTCTCAATATTCCAATTCCAGAGGCAGCTGACTTGGAAAAAAAACATCAGCCCGGTAGGCAGTGTTGATCCAGCAGGAGGGAACAGCCCCGCCACGTAGGTCTCTTCAGGGTTATGATATGACGACAGAACGTCCAAATGTCGCCAGCCCCCCAGGAGCATCGAGGCACAAACCCTCCCTCCTGACCTCCGGGCATCACCGTCGTGCCACAAACAGGACCAAGAGCAAATGGCAGCTCAGTGCTGGGAGGACCCTCCCAAGAAGGCACCCACCTTGCTTCCTTTCTCCCTTGGAGACAGCCGCAGGGACCCTGTGGAGGTACAAAGTGCCTCCTCCCCTACCCGGAGGCTCAACAGGAAGTAAATATCACAGGAAAAGGCTCCTGCATCAGGAGCTCTAAATCAGAGTAACAAAGTCCTAAGCTCCCAGCGCAGAGCTCGGTTTATAACTTCCCGACCCCGGCCCAGGTTCCGAGAGCACCGTCAATATTCCCGTGCGAAAACTTAAAAGAAAACAAATGCACGGAGAAGGCTGGGTTTTCAGGGAGGCCGTTCCCAACGTGCATGACTGAAACAATTGATTAAGACGTCAAGTGAGTTTGAACGGTCGCCCGCACACACCCAGGACCTGGACAGCCCTCAAGAGACGTAAAGTGCCCTCAAGGGTTAAGACATAGTAAGTGATCTGTGCCAGCAGGCGTTTGAAGTGACAACCGAGACCTAAGAGGAGCTTCACAATATGTTTGTGACAGATAAGTTTGAATATGCAGGATTGGAAAGATAATGTCTCTCGGCTGCTTCTTTAATTATAGCTTTGAAAGAGGAGGTTGTCAGTTACACCTTCACGGAGGAAACTGTCTTGCCATGTCTCCGTTAATCACGGCTGTCTGTGGATCGTTGAGGAGGTTCCCAACCCCCCGGCCCTGTGGTAGGTAGGTCCCGGGCTGGAGCGCCTTAGGTCGGTCAATGCAGTTCTCCAAAAAGGGGTGAGGCCAACAGGCCTTCCGCTTGGACTCACGAAGCCCCTGCTAGCCTTCACCGGAAGCCCCATCAGCGTAGGTAACACACCATCTCCACGGCACTGGCCCCGGGGCACCGATACCGACGTCCATCACGGACATTAAGCTTATTGATGGAGAGCTGCGTGAGTCACCGATGGCTCTGTCGTCTGTCGTTTCCAAAGGTGTAAGTTCAAGGAACAGTTGGACCCACATGTCAGAAGGGCCCTGACTAGGAAGAATTCCAAACGATACGCATAAACACTTACTTGCCCCTCCAGCTGGGGAGCTTACCACCACCCCTCCCCTCCCCGAGTGTGGGCCTGACCTCATGACTCGATTCCAAAGGACAGAGGGTGGAAAGGAGAGAGTAACGTCATGACCAAATCATCAGGATGGTCATGCCCATGGATGTCACGTCTGCATCGCGTGGCCCTGATGCGACACCATCCGAGGGAGCCTCTCCTTCTGGTATCTTTCCAAAAAGTCCCTGAGCCCCAGTGGAAAGACGAGAAAAGCCTCAGAGAAGCCAGACTGCGGGGCATTCCACAACATGGAATAACCCTCCTCAAAACTGTCTGAAGCAACAGAGAAAGACCGAGAAGCCATCACAGACGGGAGGAACTGGAGGAGGCAGGACAGCTCCGTGCGGCGCGCTTCCCCGGGATGGGGTCCCGGGCCTCAGAAAAACTCATGTGTGGGGGAACTCGGGAAATCCAAACAAAGTCGGCTGTTCTGGCAGCAGCAATGGAGGGCCAGGACTCAGGGAGTCACGTGCCACGTGCAGGACGGCGACATCGGGGCAGACCGGGCGAGGGGACGAGGGAACGGGGCCGGGACCAGGCGCAGGGGAGAGAGGCGTCTGGATGCGAATTTCAGGAGGCACTCGCTCTCGGGACCTCGCACGTGCTGGCCCCGCATGACCCTGGGTGGGGACTCTCAGTGCTGCATTCACAGCTTTTCTGTAAATCTAAAATTATGCCCGAAGCAATCATTTGTGAAAGAACACGTGTCCGGCTGGAATCTCGCAATATCCTCACCAGCAGATGGAACTGCGGTGTTCCCGGCAAAGGAAAGGGAGAGTGAGGCACCATGACCAGGCAGGGGCCGTGACCGTAGGGGTCGGCCTATTCCACCTGCTCTCCAGATGGGCGCCGACCTGCCGCGCACCGCGGAGCCCAGACAGACAGTGTCGTTAGGCCGTCTCGGCACACCGGCTGGGGTAGAATAGCCAAGCAGGAGCAGCCCAGGTGAGGCATCCGGTGTGACGAACCCAGAAGGACTCCTTAACTCGGGACCTTCGAAACCCAACCAAAGTACCCGTAGAAAATGTTGGCCCACATACGGATGGGGTGTCCTCCCTGCTTACGCCGAATGGGGTGATACAGTATGGATTCTGATAAGAATCCCTAAAGCACTGGGGCGCCTGGGTGGCTCCGTCGGTGAAGCATCCCACTTCGGCTCAGGTCGTGATCTCATGGCTCGTGAATTCGAGCCCCGTGTTGGGCTCTGCTGACAGCTCAGAGCCTGGAGCCTGCTTTGGATTCTGTGTCTTCCTCTCTCTCTCTCTCTCTCTCTGCTTCTCCCCTGCTCACACACTCTCTCTCTCTCTCTCTCTTAAAAAAAATAAACATTTAAAAAAATTTTGAAAAAGACTCCCCAAAGCACTGACAAGAGCCCCAAATCAAGGTGAGGCTTGCATCTAGTTGGGTCTTGACATGAGTGAGAACCGCGAGGGCACTACCGCCTAGCAACCCCAAGCCTGCCGGCCGCAGAGGCTCTCAGCCTCAGGAAGGAGCCACACAACGTTACAAAGCTCTCTCCTACCCTGAGCCTTCTGTGTCTGCGGTCGCCTCGAAACATGAACGTTTCCTCTGGCTGTGTCCTTGACGGATTGCAACCGGGCATGGGGCCCAGGATGGAGGGAGGGCGGAGGAGATCTCGGGAGAAGAGTCACCTCCTACTTGAATCGGGAGCTAAAATAACTTTCCCCATTTGTGCAGCGCCCCGTAATTTCCGGTGTAATGCCGTGAAACACCCACACTCAGAACACTCAGATGCCTGTCCTTCCTTCTCCCTGGCCGGTGCCTGGGGATGTCCGCGGGGAGCCAAGCGCCCCTGGGCGCAGCCAGCGCTGAGGCGAATGTGGACTTAACAACGAACAAATATGCTCTCTCTCTTTTTTTTTAATTGACAAGGTGAAAAATAAAAGTTTTCAGACTGGGGACTCTTGCCTGAGGAACAGCTGAATGTCGGTGATGAAAAAGAACACTGAATAAACCCAAAATATGTTCTAAGGAAACCCCAAAATGTCTTCTGCATAATATTATCTCCTGGTGCTAGAACTGCCAATTTTGAGTTTCTCACTATTTTTGTTTTCTTGAGAAATAATCATTTTTATAAATAGCTTTTTAAATGTCAAACTAACCAGCTGAGTAATTTATCTCTGCTTATCC
The DNA here is from genome assembly GCA_030068075.1 of Paguma larvata. NCBI lineage: Eukaryota > Metazoa > Chordata > Mammalia > Carnivora > Viverridae > Paguma > Paguma larvata. The sequence continues at coordinate 4,005,888 of CM057826.1, forward strand.
TGAGTAACTTAACCCTTGCTTAATTTTCTTGGGCATGTTTCCTGGGGGTGGGAAGGAAGGTGGCGTCAGCAATGCGCATCCAGAGGAAATCCTTCTGGCTTCGAAACGCTTGACTTTCTCTCGTACTGGCAGTGCCGGCTCTAATGGCTGGAAGGTGGTCGTCTGGTTGACTTCCTATTAGTTCTGGGTACTCATCAGTCACAGCCCATGACCAATGCCATATAAGACAGATTGATACCACTGAGGAGCCACGAACCAGGGGCCACGGGACTGCTTTAGAAAGACCTCGACTCATTCTTCAAGCAGCAGGAGGCCATTGGCCATACCATTCACCCACTTGGATGTACTGTGGACACCTGCCCACTTGGATGGTTGTGGGCTCCTGGGTCGGGGCCAGACAGAACCAGCTCAAAGCTGGGCTAAGGGACCAGGAGGTCTAGCTTGACCCAGAACAGCATCAGGGGCACCTGGGACCCACTAGAAATGCATATTCCTGCCCTTCCCCCAGACTCAGAGAACTGGAACTGAGGAATGGGGACGGTGACAATGACCTGATCAAGTTCAAGAATCCCTAGTCTACAGCCTTGGTCCTCAAATGGGCTGTCCATCAAAAAGCAAAACCAAAAACACATTTTAATCACCAGAGATTATCATTCCATTAATATGGGATACGGCATGGACACTGGGATTTTCCATACTCCTCCAGGTGATTCTGACGAGCCACCACAACCCAGAAACCCCGAGCCTCTGTCTTTCTTTGACTCCATGCACTGTCTTCCAGGTCCAAAATACTGCTTTTTCTCCGAACGTCAGTCTACAGCAGGGTTCTCTGCTCTGGCTGCACAGAAAATCATCCAGTGAAGTCTCCAAGATTCTCGCTACATTGCTTTCTAATTTTATTATTATTGTTATTACTCACGTAATTCTTAGGTGCAACCCAAGTGAAGAATCAAGGGATAAGAAGCCACACCCCATCTCATCTGAGCAGAGCCGCTCCCCCAACAAGGCATTGAATGATCTCACAGATGGGACTGGGGTGCGGTGATATTGTAATTTATAACAGGTAATAAGTATTTGGTCTTTCGCTCTTCCTGGCATTGAGCTCCAAAAACGCTCAGCAATTACGGTGTCTTTTGTTACGTTAATTAGGTGACTTCTGGAAGGCATCAGAAGGATGGGGCTGGTGGTCAGTAGAGCCAACCCTATGGTTCTAGGGCTGGAACTTTCAATCCTATCCCCTGGCCTCTGGGGAGGGGAGAGGGGCTGGAGACCGAGTTCGACCACCAATGGCCAATGATTTAATCAATCATGCCCGGGTACTGAAGCCTCCATAAAAACCCAACAGGATGGGGTTCAGAGGGTTTCCAGATTGGTGAACAGGTGGAAGTCTGGGGAGAGGGGCGCCCCCAGAGAGGGCAGGGAAGTTCTACGTCCTTTCCCTTCGCCTTGTCCTCTGCATCCCTTCAGTGCAGCTGGCTGTTCCAGAGTTAGGTCTTTTTTATAAGAAACCAGTCATCTGTCTGTAAGAAAAATGTTTCTCTGAGTTCCGTGAGTCTCTCGAGCAGGGGAACCCAAGGAGGCAGTCATGGGACTCTCCGATCTGTAGCGGGGTGATCAGAAGCCCAGGTGACAACTTGCCCTTGTGATTGGTGTCTCCAGGTCGACAGTGTCAGAACTGAGTTGGAAGACACCCAGCTGGTGTCCCGATTGCTCGGTGGTGGGAAACCCTCACAAAATTGGAATCGGTGACCAGGATTGTCAGGCGGGGATTCACTCCAGGTTCAAGGTGAGTTCACTCTCCCTAGTACTTCGGGATGGCTTGGGTCTTTGCTGGGCACAGACCACCCCTCCTGAGTGATACTGCTTGCACCTCCCCTGGGACTTCGGGTCACGGCACACCAGAGACCCCTGTGAGCAATGCCTTCCCAACATCTGCCCCCCGGCTCAGCCTCTCTGCAAAGCTCATTCATGGGTGGCATCCGCACTTCCATAAAGAGGAGAAATAACATCTTTCCCCTTTTAATGTTCCCTGTTTGTATTCAGGGGCATTCATAATTAGAGCGATTTTATTAAATCTTTAAAATAAATAATCCCAAATTACATTTTAACGTAGCCTGTTTCACTGTAATTAAAATGCCCTGGCAAATATGAATCACCCAGAGGAAATCAAGGCTTGCATTTACATTTCTAAAACGGTGTGCAAAATCTTACTTAAAAGCATCTCAGCTCCATCGTCCCTTCCTCTAGGAAGCCCTCTGTGACCTCCCCCAAAGGAAATGAGACCCCTGGTCAAGGGCCTTCTGGCTCTAAAGAACTTTCCTCCCTGTCACTCAAGAGTCTGCAGCCATTGATTCCCAGGCAGTTCAGTTCCTCTCTGTCCAGTGAGGGCTCAGCCAGCGAGGCGGCTTCCCCCTGTAGCCCTAGGGCTTCGCCCAGTCCCCCTGTAGCCCTAGGGCTTGGCCCAGCGGCTGAGCCAGCATCAAATGAGCAGTGATTGCCTCCTACTGCAAAGAGCAGAGTAGAGCCCTTCTACCTTCGCAGCCTTCTCTGGAAAGGTGGCTTAGGCTGCACCGGAAATCAAGAGACACATGGGCGGTTCGACGCCCACAGGCAATGGAAGGGGCGCTACTCTTTCAGGAGCGTTGGCTGCCAGCACCGGGGCCGGGGGGGGGGGGGGGGAGCTACTCGAGCCTGGTTTGGTCCATTTTGGATTGCTTTTGCTCCCAATGATCCAACACAAAGCACAATCGAAGGGGCCAGAAATCCCCCAATGAGATGTGAATAAAAGCTACCACGGTGGGGAGGGGGTTTGGAAGGAGCAGACCTTATTTAAAGAGGGCGGGGCTCTTTCTCCTGATGCCCTGTGGTCGATCGTATCTTGGCAATTTCTGGACAGAATTGCAATCTTAGCATTTGGTACCGACCGACTCGTGTCTCCCCAAATCCATATGTTGCTGCCCTAGTTCCCGCCGTGACTGTATTTGGAGACGGGGCTTTCAGGCAGGTGATTAAGGTTAAATGAGGCCATGAGGGTGCAGCCCTGACCCGACACGGCCGGCGTCCTTACAGGAGGAGGAAGAGACCCCACGTGCACAGGAAGGGCCACGTGAGGACACAGCAGGGACCGAGGCCGCCGCCACGCTGGGAACGAGGGCGCGGCAGAAACCAGCTGGGACCTCAGACTCGCAGCCTCCAGCACCCCGAGAACATAAATCTTCGTTGGGGACATTGCCCCGGTCTGCGAAACGGTTACGGCAGCCTAACTCAGCGTTCAAGGCTGCTTTATCAACAGCTGTGTGTTTGGTTTTGTCAAGCAAACCTGGGGAAGTCAACACGACTGCGGTAGGCGGGACTCTCCGGGCACCAACCGTGCCCTAGATTTCCCCGATCCTCCGGCCCAGCTGCTGGCAGCCAAGACTTCACTCCCTCGGACCTCACGCCTCTGTTCTGGTACAACCCTTTACCCCTCCCAGGGTTCTCCACGGGGAGCAACGTTGTCCCCTCAAGCAAGGGTCCCTTGGCAATACCTGGTTGTCACAACCAAGGGAGCGTCTCTCTGGCTGCCGATGGATGGGGACAGGGATGCCGCCAAATGCACAGGACAGCCCCCTCTGGCCACGGACCCGCGGACTGACCCTGTCCCCAAGTCCAGGCCAGGAAACCGGCTTTCATTCCGCAGATTCAGGCTCGGCTCTGCATTGCTACAATGTTTTCAAACCCCGGATTCTTTCAGCTCAATCGATCATTAGTGGAAGCGAGTGAATAATTATAGACACCAGAAGAGAGTCGTGGAAGCAAATAGAAAGGAAGGAAGGAATCATTGAGTTTCCAGCGAGGTTTGTTCAAATCGAACAATTAACCTTATCACATCATAATGCAAATGAAGTATTAGCTACCAGATAAGATGAGTGGGTTTTTCTGACGCCCACTGTCACCTCGGCGTGTTTTCGGCCGGGTCTCACGTTACAGTGATGGCAACTCTCTCTCTCTGTAAACACGACGTCCCTCAGTGGAGAGGCTTGTGGTTGCGGCCGCAGGAGGCCAGCTTCCCAAGCCCGTGCTTTTCCCGGCCCGCACTTCACAATTTAATAATATCTCGTATAATTATACCCTGGTGCAGGCTGCGACGTCAGGGACGCGCTCAGAACCCTTCTTTGGGAGGTGGGGCTCCGTGGCTTGGGGGTGGGCTCTGTGGCTTGGGGGTGGGGCTCCGTGGTTTGAGGGTGGGGCTCCGTGGCTTGGGGGTGGGTTTCCGTGGTTTGGGGGTGGGGCTCCGTGATTTGGGGTGGGGTTCTGTGGTTTGGGAGTGGGTTTCCATGGTTTGGGGGTGGGGCTCCGTGATTTGGGGTGGGGTTCTGTGGTTTGGGAGTGGGTTTCCGTGGTTTGGGGGTGGGGTTCTGTGATTTGGGGGTGGGTTTCCGTGGTTTGGGGGTGGGGCTCTGTGGTTTGGGGTGGGGTTCTGTGGTTTGGGGGTGGGGCTCCGTGGTTTGGGGTGGCGCTCTGTGGTTTGGGGGTGGGCTCTGTGGCTTGGGAGTGGGGCTCCGTGGTTTGGGGGTGGGGTTCTGTGGTTTAGGGGTGGGGCTCTGTGGTTTGGGAGGTGGGGCTCCGTGGTTTGGGGGTGGGTTTCCGTGGTTTGGGGTGGGGTTCCGTGGTTTGGGGGTGGGGCTCCGTGATTTGGGGTGGGGTTCTGTGGTTTGGGAGTGGGTTTCCGTGGTTTGGGGGTGGGTTTCCGTGGTTTGGGGGTGGGTTTCCGTGGTTGGGGGTGGGGTTCGGTGGTTTGGGAGGTGGGTGTCCGTGGTTTTGGGGGTGAGTTTCCATGGTTTGGGGGTGGGGTTCGGTGGTTTGGGAGGTGGGTGTCCGTGGTTTGGGGGTGGGGCTCTGTGGCTTGGGGGTGGGGCTCCGTGGTTTGGGGGGGCTCCGTGGTTTGGGGTGGGGTTCCGTGGTTTGGGGTGGTGTCCTGTGGTTTGGGGGTGAGGCTCCGTGGTTTGGGAGGTGGGGCTCCGTGGTTTGGGGATGGGGCTCCGTGGTTTGATGGTAGGGCGATGTGGTTTGGGGTTCTGTGGTTTGGGGTGGGGCTCCGTGGTTTTGGGGTGGGGCTCCGTGGTTTGGGAGGTGGGGTCCTGTGGTTTGGGGGTGGGGCTCTGTGGTTTGGGAGGTGGGGCTCCGTGGTTTGGGGATGGGGCTCTGTGGTTTGGGAGGTGGGGCTCCGTGGTTTGGGGGTGGGGCTCTGTGGTTTGGGAGGTGGGGCTCCGTGGTTTGGGGGTGGGGCTCTGTGGTTTGGGAGGTGGGTGTCTGTGGTTTGGGGGTGGGGCTCTGTGGCTTGGGGGTGGGGCTCCGTGGTTTGGGGGGGCTCCGTGGTTTGGGGTGGGGTTCCGTGGTTTGGGGTGGTGTCCTGTGGTTTGGGGGTGAGGCTCCGTGGTTTGGGAGGTGGGGCTCCATGGTTTGGGGATGGGGCTCCGTGGTTTGATGGTAGGGCGCTGTGGTTTGGGGTTCTGTGGTTTGGGGTGGGGCTCCGTGGTTTTGGGGTGGGGCTCCGTGGTTTGGGAGGTGGGGTCCTGTGGTTTGGGGGTGGGGTTCTGTGGTTTGCGGGTGGAGCTCCGTGGTTTGGGGTGGGGTTCCGTGGTTTGGGGGTAGGGCTCCGTGGTTTGGGGGTGGGGTTCCGTGGTTTGGGGGTGGGTTTCCATGGTTTGGGGGTGGGGTTCCGTGGCTGTGCTGCACCCAGGCTCTTTCCCAATCTCCAAGATGTTGTAGTCTTTTTATAGCTCTCACTAAGAGAACGAGGAATAGCAACCGCAGCTGCTGAAAAGCGCCCCTTCGCGTTGAACGCCCTGCCCTCAGTGGTGCGTGAGGCCCGTGGCGTTCAGGGAACTGAGGCGTGGCGTGTGCCAGGCACCACGCGGCTGGAGCAGGGGAAGCAGCCCGCGTCTTCGTAACGGCTGCCACACCCGTGCACTGCTGCCTGCTCCCTCCAGGCCCTGTGCCTGCGTGTCCCGGGGGCTGCGCAGCAAAGTATCGACAACTGGGAAGCTGAGACGGCAGAAATCCCACCTGCAGGTCATGAGTCCAAGGTCAAGGTGTCGGCAGGGCCACACTCCCTCTGCAGGCACTAGTGAAGAGTCTGGTCCAGGCTTCTCCCCACAGCGTGGGGATGGCCATCTTGTCCCTCTGTGCCTGCCCCTCCCACAAACTCCTAGGTTAAAGCCTAAACCCTCAGTGATGACATGAGAAGGTGAGGCCTTTGGAAGAGGCTTGGTCAGGAGAGCAGAGCTTTGCACAGACCCTCGGATGTAATCACTCCGCAGCTAAGTAACAGGTTGAACTTACTCCCACTTGTAGGAAGTAGCGGACAGGACTTTTAAACAATGGCTCACACAGTGGGGCGCTGGAGGTCTGACCACTTCCCAAGCCACGCCTACAGTAGTCGCCTGTCCTTGCCCTTGTAATTAAAGTAAGTTAGCCTTAATTTAGCTCTTCTAAGTATCTAAGAGCTCTGCCACTACCCTAGAGAAAACCAGATGCCTTTGGTGTGTCACAAATGTGTCCTTGGGAAACTCACTTCCGTGATTTTGTATTTTCAACTTGGGGGCAAGCACAGGCCTTTGGCTCTGTAGGGATTTTTCAGAGTCTCCTAATTATGCTGTTGGACATCTTGTATCTGACTGTTTTCTGTTTGTTTTTTTTTTTCTAAATAAGGAATTTCTTGCCTTTGAAGTGAGCAGTGACCCCGCATGACTCCTGTGGGCAAATTCTCTCTGTCATCTCGGTGAAGACAAACCCCACAGCCAAGAGCATCAGCACACGAGCCCCAGACGAACGGGCTCACGGAGAACTGCGGGCGGCCCAGACCCCGGCTCGGAAGCGTGTGGCTGAGTCAGAACTCCAGATGAAGTCATCCCTCTCTCTCTCATCATTTCGGCTTGCTCACCTTGACTCTTTCCCACCTCCCGGTCTGGCCAAAAGTCCGCTTGGAGGACGGACAGTGTGCTTTTCCCGCAAATCAAGGCATGCATGTTCTGTCCATTTAATTTACGTCCATGACTTCATGGCATATTGACAAGTGGAAAAAGACCCTCGTGGGAATTGGACTGTATTTCATGGAACAGCAACGGCACGCAGAGAGGCTCGTGACCGTCCGCGAGCTAACAGAACATAGAGTCCCCTCGTGGTGGCCCAAGGCGCTGTCCACCATCGGCACCATTCTCTCTTACTGTTTTGTTCAGGCTTTGATGCCTTCCACACAAGCGTGCTATTTTCATTTTCTCACCTGTCGTGGGTTGCGTTGTGTCCCCAAAAGGTACAGTAAAACCTGGGTTCATGAGTATAATTCGTTCCGGAAGCATGCTTGTAAGCCAGAGCTCTCGTAGATCAAAGCGGATTTCCCCAGAAGAAATAACGGGAACGCAGGCGATCTGTTCCACAACCCAAAATATCCATATATAAAAATGACTACGGTGCTGTCACAGGACACAAAGTAAAGAAAATACAAAGAAAAACATTAACCTGCGCTTGCCCGTGAAAACCTTCGTGGCCGGCGCGAGGGAGACAAAAGAGAGGAGAGTGATTGTGTAGGACGGCTTTCACTGTCACTAACGGCTGTTGACTACAGGACAGCATTAATAGACTCTTGTCATAGAACCGGCAATAAGACAGCAGAGGAAAGGGTCACCATCTGCAGGCAGCCTGACCTAGAATGAAGCAAAGCGTTCCTAAGCTCACTTTTGGATGAAAAGCAAAGGACTGTCCACGGGCGCTTTGAAGTGACAACAAATACACCAGCGCCAGTTGTGGGCACCTTCCCATGTTCTGAGAAATCACGGATTTCTGCTAAACACTGTGGCTGAGGCCGAGCATCTGAGCACGGGAGACGATCACCCACAACCCCGCAGTGAGAGAGAGAGAGAGGGAGGGAGGGAGAGGAACCATCTGCTCAGTTCCGATCATGTGACGTTCGGCGACATGACATGATGTTGCAATACTTCGCCCGTCTGTCAGGTTAAAATTCATTAGAAGCGTGTGCTCGTCTTGAGGAACTCTCACAGAACAAGCGACTCGCCATCCAAGGTCTCACTGCGTGTCAACGTCCTGACTCGGGTACCTGCCAATGTGACCTTACTTGTAAATAGGCTCTTTTTAGATGTCATGGAACTAACAGTTCACCATGAGGGTGGGCCCGAATCCGAAGAGCGGTGTCCTTATGAGAAAGAAGAGGAGGCCACGTGAGCACAGATGCCCGCGGAGGCCATATTTGATGACACAGAGGCTCGGAGCGTTGCGGCTACACAGGGCCAGCACCTCCAGGGGGAGGCCGGGAAGGATGGAGCTTCGGAGGGATCACGGCCCCGCCAATAGCTTGATTTCACGTTCGTGGCGCTCTGTTCCGGTGGCCCCGCACCCTGGCCCACCCGCTCTTCCTCAACCATCTTCTGAGCCGCGATCCGGCTGGGGTCTGGTGGTGAGGCACGGCCTATTAGAGTGAAACTCATCTCAGACAAATTCTGCTGAGAGTAAGAAGCCGAATTCATTTTAGGCCCCAAACCAAAACAAACAGACTCCTTTGAAAATGGACAGACTCCTCCGTTTTACATGAAGAGCAGACAACATGCCTCCCACTCCCTGCCCGCCTGTCCTGCCCATGAGCAGCTGGAGTGCAGGGTGGAGGGTCACCTCGAGAGAGCAGACCGTGGCGCAGACCGGCTCCAGGTCAAGTGTGGGGTGCCAGGCCGCAGGTCCAGGGGTACCCGTGTCACCACCACCAGCCGGCTGCCTGTTCTCTCTTCAGCAAACTCACTGAATGACTGCAGATTGGCCTGGGTGGACTTCTTCCAGTAAGAAAAGCCCTCACCGGGGGCAGGTACTGAGCGTGGGCCATGAGACCGTCAAAGATATTATCTGCACTAAAATGGAATTTTTTATTCCACTTATTATTATGTTATATAATCACAATTTTATTATAATATTTACATCAATTATATTTATAATTACATAAATATAAATCTTTAAAAGTATATCATATTGGAGACCCTAAAATCTCTCTGAACCCGACTAAGACAAAATTAGCCTTTTGCCTTTTTAGATAGCTCGCCCCTAAAAGTCCTTGACAGACAGACAGATGGATGGACGGATTGAAGGATTTATTGATATATCGGTCTATGTCTTGAACCAAATGACATTTTCATATACGAGCACTCTAAGAAGTTATCATGCTCGATGCAACTAGAGTTCATAAAATTCTTCCAACGTTTCTCTAAAAAGACTTCTTTTAGTACTAGAAGGACAGCCTCACATAGCCAGGAGTAATACATAGATTTCAATACTCACAAAAGTTATGAGGATTCAGGAAATTCCCGGCACCCATTATCTTCTTTAGGGGAGGTCGCGGCCTCACAACCACCTGCTTTTACCCAAGTCGCTAACAATACTATTCAGTTGCAGAGTAGCTCCGGGCAGGGTCTCTTCCGCTCCAAGTGCCCGCCGTCCTTGTAGGGCAGAGACAGGCTAACGTGGAGACCAGGCGGGCAGCTGCAGGCCCGGCCTCTGGAGACTTCTCCGGACTCGCTATATACCTGAAGGTCCGTAACTAGAAACTTAATCCTCTTTGGGTTAAAACAGTGGCTCTGTCAGGTGAGTGTCTAGCTCTTGGCTTCAGCTCAGGTCATGATCTTAAGGTTCGTGAGTTCGAGCCCCCCCTGGGGATGTGGAGCCTGCCTGGGATTCTCTCTCATCCTCTCTCTCCATCCTTCCCCTACTTGCATATGTGCTCTCTCTCTCAAAATGAAGTAGGGGCCTAATATGTGCCGGCCACTTGGGAAAATTTATTACATCTAATACTCATTGCAGTCATTGGGAGGCAGAACGTGGCCCTGATTTTATCGGTGAGGAAAGTTAAGTTTTGCAGAAGTTAGATAATATCCCCTAAACTGTGATGATGCCCATAGAACCCACCCAACAGGTAGCCCACCAAAACGCCTCTGCTGATCAAATCAAAAAGCCTTGCCAAAGCATGAAAGATGCAAGTTTAAGGCTAACATAAGGAGGGGTGGCCTCCCACGGTCATGAGTAAGTACACAGAATTCAATACTCACAAAGGTTAGTACCCACTAAGAGTAAACAGGGCTCAGAAGACGCTACGCGAATGCATTCATCACGTTATTAATGGCGTTCTTAGGGGAAAGTAGGCTGCTGGAGGCACGTTTCCGAAACTGACATTAGAAAGGACAGTCCTGGGGCGCCTGGTGGGCTCAGTCGGTTAAACTTCTGACTTCGGCTCAGGTCATGATCTCACGGTGGCTGGGTTCAAGCCCCAGTGTCCGGCTCTGTGCTGACAGCTCAGAGCCTGGAGCCTGCTTCAGATTCCGTGTCTCCCTCTCTCTCTGCCCCTTCCCCTGCTTGTGCTCTGTCTCTTTCTCTCTCAAAAAAAAAAAAAAACACTAAAAAAAAATTTTTAAGAGAATGGACAGTCCTATCTTTCTAGAAAGTAGCTTGAGACTAGGCCTAATCCTGTGTCTCTCACTCAATAGCCAATCCACAATCGCTTGTCAAATTAATCTGAAATTCTTGGTGCTGCGGTCAAAGACGAAATTGAACGGAATGGGTTATGGTTTTTTCCAGGCTCAAAAATTTGTAAACGTAGATGTTCTTAACTAAGAGAAAGAGAGGAAGGAGGGAGGGAGGGAGGGAGGGAGGCCAGAGGGAGGAGTGGAGAAGGAAGGAGAAAGGAAGGGGTTGGGGGAAGGAGGGAGCCTAGGAGGGAGGGAAGGAGGAAGGAGGAAGGAGGGGGAGCAGGGGAAGGAAGAAGAAAGGAAGGGGGACAAGGCAAGAGGGAGGAAGGAATGGGGGGAAGGGGAGGGGGTCGGGAGGAGGAGAGAGGGGGCGGGGGATAGATTAAACCCATAGCAGATGAAGCCAGCTCAGGAAGGGACAGGACTTTGGGTGGTCCCATTAAGAACACATCAGCACACCTCCACCACCAGTTCGGGACATCTCCTTGAAGACGGGGTAACATTTTCAGGCATAGTGTCCAGATTTCTCCAGTCCTCGATTTCTATTTTAACACAGTTTTCAAATCTGGATGTATCAATACCAGTTCCAATTCTGAATACTTTTAAATTTTGCTATTTTATAAACTTCGGCACATCTTTGACCTTGAAATCAGTCGCCTTCGGGCGTCGTCCCTGACCTCAGACTTCGTGACGTTTGCATATCGTCAGGAGACGGATCACATTTTCTGAGTTGCACGCGGACCAGCTCGATGTCACAGGCACGGCTTTTGTGTATTACTGTTAAAAATAGCCCGCTTTGGTCGCGTGCCAGAGCCGGCTCCTCATTTCCTTCTGCATTGGCTTGGAGAGGTTCCCGGGCAGGAGGGTCTGCGGAGACGTGGGGGAGGCTGCAGATCCCGGCCAAACCCCGATGCGGGCCTCCCGGGGACCCCGCAGCCAACCGGAGCCCACCGGATGGCTTGTGTTCCCGCCTCCAAAGCCTTTCCAAGAGGCCTTGCCATCTGGGAGCCTGTCTCTGAAATCCGGGGTGGGACTGGGTGTGTCTTCGAGGCTCATCCAGCAAGCAGCCCCCTATGTGCCAGCCTGTCCAGCCCCAACAGGTGCCCGCTGCTCAGCTGGGCCATGTCCTGCCTCCTTCCCTTACAGAGCCCTCGGGGCCTGACCCTTGCACCTCTCCATAACGGTGTGAAGGGACAGGGGAGAAAAAAACCTTTTTATCTTACTGGGTGCCTCGCCTATATTTGAGAAGAGAAAGGAGGGGAGGGCAATGGAGGGGAAGGGAAGGAAGGGAAGGGCGGGGAAGGGGGGGAGGGGAAGGAAAGTCTCCTCTACTCCTCGCACCTTCCACTAAGGACGCAGCCTCTACCAGCACAGTCCCGAGGTCCTCAGGGAGCAGCTGCGGGTGCCTGGTACTCTGCTGGGTGCTGAGGGCTACAGAAGAGAAGAAGGCGAGGTCCTTGCTGCCGGGCGGTTCCTAACCCAATTGGAGAGAAGAATATGCAAATCCACCGATTAAAATGACGTGCTTTCAAACAGAGGGATGAAGGCGGAACTGCAGGACTCAGCTCCCCTCCCCGCCCCCAGCGTTCCCGCTCCCGCCCGGGGTCTCACCCAGAGCTCCAGCATCTAAGGGGGAGTTACCAGTGGTCCCAGCAAAACAAGCAGCAAGGGAGCCCTCTGGGGGTGGAGGGGAAGCCTGTGTCTGTCTGTCTGTCTGTCTGAGGGATCCTGAGATAAAGTGCGGGATGAATGGCCAGGAAATCACTCCATGGGCCAGCGTCTCAAAGGCCACTGGGCACCTACCCGCCGCGCACGACAGTGTTTAGGGACAGCTACGATCCGTGCCCTAGCACAGCGAAAGGCGAGCCTTGACAACGCAGCGCTTCCCAAACCAGCTGGAGAGGAAGGTGCAGGGTAGAGCGTAGACGAGGAACCCGTACTCAACTATGTCTCCCCGGGCGCTATACGGACATGGGCCCGGCCGGGTGGCTCCTCCGCCAGCAGGCCGTGCTGGCTTCCTAGACCTGCCACCACAAAGTCCCACCTTCTCCCGGCTCCAGAGGAGAGAAGTCCAAATCAAGGCATCAACAGGGCTGATTTCTTCTGAGGTTCCCTCTTCGCCTTGTAGACGGCCGTCTTCTCCCGCGCCTTCCAGCGTCTTCTCTCGGTGGATGGGGTCTGAGTCCTAATCTCCTCTGCTGCTAAGGGCGCTGTGGTACTGACTGACGAGCTCCCCTCCCCCGCCAATGACCTCAGTTTACCTTCCTTCCCACTGTAAAGGCCCCAGCTCCGAGTACAGTCACCTTCTGAAGTCCTGGGGTTAGCGCTTCAACTGTGAGTTTCAGAGGCGGGGAGGACACCGTTCAGCCCATCACCGGGGAAATCTGTGAACGTGTGTCTTGGGGTGGGGGGACGTGGCGTCACTCATGTACACGTGGCTGAATAATCCAAACAACCAGCACCCCCTCGGGGCCACGGGTAACTGAGGAAGGTGAGCTAAGGGCATGTCGGGGAGGGGTGAGCCTCCTCGGGGTGAAGGAGATCATTTTCCAGCACAGAGAAGATACCTGGGCGGGGAGGGGGGTGTAGAGAGGAGCAGGGGGCCATGGGGACACAGGCCCAGGCGAGCGTGTGGAGGAAGCCTGCGGGAGGGCGGGGGCGCTGGGGGCCACAGCTGGACGCCACGCCGGCCCCCACCTGCCTCTCTGGGAGCCCAGCACTGGCCCCGCGGTCGCCGGACTAGGCGGCGAGTTCACCGTGCAAGCCGAGGGGAACAAAACGATTCCAGTGGCAGAGGATCCACACCTCAGCTCGAGTGCATCCTCAAAACACCATAAATATGTTGGCGAAAAGGCCCTGCCCTTCGAGACCGCATTCTAGATTCTTCTGTCCCCGAACCACAATGTTGTTTACATAACGAGTTTGAAAACAAAAGAAAAATATTAGACGGCGTTCTTCATGAATTCTGATCAGGACATTATTCCGTTCGGAGGCATCCTAATTATAAAGCTACACAATGAGCCTCGATTCCAGCAGAGTTCTTCTCTATCAGGCAGATGGTAATTGCTTTTTAAAATAATATATATCCGTGTGTACCACTGGCGGCTTATCTGTTTAAGTTATCTGTTTGGGGGAAGTAATATCTATCTTTGTAAATTGCCTAATTTTTTATTCTGCAAAGGCTAACTCTGACTGAAATCTCTTTTCGAGAAGCGTATTAGTGCCTAGATGAAGAAGCAGCACTAGGAGGAAAGGACGTAGGCTCGGAGACGCTGAGATGGCAGAGCGATGGCTTCCGAGGCATGGGGTATGAGTCTTTTCCCTTCTCTCCCCACCTCCCCCCTCCCCAGGCGCTTATGAACGCAGAGGGCACAGTAATGGTTTGGCTCTTCCCCCCAAAGGCACGCCAGGCAGGTTGGGAAGGAAGTGGCCTCCAGCCTTGGCCTTGTCCCAGGGGAGAGTTCTAGCCATTTTCAGAATAGCCAAGTCTTGGTTACTCCCAAGGACTGCCAAGGTCATTCCCTTTCTTGAAAAGATAGCTTCCTATTGTGTGCCCCAGCCACAGCCCAGAATAATGCTTTCCTGCCAATAAAACGTTCCGTGGTGACAAACGTTTTGTGGCGAGAGAGGGGGTTACCTTTCATTAGTGGAGGACGATGGAGGGCAGAATTTTAACGCCATAGGTCAAAGCCGATTAGAAAGAAGTGAAGTCAATTTAGCATTTTCTGAAAAATGAAAAGGAGAGACTGGATGAGACCAGAGGCACGTAGGGCGAGCACTCTCTGGGAAGCCTTTAATGCTACCAGAGTTACACCAGTTCACTCGCCGGTCACCCACCCTATGGGCACCAAGGGCTAGCGGCCCTGGAGCCACCCAGGCCCAAACCAAAGGCGTTGGGGAGGCCATGGAAGGCCACGTAGATGCAGCGCCCATGCTCACGTGGAAAAGGGCTTGCTCGCTCGCTTGTCCCCAGAACACCCCAACAGGCCGGTCTCGCCTTGTTTGTTGACTCAGGAGCTGGCTCAGTCCGGGGCGAGGAGAAAAGGGTCGTTGCAAGATCATCACGCACTAAAACCCACCACCCTCCTTTCGAACGTGAGAATGGGCCCTGGTAGGCATTTTTTAACAGGGTCCACTTGCTTCTAAAGAATTCCTATAGATTTGTCTGTCATTGTGCCTGGGTATGTGACAGCCCACCCACGTATCCCATGTGTCCAAAACACACGCATTCCTGGCAGAAATGTTTATAATTAAAATTTCCATATTTAACAAGATGAAGGACAAAAGGAAACCCAAACACGGGCTTAGCCGCGGAGAGGCAGCTCAGAGTCAGCAGCAGAAATCCAAAATTATCATTTGCTCCCGAAATAAATGTACGAAGTCTCGAACCACCAGCACCACTCCCCAAATGTCTTCCTCTCATCTGGTTAAACACGCTTGCACTTTGGCATACTATGGGATGGTAGAGGGATCAGAATTCTAGAATCAGGATAGGACAGTCATATGCCTTAGTCACTGCCTCTGCATTCCATCAAAGTCATCCTGATGTTGGACGCTGGCTTTTCCCATCTCTCTTTCCCTACTTAACACTTGCTCTGAATTAAGTTAGAACTTTGTGTGTCGCTTGCCACCCTCGGCCCTTTCCCCCCAAGGTTGAAAGACTTCCATGCCAGGGTCTTCGGGCAGCTGATTTGTCTGTCATGTGCTCTGGTCACATGCTACAGATACAACCCCTCCCCTAAGCCACATCAGGGATCCCAGGAAAAGATCCGAGCCTAATGACCCTGTGGCGTTGCCTTGGTCTTGGCTGTTAAGTAGCAACCAGGATGCATTCCGGTGTGGCCCAAACAGCAGTGTCTCTCCCACATGACAGTTTGTGAAGTCACAGCTTCCAAGCCACGTGGGAGCTCTCAGAGGGTGGCCACCCACCTGAAACCCATTGAGAATCAATCCCCTGCTTTTAAAAAGCAAATACCTGGGCACCTGAGTGGCTCAGTCGGTTGAGCGGCCGACTTCGGCTCAGGTCATGATCTCGCGGTTTGTGAGTTCAAGCCCCGCGTCGGGCTCTGTGCTGACGACTCGGAGCCTGGAGCCTGCTTCGGATTCTGTGTCTCCCTCTCTCTCTGCCCTTCCCCTGCTCACACTCTGTCTCTATATCTCTCAAAAATAAATAAACCTTAAAAAAAAAAAAAAAGCAAATACATAGGACAGTGGGGGAGGGGGCATGTATCACTACAGCAACAACCACTAAATGGCATCTCGAGGGGGACCCTTGCCCCTCCCTGCCCCTGGGGCCTGGGTTTCTATACAAGGAAAGCTGCAAAGTATGTTTCTGGTGAGGCAGCCTCACTGGTGGGGACTGCCCTGTTCCGGACCCAGATTTTTCTCTTCAAATACTCATTCCTGGATTAATTCGTCTGCACGAGAACAGTCATTCGGTTGAAGAGTACGTTCAGAACGGCTGCCCACTGAAAGAGAGGAGACTAAATTTCAGCTCACATTGCTTTGAAGATATTCGTCGCATGCATTAAAATCTCTGTTTTTGCTCTTTTAGCATCGTTTCAGATGTCCGTTCTTTGTTCAGAGTTGCTTTCTCTCAAATGTTTGGTGGCATTTTGTTCACTGTGAATATGCGATTGTTCAGGAATTCCTGCCCGAGTCCCGGGGGAGGGAGGCTGATTCTGAATTTCTCATCTGCCATGATCGAGGGTGAGGGGAGTCCTTCCAGAAGGAGTGAGGGGCGTCCTTCCAGACGGAGTGAGCGGTCCTGGTCATCCAGGTGAGAGGCTTCCCACTCATTGTGGGGTCTCTAGCTATGTCCACACTTTCTCCTACGTTTGGATACAGCTTCCAACGTTGCCTGCTCTTGATACAGCCAGGATCACTTCGGTGACTGCCTGGAAGCCTCCTCTTGCTCTCTGTCTCCACTCACCCCGAAACAGCTCCGCCCTTGTGGAAGAGCTTCTGGGTTGTAGGTTCTCTGGGCTACTTTCTCCGACAATCTGCTCCAATCGCTATGGTCTTTCAAGGGCTCCCCCAAATTCCATGTCCACAGATGAGCCTCTTTCTTGTTTTCCGGCAGTTATGCTAGTGCGAGTGTTAAGTGGTACGGTCATCTCCACCTTGGGAAAACGTTGAGAAGATTCTTGTAAAGTTAAACACATGCCTAGCCTTTGACACAGCCATTCCATTCTCGTCATAGATCCGAGAGAAGCGAAAACCCATGCCCCCAAAAAGACACGGACGTAAGTGTGCACGGAAGCTATACGCACAATATTCAAAACTGGAAACAACCCAAATGTCCTTCCGCAGAAAGACAGACAAACGGAACGGACTGTGGTATATTCACACAATGAAGATCAATAAAGCAAACTATTACTACCCATCAACAATAAAAAAACTACCAACACACACACACAACATGGACGAAACTCACCATGAGCTCATATACCGATTACACATTGATTGACAGAAGCCAGATAAAAGGGTACAAGCTGTAGAATTCCATTTATGTGAAGTTCAAAAGCACGCAAAACCACTTTATGGTGATGAAAAAACCACAACAGAGGGTGCCTCTGGTGGAGGGGTGGGGTGGGCTTGACCAGAAAGGAACTTTCTGGAGGGATGGAGTGATTCCATGTCTTGACTGGGGTGTAAGTTACACAGGTACATACGTTTTTCAAAACTCACTGAGTTTCCCTCACAGGGAAGATCTGTGTCCTTCATTGTATGTAAATCAATCCTCCGTTTAAAATACTTTCTAAACTAAGATGCTATTTTCGGGCATGAAATATGCAAGGTTTATTTTTAATTGTATTTTTCAAAGCTGACGTGAGCCAAGGAGACATTTCCTTACTGTCTTACGCTGCTGGTAAAGAGGTTCAAAAGATCCCATTCCATCCATTGCTCCGAAAACGCAGAAGATAAATATAATACATGTTCTCAGTTTCAGCTAATTATAATATTTCACTCACCACCCCTCAGCTGTGCCAGGAAGCAGCACTGACTTTCCTTTCTCAGAATACTATATTCGGACCTATATTTAGACCTAATATTTAAGGTAACACTGAATAGAGACGCCACCTTGACACACAATACCAGCTGCCATTTCACGCGTGCACACAACCAGAAAGTAACTGCCTTTGCCTCGAGCGAAGATGAAAAGGACAGGAGAAATGAGATGATTATCTCTGGAAATCTCTTCACGACCAAGCCGCTTCTTCTTCAGAAAAGAATGCTTGGCTCATGTCACCACCCAAGCACCCCTTCAACTGCGGGGGGGGAAACCTACATTCGATCATGCAAAAGCTGCCTCGGACCCTCCCTTCTCTGCCCAAAGAGCCAAGAACAGCGCAGGAGGAGCCTGCAGAGATCGCCACGGTGACGGCGCCTATGGGTCTCGGTCCTCCAGGTGATCTGCCCACTGTTCGCCCTTGGGCCAGACCACCTGATGTTGGGAGATCCCGAATTAACCCAGGGGTTGGGGTGTTGCTCTAGTCCCCCACCCCTCTGCAGCGATAGCAGAGGCCAAGCAGCTGTGGACCGAGAGCCCCGGGGAGGGGGGCGCCTTCGCCTGTGGCCCCTGTGTTCCTGCCCCGGAGGACGTGAGCGGCTAACACCTCAGGGTAAGACCCGTCTCTTTTGGCTTCTTCAGCCCATTTCTTCTTTTGTTTCTCAAACACTTCAGCCCCCTGTCGCTGATTATCTAGATGGAGTCTCTTGCATGGAAACACACAATGTCTCTGTGTTCCTGATCAAACCCGGCCGAGGACCGGGAGCAGGTTCGAAGACTGGGCAGACCATCTAACAAACAGCCTGGGGCTTGGGGACAGGGACGGGCTCGAGGCTGTGGAAGATGCAACACTGGTCACTAGGCACAGCGGCGGGATCGCACTTCTGTAATCACACTCGCCCCTCCCCCCGTGGCCTGAGATGAAGGGCACACTGAAAAGAAGCAAGCAAGCAGGTGTGCACTTGGCCACTGGGGCAGGAATGCCGGGGACAGATGACACCAGGAAATCAGTAAGCTCGGGGACTGGAACTCTTGAGGACACGAAGAGTCAGAGCAGGCAGGACACTTCACGATGGCCCTCAAAGCCTACCGTACGTCTTACAGCCGCAAGACTGGTACAGCCAAAACTCAACCCCCAGATTTGATCCGTGGAGCTGCAGAGTTACATAGTACTTTGAAGTCACAGCCTCGCCAGTCCTCTGATGGGAGAGTTAGGGCATCGACTGGGGGGGCACTAGCACCCTGACAACTGAAATGTGCCCATTGGGTTGACTCAGAAAGCTTCCAGAACATACACCTCTTGAGGGTGCCTAGCCAGAGAAGTAGTTCCTCCCCACCTGGTTGGGTCCCCGAAGACCCATAATAATCTTGCCCAAGGAAGTTGCCCGGTGAGAGAGGGCCTGTTGTCCTCAACACTCACCCACCACTTGCCACCGCCACCAAACCGGAGCCCCGTCCACACCAAGGGGTCACGTGCTATGTCAGATCCAAGAGGAGAGTCTTCTATTCTGAAGGAATTGCAAGATGAGGTTAACTTGTACTATGTCCCGATCTGAAGGGCAGAGTGGGGAATCCCTCAGGCACAGGTGAGAGGAAATGCTGACTGGAGGCTGCAGGCAGGCATGATCGCCATCCGACGGTTTCACGCTCCCACGCTGAGCTCTTGAAAATCGCACTAGGGAAATACATGTGGTTAAAGACTCCCAAGTGACTCCCAGAATCCGGACCTCCCCATTGCCTTTCAGCGCGTGGACGCTAGGCACCTGTTAGGTGGTACAAGACTGCATTTCCCAGGCTCCCTTGGAGCCAGGTGTAAGGTGGGATACGAGTGAAGGTGATGTATCTAACCTCCAGGGCATTGAATGAGGGTCACTTCCAGAACCAGGAAAAGGCAGCAACCGAAGCCACCAAGGAAGCTGTGTGGTAACTTCCCTGTCCCATTACCTACAAGAGAAATAAGCTTCTTATTGGAGCTTCTGGATTACTTTTTGTTACGGCAACTTAAACCAGTGTTCTAATACAAGACATGTTCTTTTAAAATATAAATACTCTTAGGGAACCATACATGACTTAAACTTTCAGATGAATTAGTTTTACCAAGGCGTTTTCTTCCAGAACCCTCGTAGTTAAGTCTGACAGCCGGGTCCTTGGAAGGCCGCCCGCCCAGCACTTACGGCAGACACCCTTAATTGATGACCGTGTTCTCCAAGCCCAAGGCTAGACCTCACCACAGCACTGCTGGCAGCTTCCACTAATTGATCCAAGTTGGCGAGGACGTAAAACCCACTTGTGTTAGGTTTGAATGGAAAACAGCAAACTGGGTCGGTCATTGAAGAGAAGCCCCATGAGTTTACGACAGCAAATTGTGAAGAACGCTCACAGAAAACGTGCTGTGTGGGGCCACACCCCCAAGCAAGGTCGGTCACCATCGGATGCAAGCCGTGTAAGTCAGAATCCTTGCTTACCAACAATAGAGTTCACCAACCAGAAAGGAATGTGTAGGTGTCACTAGAAGAATCTCCAGGATGGTCAGGAATTTGTTTTGGAGGCTACAGAGCCTGAATGACACCCAACTTTTATCAGCAAACCATCCCAAGGGGGACCCTCCTCCTCCAGCCAGAGTACACCTATGAAGATAGACTATCATCTCTGAGCTCCAGAGCCCCCCAGGAGTGGCTGCTGCTGTCTCTGAAGACTGGATGTCTCCCCGCCCCAGGACGAACCCTCATTGTCTCCATCTTCCAACCCCAAGTTCTGCTGTTACATCAGATGGGCTGACATCTTCATTCCTCTGTGTCCCAGCTTACTCATCTATAAAGTAGAGATAATTATAGCACCTACTTAGTAGGTACCGACTTAAGAAAATTAAGTGAATATATATAGTGCTTGGGTGGCACTTGAGATGGCAAGTGCCATCAAAGTGTTAGCTTTGACGATCAAGAAGCAAATGGCATAAATTGTCGTGTGACCTGGTGAAATCAGAGGGCCACACTACGCCAACTTGGAGTGAATTCATCTGGCGGGAAATGTTTTTGAATGTTGATACTAATCTTAAGAGCTTCGCTCGAGAGAATGGAGAATGTTTATGAGTTGGGGGCAGGGACTTTGAGAAAGGTCTGGTTGAAACCTTGGTGACCGCAAGATTGGAGCTCATGAAGAAAGAAGACCAGCTAGAAAAACCAGGATGTAGTCTTCTGAGGCAAAGAATAATGGGCAAACCCCACTTCTTCATCTCTTTATAAAAACTGCAACTGGAGACCGCTGGCCCCCAGGACCGTGGATTCAATGCTCATGGGAAAGTCAGTGGCAGGTACAGTGCGGTTCCCAGACGATAGATGACTATGATAACCAGCTTCCCTCCCTCCCTTCCCTTCCTTTCATGGTAGATTGGCAAGGCTCTCTCTGCAGACATTCCGGAACCAGCCGCCTCCCTGCCCCATCACTACTTGAGAACAGAGGAGCAAGACACCCACAGTTTTCCTTAGGTTTTTTTTTTTTTTAATGTTTAGTGAGAGAGAGCAGGGGAGAAGGGCGGAGGGAGAGAGAGAATCTTATGCAGGCTCCACGCTCAGTGTGGAGCCTGACGCAGGGCTCGATCCCATGACACTGGGATCACGACCTGAACCAAAATCAAGAGTCAGACACTCAACAGACTCAGACACCCAGGTGTCCCTGTCCTTAGAGATTATTTTGTTTAACCAAATGCTCTCAATTCAACTGTCCCAATGTAAACTTAATCTTCAATAAGCTCATTTTTAAATTGGCCAACAATTTATTTTCACTATAGCTGCAATATATTCCTTTTCAGAATATTTGAAAATCAAGTTTAAAAAAAAAAGAAAAACTTTGTCAATGAAAGGTAACCTCTGTATATTGCTGGGTTCGGTACATATCCATTCATTTCTCCGGGGACGTAGAACTTTCTAGAATCTTCTGGGATAAAAGAGGCTTTCTTCTCACTTCTGCCCCTACCGTCTTGTCGCTGAAGCAAATGTTTGGATCCATGGACTAGAGGACCCAGGATAGCAGAAGTCGAGGATACCTACCTGTGCTAACATCATAGTCACCATTAAAATTTTTCTCCATCGCGTCTTTTTTCCTATGCATAGTTTTATGTAGTTGTGGCTACAGTGGGGATAGAATTTTGGACTCTGCTTTCTCACAATTATTATGTGGTTCATAAATAGTTTCATTTTGCTGTAGAATCCTCATAACAAACATTATTGCTGCCTAATACACCCTCAACTGGATTGGGGATCACTTACACTTCCTCTCTGACTGTAAATCTAGGTTGTTTCCATTTTTTAACTAACATTTGGCTTTAGCCCTTTCAAGCGTGATCGGAGATGTGGTAAGTCTGACGGGGAGATCACGAGTAAGATGACTTCCATCTTGTGTGTTGGCGGGTTCTGCATTGGCCTCTTGTCCCAGCAACACGCTCTCGAAACTTATCTGCATTCAGCCAATAAGTTATGCGACCACCCTAGCAATTACTTCATCCGAAAATAAAGGTTTTATGATAGGTCCCTGGGATTTTGGTTACATCATCCCCAAATCACACTGGATGACCTCCTTGCTTCGGGTAGAACTGGTCACTATTGCTGCCACGAACATATCTCTGAGGCCTCACTCAAGGCCAGGGGGCTACGGCACTGACGGGCACACCCATCCTGGCGGGGGCTGGGGCTGATACCGCACTCGAGTCCTGACAGTGCACCGTGCTGTCAGGGTAACTGGTCAACCCAGAGCAGGGGCTGGGAGGCATGGGACCAGGGAGTAGGTCAGAGCACAAGGCTGAGCCTCTTTGAAAGCCCGTTTCTTCACCAGTACAACGGGTCAGGGAAACCCTGAGAGGGCTCGGGGGCCACAAAGGGATAAAACCTGTAATGCCCACCCATCCCCACCCACGTTACCTTCCAGCGTATACCCCTCTTCTTGTAGATTAAATGAACACAGGGTACTTCACCAACAGACATGGCCACCCTGCTTCTCCGCCCAGCCTCGCAAACCAGAGCTGGACAAAACGAGGGCAGCAGAAAAGCCAGTGAGACCCAGGGCCACAGACCTTCCAATGGCGCTGGCTGACCTTTGGTCACCATCACTGGTCTTGCCTGGGCCACCGCACTGCGCCGGGTTCCACCCACCGGAGCGCAGCCTCCAGGAAACACACTTTCCTATAGTCAGCTCTCCGGGGTCTGTGCCCCAGGGAGCAGGTGTCTCCTGCTCACTGTGCAACCCTTGAAGATTATGCTAACGTCTCCCTTTCCCCGGACACAACCAGAAAGTCGAACCCCAGACCCATTCAGTCTCAACTAGTTCCACAGTGGCCTATTTGGAAATTTGGCCAATTTGGAAAAATTGAAAATGATAAAGATGCTTAAAAAAAAAAACACACGACGACACCCTAGCACTAGAATGAACGCGCTCTGCTGATGAGCTTAGAGACTCGCCGAGTGGAGAGCCACTTCGGGAAGAGAGGTGAGGTTTAGAGCTCTTGGCCTTTTGAGATTTAGGGGGTAATTTCTCCCGCATTTCCAGGAGACGGGCACGCCCCTCACCGCTGCGCAGTTCGGCCACACGCTGGAACGTGAGCGGCAGCGCGCTTCCCGGGCTCTCGGGTTCTCCCAGCATCTGGCGCACCGAACGCGCTTGTCGCTTGAAATGTCACCCGATACAAATTATAAGTTTCAATGGGCTAACGGCAGAAAGGGAAAAGAGGGATTGGCGGCGTCCCGGTTGAAGGAGGGTCCCCCTTCCCTTCCGCGGGCGGATCCGAGGGCCACGGCCGGTACCCGGGACTCCGGGGCGGTGGGCGTAGAGGGGCCGCCCTGCGCCGGGAGCGCCGGCCGGCGCCACGCTGGATGCCTCCCACCTCCTTCCTCCACCAGTTTTGGGAAAGACTCCAAAGGCAGTGCTCAGCAGCCCCTCCTCCTCCTCGTTTCTGAACGCAGAACCCTCTGGAGTGCGGACGGACGGAAGCCAGGCCGGGGGGTGGGATGAATTTGCGTAACGTTCACCCTTTAAAGTCGTGACTCCTGGGGACTATTCTTTAGGGGGGTCGCGGCGGGCACGCTTCCCGCATCGTCCCCGCCAGGCCCCGACCATTCGGTCAGTCTTCATGAGAGCGTCCCCGCCGCTCGTCCCCCAGTGTCGGGCCTCCGCGGGACACTGGGCTCCGTCTGGCCGGAGGGCATCCGTGAACAGGTTGTTTTCCACCCTTCCCCGACACCCCTTCCCCTCCGGATTGTGCTCACGAGGTTAAGCGAGGTCGGAGGCTCGGGCCCGGGGGCCGCGGCGAGCCCGGATCCCGGGCGGAAGGCCGCTGAGCCCCCCGCGACCCCCGTCAGCGCGCGCGCGCCGCTTCTCCCGCCCGCGGCTCTGCTGCCGGCCGCTCGGCCCCGCGGCCCGGAGCCGGGCCAGCCCGCAGCGCGCCGCTGTCTCCCCCCAGCGGCCGTGGCGTGTCGCCGCGGGAGCCGGGCGGCGGGCGGGCGGGCGGCGGGGGCGGCTCGGCGCAGGCAAGCCCGCGGCTCCGCCCCGCGCCCCCCCCCCCCCCACCGGCCGGCAGGGCCGCCCCCTCCGCGCCGCGCTCGGCTCAGACGGAGCAGCCGCCTCTGCAATGTCAGCAGCCGCAGCGGCGGCGACGCGAGCGGCAGCGGCTGGGGCCCCGCGGTAGCCGCCAGCGCGGCACGGCCCGGCGGGCGCGCACGGCGCGAGCCCGCGGCCACCTCGCTGCCTCCGGGGCGCTGCGGGCGGCTCTGCGCGCCCCGGCGCGGCGCTCGGACTCCAGGCCAGCCCGGCCGCGGCCGCGCACAAAGGACCGCGGACGCCGGGCTCCGGAGGCTGCGCCCAGGGACCGGCCGGGGGGGAACGGCCAGCCGCCGCGGCGTCCCCTGCACGCCTCCTCTCGCCGAGGCGGCCGGAGCCGGAGCCGGAGCGGGCCCCGTCATATGACAGCGGCGACACAGCGGCCGGCGAGCGCGCGTGCTGCCCACTCGGCTGCGCCACGGCCGCCGGCGCCGGGGGTGGCCCGCGCCGCGCCCCGCTGAGCGCTCGTCCGTCGCCGCCGCCCCGCGCCCCCCACGACCCGGCTCTCGGGCCCCGGGGGCAGGAGCCGAGGGGAGCCCCCCGCCGGCGCCGAGTCTAAAATGGCCACGCTGCTCCGCAAAATCGGGCTCATCCGCCTGCACAACCGGGACACCGAGGACCCCAAGCACCACCACAACCACCGCGGCGGCGGCGGCGGCCAGCAGAGCGCGTCGCTGCGCGGCAAGGGCGGCGCCAAGAGCGGCGGCCACAAGCAGCAGCAGCAGCAGCAGCAGCAGCAGCAGCAGCAGCACCCCCCCGGGGGCGCGGGCGACGCGAGCCCCGGGCCCGGCAAGGGCAAGGGCAAGCGCGCGGCGGAGCCGGCCCCGCGCGACAAGCCGCCGCAGCCGGCCGCGGGGGCGGCGGGGGCGGCGGGCGCCGGGGGCCCCCGGGAGCGGGCGGCGGGCGCCAGGGCGGGGCCGGGCCCGGCGGCGGCGGCGGCGGCGGCGGCGGCGGCGGGCGGCAGCCTGGTGCCCGCGGCGCGCCAGCAGCACTGCACGCAGGTGCGCAGCCGGCGGCTCATGAAGGAGCTGCAGGACATCGCGCGCCTCAGCGACCGCTTCATCTCGGTGGAGCTGGTGGACGAGAGCCTCTTCGACTGGAACGTGAAGCTGCACCAGGTGGACAAGGACTCGGTGCTGTGGCAGGACATGAAGGAGACCAACACCGAGTTCATCCTGCTCAACCTCACCTTCCCCGACAACTTCCCCTTCTCGCCGCCCTTCATGCGGGTGCTCAGCCCGCGCCTGGAGAACGGCTACGTGCTGGACGGCGGCGCCATCTGCATGGAGCTGCTCACGCCGCGCGGCTGGTCCAGCGCCTACACCGTGGAGGCCGTCATGCGCCAGTTCGCCGCCAGCCTGGTCAAGGGCCAGGTAAGGCGCGCGGGCCGGCGGGGAGGGCGGGGGCGCGGGGTGGGGGGCGCGCCGGGCGGCCCCCTCCAGACCCGCCTCCGCCGGGGCGACGCAGCGGGCCGAGCGCCGCGCGGCTCCCCCTGCCGTCCCTCCGGGTCTCTGGTCTCCGCGGGCGCTCGCGCGCGCTCGCTCTGCGCGTCTCGCCGCCACCGTTCGCCTTGTGTCCCGCTTCTCCCCACCCCAGCCCGCCTCCGGACTCCGCTCCCTTTCTTCCCCGTTCCTTCTGCGCCTTGCCCTTCCCGGTCTCCCCTCGCGCCCCGTCCTTCCACCCCTGCCCTTGGTGGCCGTCTCCACCACCCGTCCGCCTCTCTCTTTCCCCCTTTGCCCTGGTGCCTCTCCCCCATCTTCTGCTCCTTCTCCCCCTTTCCTCCTTCCCAGCCCCCCTTTATCTCTCCCTCTCCTGACCCCTCTCATCCCCTCCTTCCTCCCCATGTGCTCCTCCCCATCTTGGACCCCATAATCTCCTGAAGGTGAACTTTACTGGTACCCTCGCGACCCGAATGCCCTGTTCTGCCCCCAACACACACGCGCGCGCGCGCGCACACACACACACACACACACACACCACACACGCAAGGGTCTCCTCCCCACCATCTCCACTGGTTGCTCTGCAGCGGGGTGGGGGTGCCCTCTGGAGGGCTGGCCTGCTGGTGAACCTGCCCCCTGCTCTGCCGGCTCCTTCTGAGCCGCGTCTAGGGCAAAGGTGAAAACATTGCTCTTGAGAAATTTCACTGGAGCAGCAGAGGTGTGGTTTGAGCGGTTCCTTCAGCGACAAGGCCAGACTCTGTCAAGGAAATGCCGGGCCCCTACCTGCCCCTTTCCAGAACCATCCCCTCTGGGGGTATGTGTTCATGGTCCGGCTCTCTTAAACCCGTTTCTTCCCTGGGCTTCCTCATGCCTGCGCCCGTTAAATCCTTTATCAGGGCTAAAGACTTTTAACTAAGTAGTGAACGCACCGCCCTGCTGGGGATGGGGGTGGCGGTGGGGGGAGCTGGAGGCCTGTGTCTTCCTGCCTATTGCACCAGATAGCAGCTTTACCGAAGGAAAAAAAAAAAAAAAGCCAGAGAACCCGAGAGTAAAGAATGAATGGATCTTCTGAACTGTGTTCCCACCTGGGTCCAGGCAGGGCCATGACGGTTTCACCTTGCCACACTGCGCGCTCGCGATCCCGCTCAAGTTGATGGGCATTTTCCGAGGTCAATATGAAACAGTTAATAAAACCGTATTTTTGTCTGGGCAATCGTAGATTTATGGAGAATCGTTGTTTTGTCTAAAAGACCCTGAATGACCCCGATTGCAGAATGAGCAGTTCTGCAGCCGGCATATCAGAAGCCGTCAGTGCCCTATCACCTGCCCGCGTCCCTTTCACTGCAGGATCGTTCACGCCAGTCAAGTAATGCTCGTTCTGCCAAGTTCACTAGAGGTGGAGCCCCTGGAATTCTACTCAAATAGCATCTCGACTCCAGCGGAGAAGGACTTCGTGCTTGCCCCTAGTCTGTTGTTACCAAGGAACTATCCTGCCAGTCTGTCTTTTCTGGGGTTTTTTAGGTTCCACTCACATTCGAGTTATAGGAAAAGGACCGAATGACAACTCTAGAGAGACACCTTTAACTGAGAGAGGTTTAATGCTTTTCCTGTCCGATGTTCACACCGAGTCCTTTCCGTTCAGCGCTGGCTCTGATGCAGGGTGCCTGAGATTTAAATGCAAGCCTCAGGAGTGGGGCAGGCGGGGGGGCGGGGGTTCACCTTAGTTTATTTTTCCAACAGGATTTATACAAATGATGTGGAAGAATATTCGGCGAAAAAGGCCTTCATTATCTGTTCCTTAAATCATTGCGAATCAGAACTTTCTGGAACAGGTACTACTTTCATTCTCCACAGTGAGATGAGTTTGGGGGCGAGGGGGGAAAAGGAGTCTCATCTTGCCTTACCGAGCCACAGAATCATGACATTTTAGGTTCGGAAGAGGTCCTAGGGGTCCCTCGGACCACAGCCTGCATTTTGAAAGATGCAGGAAAATAAAGATAATCAGAGGGGAAATGAGGACGTTTCTTAAAAAGAGACACATCTTTGAAAATTAAGTGGCTTCCGCGTTTCAATCAGTGCCGTGCACAATAATTGTATTGACGCCCATGCACTTCTCGTAAAGTTCCTCGGGTGTAGGTTCCTTCCCGTCGTGACTGAGACTGAGGGTCTTGCACACAGTCTGCGAGTCGCAAGATAAGTACTTTCATTGTTGAAAATAATTATCAACATTTTTATTTCTTGCCTTCAAATCTCACTTAATTGAACGCAGGGCCCTCCACCAAGCCTCTTGTATGATTACCCGTTCTGAATTCTAGTGGGTAAAATATCTGAAGGCAAGAACACGACAACTTATCAAAACACCAGTTCAACCTCTTGGCCTTGTCTGCACTGGTTTCAACACCCAAAAAGACACCGAAGTGGGATTTACATCGACTCTTCCGAATGCAGCGTACAAATAGGAGAAACGAAGCCATAATGTTTCAAGCTTCTGTGCGCAGAAGGGTTCTAAGAGTGTTTCAGGGCCCCGAGCATCAGCGTGTCTTTCCCTTTATGAAGTCCCTGCCTCCAGACCGCTCGCTGCAGATACCGTAGTTACCAAACTCTTTCCATGGTAAAAGGTAATAGGCTTCGGCAAAGCCGTCCAACGACCGGATGAGGTATTCCAAGACAACCAAGACAGCTACCAAACCAATAATTAGTTTAGAAGAAAGAACCGTTCTATTCTAGTTAAATTCCTCCATCTGTTGCCTTTGCTTTTTTTGGATTCGTTTGTCTTAGGCGACAAAGTTAAGAAAGGCTTTTTTTCCTCTTGCATAACCGCTCAGCCTAACTCCCCGAATTGAGGATACGCTAACTTGACTTTGCTTCTACACCTTCAGAGAAACCGTAGAGCACTTTTAAAGGTTCCATCGGGAGTGTGAAGAAGAGGTTTGCTTAACAGTTTTCTGCATAAAATCAAAAGCTCGGGGTTGTCACAGGGTATGATGAATCCAGTCATGTCTTGAGACCTCTACCTAACGGGGCCTGCGCTATCGGGTCTCTTGAGTGCTGCTTTATGGATCGTGGTGGTTTTAAGTGAAATTGATGCGTATTTCTCGCGGGACGTGTTCTACGTAGAGGCAGTGAGACACACGCTCTGCTTGCTGAGTGTCTATTCCTCAGCCTTCTTCTGACCAGATGGAGGGACATTTTCGGTAATTCTTCCGGTTTTCTGCAATGGAGTGGAGAATTCCCAAACTTTTAAAAGGAACGGATGAAAATATTAGATCGTAATTTCCATCCTTTATCATTTACCGAACCAAAAGGAGAAGCTCCCTGGCTCCGGGGTAGGATTTGCGACCTTCAGAAGCTGTGAGCCGGTCAGGGTGTCCCTAGCAGGCGGCCTCACGCAGGAGACGCCATTGGCAAAGATTTCCAAGTACAGACTCTGGAGACCCAGGCCCACTCGCAGTCACGTTGGAGCGCCCTGGCCGGGGACTGCCTCGGAGGTCACTGGCTCGCACACCAGGCTTGGAGCCTGGGATCGCTGAATGATCGAGAGACCCTCTCCTTGTGGTCGTTTGAGCAGAAGGGTCCCCAAAAGCCGTTTGAGGAGGCTCTGACTCAGGGTTCTGTTTGCACACCACTTTACCTCCCAAGTGTCCCCTTTTCAATTAGTTAGACATTGCCAGGGGCAGGGAACCAGATGGCACTTGAAAGACCGTTCCTTACTCCTCCTCTGTTTGCTCAGAGCCAACCACACAGCTCAGCCCAGCGCGCGGGCAACGCCGATGATAATAGCAGCATAATAGCAGCTGCTAACGCCACAGCGTGCTCGGCGCCAAGCCCCGGGCCAGCTCGGCGCTCAGGCTGCGTCACCTCACTTGGCCTTAGTGTTTTGATGGTCTCCGTACAGGTGAGGAAACCGTAGCTGGGCACAGTCAGGTGAAATCAGTACCTCGCAATGACCGGCCAGGCTCTGGAAACCGATCCACGGTAGTGCGGACCGTCAGGAATGGCAGCGTCCACCCAGGGTCTGTCTAAGCAGCCGGCTGTCTCCTCCAGGCCTCGGGCTGCTGCTGCTTGTGACCCGCGTGATAATCATTCGTGTCCGCAGAGAACAGATGCCCAGGCAGGCGTCCGCAGAAGAATGAGCACAGCAGGGCTGAAGCACGCTCAGATCTCTGTGTTTGAACCTCAAGCTGGGAAGCGATTCCAGGACAGTGATGTTTGCCTAACAGAGTTAGTTTCCGGGCTCTTCCAATAAAGGAAGCTGGCAGGTGTCTCCACTTGTCGGAATGGGGTGACAAAAGGCACGTGCTCTGTAATTCAGCTGTTTGATGATCCAGGGCGTCTCTGAGCTCGACCTTAGGACGTTAAGCCCTCTGCATCGTGTCACTGAGAACTGTGTGCGCACACGCACACGCGGACCAAATACAGCCTTCTTCAGAACTTCTTCTGAAGTGCGAAACCTTGGAATAGCATTTGACTTATGGCCGCAAAATCTCCAGGTCTTCTCAGAAAGAGCGATGAAGATTGACAGCCCTTTCTTTGGGTCCTAAAGCGCATCGGCTTCTGAGCTGTTACGATCGACACACATGTTTTGAAGCCCTGTGTTAGTCGGCCAGGACGGCTGTCGAAAAGCACCACAGACTGGGGGGCTGAACCACAGACATTCACAGTTCTGGGAGGCAGACGTCTGAAATCAGGTGTCTGCAGGGTGGGGTTCTTCTGAGGCCGTGTGGGAGAATTTCCGGACCGCCCACCGTGGCTCGTGGACGTCTCCCTATGTCGTCACACGCTCATCCCTCAGTGCATATCTGTGTCCTAATTTCATAAGGACACCGATCACTTGGCTTAGGGCCCACCCTAAGATTAATTCGATTACCTCTGTAAAGACCCTGTCTCCAAACACAGTCGTATTCCGAGGTGCCGGGAATTAGGACTCAGTAGAGGAATTGCATAGGGCCGCGGTACCAGCCCAGAACCAATTCAACCTCGTGTCTCCAGAGGCTTTTGCTGGTTTGCAAAGTAATATAATGAAGCCAATTCCTGGGAACGCAAGGCCACACTGAGGAGGGCCCAGGAGGGCCACCTCAGTAGAGCCGGTAGTCCTTTTAGGGGGGAGTAGTGGGGGCTGGAGGTGGGGGGGTGTGGAGCGGAAACAGTGATAACCAGGGGCGGGTAAAGCCACTCGTTCACCGAGCCGCGTGGATTGGCGGGGAGTTCTAATGAGTCACTCTGTCGTTTTGTCCTGTGCCGAGTGTAGGTGACGGAGATAATTGCCCACCCGGGATGACTCTGCAGCTTGAGGTAGCCATGTGCTTGGCCGTTGGAAGAAAAAAATAGCTTCTTCTGATACCAAGTAGGACGGGCAGGAGGACGCAGACGGGACTCTGTATCCTAAAAATAGTCCCATGCCAAGTTGGCGGGCTCCCATGGCTCAATCCCTGGCGAGCGCGCAGCCGCGGCTGATGGGACAGTTAATAATAGTAGCGACTTACTTCACCCTGAGTGGCGGACCTTGGAGAATCTGAATTTGCAGGAAGAGAATGTAAATGCATTTCGGCTCGTTCTTCTGGTTTACATTAAGGGACGCGAGAGGTCTGCCTTTCTCATGAAGGTTGGGGGGGGTTTCGTGTGTTAATGGAAAACGCCCACAAGTAACAATAATTCCAAGTTCGTTTTAAAGCCCGAGGCCCACAGCCTAGGGTTCTGCCCTTGTTTATCCCTCGGGACAGGCACGCGTGAGTCCGAGTGGAGAAAAAAGGCAGCCTCAGTAGCAGCACTTTGGGGACAGCCAAGGACCCGGCTGAGATGGCTTTCGTGTTTCATTTTGTCTTTTAAAGCAGCCACTACGAGTGGGTTCGTTGGGCCACCTTTCCGGGCTCGTGAACGTGAGATCGTGGCTGGGCTGATAAGGTGACGGGGCGGCGGGAAGGAGGGAGGGCGGCAGGTGGAACCGCCTTCTTCTCTGGCAGTGGTTCTCAGCCCCCTCGGTATATCAGGTGCCCCGGGACCCCTGCCCTCTAGGATCGGGCCCTGGGGAAGGCTCGGAAGATCTCCAGGGTGGTTCTAGCATGTGGCCAGGGTTGGAAACACCACCCCAAGCCAGGACTCGCTCACCTTTTCCACAGGGGCTTCCCCACCAGTGGCCGCCGCAGGAATGTCAGGTGCCCGCGGATGTAACCGTCATCCCTTCTCCCCTCCTGCCGTGAGGGACTCGCTGCCCCGTGTCCGCCCTGGCTGAGGGCAGGGCTTCCCCCTGGAAACCCTCCTCTTGTAGAGGAAGCCATCATGAAACCACGTCCTTCCTCCCTGAACCGAGGGGGAATGTGGCCCCTGAAAAAGGAAGTGGGCTAAAGAGAGTTCGCTGACCCATTAGACACTGCCGTGAGGGTTCTGGTGCTCGGACGACCCAGAAGTAACTAGCAGGAGTTAACCAGTTCTATGACACAGGGATTGAGTGCCTACTCTGTACTAGACTTACTGGGCACACAGGGGTGCCTAAGGTACGCATCCAGTGCCTGCCATAGAGAAGTACCCGGTGGGGACAATGAGAAAGCCATTCACGTTGGCCTTTGGCGTGGCAGGCAGCCCCACAGTCATACCTTGATCGCTGTGGGGATAAGTGCCCCATCCTTGGGTATCCGTGGCCCTGACGTTGGCAGTGGCCCATGTGTGCACTGGGGACCTGGGAGAGGTGGGGCCCTGGGGTCAGCGGGATCTTGGAACCTTCTGTGTGATGTTCGCAGAGGGAGTGCTGTCCCCTACAGGCGGGTGGGACTCTAACAGTGAGGGCTCGCGGCTTTCCTGAACGCGGCTTCCTTGCCCACGAAGCATCAGGCATTCCCAAAACACACAAAGGAGTCGTTGTCATGGCAGAAATGTTTCCAGTAACGTCTACGCTTCCTTACCCAGAGAGCCAGCAAACCATAGTAAGGATTAATCGTTTGCTAAGTTTTCATCATCGTACCTCACTCGTTTCTTCGCCCAGCGCTCCTTTACCGAGGGTCTGCCGTGGCCTGGCCACGGCAGCCACGTCGCCCCAGGCGTTCCCGTGGCTCCCGTTCCCCATCCTGCGTCGTTCCTGGTCCTCCTCTTGGCTGGCCACTTCGGTGAGTCTAGGAGGGGGCAAGCAGTGCAGGGGGCCCTGGGACCCCAGATTGAGAAAGTCGGGGGAGGAAGCAGATTTGGGACCTAACGGGTGGCAGAAGATTGGAAGTGGAGGGCAGGGCACGGCTGTGGGCGCCGAGAGGTCACCCGGCGAGCCCCTTCGCCAGCCAGCAGGCCTGGGCGCGGGCAGGGAGCGGTGAGCTGGCACCCCGCCTTTCTCGTTTTCCTGCCTGCCTTTTCTCCTCCGCCCCACACCCGTGCCTCATTAGATGCTTGTCATCTCCTGCTTGGACCCCTGCAGTGCCCCGTCCAGCCTCTCTGTCCCCGTCCTTCCTCCCTGCTGTCACCTCCCCGGCTCCTCCAAGACACAGGCCTGGCTCCCGCACCCTTGATTATGCCCCTCACGGAATACACCTCAAACCCTCCCCACCTGCTGGGGCCCCATGGAGTGCCATCCTCCTCACGCCCTCCCAGCCCCAGCGGCTGGTCCTTTCCATCCTCGCTTGGCTCCGGGGCTGGGCCGTCCCCGACATTCCCCGGCTGAGGTCCAGCCATCCTTGCTGCTCTAATTCCTCTGCAAAATACCCACTTCTGAACCACCTCACATTTCCTGGAAGGTGCTCGCTTCTGTTCTTATCCTGCAAGACGGGACACGTTACAACTGTACTTCCCTTCCCAGCACACGATACCAGACGCATCGCGTACGCCAAATAAGTCGTTCGTCAGGCAGTTCGCTTCTCTGAGCCGACACGTTCCCTTCGCTTTGTCCCCCGTTTGCCCCACGACGAGAGGCAAACGCATATTGGGTGCTCACCATGGGCAGGCTTCCGTGCGAAATGCCTCATGCTGGCCGTTTGATTAAATCCCTGCCACGGCCTGTGAGTCCGGCGTTACCGTTACTCCCGTTTTACGGAGGAGGAGACTGAGGCTCGCCGAGGTCGAATCTGTGTCCGAGGCAGAGGGCCAGGACACAGCAGGGCTGAGTTGCCGTTGGGTACTGTCCGGGGCTAGAGCCGCCAGCTCTTAGTGAGCCGTCGAGTTGGCAAGTGGAAGCCACCCCAACCACGTGACACATGCAGTTTGGTCGTCCCCCGTGGGTCCCCGTGCACCTTTCAGAGGCGCTTTTGCCACGATGCCGTGCTTGGTTTTGCTACGACACGCGGAACTGACCCACGAGGGGAGGGATAGCGTATCCATCGAGCCCGCCGAATTTCCAGCAAAGTTGGTCCAAGGCAGCTCATTGTATGAACCGTCTGAAATAGGAGACTGTTTTACATCCTTCCAAACTGTAGGAGAAAGACGATTATCGTCGCCTTATTTCTTCTACACACACAGAGGAAAGGCCTTTTAAAATTTCTGAAAAACTGGAGAAAGAAATGCTTTTGGAACATAATTGTGCTACACTGAGGAAACAACTCAGATTTAAAAAGTTACTACCTTAAAAATAATTTCTGTAAAATAAATATGGATTCTCCATCACAATATTTGGCAAGCAGTCCTAAGGTGGTTTTTTATTAAAAGTCCTTTGACGAGAGAGGTAAGGAAATACTATCTTATGATGGATTAGACTGCACTTTGGATTGAAATGTATTCAGCTTACTTAGAAATCGAAAGAAACATGTCCAGAAAAACACTAAGGTGATACTTTTTATCTTTTGATCTTGAAGATCAGACATTTCCAAAAACCAGAATATGGAGTAACGGAATTGATTATTTATTGGTTCGAACAAAGAGCAGCTTTTACTGTTTTATACATTGGGACATTTTGTGCACATAATTATTAAAACAATTATTTTTGCCTTGGGGACACATATGAGTTAGGGTGAATTTTGAGAGTCAGGCCGGGTGCGCTCCCCAGGAGACACCAGTCAGGAACTGGACGTAATTGTTCAAAGTAAGTATTAATCACTGCAAGGATTCATCTGCATTGAGGTCTTTTACGATAATGACCTCGCTCGACTTCCCAGCCAGGGCAAAGGAGAAATATTATGGAGGAAACTTGGAATTGAATTTGTTACAGGCTTAAATTAATTGTAACTAGCTGAATATCATAAGCCTTTAAGTCCTGAAACTACTAAATTAATAATCCCTTGAATCTCACCTTGTGCAAGGGGGCTGTTTCTCAGGACAGCTTGCTCAAGTGCAGAGAGCACTCCCCTGGGCCGGGAGCCCCCTCCAGTCCCGCCCGGGGACAGCAGATCACAGGGGTTAGGGTCTGGGGGAGGGGTGCCCTCTGCCAGCCTGGAAGGAAGGCTGAGGAGCCGCCCAGAATGGCCACGGAGATCCCCCCGCCCCCTCACAGATCTGCTCATTTATTCTCTGATCACGTGCGCAGTGTCAATTAGGAAGCATCACAATCTGAGCTCTTTGAAGACAGTTCCTCTAACTGTACGGTCAACCAGTAAAATTATTTAAAGCTTAAAGGAAACTATTATAATTCATAAACTAATCTAATAAAAAATGAGTTCGAACTTGGCTGAATGGAATTAGGATGATTTTTAGAGGTAATTTTACTTAAAGGGGGATCCTAGCGTCGGCCTTTTCCTGGTTAGGAGACCTTGGTTATTTTTCCAGACCCGTCGGGGAGGAACCGAAGTCCCCAGAACCCCTTTCTGCCGCCTCTGACCCTGCCGAGGCCACCTTGAGGACTGTGTGGTCTCTTGGCATCTGGGGAGGCCCGTGGACCCCTCTTCGGGACAGTTTTTTTTTTTAACGCATGAAATAAAATTCATAAAATTTCAAAGGAAATCAATTATATTTCAATACAGTGATCGCATGTTTTAAAGTGATGGAGTAAAGTGGAAATTCAAGAAGCTCCTCTTTCTGAACATATTCAATACGGAGATCCAGAGACAGGTCTGACGACACCTCTAATTGGAAACAGTAATGGCATTTCAAGTTACCTGTTCCAATTGTAGTGCGATTTTTTTTTTTTAATCTGAGTTTCTGTTGGTGACAGAGTCAAGGCATTGCTCAGGCTGCTGTGGTTTGTTACCTCCCCTCGTAGTTGAACGAAGTCCTGCATTGCAGTTAGGAGGTAGGGAAAATAATGGCATGGTTTCCATCCTGTACCCTCGTGCCCTTGAGGGTACGTGGCCCCAGGTTACCAACTCCAGGTAGTGCGCGGCCGTCAGTGTTGACGGCTGTCTTGGGAAAGCTCCTACAAGCGTACCATGCCGCTCATGGCCAGAACCACGTGGGAATGAGGTTTAGCGGTCCCAACACAGTCAGTTCTGCCATCATCCCGTTGGTGGAGTGGGGATAAAGTCGTGGACAGCAGGGCTCTGATTTCATCCGTCTTCCAGAACCTGCTTCCCTGCTGGGCAGGTAGCCACCCCCTCGAGCCCCGGGGTCTTACCCGATGATGGGAAGTGTAATCCCATTTCACAGGTGAATCGTGATGCCCAGAGGAAGCGATGTACGCAAGTGCGGTGCGCAGAGCAGGCGATCAGTGGAGGTTCCTTCTTTCGAAGAAGCAGGTGTGCAGTGAAATAAACACACACGAAAACGATCACTGAAGACCCAGAACTGGACTCACATTCAAATCCATCACGACGGGATCCGCTTTCACAGCTGTTAGCATTTCAGGGCGACGTTGACGTCCAGTTGGCTCAAATTTTTTCATATTGGACCATGATTTTACAAATATTCAGAAAAACCTCAGGAGAGCCTGTTTTTTTTCCCCTCTCGGGGCTGCTGCCTCTTACCGCGGGGTCTTGTCGCTGCCTCTGTTGGCTGTCCCTCCTCCGGCCATTGTACTTTACCGGGATCTGGTTTCTGGTAGTTACTGGGACTGTTTATTGTCCAACCGCGGATCAGAGAGCTCGGTTTCACCTCTACGACTTTGCTCTCTTAAGAATCCTATTTGTTAGCGTAGCTTTACGCTTAATTTGCTGCTGCTAAGTTAGAAAATAACGTCTGCGAATATCGTTCCTTAATACGTTTACTTTTATCCTGTCTCGGCACACACCAAATGGTTTCGTTAGCCATTAACTATGGCTGAGGTGACCTGGTTTAGAAACCCTCCGTCCAGGGTCAAGAGAATTTCACTGTGGTCGGGTATTGCCTTTCTGGTACCTCCTGGAAAGTTCTCTCCTTTAGTGGAATTCAAGGGAGATCTAGTTGGAACGTCCAACCTGTAGGACTTACTGCGTTTGCCCGGGAACATCCAGGAGCTGATCTGTGACGTCATGACAATCGGAGGCTAATCCAGAGTGACCCTCAGTGCCTGCCTCACATTCCATTAGGACCCTGAGCTCGGGCCCCAAAGCTAGGGCAGGTCTTCCCGTGTTTGGCTGAGAGGGCCTGGGTGTCTCCAGGATCCGTGCGGATCCTAAGACTCGGGTGGGTGGGAGCCACATTCCCACAAGGAGAGGGGACGGCCAGGCTTCGCAGGATGGATACACTGTTTGGTGGTTTTCCCACAGCTGAGCCATACTAAAATCTGACACTCAACCTCCGAGGTCATGAGAGGCCTGAGCATCCTCTGCCCCTGTGTTTCTCAGCTTGGGAAGGGGCGTTCTCTTGTACATGAAATTAGAGTCTGTAACATCTAAATCGGTTGACAGGCCTCGGTGGCTGGGGCCGTAACTGCCACTTCCGGTGGGCAACATTTTCACCGTCATAGCCGGTGAATAGAAACAGTTCTGGGGTGTGGGGGTGGGGGGTGGGGCCCAGTCGGTTAAGCGTGTGACTTCGGCTCAGGTTATGATCTCACAGTCTGTGAGTTCGAGCCCCGCGTCGGGCTCTGTGCTGACAGCTCGGAGCCTGGAGCCTGCTTCCGATTCTGTGTCTCCCTCTCTCTCTGCCCCTCCGCCACTTGCCCCTCTCTCTCTCTCTCTCTCTCTCTCTCTCTCTCAAAAATAAACAAAACTACTGAAAAAAGAATAGCAAAGAAAAAAGCAGTTCTACCCACCGTTGCTCAGACTGAGTTTTCACTTTCGAGTCTCTTTTTCTCTCCTGCAGACTATTTACCTGTCATCAGATCTTTTGGTTGGGAACGTTTCAGTCGCCGTAGCCTAAAAAAAATATTAAAGGACCTCGGTCCTGACCCTGACCGCACAGCCCTGAGTCTCTGCGGCTTGCTGGTCTCCCGTTCAGATCAGCTCCGGGCTCTGCGTGCTTCGCCGGGAAAGTCGAGCCCCGAGGGCCGTGTGCCGCCATCAGGCAGCCCTCGACGCTGTCGCCCTCGACGAGACTGTAAACCGCACGAGGGCAGGCGGCACTGTTGCACTTTTAAGGCCTGTGGAAAACGGATCCGTGGTGCCACTTCAGATGTGGGTGTGTGT
Organism: Paguma larvata; assembly: GCA_030068075.1. Lineage (NCBI taxonomy): Eukaryota > Metazoa > Chordata > Mammalia > Carnivora > Viverridae > Paguma > Paguma larvata. Next base: position 4,043,806 of record CM057826.1, read on the forward strand.
CAGCACCCAACCAGGAGAGACCCTCAAACGGGGATGTGGGAGGAGGCGTACAGAGGGTGCAGCCGTCTCTAAGAGGCATGAGTGCGGGGGGAGAAGGCATGAGGGTTCTGCCGGCAGGTGCCGCCTGGGGCCAGGGATGCGGGGTGGGCCGGTGGGAGCCAGACACCCCCAGCCCCGAGCCTGGTTTGCACTTGGCCTTGCCACACCCAGATCACTTCCACCTGCATGCCTTTCGGAGGTCCACGACAGGCAGGGAATCGGGTGCGAGGAACAGGACGGGCTGGCAGCCAGCAGGGGCGGGGTGAGTGTCTGTTTCCTGGAGCTCCCGTCCGTGACGGGACTGAACCAGACGCTGCTTCTCAAGCAGGAACCTGGGACGTCAAGTTCCAAGGCGCATCTTCTCCCTTCTGTGAGGTCTCGCTTTGTAGCATCATCAGGTAGGAGTTGCGCTCAGGACACGGTTGGACCTCCTCCCGAATTCCGGTGGATTCCGTAGATTCGGTGGAAACTTCCAGACTGGACTGTTAAATTCAGTTGCCCCAAAAGGTCGAGGACAATACAGGCTCTGAAATCTCCTGGAAAGGCTGTTATTTTGTAATGTGTTTGGTCTCAAGGAAAAGAATTCAGGAATGCTGCCTGGTCTGATAAGGCAGGTCTAGTTTGAGTGCATGATAAGAAGGGAGAATTTTTCTTAAGCGATCCTTCCTCTCAGACACAGGACTCTCCAAATTTTTGTGAGCAATATTTATTGGTCACTATCTTCTTTTCCTTATCATGTCCTGTTGTCCACATAGTCCCAATGAATAGTGCTACTTTGTATCCAATCCTCACTACTTCCTGCCTTTCTTTGAAACCAGTAAGTCACAATGTTTACAAGTAGGTAGCATTTTAGAGGATATTTCAGAGTATTCTAGAAGGCACCGCTGAGGCTGGATAAGTCAAAGCTTTAAAATCCATTTCTTGCAAACCTTACACACGTACCATGTGTTAAATTTATCACTCAGTGATGGGAAGAAAGTCTGGGGAAAGAATGCAGATCTGGGAATGACTGCAGAAGAAAGAAAGAGCCCGTTGGATGAAGAGGAACATGAGGTGTGCTTGGCGCAGGGCCCCGGGTGGGACACCCGTCCGCATCTCCATGCTGGTGTACACTTAAAGGTCGTTGACTTGCGGTGTGGCCACTACCCCCTCCCACACTCCGTGGGGCCCAGGCCCTAATCGGGTCACGAGGGACCAGGAGCTGGGCCTCGATCCAAAGATTTCCCAAAGCTTAAGCTTAGCATGTGTGCTGATCCTTTTTCCAGAATATTCTAAGGGATTTTTTTTTTCAATTTGTTGAATCACATAATTAATTAGGGTTGGGAAAAGTAGACGTAGGGAGTGAGCTCGCGAAGATTTCAGTGACGTTTATCGAGCTGTGATAACGTTAGCGTTTCTTGGCCATTTAAAGCAAATTCTCTTCCCATGTATTCTGGTTTTAAATTCCTCACTAGGAACGACAAAGCTACAGGAGATCGAAAATCCTGCACCAGACAAAATAACAAAATTCCAGGGTCAGAGCGGTGAGTTGTTGGCCCATCAATGGAAAGGAAATGAGAAATAGCTTCCAGTCCATTGCCGTAGAACTTTCCAGCACACGTATTCTCTGTCTGTCTGTCTGTCTGTAAGGTCCTCGTGGGAAGTAGTTGATTTCACTGTTGCATACGGGAACGTGCAGGGTTCTTGGCCGCTGCTGGCTGCCCTTCTCGGGTAGAGCTGGGCCAGGCCAGCTGTGGGCAGGTCCCAGGGACAGCGGGGGGCACCTGCCGGCCCTTGTCCGCTGAGCTCCGAGTGGGCACCCTGCTGGCAGCTGAGGGTCCGGAGAGGCCGCCTCTGGCCCGGGCTCTCTGGTGGGCTGCACAGCGCTGCCCCGAGCGCACACGCACATGCCGCAGGGGCCCCCACTTCGGATTTTAAATGCCTCCATGCCATCTGGAATGTCGATTATTTGGACTCGAGTGCGGCTGCTGCCTGCCCTGGATATTTTTACCTGGTGCAGCCGGAAGCATTCAGAGCTCTGGCGGGCCACGTGCGCGGGCGTCCTGAGGAGGAGCCACCACCCCTCTGAGGGATTAATGACATTATTCTCACACAGGGCCCATGAGGAGCGCTGCCAGAATCCGGCACTCGGTAAATGGAACTGCCTTCTTAGTTTTCTCAGCCTCTTAACAAATACTCACGCTGAAGTTTCCGAGCAAGGTGGGGTAGCAGGCAGGGCTTAGGTTATGGCTACATAAGAGTGAATATTTGAAGGTCATAGCAGAAAACCAGGAAATTAGGAAAACGTAACTCACCGAACTGCTGTCCCGTGACCGAGTGTCAGTCTTGGCCCCCGCTGCCCAGGAGGAGGAGGAGGTGCTGGGAGAGCCCACGGGAGACCCTGCACCGCCTACAGCCCGTGCCCCGTGGGGCGCCCTGTGATGCTTCTCCATGCCCCTCCCCCCGCTCGAGGACCCAGGACCCAGCAGCTCAGAGCCAGGTCAGAGCCAGAGGGAGGAGGGGGGCCGTAGCTGGAGGACGGGAGCCAGCTCGCTTCCTACTTGGGAGCCTGTGTGGGAGCCCGAGGCCTGGTCCCCAAACACCCGCTCCCTGCGCACGGCGGGACCCCCACGCATACTTACAGACCTGACCCCGACGGGCGTCCGCGAACGGGGAACCTTCACTTATCGCTTCCCCAATTTCACACTCTCTTTTTTCTCCTGCGCTGGACATGTATCTAATAGGCCTTTGGTGTCGTCACCTCCCCACGCACTACCAGGGGCCTCCCTCTGCAGCTCTGCGGCCCCCGAGTAGCCCTCCTTCCACTCCCCTGCCGTCCCCACTAACCCCTGTCCTCCCCTCCAGTCCCTTGTCCTCCCACTGCTCCTCCATCCCCTCCATTCCTCCGTCCTCCGTCCTCCCCCCTCCTCCCCCGTCGTCCGTGCTGCTCCTCCATCCCCCCTCCACCCCCCTGCCCTCCCCTGTGCCCCAGGACAGCAGGGAGGCTGGAGGGAGGTGAACACCCCGCCTGCCCAGGACTCTCTCCGCCTCACCTCCTCCTTGCAGCCTCTGCTCTCCCCCTGCCCCTCGCTCTGGCTGAGCAGCTCCCTTCCCTGCGCAAACCTCAGAGCTTCCTGCTCCCGGCTCGCTGGGCACACGCCTCCTCGCGGGTCCCTGCTGTCTCCCAGCCTGGCGAACCACATGCCCCCCACAGGGGGAGCACCTCCCCATAAAGGGAACACCTCCCCACAGGGGGAACATCACCCCACAGGGGGAGCACCTCCCCACAGGGGGAACATCACCCCACAAGGGGAGCACCTCCCCATAAAGGGAACACCTCCCCACAGGGGGAGCACCTCCCCACAGGGGGAACATCACCCCACAGGGAGAGCACCTCCCCATGAAGAGAACACCTCCCCACAGGAGGAACATCACCCCACTGGGGGAGCACCTCCCCATAAAGGGAACACTTTCCCACAGGGGGAGCACCTCCCCACAGGGGGAGCACCTTCCCATAAAGGGAGTACCTCCCCACAGGGGGAGCACCTTCCCATAAAGGGAGTACCTCCCCACAGGGGGAGCACCTCCCCATAAAGGGAGCACCTCCCCACAGGGGGAGCACTTCGGTGGGGCTCCCTGGGGCACGTGGGGCCCATGAAGAGAGCCCTGCCCTTGCAGCTGGCTGTCACACCACAGGTTTTGCAGAATGACTGAGGTGACGAATTTCAGGTACCACAGGATCATGAATCATCGAAGAGAGATTACGGTGCTCTGTAAATGTCGGGAGAGTGGACGTTTTTAGCAACAAAACGACACTCTATCAAAAACGCGTTTGCTGGTTGACACGAAGCACACAAATAATCTCACCCCCAGCACCGTGCGCATCCCACGTGACTTGCGTGGTCTTTTTTTCTCTAAACACGAAATCTACTGGTCGTGGTGTTTTAGTAACCGAGAATTGGTTTTATTGTTTTTGTTTTTAATCACGTGCCCTTGAAATGTCATCCTCCTACTTGCCAGAGAAAAACACGAGAAGGCACCTGATGGAGGCCGCCTCTGGGCTCCGAGAGACGGGGAGGGAGGGACGCCGCCCCCCTTCCCAGCTGGTCGGTTGTGTTCCGGTTTGGTGTTCATTTTTTAAACAGTTTTAAAGTGAAGGGTGTGATTTGAAGAACTTGTCCACAAACATCCTTTCCTTCATTTCTTCACGGCCTTGTCCCTGTTGGAAGTTTCCAAGCCACTGTGTGAACTCATTCCCTCTCCCTCCCTCTTCACCTCCTCCTCCCTCCCTTCCCCTCTCTCCTCTCTCTCCCTCTCTCATCTCTCCCTCTCCCTCCCTTCCTCTCTCTTCTTCTCTTCCTGTCTCCCTCTCTCCCCCTCCCTTCCCCTCTCTCCCTCCCTCGCTCTCCTCTCGCCACCTCCTTCCATTCAGCTGTGACTTTTCTGGTTGGAGCCTGTGTTCGGCCGTGTTATTATTCAGAGGCTGCTGGGGTCACAAGGCACCGCAGACAGGTGGCTTACACGACAGACATTTGTATCCTCACAGTTCGGGAGGCTGGACGTCTGAGCCTGAGGTGCGGGCGGGTTTGGTTTCCCCTGAGGCCTCTCTCCTGGACTGTCAAAGCCCTCGTCCCCCCGTGTCCTCACACGGGCGTCCCTCTGCGCGGTCTGTGTCCTGATCCCTTCTTGCACGGACACCTGCCAGGTTGGACGAGGGCCCACCTGGCTGGCTTCATTTTCCCTTAATCACTTCTGGAAAGATTCTGTCTCCAAACGCAGCTAGATTCTGAGGTCCTGGGGGTTAGAACATCAATATAAATATTGGGGGCACAGCTGAGCCCCAAACAGAGCCTTCCTTTCAAAGCACGTGTTAGCGTAGACGGCGCCGTGAACTGCCAGCCCCGGTGCACGCGTTGTCTGGGACTGCGGAGAGAGAGGACACGGGGTGTGCGGGGCCCGGCATCGGCCAGGTGGTGCCGCTGATTGGGAGGATCAGGCAGTTGATGGTTATTTCAAACACCCACTTGAGGGGCGGTGGTCCTAGGATTCAGCAGTAGTGGACGGCCCGAGGCCGAAAGTATAGTGAATACGTTTGATCCAATTGGTTTTTATGCTGAAACACCCAGGCTGATGCATTTTTTTTATTAAAAGTAACTTTCGGGGCGCCCAGGTGGCTCGGACAATTAGGTGTCAGACTCTCGGTTTCGGCTCAGGTCATGATCTCACGGTTCATGAGTTCAAGCCCCGCATTGGGATTCTCTCTCTCTCCCTCTCTCCCCTCTCCCCTTCTCTACCTCTCTCTCTCTGTCCCTACCCCTCCTCTGGTCATGCGCTCGGCTCTCTCTCTCTCTCTCTCAAAATAAATAAATAAACTTAAAAAATTAAGTTATGGGGCATCTGGGTGGCTCAGTCGGTTAAGTGCCTGACTTGGGTTCAGGTCATGATTTCATGGTTCATGAGTTCGAGCCCCGCGTCAGGCTCTGTGCTGACAGCTCAGAGCCTGGAGCCTGCTTCCGATTCTGTGTCTCCTTCTCTCTCTGCCCCTCCCCCGCTCATGCTTTGTCTCTCTTTCTCTCAAAAATAAATAAATAAATAGACATTATAAAAAATTTTTAAGTTACTTTTGTCATGTTAGATGTCCTCACCAGATTTAGATGTAGGAAGCTTTCTGAAATCCCTCGATTTCCCTTGTATGGTGATTTGACCCATTCGGTTTATAGTTCCATCAGAAAACAATTTGTATTGTGAATTTTATCGATCGCTGGTGGAACCCAGCACGCAGCGGGTTCTGGCGGTGCACCGCGGCCATCCCGGAGCTTCCGGGGAGGGCCATTTGCACTTTGCAACGGCCTATTTTATTCAGAGCAGAGGAAGCCGCTAAAATATGCCCAAACGTCTCCACTAGTCTGCTTCTAGGACCCCGGAACAGGCAGGGACCCCCCTACAGGAAGGCTCCTGGCGGAGATAACGGAATTGACGTGTGGAGACACGGCCTCTCCTCTTGCCCGGCGACGGTCCACCCTTCACCCCTCCTGCCTTGTCTTCCCAGAACTGTGGGCTCCGTTGCCAGCACTGACAGGGGACAGCAGCGCGGTCTGGGCCTTCCCTGTGGCTCCCCAGTCACCACCACGTTATGTCCGTGTCCAGACGCGAAGCTGGCGCCCGACTTCCGGCATCTTGCCCGCGCCCGATCCCAGATGCCTGCCGACCCCAGAGGTCCCACGATCAGAGGGCTTTTCCCTAAACTTCACCGACATCAGGGCCTCCCAAAACACCAAAAGACTGGGTCCTTATTATACATAATCCAAGGTTTTTTCTAAAGTAAAAAGGCATATTCAAAGTGTTGATATAATTTTCTTATTAAAACAGCGTAGACTTAAATGTTCACATTTTAATTTCAGGAGGCTACCCCTGACTTTCACAACATCGTGATTAAAATGGTCTGTGGCGTTTTTTCTTCCACTACGTGCATTTAATGAAAAAAAAAAAAGCAATTAAATGAAAAAGGAACTGGTTTTCTCTGTTTCTGTCGACTTTGATCTGCCTTCTTGATTATAATGACTTTTTTTAGAGAAATAGATTGCTCTAATGCGGTTCAATTAAGCAGCATTTATTGAGTGGAATCAAACGGCCTTCGGCAATGAAAGTGAACAGAGAGACGGCGTAGGTGGACACTCGGTGAGCCCCGCGTTGGTCAGTGGCCGTCATAGGCCGTCGTAGGGCAGTAGCACCCGCGAGGGGCAACCAGTCCGGGCAGGGGACTGAGTCACAGGTCTGCTCTGTGCTCCAGCGCTGAGCCCAGATACTCAGAGGTCCTTACGAGACAGGGGTGGCGCGATGACTCCCCCCCCTCCCCGGGCCCCTCAGAAGACCTGTCCTTCCCAGAGGGCGGTTCTGGGAACAGGCCTTTTTCATCTCCAGATGGTGCACTCGAGTCGGGGCCTGCGATGAGCGGCTTCTGTGAGATTACAGCCTTTATCGTGACATCGTCAATACGATTTAGGATTCTCGCCGTTAGTATTAGTGCTCGTGTATTTCACGAAGGGGCCAGGAAAAGAGGCTAGGTTTAGGGACAGGGCTGAAAAACTTAATGGCGTATGTGATTCTGTCTACCTTTTCGAACTCCTAAGCGTTCTCTCTGATCATGGACATGCTTATCGTGCAACATGCATGCAGTAGCGGAGGGTACGCAGCGGAGACGAGAGCTTCTGTCCGCCGGAGGAGAGCACTGGTTGCCTGCGCGCGCGCGATGGCTCCCACGTACCAGGGTCGTGTTCTTTGTCTGGGTCCGAAGTCCGCACCTGGGTCCTGCCGGCAGCGTGGACATCGCGGACATCGCTCTGGTCAGCGGTCTAGGTCAAGGCTGCTCTCTAAGCGCTCTGCATCGGGCCCCTGTGATGGTGCAGGAGGCTCCGGAGGCGGGCTACTGGCTCAAGGGGCGTGGACCCTCCACACACTGATGAGACGCGTATCCATCGAGAAGGCTCTGCCGGGTTACCCTCCCATCAACAGCAGGAGATGGAGGCCCCCTTCATCCCCCCACCCCCAGCCCTGAAGCAGACCGTACTTCCCGGTCTCACTGGCCAGCGTATCTTCCTCTTCAACTTACATCATGTCCACATCTGTATTCCTCGGCTCGGGCAGCCAAAGCAAGTACCACAGCCCAGGGCGGCTAAAACGATGTGTTTTCTGGGGCGCCCGGGGGGCTCAGTCGGTTGATCGTCTGACTCGGCTCAGGTCATGATCTCACGGTTCATGGGCTCAAGCCCCAATTTGGGCTCTGTGCTGACAGCTCAGAGCCCAGAGCCTGCTTCCGATTCTGTGTCTCCCTCTCTCTCTGCCCCTCCCAGGCTCGTGCTCTCTCTGTCTCTCAAAAATAAATACACGTTAAAAATATTATATATAAAAAAAAAAAAAACCGATGTGTTTTCTCACAGCTCTGGAGGCTGGAAGTGTGAGATCAAGGCTGTAGGAAGATTCCGGCACTTCCGAGGCCTCTCTCCGTGGCGTAGGTGGTCAGCTTCTTGCCGTGTCCTCACGTCACCTTTCCTCCGTGCGCACATCAGCTTGGAGTCTCTTCCTCTTCCTAGAAGGACATGAGTCCTCCCGGCTTAGGGGCCCACCCTACTGACCTCCTTAAAGCTTCCTCACCCCCTTACTGACCTCGTCTCCAAACACAGTCACAGCAGAGACAAGGGCTTCAACGTACAGATTTGAGGGGGATGAAATCCAGTTCATAACACGTCTTTCACGTGGTCTTTCTTCTGCCATTTGAATTTCTTATTTTGTCCTCTGCCCGTTTGTGATTTGGTTGCAGCCTGTCTTATTTTCTTCAGGAACTTTGCTGTCAAACTCGTTCCTAGCAATCTGTGTCAGTTGTCTATTGCTTCGTAACAAATCATCCCAAGATTTGGTGGCCTGAGACAACAGGCGTGTACCGTCTCACTGTTTCTGTGGTTGGGGGCGCGTCTGGCTCTGGTCTCCCCTCGGGTGGCAGCCAAACGATGGCAGAGCTCAGCCTCTAAGGTCTCTCATGTGTGCAGCGTTGGGTTCCTTGATAGCAGTTGACTGGAGGCCTGTCCCTGGGGCAGCTCACAATATGGCGGCTCGTGAGAGAAGGAGAGGGTCCCGAACAGAAGACGCCTCCCAGCAGCTTCACCGTATGCTGTTCCTTAGACGTAAGTCGCAGGTCCCGACCACACTCAAGGAAGGCATTACACAGGGACGTGAATGCCAGGGTTGGGGATCCTCGTGGGATTGTTAGAGGCTGCCCGCCCCGGGGTCGTGGAGTATTTGCTGACAGTGTCAGCAAGCATTGTTTTCCTGCCTGTTACTATCAATAGATGGGAAAACAGTCAAACTTTGGTACCTACATAGTATTTTTACATAATACATGAACTTACACCTCATTTTTATTAACTTTCCTTTTGCCTCGGATGCAGAGAGGGGTGTTCACCACAGCCCTCCAGTCCGTGGAAACCCACTCGGCTTTTAGTAGATGTTCTTTAAGGTGCCTGGAACCTCGTAAAGTGTGTAACGTTATGGGCATATGTGTGTCGTCAGTGGTTTAGTGAGCTGTCGATGTAACCCTTTATATTCTCCTCCCTGCTCCCACACCTGTATTTGCTGCTGCGCACACTTGTGTGCACAGTGTGACCGGCCATCTTTACTCATCCGCTCTCTGGGAAGACCCCAGCCTTCTCTGGCTCTTATCTGTCACATAAATGCTCCCGCTCCCCTCCTCAGACTGGCCTTCTTAGGAACGCATGTGCAGATTTTCCTGGGGGCTGTGCCCAGGCGTGTCTTGGCATAAAGCCTATCCATTCTGATTTTTTCTAGGTATTTCCAGAATCTTCCAGAATGGCTTCCTGCCCAGTCCATGCACCTCCTTGAAAACCCCCATCACTATCCTCCATCCTGAGTTTTGCATGGTATCTTATCTGTGTTTTAAAATACAGTTCTTGGGGGCGCCTGGGTGGCTCAGTCAGTTAAGCATCCAACTTTGGCTCAGGTCATGATCTCACAGTTTGTGGGTTCAAGCCCCAAGTCAGGCTCTGTGCTGACAGCTCGGAACCCGGAGCCTGCTTTGGATTCTGTGTCTCCTTCTCTCTCTGCCCCTCCCGTGTTCACACTCTGTGTGTATGTCTCTCTCAAAAATAAATAAACATTAAAAAAATAATGATAAAGTACAGTTCTCTGATAACCAGTACATTTGGACATTGCCCCCTGAACTTGTCAGCTGTTCGGAATTTTTCCTCAAATAACCTGTTCATATTTTTTCCCTACTCTTTGGGTTTTCTGGTTATCTGGCTTTTTCTTGTCAATTTATAGGAATTCTTTCTGTTTTCCAGATCGAATTTCTTGTGCGGGTTTTAGACATTGTAAATATATTCTCCCAATATATGCATTTTCTCTCTCTTGCTCTCTCTCATCTTCTATTGGGGAAAACCCTCTAATTCCGAAGTTGTTCCTGCCGCCATCTTTTCACAGTAAAAGCTCTGTGAGAACCATCTCCTCACCATTTCATCACCAGGTAAACCTTCTCTTTTCTCTCATTGGCTTTGTAACCTTGCCTTTTGCTTTTAAACTGAGCCCATTGTCTTCGCATGCGCTGGGTTAGGTAGAAGTCCAACCTCGTTCCCCTCTGTGTCGTGAACATGTTTCCCCGGCCCCATCTCCTGACCCACCTGGCCCTCTTCCGCTGCCTTTTAGTATTTTTTTTTAATCCTCCAACAAGGCCCCATGTAAATAGGACTCACTTAACTGCCTGCGCCTGTGCAGGCTCTGTACTGTCTTTAGGAACTGTCTCCTAGTCTCACGTCAGCGAGGACAAGACCCCTTCTTCGCTCTGCTTCGCTTTTCGTGTACATTAACGTCCCACGTTTTTTCACTTATTTGTCAAGAGTTTTTGTCATCATGGTGATTTACTTTCTGCAACAGAGCAGCCCCTGAAATCTCAGCATGACACAATGAACACGCCTGCCTTGCTAACGGTCTCATGTGGCTTGGCGCCCTCCTGTCTTGTAGCTTGTCCGTCTAGAGTACGTGGCCCCGGAGTTCACGGCGACAGGGGGCGAGGAGGGGCCAGCACACCAGCTCCTAGCTGTCCCCACCTGGAAGGACATGCTTCTGCTCCCCGTCCACTGGCCGCAGGGCCGCCGGCTGATGGCAGGAGCCGGGGAAGCACACGGCTATTTGTAAGGTACTGACCTGTCTCCCACGTCAGGGTCATCGAACACAGCCGCGTCTTAAACTCACCAAGTTGTGCACATTAAATCTGTAAACTTTTTTGTATGTCGATCACACGTCAACGAGATGGTTTAAAAAATAGCTAAGCCTTTAGGATTTCCTACGTAGGCTGTCGTATCATCTACAAATAACGAGGGCAGCAGAATATTGCATTCTGGTGGCACAGACAAACTTACCATATCGCGAGAGGCAGACAAACAAAACCAGAACAAAACTCTTATTTTTGCCACTGGAGATACGAAGATGCAAAAAGCTTGATTTTTGTATATTTAGATCTTAATGCGAGCCAGTGAAAATACCAAATAACAAAGCCAAGAAAATTCATTGGAAAAAATTGTCCTCCTACCATTTGAAGCATCGCTGCAGAACACGCCTGGGGTCCATGTTGTGTCGCAGGGAAAGGGTGTTTCGATGGCTTGCTCGCACACCCCTGACATCTAGTTCGCGTGCTCCACACAGGCCCCCGCGAAAGTTTTGACTGCAAACGGGACCACATACTGCATGGGGTGTTTTCAGTGAACATGAGAGGTTTTACTTGGAAATTCCAGTTTTCCAAACACGTTCACCTTATTAAAGACCCTTACTGGAAAGCCGTGGTAGACGTTGAGTGCTCGCCGACCTTTCTAGCCTGCGGGGTGAGACTGACGTTGGCCCGTGCACCTGGGATCCGACGGGCACCGCCCGCCGCCGTCTGTGACTTTGTCGAGGTCACCCGCCCAGCATGAGGCACTGGCTCCTGGGCTGTTCCTAACGATTAGTGTGGGCGGGCGGTGGTGTGGTGGGAACAGGGTATTCCACGTTGAGTAAGGTCGGGGTGTCCTGGCTTGTGCGGAGTTACTACAACTCTTGGAGCCAACAGGACGCTGGTATGTCTTGGGAGTATCCAGTCACAGTTTACAGAGTGCACCGTTTCCCAAAATTTTGCATCCCGGGGTTCGAACTCTAATTCCAGAAATAGGCTGGCATTGTTGGGGGACACTGTCGTTTAGACTGCTGCCGCCACAGAGAACTCATGTGCCTCTTCATTCTCCCCCTGATCGCTTGCAAAATTGGGACAGGAGCCCCTCCTGAATGAGGCGTAGATGAGCTAACATGAGTAAATTACGGAGTGGGACACATTTTGGGAAATGGCGACACGTGTGCACTCCCTTAGCTTTGGAATTCTAGCCGGGACGTAAAGCAGCCTTGAGGTCGACGTCGGTAATTCTTCAAGATTTGTCACCCGTTCCTCCGGAAGCGTGCTTGAACACCCGCCGGGCGCCGGGTGCGTAGCTGCGCAGCCCAACGCGACGAGCGGAGGTGCCGCAGCCTCAAGTCTTCGTCATGACCCGTAGTCGCGCATGGTTTGGTCATCTCAACTTCATGCCCTCCATTCAGACGTGTATAAACTAGAGGTTCCTTTTGGTCCCGTTCCTACAATTCCCCAAATCGGTGGGGTTGGGTCGAATCTGGGAAGCTGCTGCTTAGTGTGTCGGATGATGCAGAGGGGAGATGCGTGGGAACCAGGTCACGCTCCGGCACTTGCCAGGGGGGTGACCGTGCTCCCCACCAGCCAGCATCCGTGTCCGCTCCTGCGTCAGGGAAGGCAACGTTCGCTCTACCTGCCGCGCCCAGGGGCCCGATGCAAAGGAGAAGAAAGATCATTTGAAATGATGTACAGACTGTAGCAAACTTTGCAAGGACTGTGCTCAGGCTGTAAGCAGTTGCGTCTCCCGATGCCGTAGAGTAGAAGTGACCGCTGGGTACGCCCCAGGGAGCCTGGCGATTCCACCTCCGTTACAACCCCTGCCGCTGGTGCTTCAATGCGCTCGTCTCACGGCAAGGATGCGTTTTGTCCTCTGTGGCTGCTGGTCTCGGCATTCATGTGGATTTTGATTAAAGACAAGACTTATTCTCCCCACCCCCACCATGAGGCGAGTTAATGTCATCACGGGAGGGTCTTTCTCTTCCTCTGGCCCTCAAGCTCAGTGCTCTTGTACAGAGGAAGAAAATTTGTTTGGGGAAAAGAGGAAATGAGTCAAATTAATCCTGACTGGGTAGGGGGAGGGGCGGATCTAGGAAAGGACTTGATAGTCCGACATAAATAAATAAAGAGACCTTTGTTTTTCGGAAAGGGAAAATGAACAAATTACCTAAAAATCTATTTAGTATTTAAATACGGTTGCGAAATGCTTAGCTACACCATTCAAACCAATATCACGCAAACCTACGCAGGGTTCGGGCGTGTCTGGGGGGGGGCTGCTTCAGGGAGCACTCTGTATTTATATTTCGTCACCTGTTGCTGCTGTCTCTGGCAGAGCAGAGCAGCTAGGCGCATGGACCCTGGAGGCCCACTTTGTGAGTTCGAGTTCCATTTCACCAGCTACTTGCTGCATGCCCTTGGCAGTTGCACGCTGCCTCAGTTTCCCCATCCTAAGAGAAGCCCTAGCAATCCCCCCCTAGTGAGGACTGAGTGAGTTGATGCATGCAGGGCCCTCAGAACGTGGCCGGCACAAGCTTTACCTACATGGTATTATAATGTATGTAGGGGCACCTGGGTGGCTCAGCCGGCTAAGCGTCTGACTCTCGGTTTTCGCTGAGGTCATGATCTAGCAGTTCGTGGGTTCGAGTCCCGCGTCGGGCTCTCTGCTGTCAGGGCAGAGCCCGCTTCAGATCCTCTGTCTCCCTCTCTCTGCCCCTCCTCCGCTCATGTGCACACTGTCTTTCTCTCTCTCTCTCTTTCCCAAAAATAAACATTAAAAAAAAAAAATAAAGTACGTACTGTTTGAAGATCCCCAGTGAAGTACAGTGTATAAAAATCACCGATGAATTCTTCACTCATCACAATTTTCACTTTATCAAAAAGAAAAGACGCTGTGGCCAACACCGTTATACAAACAAAAGAGCAGAAATCAGAACATCCCCAAAGTAATGACCTAAAAGTAATAATAGCCATCCCAGTTGCTTATAGAAAATCACTTTTTAATTTTTATTAGGTCAGCCAAAATCAGTCCCTTGGTTTTCTGTGAGGTGGCGTCAGAGCCTAGAAATTGGAATTTAGAACCAACTTCCGTTCTCGACTGCAGGCCTCAGATTATTTTGTGATACCAGAACAGGGCATTTTCCAGGAAAATCCCTACTGCTCGCCTTCTTAACGCTAAGCTGTTTTATGCCACATCTTTGCCCTGTGTTTTCTTGCAAACAGAAAACGTGTGTGTTGGGTTTCATCTACCCTGGGGCCGTCGCCTGCACAAGACCCGCAAACCAGGGAAGGTGGGACGATGCTGTGTGGCCTTGAAACGGTTTGAGTCCTTCTGTCTGGTTCTGCGTCGCACACTGCCCGGGGACTCTAAATGCTCAGAGTGCTTAACTGAACGAGAGACGAGTGTTCAGCAGAAGGTGGGGGGTAGGAAGGCAGGGTGGGAGGCGGCGGGGAGCCTCAGGAGGCGGGGGCGGGGCGGGGCAGGGAGCAGTAAGTCCAGCCATGGGGACCGAATGCTGACGTGTGGCCGGTTCGCGTCCACGGCGCGGAAATACACGGGCTTTCTGGAACCTGCGTCTGCTCTGGGTGCCGATTTCACCTCCAGCCCCTCCAGAAAATGCGATTGATGAAATACTCTTTGTTTTTTAAGTAAACGCATGGGGACTGCTTGAGCTAGGGGCTGAGTTCATCACCCACCCTTGATTGACGGGGCTCAGAACACTCCAGGCGCCTGGAGTCAGGCTGCCAAACTGCTCAGGTGGGGTGGATGTCTGGGGACCTCAGGGGGGGGGGCTGGTCTCCCTCGCCCTCCTCTTCTTTCCAGCAGCAGTTTGGGGGAGGGGGGAGGGAGCCCCGCCTCCTTCCTCCAGTACCTCATTAGCGCCTCATTTGCAGCCAGGCACAAAACCATCAAAATCGCGTTCTCGAATGTGGCAAGCCTGGTTCAAGCCTCTTCTAAGGTGTGTGATGTTAAAAGTTCTTCAGCACGTCTGGGCACCCGAGTGGCTCAGTCGGTCGAGCATCTGACTTCCACTCAGGTCATGAACTTGCGGTTCCTGAGTTCGAGCCCCGCGTCGGGCTCGCTGCTGTCAGTCTGTCAGTGCAGAGCCCGCTTCAGATCCTCCGTCCCCTTCTTTCCGCCCCTCCCTGCTTGCGCTCTCCCAAAGATAAAGAAAGATGTTTTTTAAAAAAAGTTCTGCAGCCCTCGGAGAGCCAGCATTCCCACAGGGGAAAGAGCCCGTTTTAGGACGACCGCGCGGGGATCCTTCTGGGTCTCCGCAATGCCCAGCTGGCGTCGCTGTTGGAGGGAGCGGCGTGCAGCCCTGGCTCGTCGCAGCGGTCCCGCGAGACGGGCTCTGGGGGGCGGGTGGCGTGCGTCGCGGGGACCAGATCCACTCCACACCTGCGGTGCCCGTTTGCCAGTCCCTTCCTCCGCAGGAAAACGTACTTCGGGTTGGTAAAGGCAAACCACAGCTGTCTCCGCTGCGGGCCGGTCGCCCCCAGTGACAGCGTGCTGCTTACAGGGCAGGAGAGGTCCCCTGTAGGGACAGGCTGCAACGTCCCCATCCCCTCCCCCGTGGTCCAGTGACGCACGTTCCAGGGACTCGGAAATGCCCGCCGCCCCCACCCATCCTCACGGACGGTCTAGAGATTTGGAGCCCAAATCACGGCACTTCCCCTTTTAAATTGGTCCGGAAATGATGTCTCCAGACTCCCAGTGATTTCAAAATCTCCTCGTTCACCTATTCAACGTTCCAGAGTTTCCTTCCGAGCTTGGAAGGTCCCACACCGCCTGAGTCATGTGGCAGGAGCGTTCTCTGTCGCTGCGAGTCCCGCTGCCTGGGGAGGTGGCGCCGCCGTGACACGCCACCATAGAGCGCAGAGGCGCCGTCTGGAGAGGAAAAGCACAGGTTACCTCGGTTGCCTGTGAAAATCTTGGGTTGCTTGCTGACGTAATTTTTCTAGAACAACCAGTTTGGGATGATTTTGTCAGACTCCTGGAGCGCCGAGAGCGGAGCACGGCCGCCCTCTGTTTGGACAGATTATTCCCCGGCGATGGTTCCTGTCACACTTGCCAGCGACATTCTTGGTCTCCTTCATAGCTTTGGAGTCCCCGTCGGTGGCATCGCTGTTGTCCCTGCTAAGACAGAACTCTTTACAGGACGCCGAGCGGTGGGGGTGGGTGGAGGGTGGAGCCAGTAACGGAGGGTCATGGCCTCAAGCGGACCCTGGGCTGGAGGCGGGTCACCTCTCACTGTCGTGGAGGGGAGTGACCGCGCCAGCAGACCTGCCTTCTGTGGGTCAGAGGGCACAAGGTGTGCAGAGCGGGCCTCTCGCCTGGCTGGCAGCCGTCAGCTGGTTCCCGAATGCCCACGGCCCTGCCTCCCGGGAGAAGAGGATGACCCCGCCTCTCCCGCCCAGCGCCCCCCACCCCGGCCCAGCACCCCCCCACCCCCGCCCAGCGCCCCCCCACCCCCGCCCAGCACCCCCCACCCCCATGCTGAACGGCAGCAGAGAAGCTGGCACGTGCACTGGGTGGGTGGCCCAGGTCGCAGCAGGGTGAGGTCCCAGCCCCGGAAAGGAGGGCTGCAGTGAGGATCGAACCACCGAGAACGAGCGGGTAGACGAAAACACCAGTGGGCACTGCGGGCCAGAACCTTGACCCTTTATCCTCTTCGGAATGTGTCTCTGAGACGAAGGCAAACCCAGTGTCCTGAGGAGCGCCCAGTGTGGGGGGACGAGGGGTGCCTGGCTGCTGACCCGCGAGGTCCAGTGGCGTAGGAAGACGCCACGTTTCCCGCCAGTCGCCCACTCGGCACGGGACAGATGCGGAGCAAGAGGGCCGGGGGTGGCCGAGGCTAGAGACGTCCACACGCACCTGCCCATCCCAGTGGCGCGGGTCCCAGGAGGAAGTTTCCGTGAACGGAGCTGCGGCAGCGCGTGGAGGGCCAGTGAGGCTGCCCCTGATACCAGAGACGGAGCTGTGCAGAGGGGACCGGCCCAGAGCCCCCCACGCATGGATCTAGCTCCTAAGAGAAGACACTGCCAGAGTGGCTGTTTTGTGCTAAACACATTGTTTTCCCTTGAAAATGGACCACAGTGCCTTGGCTTGGCCCGTCCTCGAGCTCCGTTTGCATTCTGTGTCCAGCAACAACCGAAACTGCGATGGCCAGTCGGCCCGAGGGGCCGCTGAGGAAGACCCACCTGCTCGGATGACACACACACAGACCAGAGTCGAGGAGGGCGCCGAGGTCCACAGCACCGTGGCCGGAAGACTAGACGGGTCCGGTTCACCGGCCAGCTCAGGGCTGAGACAAAGTCTGGGAAACACGGGGTGGCAGGCGGGGAGCCCCCTGTTACAGAGAGGGTGCGGGGGGCGGAGGGGGTTCAGTGACCTCGGCGCGTCCTGAGTCCGATGGGAGAAGGCCAGGCTGGGCAGCATTTTGTGGAGTAAATGGCATCGGGTTTTCTTTCTCCTGCACCTGCAAGCCTTCTCCGTGGGTCTGGGGGCCGGCCTGGCCCTGGGCTTCAGAGCGTGGCCTCCAGGACTGCACCGGAATCCTGTGCCACTCTGAACACGTCTCGTGACCTCTCTGTGTCTGCTCATTCATCTGGAAGTCGGGGTTGATTATAGCAAAGCCTACCCAGTGGGCTTCCAGGGAGGGTTTGACGCGTGTGTTCAGACCCCGTCCTGAGAAGGATGCCTGGCACGCGGCCGCCGTGACCGCCTTTAATAAGTATGTTGAGCTGTCACTTACTGTGCTCCAGTGCCGCTAACGAAACCCACGGGGACCCGGCTGCTTAGGCAGAAGTAAAAGTATTAGTGGAATTGCCAAAAAAAATTTTTTTTGAAATGATTATCTGAAATCATTTAAATTTTTAGCAAAAGAATCCTTTTTCTCTGCTTGCTTCTTCTAGGAAAATACCATCTGTCTCAAAAAAAAAAAAAAAAAGATTCAATAATTGCTAGAACTGTCTTTAAAGTGTAGGGGAGGGAGATGCTTGTGTTTTGCAAGCATCGAAAATATCCATGAACTGTGACTTCGGTGCCGCCGGTGGCCTGAGGGTATTTTATAACATTAAATAAGGTAGCTTCAGTTTAATTCCAACCGAACATTACCCAAGTTTACATAAAACCCATGCTGGCTTTGATATCTTGAGATGTCTACAAGTTTGAGAGAAAATAGCTGAGAAAATTTATTTCCTAGCATTGGGGAAATTATCTTAGAAGCTGTAACAGAGACTAGGTTACCTGAGATTTCTCAATGGAAATTCTAGAATGTTCTACTAGGTAAACAGTCCTTGAGTGAAGTGGCTTTGTGTCCCGGGCGATAGTCTCAAACTTGGCCCTGGTGAGAGTCCAGGCCGCAAGAAAGCTAGTCAGTGGTCCTAGGAACGTGCTGTCTTTTGGATGAGGGATGTTCGCCGACGTAAGGTTAAGAGGACGCCGTCCTGCAATGCCGGGGACGGCCCCCACGGCGAGGAGTGGTCCAGCCCCAGGGGTCAGTAGCACCGCACCATTTTGCCCCCCGCTTCTGCTCTCCCAGCCCCTCAGGGCTCCCCTCCCTGCCTTCGCTGCTGCCAGCAGACTCTCTGACAGGCGGGGGTGTCCCGCGACAAACTGACCGCCCTCCGGACTGGCTCATGCGGCCCGGGGCTTCCCCAGCTCAGCCAAGAGGCTTCTCTCAGGGTTACCGTCGGGTCCCCTCGGCAGTCATTTCACCACAGGGACCGCATGTCCCTCCCTGCAGCTCGAACGTCACCACCACGGCCGCACATCCGTGCGCACACAAATGCACACGGACACAGGAGACGCTTCATGCGGGAGCATCTGTGTGCAGGCTCGTGCACATATATACATGTGTGCCCATGCACACGTGTGCTCGGGCATGCACACGCACCCAGATAGCCGCGTGTGCACACCTGCGCGTCGGCAGGCACATGCACGCACGTGTACTCACGAGCACACGTCCTCAGCCCCGAGATCAGGGTTGCACGACCGGATCAGTGCGTCCCCGCTCCCAGCCGCTGTCCGATGCCTCGGTGGACCAGATCCGGCTCAAGCCCCTCGCTCGCTGGTCAGCGGCCCGGCGTCACCGAGACGCTTCTTCAAAGCTGCCTCATCTGTGCTCTCGAACCTCGTGAGTTGATCTGCTTTGTGCGTTAGACCGTAAAGGGAGGCGGGCGAGCCCCCGGCTGCCGTCCAGGGCGGACCGGCTCTCACGGATGCGGGGAGCGCATCTGCCCCACGCCCAGCGCCCGGTTGGCCCCGCGCCGCTCCTGCCCAGAGCGGAATCGGGGAAGGAGGCCCAGCCGCACGCGGATCGGTTAGAACCCCGTGCGGGGGGCAGGGGGGGGACGAGGGACCGTGAGCGCCTTCAGACTAACAATGATGCGTTCCAAGGCTTTGCAAACAAGTCGCTGCTCTGTAATTCCACCCAGGAAATGAATGACAGAACCTCAAAACTTCACGCGAAGAGTCTGGAAGCTCTATTTTTAAAAGAGCAGAAGCAAACTCACGGGCAAATGGAACAGAAATGCCACGAAAGTAAGTTTGTAAAGAAAAATAAAGCAGTGAGAAGACAAACATCTAATCAAGGGAGAAATCCAGAGTGAGTGTCTATCTCATTCACTGTTACGAGACAGCAGTGTTACAACAGACAACACTGAGAAAGCTGGGAAATTAACCAATTAAGGCAAAATACTAGATTCGCCTGCAGACCTTCTGTGACAGAAGAAGCCAAGTCACAATGTCCACGCAGAAGATGGGAATTTGTGTGTGTGTTTTTTTTTAATTTTTTTTAAGTTTACTTATTTTGAGAGAGAGAGAGCACGCACGTGCACAGGGGAGGGGCAGAGGGAGAGGGAGGGAGAACGAGAATCCCAAGTAGGCTCCACACTGTCAGCACAGAGCCTGATGAGGGGCTCGAACTCACAGACTGTCAGATCATGACCTGAGCCAAAATCAAGGATCGGATGCTTAACCGACTGAGCCGCCCGGGCACCCCTGTGTGTGTGTTCTTTTTCCAAGAGGCCAGAATGAAACTAATTGTCAACGGGTAAGATCCTCTGTGATTGTTCCAAAAATCAAAAGCCCCGTTTCTCGCGGCCACCCTGTGCCTGGCACTGCGCCAAGCATTATATGTGTTTCAGCCTCTCAAATCCCTGTAAAAACCCTGTGTTCTCCAATGCTATTTGTACGCTTATTTTAAGGACGAGGATATTGAGATTCAGCGAGGTTAAGTAGCTCGCCCAAGATTACACAGCCAGGAAGTGTTGGAGCAGGGATTTGAAGGCAGATCAGTTGAATTCTGCACCCTCGCCCAACACACACACAAACACTCTCTCTCTCTCTCTCTCTCTCTCTCTCCACGCCCCAGATTCACCAAGTATCTTTCCAGTGTTCTCTGAACACAGCAGGCTGTCTCAGCTTCTGCTGTGGGACCCGTTATCCTCACCACCGTGGCCTGCAAACACCTGCCACCCATATGTCAGCTCAAGTGTCGTCAAACACAGACGTCTTTCTCGAGGCATAGGCGAGCGGCCCCACCCCCCTCTCCCCTCCACCTCCCCCTTCGCCACCAGTGAGCTGTCCGAGGACCCCCTTAGAAAGCCGTGCGGTCCCAGCGACCAGCAGTTCCTAACGTAGGGAGACTCGTAGCCATCCTTGGCTACACAGATAGAAAATGAACAGACTCCTCTGCGCCGGGCCATCTGTATTCTGTACACCGGCCGTGCTCAAAGGGCGTGATTCTACCTCGGAGGGGACATTTGGCGGTGTCTGGAGACAATTCGGTTGTCATTCGCTGGGGGGACACTACTGCATGTGGCCAGCCACGCGGCTAAACTAAACGTGCACAGGACCGCCCCCAACGGAGAATCATCTGGCGCCGAGGCCGGTGGCGCCGAGGCCGGGAGCCCCAATGTGCCTTCTGTCTCAGTAGCTACAGCACACCCCAGGTATCTCCCCACGAGGGGCTCTGAGCCCCTACCCGCAGCGCCCGTATCGCTTTGTCCTTTTAGACCCTGCACCCGACATACTGAACGAATAAATTCGGAAGTGACAGAGACGCCTGGGGGGCTCAGTCGGTTGGGCGTCCGACTTCAGCTCAGCTCATGATCTCACGGTTCATGGGTTCGAGCCCCGAGTTGGGCTCTGTGCTGACGGCTCAGAGCCTGGAGCCTGCTTGGGATTCGGCGTCTCCCTCTCTCTCTGCCTCTCCCTTGCGTGCGCTCTCTCTCTTTCTCTCTCTCAAAAATAAACAAAAATAAATAAATAAATAAATAAAGTAAATAAAACTTAAAAAAAAGAAGTGACAAAGCCACACTGAAGTTCAGTGTGCTCGTTGGGGGCGATGGAAGCCATGTTGGATCAGGGGATTGAACAGAGGAGCTGAGTTTGGAGTTTCTTATTAGCTAGATGGAACTGTCTAGAACTGTGCGGCTGTGTAGAATTTCTCATGTTGAATTATTGTGATTGTCATAGCCCAAAAGCTCCGCGGCCAAAAAAAACAAAAAAGTCAAACCAAAGTATCAACTCATAGTTTTCTTTGACACACACAGCCCCAGAGACCTTATTCTCATTAACGCCGTTCTACATCCGTGTTATGGTGAGATTTTTAAGGTTGTTGGGGGGACATCCTACGGTTGCTCATAACTATGCATTTACTGTCTGTGGCTCAGGAGAGGAAGGCGGTTACTGATCTAAACTCTTATGATGGCACAAAGCTATCACAGTGGGCTGAGTAAGCTCCCATCCACGTCTTTTCACATTAGAGGTATTTTAGGAGAAACCAGAGTTATTCAGGAAAACTCTCCAGAAGGGACTCTTTGGTTATTAGTGGAGTGGAAACAGACGAGGGAGAAACACGAACGTTTTGACAATAAGAAAAACAGTTCTTCATTCATCGTAATACACGATTTACACTCTTCAGAGTGCTTCCAAATGCCGCACCTTCTCTGACATTCACGGTGATGTTGTGCAGTGAATATTGTCCCCGCTGCATTGAGGAAGATACAGAGGGTCAGAGCGGTTGGGCTGAAGGTTCTCCCACCCTCCAGGAGACGGTACCTGGGGCAGAGGGAGTGGAAAATGGAAGCCGGCTCCACGTCAGAACGGCCTTGAACGGCAGGGGCCCCGGGCAGATGGAGCGTCCCCACTTCTTGGCCCCGTGGGCACCGCAGGGGCATCTCAGCGAAAACAAGGCGGCCACTGTGGCAGGGCTTGGTGGTGTTTCTCAAGCTCAGTATTTTGCTGGGTGATATTTAAACAGCCAATCGGGAGGGGCCAGGCAATCTCTGAAGAGAGATCTGTTAACCGTAAACCGTAAACTAAGATGTGAGAAACAGCGGGCGAGGGGAGAGGTCTTCGCTGAGGGCAGGGAAGGCCCGGAAACCTCCGGCCGGCGGACAGCAGACTCTGTCTCCTTCCTGGTCGCTGAATCGACTGAGCGCTGGGGCTCTATGTTCATAATATTTCCTGGGAAGAAGACGAAACAAAGAGCCGTCTGTTCATTTGGGGTTTTGTCTGTTGTTTTTTGTAACAGTTGGGACTTTTCACAGGGAATAGGCAAAGTCTCTGTTCATGCCAAGAGTGACAGAATCTTCCAAGCTTTTCGAGAGCTTGTGTTCGGCTGCTTCGGGTTCAGAATTCTCCAACCGTACCGCAGACTTCTGGTGTTGTAGACAAGAAGGGTCCTCGACGGCTAGAATCTGCACGTTAGAGTACGGCCCGACATTTGCTCCCGCTGCATGTGACGCTGACGTTCCTGCGAAGATGCATTTGCTTGTGTTTAAGGAAACAGCCTGGGACTTTGATCTCAGCCCATGGTGCTGACGGTTATAAACGTATTCGCAAATACGACTCTGCCATGTAAGAAAAGGAGCAAGTCCCAAAATTAAAGCTAGGAGCCATGTTCTGGAGAGGCGTGGGGATGCTTCTGGAAGTCGGTCAAAGGCAGCCTCCTGCCTCCCTCTCCTCCGGTCTTCCTCCGCCCTCCCGGCGGCTCGCGTGACGGGGACGGAGCATCAGATTAGGTGAGGCGCCCTGCCCAGGGACAGGTTCGGCCACAGAGGTGTCCGCAGGGGGACAGAGCGCAGCCCTACCTGGATTTCTGGCTCCTTCCCTGGGTGTTGGTCTCCATCTCCGCTGGTAGGAAGACACATGTGGAACCGGACGCTCTGAGTTGAGGGGCACAGAACAGTCTCCCCTTCCCAGAGTCTGGTGATCCGGTGCCATTTTCCCTGTGAAAGACGAGGCCGGTGTAGCCGTCTTCCCACCAGAATGATCCAGGGGTTAAGACAGCTAAGGCCGGGCGGACCCTGCCTGCCTGTGGCCACACAGGCCCGGGTGGCTGCCGCCCGGGATGCCTCATCCGAGGGAGCCCCACCAGCCTGCCGGTGGCGAGGCCACCTGACGACACAGATGGGCCGCGACAAAGCCATTACTTGCTGGGCCTGCAGAGGGTCTGCTCGGAGGGACCTGTTAGTGGAGGTTCGTAACCGTCAGGAGATGGCTGGAAATAGAGTGCACGCGCTCGCTGGTGGGTAAAACTCAGCCAGGTCTTCCCGAGGCGTCTCCTCCACCCCGCCTGCAGACTGCGTGAATGTGCTACTCAGGAAGACCCTCAGATCTCCCAGGAGGGGCTGAGGGGGTTCCCGCTGCTCGGGAGGCCTGAAGGAAGACAGCGTGGCTGGATGAGAGCCCCGACACACCTTGCTGACCGAGGCACCCCTGCCCAGGCTCCTCTTTGCCTCGAGTTTGCTCGTTCCCTCTGCTGCCAAATAGACCTCACTCCCAGGGCTCTCTGGAAAGGAGGGGACGGCCTGAGATGTGGTCACATCAGTAGTGCCTTTGGGTCCCTTCTCCCTGGTGAGCTAGAGCCTTCTGTGCCCATTCTCAGATGGATTAGACCCTCTTGTCCACTGCAGACGCCAATGCCCTGTCTTTCCGGTCCCCGTGAGGGCTCGGGCCTCTCCCCAGGATTGTGTGAGGGGGCACCTACCTCTCACCTTTGCTCCTCCGGGGTATTCAAGGATAGCCCTCCTTCTGGAAAATAGCTCCCATGTGATGAGTTACAGGAAATTCACTCATTGTTCCTGGACTTGACTTTTCAAAGTCAGAGGGTTTTTTTATTTTATTTTATTTTTTTTTTAAAAATTTTTAATGCTTATTTGTTTTTGAGAGAGAGAGACAAAGTGTGAGTGGGGGAGGGGCAGAGAGTGACAGAGACACAGAATCCAAAGCAGGTTCCAGGCTCTGAGCTAAGAGCACAGAGCCCGATAAGGGGCTCGAACTCATGACCGGCAAGATTGTGACCTGGGCAGAAGTCGAATGCTTCATCGGTTGAGCCACCCAGGCGCCCCTAAAAGTCAGAGTTTTAAAATGGGTGTGTGAATGCGTAAGTGTTCACATCCAAATATGAATCCGTTAGGGGAGAGGCCGGCAGTCCCAGGGAACACGTCCTCGGTGGGAGCCGCCCTTCACCCGAGGGACCAGCTTTGGCCTCTGCGGTTGCTCGTCCGGTGCAGGTGGGGGCCTCCGGGGCCGAGGGGTGCCAGGCGGGGCCGAGTCAGCAGGTGCTCTCCGGGCCTGGGAATGAGGCATCGGGGCAAGCCGGGCGGCACCCCGCTTGCTTGGCGCCCGTCCGGGAGTCCCCCGGATGCGGGCGGCAGAGGCTAACCCCCCCGGGTTCAGAGCAGGGGTTCTGACCTGGCTTCCCTTTCCCTCTCCTGCAGGGGCGCATCTGTAGAAAGGCCGGCAAATCAAAAAAGTCCTTCAGCCGCAAGGAAGCCGAAGCCACCTTTAAGAGTTTGGTGAAGACGCATGAAAAGTACGGCTGGGTCACCCCGCCCGTGTCTGACGGCTGATGTCCCCGGCGACGTGCGGAAGACGCTTCAGCCACCTGTCCACACACACACGAATTCCCGACATCCCCTCCTCCACGCCGAGCATCCCCCACCCTTTTCTACTCCGCAGCCGGAACTGAATCCTGAATGCCAAGGAAACATTTAAGTTATTTGTGAACAGATGTGTTTACAGGGAGAACGAGGGAGCCAACGCCGTTCGGGATTAGGTTTCGACTGTAAATGAGCGGCCATCCACAAGTCACTTTAGAACACATGTTGAGATGGCGCCACCCCCAGCCCGCCTGCCCCTGCGCCCGCCCCTGCACTGCCCTCAGCTTCTTCCCAGACAGCAGCCCCGAAGGGCAGGCAGGAGAGCCAGTGCCTGCCGCTCGCCCACTTCCATGTACGTGGTACCGTTCTCGCTTCCTAGGGACGCCCCCCCATCGCTGTGCTCTGTGTGTTTCCCTCCCCGGCAGGTCAGCATAACTTGGAGACGTGTCTTTCTGTGGCCCCGTGTGACGACATGTAGACCTCATTTGTGCTATGACCTTCGGCTCCTGAAAACACGAACTTTACTCTCGCCAGGTTCTAGAGATGGGAAACGGCAGCTGCCCCCTGGGGAGACTGTGCCCTCTCTGCCTCCGCGGTGGCGTGTGCCTGTCCACAGGTAACAGCGCCCCAAGACCAGAGGCAGGGGCGCCGTGGCCACTGCGGGCCCACGACGGTGCAGACGCCGGGCGCACGCTCCCTGGGGCTCCGAAGTCAGGACAGCCTCTTCAGTATTCTGGAACGTTCCTCCGATGCTGCATCGTGCTCCTGTCTTCTCTCAGCTCGTCAACCCACCACCAAAAGCAAAAGACAATCTCCCATTCGCTGAAGTCATCTGACTCATTTTATTATCCGTGCTAGTGACAGGGAATCCGAGAACTGCCAAGGGTACCAAGTGACCATACGAGGACTTGCATGACCGGGTCTGTTTCCTCACTCTTCAAGTCACTTGTGAGTCCCGGGGGGCGGGGGGCCGGGCTGCGTGATGCGTGAGCACCCTCGCTGTGGTATCGACCTCCTGTTATTTAACCTCCCACACTTCATTTTTCTCTTCTGTTAAGTTCCTTAGAACTTTCTAAGGAGCTCCATGAAATGAGGAAATACTGTTTCTAACAATTCGTGGGAAGAGGTTAAAATGTTCATTCCAGGTGGAAAATCTTATTGGACACATTTTAAATAAAATCATGCATACCTGACACCCTGCCTCAAGCATCCGGTCATTGGGGGCCATCCTCCATTTAAAATATTCGATCTGTTTTGAAAATTTAATATCTCAAATACCACGACGGCATCCTACGGCGAGGTACAAAAACCAAGTCTTAGGGACCCACGGTCTTTGCCAAAGGCGAGGCAGTTAGAAGCTGACGGGAAGCGTTGAGGGTTGATTTGGTCACACTCGAATGTTGCTAATTGTATTTTACCAGTGCAAAAGACAAGACATCTTTGCCGATTAGGA
This sequence comes from Paguma larvata, assembly GCA_030068075.1. NCBI lineage: Eukaryota > Metazoa > Chordata > Mammalia > Carnivora > Viverridae > Paguma > Paguma larvata. The sequence goes on from CM057826.1 coordinate 4,069,887, forward strand.
TAAAATTTTGGGGACGGCTTGGCCACCTCAGGGACCTGTTCACTTGCCCGGGGTCGTCGGGGGTCTGAGAGACCTGGCCTCAGAGGACAGGGGTCAGCTCCCAGCATGGCCAGCCATTCACCAAATCCGCCCCTTTTCGCTGTTTTTGTTTCTTGGTTTTAAACCATTTCCGCACGTGCCCCTACTTCACACGCAGCTCTCTGTCCGGCCAAGACGGCGGCGTATTGAGCATGCGTGCCTGCCTGCTCCTGTTCCCTCTGCGCCATAATAGTCATGCAATTCAACGGCAAAGATCCGAAGCCGTTCGTTCATCTGATCCCCTCCAGGGAATTCTCCATCCTGCAGACCTGACATTCGGCGCACAGCCTTGGACCCCTGGGCTCCTGCGTAATGGGATTCCGTCTCCGTTGTGACCAGAAGCAGCTGGCTGGGGAAAGCGCCCACACTTCTTGCTTTCCAGACGTTTTCCTCTCCTGACGTACCATGTAGCATAACTGTCTTTTAAGACCTTGTGTGTATATTTGGATAGGCATATACTGTGTATATACACGTAGTGTATGTAATGTGTATATATGCGGTGTGTAAGTGTACCCAGAGCCCATCACTGCCGGGCTGTTTGCTCACTGACTGGAGAACGCGTCCGCAGTGTTCCAGGGTATGCCACACCCGAGTGCGGCCCAGAGGCCCCTTCCCACCCGAGGGTGGCCTCCGGCACTGCCAGCAGCGACAGGGGGGAGATACGGCCCAATCTCAAGCCCGCCACGCGCCCTGAATTTGATTTCCTTTGCATTTTATTTCCATTAGGTTTCTTAGAAACTGGAAGTTATAGAAGAAATATTCGGTAGTGAAAGAAATGCCATTTTTCACCTAAGTTGCTAAGACTTTCTAGTTTGCAAAGCGGTGGAGAGCAATTGAAAACATGACTGTTACTTTGACCCTAGTTGGAAAAACTCCCTTTTCAGTGACTGGAGGCATCGTGGACAGACACGGGAGCCCGGCCGACCCCTCATGAGGGTCCTGCCTGCCGCCCCCCAGGCTGCCTCCCTCCCTCTGTCTCCAGGGCCCGGGGTGGGAGGGAGCCTCTCTCGAGAGTCAGCAAGCGGCTGGCTGGGGTCACCCTTCTGCACAGGCCGAGAAACCTCTCTTCAGACAGACAGCAGGGAGATGATTGGACAGATGTACAGACATTCATGTCCGCCGGGGGCCCCAAGGCCAGAGAAAGAAAAAGTACAAACACACATACGTCTCCTGCCCAGCCGGCGGTTTTCCTGGGCTGACGGCCCTTGGCCTTGGGGGTCCCCTCCGCCGTAGGCCCCGGGCTGTGGATTAGATCTGTACACGGTTTCCTGGCTGTTGGGAAGATCGAGAATTACTTATGCCTTAGGAAATTCCACGTGAGCTGTAAGGTTATTACTCTGGTTGCACACACACACGTATGCCCCAGAAGACTCACAGTCCCTAAAACCCATTGCTCAGGATAAAAACAGTGTTTAGCCCCCAATCCTGTAGCTCCCTCAGCTCACTCTACCAAAATTCAACCTTATTTTTTGGGAGGGAAATCTGAGGACTCATGAAAAAGACCCGGGAGAGAAGGCCAGATGCCCCCGTGTCTGTGCGACTGATGCTGGCAGGTAACTCCACCTGCTCGAGCCTCAGTTTCCTGGGCTGTACACGCCGACGGGGTTAGGGTGAGAACTGACCTAAGACATGAAGGAAAATGCTTGGGAAAAACAGAAACTGTCACCTGAACTTTGTGTGTCGCTCTGATAGTGTGGGGAAATTGAGGTTAAGCCACAAACTTTCATTAGAACATCTTTGGATAAAAGCTCGGATTGAACGAGTACAATGATTCGAATAGAATTAACTTGTAACCATATACTGGTTTTCTGTCCCCAATCTCCTACTGGAGGTCAATCAACCAAACTTACTGGCTGTCTCTCCACTCACTCAGACGCAGGCAAGGGACAGGTTTTAGACGCGTCTCCTTCCCTCGAGGAACCCATAAGACAAGAAAAGCATGCAGAAGCCACCAACAAGTAAGCCGAGACCAGAGGCAGCTAAATGCTAGACTGCCCTGCAGAAGTTCTAGACAGGCCCAGAGGTGTCCAGGGAAGATGCCCCAGAGAAGTCAGGGGCGAGTGATGGCTGGGCAAGACGGAAGGACAGGTGTACGAGTGGGGGAGGGTGAGGATGCCCTTGTAGAGAGCCTGGTGTTCTTCCGCACTGGCCCTGGAGGGGACAGCTCCTTGCCACTCTCACCTGTGGGGGTCCTCTCTAAGGATCTGAATACAGGAAGCAAGATGCAGACTAAACTTACAGCCTAACATGGCATGTGGGGCTGGCCCCTTCCCTCAGAATTATATTTCAGTGTTTTTATTTATTTTTTTTTTTGACTTATTTTAAGAGAGAGAGAGATGCAGGAGGGGCAGGGAGAGAGAGAGAGAGCATCCCAAGCAGGCACTGCACAGTCAGTGCAGAGCCCGATGCCGGGCTTGAACTCATAAACTATGAGTTCATGACCTGAGCCAAAACCAAGAGTTGGACACTTAACCGACTGAGCCACCCAGACGCCCCATATGTGAATTCAGTGTTTTATCTGAACGTTTCTAACCGCATGTACAATTTTAATGGAATTTGTTTCTAGAGGGCCACCGTTTGCTTTCCAACCACAGTGAGGGTTGAGCCATTGAACCTGGGATGCCACTTAGTCTACCTTCAGACACTCTGCAGCGGAGGAAACAGACCCAAAGAGGTCGCATGGCTCTTCCAAAGTCAACTGGAGGGCTGAGGCCAAGGCCCCATGTTTCTGGTGCTTTCTGCTCCTCCACGATGCCTCCCATGGACCATGAGGCAATTTGCATGCCCCACATTCAAGTCACACTTTTTAGCTCACTGTTGGCTCAGTAGAGCCACAGGCCTTCCAGGTTGGCTGAGAAACACCCAGAATGATCCATTACACAATGAAAGAAAGTTGGTGAGAAGGCAGTTGGCACTCGGGAGTGCCCTCGGGAGCTCTGGCCTGGCGCTCGCCCCGTGTGACCATAATCAATAACTTTTCTCTTCAAAGACATTAATGTAATATACAGCTCCATTCCTTAGCTTTATGCCAAGTTCTACCTTATCTTTCTGATTTTTACAGCCTCTAGTTTACACAACATTGAGTATTACTCAACCCCAGAACCCATCTGACCTATGGGATGTGGCCAACAAGCTGCAAAGGCCAAACGAACATCGTTGACATCCAGGAAGGCTCTAAGCAATGTTACCTTGGTTCCAGAAAAAACACAGGAGCAAAGAATGCTACCCAAAGAGACAAAAGCAAGGCAGAGTGCTTGAATAGAGTGTCGATACGAAGGGAAGGAAGGTTTGATTTCAAGGTCATGATAGGGCTAGACAAATAGCAGAGTTCACTGGGGGGAGTCAGGTTCCAAGGTCATCCTCTTGGGTCAGTAAGGCAGTTCTGCGTTGGGAATAAATACTCGCCCTGCTTCCCACCGCAGACTGAGCCTGCTTCTCCTACAGAGTTAAAACAATAATAATAATAAATAACAGTAATCAAGGAGAGTGCTTCCTCATTTCTCCTACTGGAAGTAAATGAAGTGGCTGTCTGGTTTGTAGACCTACAATCACTTTGTATCTCTAGATCTTGGGCAGTCCCTGGTGATGTCGATAAATGAGCAGAAATAGAACCGCGGTAGCTGGGTGAGCTTGGTTTACCCCCGCGTGTCTGTTCCACCAACCCGACATCGTCTCCATTGTGACCATGGTAGGATTACGATCTCCACGTCCTGGGCTCCTGCCAACTTTCAGACGATCCTCACAATTCACACTGAGCCCTTGGTGGATACTCTTTCTAAAGGTGCCCAATTCTGTGGTCCTCAAAAGGAGGGGGAGGAAATAGGAAATAGGAAAGCAACGTTGACTTTCGGAAAAGGGTGAACACAGGAGTCGAACAGTCGAGAGGCACTGTTCCAATGGGACAAACAATGACTCAGAAAAGCAAGACCTTAAAACTCAGAAATGTCTTTCCGTGGAATGTTTGTTGAGTCCTTGCACGGTCTCCCTGTGTTCAGCATGTGTTGCAATTTCTCTGGGTTTCCATATGCGTTATCCAATGCGGCCCATTGTGGATGGCTTTCCGTCACGCGGTGGCCTCTGATCTTTTGTGGTTTGCTAAATCACAACTTTGAAGCATGTCACAAGCACTCTCTATAAAAATCAATGAAATGTAACTGAACCAAATCTAATTAAGCCTCACTGCCGTTTAAATTTCTCCATTTGCATTATGAAGATTGTTGAACGTGTTTGCCAAAGAGTCCCATTAAAGTTGAAATTGTGTACTTAGCACAATACCGTGGCCAAAACCAATACTGAATAAGGACGCTACGTCTCTGGAAGCCTGTTACGGAGTAGCAATTCTAGAAAGTGACAATGTCCACACACCCTAAGTTCAATCTATTTAAAAGGTACTACAGCTACTGTTTCACCCTAGTACATAAATTGGCTTTTAGTTTTTGTTTTAAACTGTTCCTCAGTTTAAAACATTCCCAGCGTTCGCGTCAATATTTGAAATCATTTTTCAATCAAGAGCACATTCTTCTATTAAAATCTGAAAATGTTACTATTTCAGTGTCGAGAAGGTAGTAGGCGAGGGCGCTAGAATCAGACAGCCCTGAACCCGCCCTCTGCCTCTTCTCACATGTAGATAAGCCACTTAGCCTCCCAGACACTCCCTCTCCACTTTCTTAACTAAGGACGTTACTATGTGCTGTTGAGGGCGGCTGTGACAAGGCAGGCAGTCACATGGGAAGTACGAATCCCATGCCTGCCCTGGAAAGGAGGAGACTCAGGACGTTTTTATAGAAGTAACAGTGAGCTTGAGCGGGCACAGCTCGAGTTGAGGGTTAGAAGCTACTTTAGGTTGTTTCATCCTTTTGGACGAAGGCACCCGAGACCCGCCCTCCACGGGGCGATGGCTCTGAATATCTCCTGGGCGACGGAGGCGCGTGGGGACGGATCGCACACGGTCCCTGCACCGTACTCAGCCCCAGCAGGGTCAGAGAGTTGACAGCGGCATATTGGGGAGTCTGCGTTCCCCGACATCGTTTTCTTAAGGCACAAGCCGAAGACTCAACAGGATCGCGCCTGGACCCTGACGCTAAGAATTTAAGGTGTGGTCTCTGAGTCCCTAGGCAGGGGCTTGGCCAAAACGCATGAGATGCACATGCTTGACCTCTGCTTCGGGCCAGCGGGGAGGCAGCGGGGTCAGGATACGGCGCATTTTAAAAGTACACATTTTTTTTTTTTGGTTTTTTGTTTAAATTGATCCCAGAGCATGTTTTAAAAATTTCGGGGAGGGGAGGGTCATGAAAGATTTCCTAATAAGTAACTCTGAAGCTTAAATCCAGTTAAATAACTCTAAACAACAAGAATAAACTTTCCTATAGGAAACCATTCCTATTTTTTTCCCTATTTCTCCATTTGCGGAGATTTCAATTTCTCAAAGACCTTTGAGAACTATGTTCTCACGTCCTCTCCGTAGGCAGCGCTGCGAGGCAGATCTGACGGGCGGTTCTGTGCCGGGCGCAGAGACGGGAAACAGGCGTGGAGGGTGGAATCGATTTTTCTAAACCGATTTCACTTAAACATGGTCAATTAGTTTCCTGTGTCACTAAAACATGACATGAAGTCAGTCCTAAAACGACTTTTAAATCTCTACCCCCAGGGAATGTTTCTAGCTACGACTTGCCAAGGTTATCTCTTTTAAGTAATACAGATTGCTCTTAACGAGACAGTCCTTCTTAATTTCTACCGAATTCATGCACGCCGCGTGCGCGCACGCGCGTGGAGGCGCGCACCCACGCCTGGTTCATGTAGTCTTATTCTCATTGTTTCAAGGTTTTCTTTCCACTTTATGATGGTTTCTACGTTTTATGCTACTGTTTTCCCCTCAAACATATTAACTTCTGAAACAAGATACACTTCCAGGCAGAGCTGCCTCCCTCTCCCTTCTGTGATTAGAGTCTCCCTGGGGGTCCCTCTTGTCACCTGCTGGGGAACTTGTGTCCTCGGTCCCTTGTCCCCAGAGCCCTGGACTCCACGGCATCCAGGGTCAGGCCTTCCCCCCACGTTCAAATGGTGGGAGTCAAAGCTGTTTTCAGTCAATGACAGCCTGGAGTTTGCTAAAGGGACTGGAGACAGTGTTGGCAATAAAGCCAAGGCCCCCCTCCCAATTTTCAGGCCAGAGATTTATTTAATAAATGACTGGAAAGGGCCTCAGAGAGCCCTGGGAAGAACTCTGCCATTTACTCGGGTTGCGTCGGCCCCAGGCTGGGTCTTCAGCTCAGAGCCTGTGCAAACACTTGCCGGCACACAGAGGGTTTCGAACGAGGTGATCTTGATGACTTCTAACAGTGAACGGATTCTTTAGAACCCAGAGACCTTTTTCAGAAGGTGTTTAAAAGTGCAGGGAGTTACATTCAGACTCCGGGGACCTCATCCAATGTCTTGTAAAGCTGGGACCAGAAATGGGGGCCTCATTACCTCTAGTCATGTTGCCTTCCCAGGGTAAAATAGATCTTCATACGCACATGCGTGTGATGCATCCAATAAGTAGGACCATCTTGAATGTGAAGGAAAAGATAAATAAATATACTATATATATATAGTAGTGGGTTGAATAGTGGTCCCCCCAAAAAATCTGTCGAAGTCCTCAGCCCCAGGACCTGTGAACTCAACTTTAACTGAAAAAAAAGTCTTTGCAGATGTAATTAAGGCCAGGACCCCAAGGGGAGATGGGGCCGGGCCCCAAACCCAATGACAGGAGTCCTTACAGGAGAAAGGCACAGGGAGACATGAAACACAGAGATATAGGGAAGGTGACATGAATAGGGCGGCGGAGACTGGAGGGATGAGTCTACACAGGGAGCACCACGGACGGACCGAAACACCAGCGCCTAGGCATATGGCGGCGCGTCCCTCGAGCCTCTGGAAGGAAGTTTGCCTGATCTGGGACCTGCGGGTTGGCAGATTATTTGATGCTCTCTCATCCAACGCTGTCCCTTCAAACTTCTCTCTTTAAATCTCCAAAAATGTTTAAGTACCAAGATTTTAGTGCATTGGTACTTTCTCTCTTTTTTTTAAGTTTATTTATTTATTCTGAGAGAGACAGCATGAGTAGGGGAGGGGCGAAGAGAAAAGAGAATCCCAACCAGGCTTTGCACTGCCCAATGCAGGGCTTGAACCCACGAAGCTGTGAGTGTCACAGAGTCAGACACTTAACCGACTAAGCCATCCAGACACCCCTATTTTTTGAAGTAGGCTTCACACCCAGTGCAGAGCCCAACACGAGCCTGAACGCACAACCCTGAGCTCAAACCTGAGCGGAGATCGAGAGTCAGATGCTTCACCGACGGAGCCGCCCGGGCGCCCCCACATTGGTACTTTCTTAAGTAAGGAGGGAAGGCCACAACGGTGTGATGGTGGGCTCCAGGAGCGGAAGCAAGAGAACTGGAAAAAGTTGGAGGCTTACAGAGAGCAGCCCCAGGAATAAAGATGCCCCCGAGGAGACAGCCACGCCTGAAAGTGACCCCTGAATGAGTCACACTCTTGTCCAGTCCCTTTTCCATGACGGGGGCACACCAATCGAATATGGAACGATAATGGGACATGGCCTCTGATTATGTCACGTTATGTGGCAAGACTGAAGAGATGAGTCTAGACCTTCCCTGAAACGAGAGATTCTCCCGTTGGCCTTGAAGAACTAGGTTGCTGAGTCATGGGGACCACATGGCTTGACACAAGGGTCTCCGGGAACCGAGAGAGGCCCCCAGCCGACATCAGCATGAAACAGAGGCCAGTCCTATGGGTGCAAGGGACTAAATTCTGCCAATAACTTCCTGAGCCTGGAAGACAACCCCAGGCTCCAGAAAGGAAGGCAGCCCGGCTGACACCTTGACTGCAAACTGGTGAGACCCTGAGCCAGGGCCGCAGCTGCACTGAGCCTGGACTCCTGGCCCACGGGAATTGGGAGACAACATGAGTGTTGCTGTTTTAACTGCTCCAAGTTACACAGCAATAAAAAATGAATATGCCCGTCAGATGCTCTGCCCCACCCCCCTCCCCCCCCAGAGACTTGGAACTCCATGGTGAAAAGAAGGTTCTGGTAGAGGAGGGCGGGCCTTGCCCAGATGTGTAGTTGTGGGTTCTTTTGGGGGCTTGGCCATTGCATCTGTTGCCTGGGGCTGCCCCGACAGGTCACCACACACTGGGTGGTGGTGAACTGAGACGGCAGAAATTTAACCCTCCGTGTTCCCAGGGCCAGAAGCCCAAGGTCACGCTGCTGTCAGGGCCACGCTCCCTCTGAGGGCCCTCGGGGAGATCTCTCTTGCCTCTTCTAGCTTCCGGGAGCTCCTGGTGTGCCTTGGCTTGTAGCTTTGGTTTCGAATCCCTGCCTCCCTCTGGGCCAAGTCTCCCCTGCCTTTTCTCATAAGAGCCCTGGCATCGGATATAAGGCTCACCTCGATAATCCAAGCTGAGTCCTCATCCCAAGATCCTTACTTACACCTGCAAATTACACTTCCGAGTAAGGTCACTTCCCAGGCGCGAGGGGGCAGGCCACACACATAGCTCTTTTTGAAGGCGGGCACCATTCGACCTACTCCAGAGGTCACTGCCAACATGGAAATCTGCACTCACATGGATATTCTGGTTCTGTGGGCCTTTGGGTCCGGGGCCACCCCTCCCCACTCTGTGATCTACAGGTCGCCTTCCCCAGAGACCACTGCCCATGCCTTGTCCCCAGATGCATCACGTCTCTGCGGCGGAAGCTCAAGCTTGGGTCCATCTTCACGGCATCTGGGCGCTGCTGGGAGTTGGGGCGCAGACCCGGCCGTGACTTACCCCGTTTAGCATGTCAGTTCACCTACGGCCCTGTGACAGGAAGGCCACGTGGGCCTGCAGCTCCTGAAGTGGAGACTTTGGGGAGAAAGAAGGAGGAAAAACCCGCCTAGTCTAAGCATCCGCCAGAGGCAATCCGAGGTCCGCTCGCGTCACTAGGAAACCCCACGCTGACGCCCTCGGGGGAGCGAAGCACCAGCTGCCGCGGCACGCCTGTCCTTCAACCGGCTTCCCCTCCACCAAATCACATCACTCCGAGGTGTTCGTGAGTCACCAGCCGACGGCACCCGTTCCGCCACACGGGCCCGCGGACGCCTCCCCACAGTCCCGGCTTGCCGCCTCCACCGCTTACCACCCACCCGGCTGTGAACAGACCACATCTCGGGGACATTACAGCATCAGGAGAAAGAGAAACGAGAGATGAATTTTGCTATAAAAGGTCACTCTCCTCCAGGAAGAAAAACTGCCGGTTCTATAAATACATTGCCAACAACTGCCAGGAAACACTGCGTTGAGAAGCAAATTTGCCCGCAAGCCCCTCGGGCTCCCCGCAAGCCCACCCACCGCTGGGGCAGAACGCACCTGCATCCCCAGGGGCAGCACCGCCCGAAGCCCGGAGAGAAAGGCCCCACTTTTCCCTCACGTTCTCCTGGTCACCTTCGATACTTGGTTCTCTGTCCCCACCGGCAGAGAGCTCAGACTTACCCCAGGACGAACCCACACGGGATGTGCCCCAACACTCGATAGCCTCTCTTCGTTATCCTGACGGCCGCCATCTGTTGTCCCCTGCCTGTCAGCATGCTCCTGCGGGGCCTGCCTTGGGCATGGTCCGGGCAGCGGGGCCTGGGGAGAGAGAACATTTCATCATTAGAGAAAGGTCAGGAATAGGGACCAGGGAAGGCGAGAGGCTCGGCGGCACCCCCCTCCTGTGGCTGGCAGCTTCTGAGCGGCATGTGTGAACCTGTGGGCGGTTCTAGGCGATGTTAATTACTTGTCTGCCCAAAGCCGACCCAGGCCGGAGCGAAACGAAACGCTGAGGCACATGTGACGTGCTCAGACCGTGGTTGGATCACACTCTCTCACTGAGAGATGAGGGAACACATTGCTGCCCAAGTTGGAGCTCGTTCTGACGGGCTCCCTTGGAGCCGAAGGCCCCAGGGACCATGCCCCCTCGGGGGCCCCGGGGTAGGGCTGCACGTGGCGCAAAGGCCTCGTGGTCCAGTGCGTCTGTCAGTGAGAACGGCCCACGGGAGGGCACCGCCTTTCAGTTCCAAGCCTGACGCAGAAGACTGGCGTTTCCCGACCGCAGACTGGCCACGAACCAGCCACGGAAGCAAGACCTGGGCAGAAATACCCGTCTAGGGTCCGCCCTGTAATTCCTTGCTCGCTCATGTGGAGAACTGTATTTTCTTTCTTTCAAAAGCTTCCTTTCCTTCCCCAGGATGCTAAGTGTTGGACGGAAGCAGGAGGTGAACCGGGAAAGGCTTCCCGTCCTTGCTGGGGGTGTCTGGCTGGGACCTCCCGCTCGCGCTGGCCCGAGCCCCGGCGGGAGCGAGGCTGCGTGGGCCCGGAAGCCGTACAGTTCCTGCGGGACGGGCCCCAGGTGCCCACCTGACCTTCCTAATGTTCTATTCCTGTGGGTTCCTTTTCATTTTTTTTCCAATTCAGTTGGGGGAAAACCCAACAAACGGTGAAGAGGAGACAGAGACAGGAAACTCCGTGGTCAGGACACTGGGAGGGCGTCTGAGTGAGCAAGGAGGTAGGGAAGACCTTCAGCGTAGTTAGGGCGTGGTGGCTGTACCAGGCAAATAGAGGGGAGCAAGGATGGGAGACCCCGAGACCCATCCAGGAGACCCCCTGCCTCACACAGGTGCGGGGTAACCGCCCAAAGGCTCAGGCCAGCCGGGCTGCGGCCACGGGTGCAGCCGTGTGTCGGCTGGCCCAGGAGAGGCACTGTTAGCGATGAGGAGACGGCTTACAGACTGCGGTTGGCACTGGGACGGGGCAGGGAGGGGGGGCAACACCTATACTATGGGGTCAAGTACAACCCGCCCACAGGTGGAGCCCCAGGGTGGAGAAACAGGCCCGGGCACGTGTGGCTGCAGACGCACAGCCCCCAAAGACACGCTGGCGGGCGTCCTAACCCCCGGAATCTGTCACCCTGTGAGTTTCCGTGGGGGATCCAGTTAAGGAGCTTCAGACGAAGAGATTATCCCGGATTACCCGGGTGGATCCGGGGTGATCGAAGTGCAGCTTTATAAAAGGGGGCGGGGGCGTCGCAGAGGAGCTGCGATGACAGGGGCAGAAGCAGGAGGGAGACACAGGCCCGCAGCCCGAGAAGGGCAGGTGACCTCCAGAACCTGAGAAAGGCAAGAGTCGGGCTCCCCCCAGAGACTCGAGAGTGACAGCCGTGCCACGGTCAGACGTCGGGATTGCCGATTCCCAGAACCGCAAGTTAACGACGTGGTGTCGCTCCAGCAGAAAACCACCCCCACCCCGGGTCCACCAGAGCGAACGGGTAAGCGGCGGGTCCCTGCAGGGGCCCCGGGCAGTGGGGACAGCTCGAGGAAGGGCCCGAATGCTTGCAAGCCCGGCCCGGGCATGGAGGGGTGTCCGGGCCAGGCGTATCACGATAATCTCCTTGTCCTTCAGCTGGGCCCCCAGGAAGCAGGTCTGTGCAGGGGAGGCTGCTCCCAGGAGAGACTCAGGGCAAGGGGTAGGGGGCCCAGGGACAGTTCCGGAACCTGGGCTGAGGAACACCTGAGCCACTAGTGCCCAGGCCCTAGCCTGGGGGAGCGGGTTGATCGAGGGGCCACCATGGACGGCATGACCTCTGCGTGAGGTGCCCATGCCCCAAGGACACTGCCTGCGAGCCCGAGAGACCCTTCCTGGCCACTGTCTGTAGCCACAACCCACCTCCCCCCCAGCCCCACCCCGGGCCCTCTCCACGGCTGTGCTCCTCACCACACTCACGGGGGTTCTAGAATGGGGGTGGGTCCGCAGTGTACCCCAAGTGCCCAGAGCAGGGCCCAGCGTGGAGGAATACCTCCCTCGGTTTCAGCTCCTCTCTGACTGCCTCTTTCCCAGAGCAGACTTCCTTCTGTCCCTAACGTGGGCTTCTGTCTGTCCCTAACACAGGCCGTGGGTCACCTTCCAGGTGTCTGGCTGATCCTGCCCTTCCGTCCCTCATCATCCCCACACCGAGGGCTCTCCTGCTCCGGCCCACCCGGCACCCGACTCAGAGGCTACAGTGTCCACCCTCGCTGGGACTGTGGGGGCCCCCGCCTGCCAACACACAGCAGGTGCCCGGTAAGTGTCTGTCCCGAGAAGGAACGGAGGCTCAGGAAGGGAATTCCCGCAGGTTCCGACAGGGGCCGCAGAGAGGGCTGGCCCTATGAAAGGTCGGAAGAAGAAGGGACTCCAGAACCGAACCATGTCCCTTCCCACACGGATGCGGTTCCCAGCCCGGGGGGCTGGCGGACCCAGCAGATAAAACCACGGAAGCCCAGTTAAAGTTTTATTTCAGAGAGCAACGGGTAATCTTTTAGTCTAAGTATGTCCCGATATCGCATAGGAACTACTGATACTGAAAACTTATTAAAATTATGTTTAAATAGGCTTCGCGCCCGACGTGGGGCTTGAACTCACGCCCCGGAGACCAGAGCCGCATGCTCTACTAAGCAGCCAGACACCCCAAAACCTTTTTTCAATGCAAAGTTTGAATTTACCTGAGCGGCCCAGGTTTTATCTGGCAATTTCCGTCACCCGTCCCCCAGAGCATCCCGGAGGGTGCGCAGAGCCCCGACGCTCTCAGGAAGCGCTGTGACCGTGCCCGTCCCTAACTGCGGCTCCGCACGGGCCCCGGTGGGGCTGGAGGCCTGGCTCCCCACCCGTCTCCTGCTCAGGCCTCTGTCAGGCTGACAGCGGAGCCCTGGATCCCTAGCACAGCGGGAAGGAGGGGGCTCCCCTCCCTGGGAAAGGTCCCTTCCCCTGCCCCCAGGCCCGGAGCCCGGCCGCCCCACCGCAATCCCGCTCCCTGTGCAGGGCCGGGGGCCGTCAGCAAATTCAAGGCCAACGCAATGCCCACAGCAGGCGGCTGGGATGACTCAGGGGCAGCGTGACCCATGACACTCGGAGCACAGTGCCCGGCAGAGCAAGCCAAAGTCAGCACAAGCCCTGCTTTCTGGTCACCTCGGTGCTCCCCACGCAGGGGATCCTGAGACGCGGCCCTGGAAGCTGGCAGGAGACAGGACCCCAAATCCTCTGCCAAGTCCAAGGGTAGAGCAGCAGAGTCAGGAGACTGAGGCTGAGTTTCTTCCTGCTCAGGGAGAGCATGGTGGCCCCACGGTGAGCTCGGGTACCCCTCCCCCGCCTCCACACCCCGTGTCCAGTGTGTCTCCATCTCCGGCCCCCACACCCCGTGTCCGGTATGTCCTCATCCCCGACCTTGACACCCCATGTCCAGTGTGTCACCATCTCCGGCCCCCACACCCCGTGTCCGGTGTGTCCCCCCTCCCCCACTGGGCCCCCACACCCCGTGTCCGGTGCATTCCTCTCTCCCACACATGCCTCAACAGGACGCAGTTTGCGGGGAGGGTAAGCTCTCCTCAAGAACCTATGTGTCTGCTCAAAGACATAGGAACTTTCCACGATCGGGAGCTGAGGGAGGGCACATCTGGGGACATCAGAAGTGAGTAAATACTGACTCCCTTTCCGTGGGGAACTGGCACCCCGTCATCCCAGAGCACAGTTCTGGAACCCAGCCCGGCCTGGGACCGTTTCTAATGATTTACCAAAGGCCCACGTGGTCACTCAACAACCCCTCAGCCCAACTGACCTCCGTGCCTCTGTTTTGTGACGTGTCTAGAAGTGGTCTGAGCAGGCGTGGCGTGTCTCGTTCCGAGGCCTACTTCCCGAGTCTCTCATGGCGTCCCCCGGGCAGGGTTAGGGACGGCAGAGTGGACACTAGCGTCACTGGAGTCTGAGCGCTGGACTCCCCCCCGTAAGGGGCGATGACTGGTTTGACGTCAGCCCGAAGCGTCCTCCAGGGTCCCCGAACTCGCCCTCTCCGTTCACGGCGTTTCTCCCTCTGGAGGAGGTGGTGGGGACTTGTGTGCTGAGCGTGACCGCCCCAAATATCTCTCCAGGCCGACGTGTTGGCCCGTGGCTGCCGCGAACTACGTGTGGAACGCATGGGGTTCGCAGGTGCTTGGACCGAGAGCCGGTTCCACAAAGGGCAGAGGGAAGCACGGAGACAGGTTCTGGGGGCCGAGGGCGAGCGCAGCAAGCCAGGACGGGGGAGGAAAAAGACCTCACGCGGCCGGAAGTCACCCTCGCTGCCAGCGGGCAATGCAGACAGCTGTCGGGCAGACGGGCCTGCGCGCGTCCAGGAAGAACCGTCACCATGTCTGCGACCACACGCAGCGACGTGATTGTAATTCCAGACTCCGTGCTCCTCTGCTCGCGCTGTCCAGGAGCGGCCAGCTTCTGAGAACCATCCTGCTCCAACGCGCCTACTGAGCCTGGGTAAGACGCGTTTTTATTTTTATTTTTTTCAGGGCGTGGTTGCGCTTACAGGACACTGAGGAAAATCTCAGAAGAAACAAATAAGGCTGGATCCCAAATCCAGGGAAGTCCGGACGCCCGGAGCCAGAACCCCCGGTGATTCCTGTCCGCAGAGGTGTCCGTTTGTCCGGACACGAGCCCTCGAGGAGACACGTCGCACACAGCGGGGACACCCGGGGACTCACCTGCACTAGAGCTGAAGCAGGGCAATCTGCCTCCTGGACGCGGTGAGAGGCACGAGGGGGCACATGGGGTGGGCACGGAGGACAGAGAGCAGGCTCCCGCAGGGTGGGGGCTGAGCCACGGAGGACGCTCGCTCGGGGCGGCAGCCGAGGGCACCAGCGGTGGAGGCCGGGAACCCCGGGGCCGGCACAGCAAGGGATCCGGGACCTGCAGGGCGTGAGCGCTCTGTCACCAACAGGCAGGGAAGCAGGCCGTTGATGGGGCCGGGGCTCGCCAGCATGGCAGGGCGTAGGGACGCGGGAGGACAGAGGTGACAGCTGAGCTACGAGAGGTCTCGCAAATGAGGACGTTTACAAGAGACGGTGTCCTCCAGGTCCGCCCGCGCCGTGGCATGTGTCCGAGCGTCTTGCCTGCTTAAGGCCGAATCACGTCCCACGGTCTGGATGAACACATTTCGTTTCTCTGTTCGTCCATTTGTGGACACTGGGGTCGCTTTTCCCTGCGGAGCACATGAAGACACCGTACCCGGGCCGGCCGCCCGCCCTCCTTGTGCAGACAGCAATGTGTGTCCGGGCCTTGGGTCTGCTCGCTCCGCTGTGTTCGTGGGCAGAGACAAAGTCACGGGGTGTCTCTAAGTATTGAAACACCAGCACACACCTTGGCATGCTCAGTTACAGGCCCTGGGATCTCCCACTGTTCGCGCCACAGCCGGGGTCTTGTGCCCTCTGCGGCGGACAGCAGTCAGCAGCCGACACAGTCCAGAGACCTCCTCCCAAACCTCTTCATTATTCGAGGGCTTGGCCCCTTGTGCGTCCAAACGGAGGGAAACTGCAACCCCAGGCCAACGTGAGGAAGGACTTTCTAAGGCAAGGAGCTAGCTGTCTGACGCACAGGGAGAAAAACGCCCTCAGGAAGTAGTGAGCTCCCCATCGAGGGGAGCATTCAATGGCTGGAAAACCATGAGGTAGGGAGGGCTGTTTAAGAGGTCTCTGAATGAGAAGGGGGGAGGGATGAGGGAGCCCCTGTGTCTCTTCCACGTCCAGCAGCCACGACAAGACAGCCCCTCGGCCTCGGTACCACGACGGGGTGCAAACGGCAAGCACTGCTTCATTGTCACTGGAAGAAGAGGCAGCGGCTGGCGGCGGGGGAGAAAGATGGAGCTCACGCGAGGGAGCCCGGGATTCAGAGCCAGACGCGCCCAACGAGAAGCCAGAGCAGCCGAGTGCAGGGGACCAGTGCGGCCTCAGGGGGAAGGGAAGCAGGGAATCTGCCCCCTCAGGGTCCCCTGTCTTTCCTCCAAAGGCGACAGCTCTGTCCCTGTTGGCTTGTCTGGCAGCACGAGCAGGTGCTGGCACTCGGCCCGCCAGCCCTGAGCAGGGGGGAGCCCGGCTCCCCCCACAGGAGCCTCCTCACGGGGTTTGGTCTTAATGGGCAGGGGGAGGGGCTCTCCCAGGAAGCCACCCTGGGGCCACGTAGCCTTCTAAGGACAGAGCCTCCGCTCAGGCCACACAAGGCCATGGAAACTCTGGGGGTCCTCACAGAGCCACGGGCCCTTCAGAGGCTCCCACAACCCCACTGTCTCTGGACAGGGACCCCAGCAGCCCTGAGGGCCTGGAGCCCTCCCTTCTGCCACCCAGCCATCTCCCCAGGGACCCCAAGTCCCTGTCCCCGGGGCCTCAGTCTTGGAGGCTCCCTCCTCCTCTGAGCACCCTCAGCCTCGGCTTTTCCCCAAATACAGGAAGGGGAGACTCTCCCGTTGCCCGTGTAAGGTGACGCATCCCCCAGCCTGAAGCCGCGGGCTGGTGCCGCCCAGCCTCACCCCACCAGCCCCGGAGGAGGGTGTGCTTGCTACCCCGTTTGGGGACGGGAAAGTGAGGTGCGGCTGTGCCAAGAGACTTGCCCAAGGCTTCCTAGTAGAAGACATGAAACCACAAACCCTGCCTACCAGGCCGTGGTACAGAGATATGGGCTCTCCCTTTATGCGCCAACCTGCTCAGGCCACGGTGCCCAGCTGTTTGGCCAAATGTCAAGCCAGATGTTGCTCCGAAGGCGTTTTGTAGGCGTGATAACCAGTCAGATCGGCTGACTTCGAGGAAAGCAGATAACCCTCCATAATGCGGGTGGGCCTCACCCCATCAGTTGAAGGCCTCAAGAGCAAAGACTGAGGTTTTCCAAAGGAGAAGCAATTCGGCCTCGAGACGGCACCAGAGAACACCGCCTGGCGTCCCTGCCGGCTGCCCTGCGGGACTCACACTCGAGCCTGCAACATCGACTTCTGCGGGTTCTGTTTCTCTGGAGCACCCGGACCCGACACCATCTACAGGTGGGTGGCGGGGGAGGCTTTCCCAAGCACCCCGCACCCTCGACCAGACACTTCAAGGACCACAGAGGGCAGTAAGCCTTGAGACCCTATCAGGCTCCTGGCAGGAGGTCACCGGGAGAGCCCTCGCCCCACCTGACGCGTCTTGGCTTTCGCCGGGAACATCAGTCACCCAGGACCCAACCTCAGTGCGGCTTAGCGGCGAGGTGCAAACGGCGCTCGCGGGGGGTGGGGGTGGGTGGGGGGGGTGGGGGGGGCGTGTGGGTTCCAGTCTTGTTTATCTTTCTTTCGAAATATTGGAAGGGACTTTTTTCCCACTAAAATGCTGTATCTACTAACAGGTTTTGATCTGTCTTCATTGTTTTGTAACTACTGCCCTTCGGACACGGCGTCGAGCAATGGCGACAGAGGCCCATTGCTTCACTGCGGTGGGAGGCTGGAAGAAGAGAAACGTGTCCGAACAGCGCTGCTAGGTTCTGTCGCCAGCCCGGCCTCTGCGCTCGGGGAGGGAGCAAGGGCCAGGCTGGGGACAGCCGGCGGGGTGGTGCGGGGCTGGCAGTCGCCGGCCGCTGGGCCGCCCCAGGAGATGCGGGGGTGGCCCACTGACCCGCTTACTTGGACTCAAAGAGTCACGGACCAAACGGGTTATTTCATTTTGAAACAGTACCCTCTGCCAAGGTCACGGCGTATGGTCCCGTCCCCATGACAGGAAACTGGAGAAAAGGAGAAAGAGGTGATTTTATATCACTAAGACCAACCAACCAACGAAACCTATCTCTCTGAAGGGAGATTTCCTTCCCCTAAAAAGTTCTGACACAACAATTTTGGAGACTTCAAAACGCCTGAGGTCCCAGAGCGCTGGGAGGGGCGGATGGGTTGATTTCACAGACCAGAAGATGTTGTTGTTTTGTTTTTTTATCTTGTGCCCCTGGGGCCTCAGTCATACACCCTTCTGCTAAATGTAGCAAGAAGGGCCTGCGTGCACGTGGCCGTGACAAAGATAGGGTTTTGGGCGCAGTGCTGGTCGGGCAGGCTGCCAGGGCCAGACGGCTGCCCA
Organism: Paguma larvata; assembly: GCA_030068075.1. NCBI lineage: Eukaryota > Metazoa > Chordata > Mammalia > Carnivora > Viverridae > Paguma > Paguma larvata. Next base: position 4,087,910 of record CM057826.1, read on the forward strand.
CATAGGACCCCGTCCCTAGTAGCGTCACCTGGAGATTGCCACTTAAACATGGAGGGCAGGTGACTCGCTGCAGGACCTCCTGTGACCTGCAGGACAGCCCCCCAGCCAGGAGTGGGTGACCGAGTAAATACCGTGGGCAGCATTTGTCAAACTCCACAACAGTGAGCATCCGGGAAGGGCCCAGTGCTTACCCTGCGGGGCCAGGCGCCGACCAGCAGCAGGTGGGGTGGTGTGCCGGGGTGGCCTGACGGGGACTCGCCACGGACGGACGAGGTGAACTTGGCCCCTGCCGAGGAGAGACGGATGAGCAGGCTGGTTGTGGACACGTGGCTTCCCAGTGCCCCCGTTGATGCTGCCTCAGAGTTCTGAGTAAGGACCACATCACGCCTTTTCTGGACCAGGGGCATCCAAGCAAGCTTGCAAGCAAGTCAGCCCCTTGCGCTGAGGTCCCAAAGTCACACAGAACTCCTTGGGCATTTGGAACCAATAGGGATTCACTTTCCAGGCTGGTAGCACCAAGCACAGGGGGAAACTTAGTGACCCAGACACCGAAGAAACAGATGCCTGAAATAAGGAGAGTCCAGAGCACCTGCTAAGTGAGTTCAAGGAACTGGATGGGTGTGGGCCACCAGACCAGGAGGGCTTAGGAGGGACTATGGGGGGCCTCTCCCAGGGAGGGATCCCCCCAAAGTCTGAGGACCTACGCAACCTGTGGCATCTACCTCGCCCACCACTGGCCCACTTACCACCCGCAAGCTTGGTCTCAGCTGCCCTGTCCAATGCGGGAGCCGGTGGTCACAGGCGGCCTTTCCAAACTGAGAGACGTGGCTAGCGTCCATAATATACACCAAGTGTCGAAGACTGAGCGTGGAAAGCAGAGAGGAACATGATACACTTCTTTAATAATTTTATATTGATTATGTGTTGACATTGTATTTTAGGTACATTAGATTAAATAAAATATATTATTTTTATTAGTTTTTCAAAGTTGATTTATTTTGAGAGAGAGAGCAAGGGAGGGGCAGAGAGACAGAGAGAGTCTCAAGCAGGCCCTGTGCCCAAGAGCACGGGCCCGCGGTCCTCATGCGGCCCCGGCGACTCTGTCTCTCAGTCGGGGGTGCAAACGAGAAGCGAGTGCTCCAGCTGTCATGGGGCCTCTGCTGGCGTCGCCGGGGACAGTCCTACAGCATGGGCACTCTGTCGTTTCAGTGATCCTCAGCCTTCCTGTTGAAGGACTGGCTTAGTGAGGATGTGTAGTCACCACTGGGGTCACCAGGGGCCAAAGTTTTCACCCATTCTTTAATAATAATAATAATAATAATAATACAGTGCTAACAGGTAACAGGTCAAATCTCTTGGCAGAACAGATACTTGTTAGAGATTTGCGAATGTGGGGGCGCCTGGGTGGCTCAGTCGGTCAAGCATCTCGCTCTTGATTTTGGCTCAGGTCACGATGTCCCGGTTCGTGAGATCGAGCCTCTCGTCGGACTTTGTGCTGACGTCACGGAGCCTGCTTGGAATTCTCTCTCTCTCCCTGTCTCTCTGCCCTTCCCCTGCTCTCACATACTCTCTCTCTTTCTCAAAATAAATAGACATTCTAAGAATAAAAGACATTCGCAAATGTGAGCTGTTCCCTCCCCGACGCCATGTGTATCGTTTATCTTTCTCCGGAGGGAAACACGCAGGTCCTCCCAGGAATTCACTTGTGAACAATACAGAACAGCCCGTGGGGACGTGAGGGAGGTCCGAAACGTCTCTCCCTTCCGTATGTAAGAGGAAGGCAGGCTCCTCCCCTCCCCAGGCTCTTGCAGGGGCCCCGCCAGAAAGGGAAGGAGGACGTGCTCAGCTTTCAGGGCACCTACTTGCCCCCTCTCGAGCTCTGCTCTCAGTGCTGTCCCGTCTTCAACAATGTCTCTTAACCCCTATGACTTGCTCTGGTGGCACAGGTGTGTGGCTCTCAGAGCAGATGATGGCTAATTTTAACCGTCGACTTGGCGGGGCGGTGGGGTGCTCAGCCGTCTGGGCAGACGTCACTCTGGCTGTGTCAGTGAGGGCACGTGCACGGGACTGACGCGCCAGTCAGTAGGCTGAGGGGAGCAGATCCCCCTCCTTGTTGTGGGTGGGCCTCATTCGATCAGTTGAAGGCCTGACTAGAACCTAAAGGCTGACTGTCCCCCGAGTAAGAGAGAATTCCTCTGCTCCAGGGCCTTAGGACTGGGACATCGGCTTTCACTCACGGAAACGTTAGTTCTTCCTGAGCCTCCAGCGTGCTGACTCACCCAGCGGATGTTTGGGCTTGCCTGCCTCTGTAATCATGCGATAAAGCTATCAGCCTATCTATCTCTCTCTCTATCTACCCACACCCTATTGGATTTATTTCTCTGGAGAACTCTGACTAACAGGGAGCTTCCGCGATTGCTTTGTTTCATGGCTTCTGAAGAAATTTGGTTTAGTCAGGACCTGCAGGGTGAGTTCACGCTGACAGAGGGCACCGGGCATGGAGTCCAGACATGTGCGTTCCTCCAGCTTTACCATCTCCCACTTCTTGAAGGTCACATCCCCTTCCTGGGCTTCAGAGTCCACATCGCTGAACAGGAGGAGTAAGAATAATAATCCTTTATCTCTGTCCATTTCTAACATTTTTCTCTAAGTGTCATGAAGGTTGTACCCTAGTCTGTCGTGTCCACTGCTTACTATCAAGTACCTGGCATAATGTCTGGCACATAGCAGGTGCTCAGTGCAAAGCAGTTGGATGAGATGGATGGATGGATGGATGGATGGATGGATGGATGGGATAGATGGATGGATAGATGGATGGATGGGATAGATGGATGGATAGATGGATGGATGGGATGGATGGATGGATGGATGGATGGGATGGATGGATAGATGGATGAATGGAATGGATGGATGGATGGATGGATGGGATAGATGGATGGATAGATGGATGGATGGATGAAGAGATGGGTAGATGGATGGATGGATGGATGGATGGATGGATGGATGGATAGATGGATGGATGGATAGATGGATGGATGGATGGGATAGATGGATGGATAGATGGATGGATGGATGAAGAGATGGGTAGATGGATGGATGGATGGATGGATAGATAGATGGATGGAATGGATGGACGGGATGGATGGATGGGATAGATGGGATAGATGGATGGATGAAGAGATGGGTGGATGGATGGATGGATGGATGGAATGGATGGACGGGATGGATGGATGGGATAGATGGGATGGATGGATGGATGAAGAGATGGGTGGATGGATGGATGGATGGATGGATGGATGGGATGGATGGATGGATAGATAGATGGATGGAATGGATGGACGGGATGGATGGATGGGATAGATGGGATAGATGGATGGATGAAGAGATGGGTGGATGGATGGATGGATGGATGGAATGGATGGACGGGATGGATGGATGGGATAGATGTGATGGATGGATGGATGAAGAGATGGGTGGATGGATGGATGGATGGACGGGATGGATGGATGGGATAGATGTGATGGATGGATGGATGAAGAGATGGGTGGATGGATGGATGGATGGATGGATGGATGGATGGAATGGATGGACAGGATGGATGGATGGGATAGATGGGATGGATGGATGGATGAAGAGATGGGTGGATGGATGGATAAGAGGATGGCTGTGTGATAGTTAATTTTGTGGTCAGCTCGACTATAGGATGCCCAGATACCTGCTTGGGTATTATTTCTAGACGTGCCTATCACTTCCGGAAGAGAAGAGCATTTGGATCTGTAGACTTTGCAGTAAGTAGATTGCTTCCCAGAGTGGACGGGCATCACCCCTTCCTTTGAGGGCTTGAATAAAACAAAACAGTGGAAGAAAGAAGGTCCACCGGCCTCTGCCAGATGCTCAAGCTCCGCCCCACTGTCCTGCTTGCCGGAGGATGGAGGAAACTGGAGGGTTCAGGTCTCAGGAAGATGAGAGGCCCCCTCCCTGCAGAGTTTGGGTGACTCTTCCGCAATAACCTTTTTCTTTATACTAAACTGTAAATGTTTGGCAGGGAAGGAGCAAATAGATGCTCAGGTAGCCCGAGGCTGCTGACACAGTGGTCACGCCCATGTGCCCATGCAGAAGCAGCCCTAGAACTGGGCGATTTCCCACTTTCCAGCCGGGACACACTCCCTCGGGGGGGCAGTGGCGGGGACCAGGGCTCCTCTGCCAATGCCGCGGAGGAGAGAGAACCCGATACCCCGATGGGCTCAGCAGAACACTCAGCACTCAGAAAGCCCCGGGTAAACACGAGCCGTCACCTTCGGCTCCCACCACCAGCACCCAGCCCGGGGCTCTGCACACAGGACGCGGCAGGCAAATATTTGCTGAATAAATAAGTTCGTTGGTGTTTTTCCTTTGCCAGACAAGATCAGCTCTTTGGAGAACCCGTTTATTTTTCCAGATAAAACAGGGTCTAGTCGTGGAGTTGGAAAAGCCCCCGGGCTCCTTGGGCCTGTGGTTCTCGACCCTGGCTGCCCGGGGGAGGCTTTCTTTGCAGACCGTGTCCAGGCCCATCGAGGAAGGCTCTCTGGGGGTGTGGTATGTTTTTCAGGCTCCTGGGGGGCTCTAACATGCGCTGCCAAGACCGGCCAGTGTGTAGCTGGAGAAAACCGGGCCGAGGCAGGGCAAGGACTTGCCAGCGGGCGGCTGGAGTGGGATCTCTTGTCCTGACTCCCGGTCCTGTGCCCCGCACACAATCTGTACACCCTGCCGTGGCGGGGAAAAGGGGAGGGCAGAGAAACCACCCATCGGGCAGTGGCCCACCGGCTTCCTTCCCCGTTAAGCCCCGTGGACTCTGCTCCCAGTGTGTGACCCCACCCTAAGAGGCTCCGAGGACACTGAACTCTTGTCCCCACGGGCCACGGAGCCTCTGCAAAAAGCCCCCCTGGCATAGCGGGGCAAAGAATGGTCCACGGCCTCGTGGGTCTCAGCGGCACAGAGGCTCAGACAGACAGCCCAGACGCAGACCTGGGCATTCAGAAAAGCAGTCTGTTTCACAGCTCTCGTGTCACCCCTGAGGCCATACTGCCTTCGATCACCGTGACAGGGAACCGGTGGGTACGGGAGCATCGCCCTCCCGGGATGGCCACCGTCACACAAGAGAGGGGTCCGCCAGCCTCAGCCTCCTCTTCAGCCAACTGCAGAATGTCCATTTCTAACCAAGGATTCCGTGGAGATCCATTGTGGACGCAGAGCGGGAAACCGACCCGAGCTCTGAACGTCCGATGCGTCATGCTGACCGGGACCAAAATGCAGACTGCGGCTGCCTCGCGAGTCCCCTGTTTCCTCCGCTCCGGTGGGGTCTGCGAACAAGGAAGCAGGCGGCAGAGGTAAAGCAGGCAGGGAGCACGCCAAGGGGGACTACCTGGCTCGGGGCCCGGCTCCGCTGCCTGTCCGCTGTGTGATCTGTGCAGGTGTCCACACTTCTCTGTGCCTTGGTGCCCTTATCCGTAAAAGGATGCTGGGTCAGCGCTGCGTGGGGCTGCCGCGCCAGCTCAATCCGCGAATCCAGGGAGAGCGCCGCGGCGGTGCTTGGCAACTGGTGCGCACCTGTGGAATGTGAGCCCGGGGCGTGGGGAGCCAGCCCCTGGCCCCTTCTCTGCACGTCCTGCTTCTCTTCCTCTTCCTGCCAAGAAGTCAAACCCATGTGTCGGTAGGTACAGTGCTGTGGTTGGCTTTCTTCACGGAATCACTTATTTGTCCCACAAATGTGTGTTTGACCCTGCCGTGCGCTGCGGGTGCTGGAGGGGCTGTGGGTACAAAGGTGAGCAGGATGCATGGGTGGAGAGGGTCCCGGCTCCCAGGCCGAGGGTCTGCACGGCGTCCCGAGTTCCTGCAGGGGAGAAGGCAGGGAGCGAGCTGTGATTCCCGGCTGTGTAACCTGGGCTAAGCCTGACGCCACGCCGGGGCTCAGCCCCACCTGAAACTCAAGAGGGTCAACCTCAGATCCGAGCCCCTCCCCACACCGATATGCAATCATTCCCACACTAGACTTTCTTCCAAATCAGTCACCAGCCGCTTTATTAGCTTCTGAGGCACTCTATCCGGGGCTCTTACACAGGACATTTAGTTCTTTTCAGTGAAACTCAGCTCAATAAATGCTCATTACAGACTCACTATATCCACTTTTTTGCCACCATGACGGGAGAAAAGTTTCTATAAGATGCAGTCCTTACGTGCAAGGGGGTCCCTCCCCATTGTATACAGGAGACCAGAAACTATTTTAGCACCGTAAGATTTTGTGCGATGATATTAGAGGCATGTGGTGAAGAGTGCAATGGTGGAGAAGAGATAAGAGAAGCAGAAATTCAGGAGAGCAGGATCGCAGTGGGGGGGGGGGCAGTTTTGTGAAGTCTCGCGGACCAGGGTGGTGTGAGTTGGAACAGAGAGAGAACTGGCCTTTGACAGGCAGAGAAGCGGGCGATGCATCCATCTGCTCAGGTTGGCGGCCAAGGACAGAGGGCACTGGAAGACACACTAAGTACACACACTTCATGTAGTCGAAAGCACCTACAGTGTTAGAGGTAAGGAGAATGATGACTTAGGGGCCGGGCGGGTGTTGAGAGAGGGAGAAGAAACAAAGGGGCTTCCCAGATGCTGGGAGTTTCTAGTCCCGGGGGTGGGATCCCCCAGCAGGCATGGCACTTTGGGTGTGAAGGGGGGGGGTGGCTAGACGTGAAGGTTCCTGCTGGGGAAGAGGCAGCCTGGGAAGGGCAGGTTTGGGGTGACCTTGGCCAAGCGGGCCCACACGATGGAGGCTCAGGACTGGAAGGCCGCCGTCTTACCCAGCGGGGGGAATGATGGCACGTGGGGTGGCAGGACGGGGGGCCAGTGGGTGTCCTGCTGGGGGGAATGGTGCGGGGTCCAGGACGGCAACGTGGCTCCAGCAACCACTGGAATACGAGGTTGGAGGACCTTGACGCAGACATTGGCAGTGCAAATAAAAGTCACTTCATCCCGAAACGGGATGCTGCTGGTGGGGACGGAAAACGGTGCGGCCACTTTGGGAGGCCACCTGGTGGCTCTTGGGATGGTTAAACCTAGCATTGCTTTCTGGCCCCGCGATTCCACGGCTAGGCTCATGCCACGGGGAGGGAAAACTACGTCCCCGCAAAAACCCGCATGAGGAGAATGTGGCCTCTCCATCCAACGGGATGGTGTCTGTCCACAAGAAGGAATGAAGACGGACACCTGCTACAACGTGGGCGGCGGGCGGGGGGGGGACCGCAAAAACATTGTGCTAAGTGCTTAGACGAATATTGTATGATTCTATTCACATGAAAAGTCCAGAACAGGGGAATCTGCGGAGACACAAGGGATTAGCGGTGCATTGGCAGTGGTCACTCAGGGCAGGGAATGCGGGAACAGGAAGCTGAGAGCTAAGGGCTTTCAGGTTTCTCCGGGAGGTGATGAAACCATCTAAAATTGATTGTGGGGGCACAAACCTGAACACACTACAACTAGTGAACTTTACACTTTCAATGGTGGACGCACAGTGTGTGAACCAGATCTCACAGAGGCTGCTGTAAAAAAAACAAAACAAAACAAAACAAAACAAAAAAAAACCATTTCAATGGAAGCATCAGTCGAGTCTTGTGAAGAACTGTGAGGGAGGAGAAAAGGGTGGAAGGGGACCCCCGGGCTGCAGGCACAGCCACAGGGGCCCAGGCCTCTGCCCTGTTCTTGTCTCCAGTGGCCTCCCGTTCCCTTTGGGCCTGTAGCCTCCTGGACTCCAAGCAGACAAGGTGCAGGGGGTAGTCTTACAACAGGGAGTTGCTGAAATCAGAGGCAGGAAGCCGTCCCCGGAGGGAGGAGCCGAGGGCCCCAACGCAGGGAAGCAATGCATTTTGTTTTGCAGAAACAGCAGTTCCTGCCCAGGAGACCCCCTCCTCCCCCATCTAGGTGTTTCTCCTGCTTGCCCCTTTCCGGAGCCAGTCTGAGCAGGTTTGGAGCCGGGGACCTGTGCGGAAATCCCCCCGAGTTGTCCTGAAGTTCCCTCTAGCTCGTGAGAATACTAAGATCTCCTCTGTGGACAGAGTTTCTTGCCAGTTTCTGAACACAGGACGCAGGCACCACATGGGAACACTCAACCTAGATGCTTAAGTCATAGAATACAAACAGAAGATGCAAGGATGCGGAGAAAGGGGAACCATTTTTCCCGTTGGCGGCAACGCACACTGGGGCAGGCGCTCCGGGGGACGGGATGGAGGTGCCTCAAAAAGTTGAAAACAGAACTACCCTTCCACCCAGAAATTGCACGGCTAGGTATTTATCCAAAGGATACAAAGATGCTGATTCGAAGGGGCACGTGCACCCCCATGTTTACAGCAGCGCTATCGACAACAGCCAAAGTATGGCAAGAGCCAGATGTCCATCGCTGATGACTGGATAAAGAAGAGGTGGCTTATGTACAACGGAATACTACCCGGTGAGCAAAAGGAATGAAATCTTGCCATTTGCAACAACGTGGACGGAACTAGAGGGTATTATGTTAAGCGAAATAAGTCAGGCAGAGAAAGACACATACAATTTCGTTCCTGTGTGGAATTCAAGAAACACACCAGAGGAACATAGGGGAAAGGAAGGAAAACTAACATCAAAACGGAGAGGGAGGCAAACCATAAGAGACTCTTAAATACAGAGCTCAAACTGAGGCTTGCTGGAGGGGACGCAGGTGGGGAGATGGGCTAGATGGGGGATGGGTACAAAGGAGGGCACTTGTTGGGATGAGCCTGGGTGTCGTACGGAAGAGATGAGGGTTCTACTCCTGAAACCGGTACCACACTGTGTGTTAACTAACTTGAAGTTAGATAAATGAAAAAGATGTGTAAGTTCCCTAATGCGTCTGCAAGCTTCCGGGGGTGCTGAACGCAACCTTCCCCCACTCACCCCAAAGGGAGGCAGAGCTTTGAGAGCTACCTACCGCCCCGCCCTGTCTCCTCGGTGGTCCCACGTAATAAAAAACGATTCGCTCAAAGCGAGAAGACGTGGGCTGATCTTCTGGCCGAGCGCCCCATGCTGGGACCCCTCTGCGTTCAGGGACAGGAAGAGAAGAAAGGAGCAGGGAGGGCGGCTCTCCCCAGCCCTCAGCCGGCAGGCACACAATACTGAGTCCGCGGAAAGGCAGAGGTGACACTAGGGCTTTGGAAATGCAGAACTGCAGCATTTCGAGAGCTACAAGGATCTCAGCGGCTCCCCGTTAGCCTGAGATGTTGTCAGGGCTGGGGCAGGAAAGTGTTCTCAAAGCGGCAGGTAGATTTAGGGGCCTCCGGGTCTCGGAGCCCTCGTCACTGTCACCGCTTACTCCCCGTCCTGGAACAAACTATTCCGTCTTCCAGCCCGTCCTCCTCACCCGTGGCGGAGGTCACAGACACAGCTCTTTCAGGAGCTCGTGTGTGCCGAGAACGCGATGAAAAAGGTTACCGTGAAGGCTTTCTAGCTGCCGAGTCTGAAAATCGCTGAGTGCTGATAAAATGCCTCTGTCAAGGTCATGGGCGGCCCCCTCCGACGGCCCATGCTGCAGAACGGCAGCAGAGGAGAGAGAATAGTTGTATTCAAAACTGGGCGCTTGGATTCCCCCCCAACATTTCGCAAACCGCACACTTTCCTTTTTTTTTAATCACAGTAAGTCGCGTGGAGAAACAACTTTCTCCGGATGTTATCTTACCATTTCGATGCCGTTCCCCTTTGACGCTGGTGGAGTGAGGAACCAGGCAGGAAGCACTACCTCCGCGATGCCCCGCTGTGGACAGCAACACCGCGGGAAACAGAGAAGCAGCCAGCCTCATCCTCGCCTTAGTGGTGGCGCGGCACGCAGGTGGCATCTAGCCGAGGCCTTGCCTGCAGGCCAGCTGCCCGTCTATGCCCAGTGTGACGACGAAAACAAAGAAAGAAGCAGACACAAAACAGGACGGAAGCGAGGATGTGGAGAAAAGGAGCCTCGTGCACGGTCGGTGGGCTTGCAAACAGGTGCAGCCACGCTGGGGAGTGGGGGGGGGGTCCTCAAAACACTGCGAACAGAAATAGCACTTGATCTGATACTCCCTCCCACTCCCGGGCACTTCTGCACAGGAAACACTACTTTGAGAAGAATCTGGGACCCCACGGTCACAAAGCGTTACTCACAATAGCCAACACATAAGACAACCCAAGTCCCCTGGATGGACGGACAGATGCGTGGATAGATGATAGACAGACGAATGGATAAAGCCACTCGGCCGTAAGAAAGAAGGAAATCTGGGGCCTGGGCAGTTCAGAACACAGCCCACCAGGACACCCTTCCTGGCCGGGAGGGCTGGGGTGAGCCAGCACGGAGAGTCCGCTCCGTGATCTGGGCCGTCCGCCACCTCCTCCGTTTCGTCTGCTGCAGGCTCCGGGGCCTGGCAAGCCGGCTGTCTCCACGCCACGGGCTCTGGCCGCGATGAGCCGTTTTTCTTTTTGTTGTTGTTGTTGTTGTTTTTTTGTTCTTTTGTTTGTTTGTTTGTTTTTTTCATTTATAATAGTTTATTTTCAAATTGGTTTACATAAAACACCCAGTGTTCATCCCAACATGTGCCCTTTTTAATGCCCGTCCCCCCCTCTCCCCCCTCCCTCATCCCCCTCACCCTCAGTTTGTTCTTAGTCTTTGAGAGTCTCTTATGTTTTATCTCCCTCCCTCTCTGTGTCTTTTTTTTTCTTTCCCCTCTTCCCCTCCCCCTGGTTTTTGCTTAGTCTCACAAAGTCCGCCTATTCGTGGAAACATATGGTATCTGTCTTTTTCTGATTGACTTATTTCACTTAACATAATACCCTCCAGTTCCATCCATGTTGCTACACATGGCCAGATTTCATTTTTTCTCATTGCCACGTAGTAGTCCATTGTATATATGTGCCACATCTTCTTTATCCACTCGTCAGTTGATGGGCACTTGGTCTCTTTCCATGATTTGGCTATTGTCGAAAGTGCTGCTATGAACGTCGGGGTACACGTGCTCCTATGCATCAGCATTCCTGTGTCTCTTGGGTAGATTCCTAGCAGTGCTATTGCTGGATCATAGGGTAGCTCTATTTTCATTTTTTTGAGGAACCTCCACACCGTTTTCCAGAGTGGCTGCACCAGTTTGCATTCCCACCAACAGTGTAGGAGGGTGCCTACTTCTCCACATCCTCGCCAGCATCTATAGTTTCCTGATTTGTTCATTTTAGCCACTCTGACTGGTGTGAGGTGGTATCGCAGTGTGGTTTTGATTTGTATTTCCCTGATGATGAGTGACATTGAACATCGTTTCAAGTGTCTACTGGCCATCTGAATGTCCTCTTTGGAGAAGTGTCTATTCATATCTTCCGCCCATTTCTTCACTGGGTTGTTTGTTTTTCATGTGTGGAGTTTGGTAAGTTCTTTATAGATTTTAGATATTAGTCCTTTATCCGATATGTCATTTGCGATGATCTTTTCCCATTCCGTTGGTTGCCTATTCGTTTTGTTGGTTGTTTCTTTTGCTGTGCAGAAGCTTTTTATCTTGATGAGGTCCCAATAGTTCATCTTTGCTTTTAATTCCCTTGCCTTTGGAGACGTGTCAAGTAAGAAATTGGTGCGTCTTAGGTCAAAGAGGCTTTTTCCTGCTTTTTCCTCTAGGATTTTGACGGTTTCCTGTCTCACATTCAGATCTTTTATCCATTTAGAATTTATTTTTGTGAGTGGTGTAAGAAAGTGGTCTAGTTTCATTCTTTTGCATGTTGCTGTCCAGTTCTCCCAGCACCATTTATTAAAGAGGCTGTCTTTTTTCCATTGGATACATTTTCCCGCTTTGTCAAAGATTAGTTGGCCATATACTTGCGGGTCCATTTCTGAGTTTTCTATTCTATTCCATTGGTCTATGTGTCTGTTTTTGTGCCAATACCATACAGTCTTGATGACTACCGCTTTGTAGTAGAGGTTAAAGTCTGGGATTGTGATGCCTCCCACCTTGGTTTTATTCTTCAGTATTATTTTGGCTATTCGAGGTCTTTTGTGGTTCCATACAAATTTTAGGATTGTTTGCTCTAGCTTTGAGAAGAATGCTGGTGCAATTTTGATTGGGATTGCATTGAATGTGTAGATTGCTTTGGGTAGTATTGCCATTTTAACGATATTTATTCTTCCAATCCATGAGCATGGGATGTTTTTCCATTTCCTTGTGTCTTCCTCAATTTCCTTCATAAGTTTTTTATAGTTTTCAGTGTAGAGGTCTTTCACATCTTTGGTTAGGTTTATTCCTAAGTATTTTATGGTTTTTGGTGCAATTGTGAAAGGGATTAGCTTCTTTATTTCTCTTTCTGCTGCTTCATTGTTGGTGTATAGAAATGCCACCGATTTCTGTACATTGATTTTGTATCCTGCAGCTTTGCTGAAATCATGGATCAGTTCTAGAAAGTCGGGATAGAAGGAACATACTTAAACATCATAAAAGCCATATATGAAAAGCCCACAGCTAATATCATCCTCAATGGGGAAAAACTGAAAGCCTTCCCCCTGAGATCAGGAACACGACAGGGGTGTCCACTCTCGCCACTGCTATTCAAATAGTGTTGGAAGTCTTAGCATCAGCAATCAGACAACAAAACAAAATAAAAGGCATCAAGATAGGCAAGGAGGAAGTCAAACTTTCACTTTTTGCAGATGAGCCGTCTTTCTAAAAGAGCCTGTGGCTTTCTTGGCAGAGAGGAGAGGACGGCCTCCCCCCCCCCCCCCCCCTGCCCCCCAGCACAGCCCGGAACTCTGCAGAGTGTCTGACACGGGAACTCCCCTGCAAGGGTTTCCCTCCAGCAAAGCCTCCGAAGCCTGGCTCCCCAGGGGATCGCCCCTGGGCCAGACAGCCCACATGGTGGAAAAGGAGAAACCCGACCTGCTGCCAAACAGCTCCCGGGACCACATCACCTCCTCCCTCCCGGAGGGGGCCGGGCTGTCTGCAGGGAGGGGCGCCTGCCAGCTGGGCGCCCTGCCCCCACTTGCCCTGCAGCACTCAGTGGCGGCGGTGGTGGCGGCACCCAGCAGGCTCTGCCTCTTCTCCGCAGGGCTGTGCAGGGGTGCACGCATCCCTCCCAACTTAGCGGCAAGCGTCTCCGAGATCATTCATGTTTTTCCAGAGACAGCGTTGCCCCACATGAAGCTGGGTTTCCTTTGGGAAGGAAGTAGGGAATGAACGCCGCCCCAAACAGGGAGAAGGTCCCTCGGAAGGAAATGGGGACCCGGTGACCCTGCAGGGGCTGGGGAGAAGGGGTGCCTGGGAAGGACTGGCAGCAGGTGCAAAGTGGGGAAAGAAGACTGTTTGCCTACTTATGACCGAAGGAGCAGGGCAGCACACTCTGGTGGGGGGCGGGGGGCAGCCAGGGGAAGCCTGCAGGGACTGGGAGGGTGAATAACATCCCAAGGACAGAGTGGCTGTGGAACCCACCCCAAAGGAGGGCGGGACCCAGGGGTCTGCTGCTGGCTCTTCCTTCCTCCCAGCCGAAGCCCTGGAGCTGAGGCCTCTCCTCTCCCCTTCCCAACCCCTCCTCTGCAGGGAGCCTAGTCTCTGAGGATCCAGCCCCAGGCTAAATCCTCCAGTGAGCTCTCAGACCTGGCCAGGGCCACGGAGGCTTTGCCTGATGGGCTTCCTGCGGGGAGCTGCCCCCTACTCCTGGCCCGTCCTATCCGGGTGGGCAGCAGGTGCACTGGTTTCCTGGAGGGAGCTGTAGTCTGGGCGGAGCCCCCAGGGGGGATGTGCTCACAGGAATCTGAATCCCCAGCTCAGGCGCTTGCACTCACCTCCTCGGTGGCGTCTCCACTTCGCCCAACACTCCCCCTACTTCCCTCTCCCCCAGGAGTGACAAGGGGCAAGAGCCTCTGGTCCTGGGCTCCTTCCCAGCGGGTGGTCCCCTGAGCCTAGGGAGGAAGGGAGCCCAGGGATCTGGCCCCTCCTTCCATCTTCACCTGCCTGCCTGCCGCAGCCAGGGACCCAGGGATGGAGGGGTAGACTGGTACCTACCCTTTGGCTCCTGGATCTAATGGATGATTTTCAGTGTTACTCTGGGGGCTTCCAAACTCCCCACGTGGGGTGCAGATGCTGGGAAGAAGCCGCCTGCGGTGAGCCAGCCTCTGGAGGGAGATTTGGGGCTGCCCCTGACCACCCCCAGGCTGAGCCATGGCAGAGCCCCTCCCCCCCACGGGATCTCCCTGGAAAGGTCGTCCCCCCCCCGATGCCACCTCCAGGCCTCACCGCTGGGCCCTCCATGTACAATTCAGCTCATAGCCATCCCCTCGCACGCTGGACCTGAGCCAGCTGTGGGCCACCAGGACCAGCTCTGTTCTGTGCTTCTGGTGCCCGGCCGGCCGGGAGGCGCAGTCCCCAAATACGGAGAGGGAGAGAGAGAGGATGAAGGAAGGAAGCCAACGAACGCCATTTCCCGCTTTGCTTATGCTTCCCCGACCCCAACACCAGCATTCGGGGTGCTCGGCTGATGGAAGGGGTCCCCCCCTTTCTGCCACCTCGCAAGCTCTTCTCCATCTCAAGCTCCAGTGCCAACGACTCCTCCCCTGCGTGTTCACATCCTGGAGCCAAGCGAGACCCCGGGAGCCGCCTCCCGCAAGCCCAGGTCCCAAGGAAGAGAAGCTTCGAATTTCTGTGTCTTGGGACTTAGTCCTACCCAGCCGCCATGCTGGGGGGAAGCCCAGGCCACCCGGAGGGGCCACAGGGAAGTGTTCTGGCCAACAGCCTCCCCCGTGAGGCCCAAGCTAACAGCTGGCATCAACCACCAGCTGGTGGACACCTGCCCCCATCACCGCCTGAGTGCAGTCACGCTAGAGCCCCCAAGAACCACCCCGCCGAGCCCAGGCAAGCCCCCTGAAGGAAGGAGAAGAGAGGGGAATAACGGGAATAAATAAAATCACTGTTTTCACTTCGGGATGATTAGACACTCAGCAACAGTAACGGCAACAAACAGCCAGCTAGGAAGCGATTCCGGAACTGTAGTAACAGACCGTCCCCTGGTTGTCTTCGAGCAAGCCCGCGGAGCTACGCTACTTAAATACAAATAAGTTGTACTTCTCGGCAAAACCACAGGCTTCTCTTTTATCCCTTTGAATCTTCTTTGAGAGACACCAGGAGGCATCACCGACCTTGTGTGCCTGGGCAGAAAGCAGGGGTCTTTAAATTTTAAAAAGTGCATTTGCCGTGCGTGCCCTGAAGGCTACACACACTAAATAGCTCCGCGAGTCTATTCCGCTTACTCATTAACAGTCTTTTCTGCCAGGCTCTCTCTTCGAGCAACATAAAACTGTTTGCTCAAGGACCCGGCGTTTGAGCACCAACAGGTTGCCTTAATAATTGATCACTGAACGACTTCAAAGGAGGACGGAAGTTAGGCTGAGGGGCAGGAGGGGAGCAGGATCACAAATGAAGGAGGTTGGCAGCAACCGTGTGGACTAGACCCCCTGACGCCGAGCAGGTCGGCGCTTCTCCGCACAAAGTCGGTCACCTCGCACTACTTAAAGAGGGTCAGGGAGGGTTGGCCAAGAGCAGAGAACTTGGCGAGGGGCAGTTCGGTGGCTGGAAGGAAGCGCTTTGCACGTCAGCAGGGACTTCCCCCAACAGTGAGTGTTTCCAGAGCACGGGCTCTGGACCCCACATGCCTTCGAGCCCCTGGGAAAGCAAGGCCGCTCCTTGTTGCCAGAAAGACAAAATCAAAACAGTTCTGGAGGAAGCTGTTGACAGCTGCCTGGTGGCTCTGCGCAGAGCCTATACCCGGATCCGAGAGCAGCAGCCCAGGACACAGCGAGCGTTTACTGGGGGGGATGACCGAGACTGTCTGGGGACGTTAACAGCGGCCTGTCTCCAGACCTTTCGATCGCCCGCAACGCATCCTTTGATCGACGACATCTGCCCATCTTAGAAGGTAGATTTGGAAACTGAGACCAACCCACTAGATTTATAAACAGTTTTTACAGTTTGCTCCTGGGCTTCCCGACATGTGCAGTAGGTTCAATTCCAGTGAGATTCCTTTTCTACTTTTTTTTAAAAATTGGACCTCGGGGGCATAGAATTGGGTACTGGGCATAAACCTAGATTCGGGTTACGGTATCAGCGCTAGTCCACGCACAGCCCGGTTTGTTGTGTCCGACCGTCCCTCTGTCTGTACTCAGCATCCGACCCCAGGCTGAGGACATTGCAGGTGACTGACACCTCCACACGCATGCTTCTCGTCACCACTCTGCCTCTCCCCCAGAGGCAGCCACCACCTTGAATTTGGGGTTCATCATTTCTTTGCTTTAAGAAAAAGTGGTTACGACATACATATGGAGGCCTAAACATATTTTGTTCAGGTGTAGATTTTTTAAACTATATGACATAAAAGGAATCTCAAAAATACTATATAAAAAGGATGTTGTACTGTATGAAGCCTTTCAGGATTTGCTTTCTCCTCCATGTTCTTTTTTTTTTTTTTTAATGTTTTTTATTCATTTTGAGAGAAAGGGGAAGGGCAGAAAGGAGAGAGAGAGAATCCCAAGCAGGCTCTGCACAGTCAGCACAGAGCCGGAAGTGGGGCTCGATCCCACGAATGGTGAGATCACATCCTAAGCCCAAATCAAGAGCTGGACACTCAACCAACCGAGCCACCCAGGCGCCCCTCCCATCCATGTTCTTAACGAGGCCACCACGTTTTTAACGTGACTGTAGTTCATTCCTGTTCACCGCTATAGAGTACCGTCTTGGGGGGATAGACCCCAAGTTTATAGGCATTGGGATATTCCCAGTTTCGTATTAGAAACAGCACTGCTTTGCGTGTCCTCGTTCATAACTTCTTGCGAGCATCTGTGTCGTCTTCGCTGGATACCTAGAAATGGAATTGCCAGATTGTACGGTGAGCTAGCGTTCAGATTCACAAGAGAGATTTCCAAAGCGGTTGTTAACAGCCTGCACTCCATAGCTGACGCACAATGTTACACTCGTTTCAGGTGCAAAACCGAGTCACCACAGGAACAAAACACACTCCCAGTTCCCTTCCTCTCCAAGCCTTGGCACTATGAGACTTCATTACTTTGCTAAGCAAACAAGGGTGTCTCATGGTAGATCACTATGTGACTGGCAGGCCTCTGATTTCCAAGGAAGTTTCTCATCTCCTCTTCTCCTATTGGTGTCACGTATTTCCCCTTCTTTGAAATGCCTGTTCGTGTCTTTTACTCATTAAAAAGAATTCAGTTGTCTTTTCTTATTAATCTGCGGAAGCTTAAAGAACCGTTACGTTTTTGGTATGATGTGAGGTAGGGAATCCCATTGTATTGTCTTCTGTATGAACAAAGGAAAACCGAATTCTTCTCCATTTACGGAACAGTCTCCTCTTCAACCAACTCAATTCTGTCACGTGCCAACTGGTCGTGCACCTGTGGTCTTCGTTCCGTCCCATTGGTTGATTTGTTAAGCTTAGTCCAACAGCACACTGCCTTATGATTACTAACTGCCATGCACGATAAGACTTCATGTCTGTTAGGCAAATCCTCCTCCCTTTCTTCTTTAGAAGAGTCATGGCTTGGGGCACCTGGGGGGCTCAGTTCTTTAGGCATCAGACTCTCGATTTCAGCTCAGGTCACGATCTCATGGTTCGTGAGATCGAGCCCCACGTCAGGCTCTGCGTTGACAGCAAGGAGCCTGCTTGGGGTCCTCTCTCTCTCCCTCTCTCTCTCTCTCTCTGTCCCTCCCCTGCACTCTCTGACAGTGCAGACCCTGATGTGGGCTCATGAACCAGGAGATCATAACCTGAGCCAAAGTCAAGAGTAAGACGCTTAACTGACTGAGCCACCCAGGCACCTCTCTCAAATAAATTTTGTCACCACTGGTTGGCCTCAAGTTAACCTGGCCATCTCAAGTAAGTAAGTGGGAAGGAATTTAAAAAGAAGAGGAGTTGGGCTCCTGGGTGGCTCAGTCGGTTGAACGTCAGACCTCGGGTCAGGACACGATCTCATGGTTCATGAGTTTGAGCTCCGCGTCAGGCTCTGTGCTGACAGCTTAGAGCCTGGAGCCTGCTTCAGATTCTGTATCTTCGTCTCTCTCTGTCCCTCCCCTGCTCACACTCTGTCTCTCAAAACAACAACAACAACAAAAGAAAGAAAGAAAAAGAAACCTATGATGGGCACACCCAGGCCAATTACATTCCAAACCCCTGGGTTGGGGGCAGTATTTATTAAAAGCCCCCACAAGTGAGCCTAACCTGCAGCCAGAATTTGAAATAGTGGCATGTAAGAATCTGAAATTTTCCTTCCACGAAGCGGTCTCACACATCCCCATCTGATTAACAGATCGGTCGATCAATCTATCACCCAGTATCTGCCACCTGCCGGCATATTTCACGTGCTAACGAGGGTACTGATCACAACAGACACTCACCAATGCACAGTCGGATAAATTGTGGCTCGTTTATGTGATGAAATCTCCGCAGCCACCTAAAGAAAGTTCTACAAAGACGCTAGTGATCTATAGTTCATGCAGATGACAAAACGGTAGGTGTTATCATAACATTTTCATAAAATATTTAGAAGCGGAAAAAAGCTGCATGGAAAAGCAACAACTACACACATTCACTGATTTATGCTGAAAGCAGGAATTGTTTTTAGCTTGCTTTTATGGCTTTTCCCCCCTAGCCTGTTTCGAATGCATAAAAATTTCTTATGCAAAAAGAAAAAAAATAAATGCAAAACAGAGTAAGAGACAGTTACATAATCACCGGTGTTATTTAAGGCATTGCTGTTACAAGGAAGAGTTTGCTCCTGGCAGCTCTAGAGTCTGGGGAGCAGGGGTTTTTGTGTGGGACTTTCACAGACATCGAGACCTGAACAAATCAAGCTGGTGTGGACGGAGGATCTGGAAATT
Source organism: Paguma larvata (assembly GCA_030068075.1). NCBI lineage: Eukaryota > Metazoa > Chordata > Mammalia > Carnivora > Viverridae > Paguma > Paguma larvata. The sequence continues at coordinate 4,106,806 of CM057826.1, forward strand.
CAGGTGCCACCCTTGTCTGGGTTCCCGCCTCGCTGTCTCCGAGAACCTCAGAAGTCCGTCTCCCCAGAAGTCCCGTCTGCCCAGGTGCGGAGTCTGCCGTGGAGGGACCCGGACACTAGTCAGGACCACGTGATCTTTCGAATCCACCGCCATCCCGTTGGGCAACTTGCCACCTTCCACAAACCTCAGGCTGTCATTTATAAACAGGGATATAACTGAACCACCTCAAATATTTGAGAATGAAATTTCTAGCAAGGTACCTGTTGCATTACCAACTTTCAGCAAATGTTCACTAGAAACCAGTAAGTGTTATGATTTGAAGACGTGCGATTTTTTAAGTTTATTTATTTATTTTGAGAGAGAGAGAGAGAGACTATGCGAGCAGGGGAGGGGCAGAGAGAGAGGGAGAGGCAGAGAATCCCAAGCAGGTGCCTCGCTGTCAGCGCAGAGCTTGACGTGGGGCTCGATCGCACGAACCACGAGATCATGACCTGAGCCAAAACCAAGAGCTGGACGCCCAACTGACTGAGCCCCCCAGGTGCCCCTGAAGATGTGCAATTAGACGTCAGCATCGCTCCGCAGGCAGAGGGGACGGGGACATTCTGGGTGGGCTGACACCGGCTGTCCCGGGGGCCAGCAGGGAGGCAGGCTGACGGCGGTGGAGACGCTGGGCTCCTCGGAAGTCGGATGGAAGAGCTGGATTGGGGAGGGCCGGGACCCAGGGCTCTTCCGAGCGTGAGGCTGGGGTGGGCAGGGGCTGGCCCCCCACCTCCGGCATCGCGGAGCCATCACCACGGGCCTGGGTGGACTGTCCTGGCCGGGACGGCCAGAGGAGACAGTCTGGGCACACTGACATAAACCGGAGTGGGTGCTCCCTGCAGAGCCGAGCCGGAGCCCCTTCCTCCAGCTCCCGCAGAACGCACTCCCTGGTTGGCAGGTCCGTCGAGCGCTCGCTCTGAGTCAGGCTGTGTCGGGCGGGGCCTTTGCGCCTGCTGACCCACTGAGGCCACCGTTGTCCCCACTTGTACAGGAGGGGTGTGAGGCACATATCCACCCCATGTTCAAATTCGGGGTGCCCCAGCTGCCCCCCGTATGTCCCCCCTCCGGCCCGTGCCCCTCTGGGATCCCACTCGGGGCACCGCCACCCCCACGATCCTCGGCCGCCTCCTGCTTTCTCCTTCCTGTGCACCTTTGAGTCCGTCTCCCCCTCTCCCCTCCGGGCAGGCCCTCTCCAGTCTCTTCTGCATGACCGCGCTGGCCTCTGAGACGCCGGACTTACCCACGCACCTGCTCCACCTTGGCCCATGAGGACACGATAGCCGTGGTGACCATTTAACCCCCACCTGGCCACGCCAGCCCCCCGGTTCCCCGTTACCTGCAGCTGCACTTCCTACGGCAAGACCTGAGAACTGTCTTCCTGGGAGATGCTCTCTGCGAAAGTTCTTTAGAGCAGAAGTACCGCGGGCCGAATACATCTGGGGAGGGCGGCACGCCGTCTGCTCCTCCCGGGACCCATGGGGCAGCTTGAGTGCGTTCACGCTTCTCCCCCTCACCTTCATCTGCCTCTACATCCAGGCAACCCCTCCGGGCACCCCCTCGCAGCCCCCTAAGTCCACGAGGCTTCCCTCCAGCCCTGCCGACTGACCCCAGCGCTTGGCCAGAGCGGACGCCCAACAGCTTGTCACGTACTCCCGTCCAACAGAACAGGAGAGAGACTTGGAGGCAAAACCAACGTTCATGCCCTCCATCCTGGTTCTCCCTTTCAGCTGGGCAGTAGCTGAAAACGAAACGGTCACCCTAAAAATGTCTCCATTCTCGTGGGTATGAACTCTGCGACTGACCTTCTAAGTTAAAATGCATGGACACCCTCCAAACACATTCTAGAAGCATCACCGACAGTCACAGCCACCAGCCTGCAAGGGTGGCATGTCCCATAGAAATATTTTCAAGGAACAAGCTCTCTATTAAAAATACATGGGGGCGTCTGAGTGGCTCAGTAGGTTGAGCATCCGACTTTGGCTCAGGTCATGATCTCACGGTTTGTGGGTTTAAGCCCTGCATTGGGCTCTGTGCTGATGGCTCAGAGCCTGGAGCCTGCTTCACATTCTGTGTCTCCCTCTCTCTCTGCTCCTTTCCTGCTCAAGCTCTGTCTCTCTTTCTGTCTCTCAAATATAAATAAACATTAAAAAAAAATTTAAAAATACATGCTGTTTATACCTTGGCTATTTCCAAGGGGTTCAAAAGAACCATTTTCAAAACCACATCATCATAATCACCCTGAGAGGTGAGGGCTGGGGTTTTAGGCCCACCCAGGAGACAAGAGCTGCCACCAGTCACCTCCCCGCCTTCCTGTGCTCCAGCCCAAGGGACACATGTGCTGTCCTTTCTTTTCCTGCAGGTCCTGGCTCAGGCGGCAGCCCACTCAGCTATGAGCCGGGACAGACCAGGCATGAAGGGAGGACGCGTGTCACGCTGTCCCCAGCACAAGGCACTGAGTCACAGGACATAGGAGTCTGGAAAAGGCCAGGGGAGGCTCGAGGAAGGGGGCCGGGTGCGGAAGGACTATTACATCTCGGGATCCGGCGTGCCAGAGGTGGACACGGGCTACTTCAGCTCCTGCCCCCCGCCCTCGGCTGCTGGGAACAAAGTGACACAAGCCCAGGAACGTTTACGACGCTCGTGAACTACAAACACAACACACCACAGGAAGAACTCCTTCTAGCATCGACTCTCCCTTCTGTATCAGTTTTCCGTGGCTTGGTAACAAATTACAAAACCCTCAGCAACTTGGGACCTCCGGAAGATTCTCGTCACCCTCGTTCACAGCGGTGTGATTCACGGAGCCCCAAAGGTGGGTAAACACCGCGGGGTCCCTTGATGGCGTCATCCAGCCACAAAAAGGAAGGAAAGCCTGACGCGTGCTGCCACACGGGTAAGCCTTGAAGACGTCGTGCTGAGATAAGCCGGTCACAAAAGGGGCAAATACTGTATGAATCCCAGTTACGGGAGGTACCTAGAAGAGTCCATTTCCTGGAGGCAGGAAGTAGGAAGGAGGTTGCTGGGGCTCAGGGCCGGGAAACGGGGAGTTGGGGTTTACTGGGAACAGTGTTTCAGTCTGGGAAGATGGAACGCTTCTGGAAATAGTGGCGATAGTTGCACAGAACTGCGAATGAATAGAATGCCATCGAACCACATGCTTAAAAATGATTTAAGTGAAACATTATATATATATTTTTAACAAATAAACCTAAACAAACAAAAACCCACAAATGTATTACCTCCCGGTTTCCACGGTTTCCACGGAGCCCGACGTTCACCGGCTGGGTCCTCTGCGCAGGGTCTCAGCCAACGGCATCCTCATCCGGAGGCTCAGCTGGGGAAGGATCCGCTCCCAGTGTCCGTCCCTCACATCGTGGGTAGGATGGATTTCCTTGTGGTCCTAGTACTGAGGTCCCCGTGGTCTCACGAGCTCTCTCGAAGTCACCCCTAGGCTCTTGCCACGTGGTCCCCCTCCACATCCAAGCAGTCACTCCAGGAAGGGCCTAGGCCCTTGTGAGGCTCACCTGATCAGGCCAGGCCCACCCGCCACGATTGGCTCCCTTTTGATTAATTCAGAGTCAGCGGATTAGTAACCTGCTCATGGGCATGATCTCCCATCACAGTCCTCACCTCTGCCTGCCATCCAGGGAGGGGGCTGAAACGGGCACACTCACCAGGGGACGGGGATCGTGGGGTCATCCCAGAATTGTGTTTTGGACGTCCCACTAAATCTGACCTAACCCACAATTACCAGGCGATGACAGGTGCCCACTGGGGTTCCCTGCCTGGCTCGTAGTGCGTCTACCGAGGGATGCAGAAGGCCTAAAAACGAGTCCTTACCTTTCTGAGGGGCCCCGCCTGCCTTGACGTCGTCAGGAGCATCGAAGGCAAGACTCAGACAGTTAGAGCTGCTCCCCTCTCGGGAAAGGGAGCCCCTTGTGGTTTTCAACGAGCTGTGCTGGCTGGCTTCCTAGCCTGGCTCCAGCTGTTGCCTGGGCTTGAAACTAAAACGCCGAGCCAAACGACGTCAGGCACCCCGAGCAGTATTTCGGCCGAGCATCGCGTCTGTGGCCCGGACACTGCCACGGCTCGGAGGATGCGGGGCCGGCGGTCTCCACCCGGGCTGTCCCCTGGACCCACTGAGGATCCCCGTGAACCCCCCGTGCCTCCGTTCCACGCGCCCAGCCCACGATTCGGGATTCTCTGGGGCGGCCTCGCGGCTGCTCAGGTGATTCCAACGGGCGGCCAGGGCGGAGAACCAGCAGGATGGACGATCATTTGGGGGAGCGAGTCCTCGTAGGATAAAAATTAGAATTCAAGCGGATTCCACTGAAGGGTGTTCAGCTTATTAGAGCAGGAAGCAAAGTCCGGCCGGGAGCGGTAAGGCCGTCTGGGGAGAAACGGGCGCGGTGAGGAGCTTCGGGGAGGAAACGGCGTCGTCCGGGACATCCACGGTCATTCGACGAGGGCTTACGGGGCGCTCCCAAGTGCCGGCGCCAGAGACACGGCCAGTTCTGCCCGAGATCGACACGCCCCTCACAGAGCTGACGGTCCCCCGGGAGGCGAGGGCACCAGTTCAACGGCGCGCTAGGCAGTGCTGCCCGCACGGGACCCGTGAGCAGCGCCCGGTGTGGGCACGGCCAGGCGAGTGGGGGTGTCTGCTCCCGCGTGGGCTCCGAACCATCGGGGAGGTTATTCTAGGATGTGAAGATGTGTTTCCTTAACCCCAGACCAGCTCCTTCCTCTGAGGCTCAGCTGAGGAAGAAGCGAGTGGTCCGTTCCACGTCGGGAGCAGGAGCCGCAGGCATCTCCAACACGGCACCCTCCCTGCCGTGCGTCCTTCCCACCACAGGAGATGCTTTGCCCTGTGAGAGAATTTTGTCTTGGTCTGCGCTGTCTGCCGTAAGACCCCAGGCTGGGCGGCTTCAGCGACAAACCTTTATTCCTCACGCTTCTGGAGCCTGGAAGCCTGAGATCGGAGGCCCCGCACCGTCAGGTTCTAGCGAGATGAGCGAGCCCTCCTCCAGGCTTACAGACAGCCTCCTTCTAGAACCTTCCATGCAGAGACCAGAGAGGAAGCAAGCCCTCTTCTTATAGGGGCAGAGATCCGTCTCGGGGTTCCACCCTCATGACCCGATCACCCCCCGCGGGCCCCAGCTCCAAATGCCATCACACTGGGCGTCGGTGCTTCAACATTTAGTCTGTGCGGCACTACTACTTTCTAAATAATCCGCTTGTTTTTAACAAGAAATACACACACACGGGAAAATGTAAAGGTGTACAATGCACTCCCCTGTGATTCCTCTCCCCCAGACAGATGGGCTCTGTGACAGGTCCCATGGGCATTTTTCCAGAGCCGTCGATGTAAAAAGTACCAATGCTGGGGTGCCGGAGTGGCTGGGTCGGCTAAGCACCCGACTTCCCGACTTCGGCTCAGGTCATGATCTCACGGTCTGTGAGTTCAAGCCCCGTGTCGGGCCCTGTGCTGACAGCTCAGAGCCTGGAGTCAGCTTCGGATTCTGTGTTTTCCTCTCTCTCTGCTCCTCCCCCACTCATGCTCTGTCTCTCTCTCTCTCTCTCAAAAACAAATAAAAAAAATTTAAAAGAAAAAAAGATTTAAAAAGTACCAATGCCGGCCATCTATATGGGCCGTTTGCACCTCACTCGTTTGCACTTAACTATATTGGTTAAAAAAAAAAAATCAAAAACTGTGTATTGGTAATATAGAACTGCCTTATTCTTTGAGCAACTGCAGCGTTTTATTATTTAAAAAAATTTTTTTAATGTTTATTTTTGAGAGAGAGAGAGAATGAGCATGAATGGGAGAGGGGCAGAGAGCGAGAGTGAGAGAGAGAGAGAGAGAGAGAGAGAGAGAGGGAGACACAGAATCTGAAGCAGGCTCCAGGCTCCGAGCTGTCAGCACAGAGCCCGACGCAGGGCTTGAACCCACAAACCGTGAGATCATGACCTGGCCTAAGTCAGAAGCCCCACACAAGAACACGTGGAAAGGCCACGTACCTGTGGGGCCTCCTAGGGCTGCAGAGCGGGTCCCTACCACCCCTCCACAGCACCCAGCACCCAGGCCTTCCCTGTGTCCCTGTGAGCCGAGACCACCTCCCAGGCTCTGGAGGCCCATCCTTCCCAGTTATTGGGAAGGACCCAGGGAACGCTCTGCAACCCCCCAGTAGAGGGACCCAGCTGGCTCCTGCCGTCCCCTCTCTCCTGGGCCAGCCGAGGGTCAGCTGGGCAGGTGAGACCTTCCTCTGGTGCAGCCCACCCAGCCACGGGTCCGAGCTGTCCCTGCTGTCCTCTCGGCTGACAGACTGAGGGTGGCACACACCGGGGACCAGAGCCAGCTTGAGGAGGGAGGCTGACAGGAAGCCAAACAGACCAGCCGACGGAGAGCACGTCGAGGAACAGGTGTGATCGCTGCTCTCGTGGGCCTGCGATGAGCAGGAGGGGCCTCGGGTCGTCAGCTGGTCAAAGAACGTGGGATCCTCTCCGCTCTGACTTCCGGGTGACACCTGAGACCATCGAAACGGCTTCTGTTTTGATCCTTTGTGTACCTCACACTGGCAAAGGACTCCAGTGGGACTGTCACCTCCAGAGGCGACATGGCCAGCAGGACGGAAACTAAACACTCCCCACAGACACGCCTGGCTGCTGCTGAGCCCGTGAGAGGGGCGAGGCTGCCGAGAGGAAGGCCCTCCTCCATCTGACCCCTGGCTTTTGGCAGCTCCTGGGACCCGAGCCCCAGAGAGAGCAACTGTGATCCACACACTCAGACGCTCACTTAACCCAAGGGCATGATGGTGGTGATGGCAACACCGCCTCCCCTGGGATCAAACCAGAAGCACAGGGAAAGCCCACCTTCCAAAAGGATGGCGCTGAACTGAGGCTGCCCACCTCCCCACACCACCGGACATTACTATTCCTTTGATGAGTGAAAAATGGAATCTACGAGTGGGGCTGTCTACTGCATGTCTTCTGCAAATTACCTGTTTACAGCCTTTTCTACTTGTGAACTGCTCATCTTATTGATTCGTGGACGCTATTTACATATGGTATGGACACAATGGGTTATCTACTGTATATATAAATATACGGTGAATATTTTCTCCCAATGTGTCACTTTGTTAAAGATTTTGCTCATGGTGTCTTTCATCTTTATCAAATTACTAAACTAGTATGAGTTTGTATACCTTTCCTGTATATTCTCTTGGATTTTCATGTGTGGATAATTATCTGACCTGTGAGTGATGGCGGGATTAGTCTTGGCTCTCTTCCTGCTACACCAGAGCTCTTCTCTTGGTCTTGCACTGACGGGAATCTCAGCGTGGACTAGCTGAGAGGAAGTGGCCGAATATCTTCCCTGGTCCCTGTCGCTAATATTCTACCATTCGGTAGGTTGCCTGACATAGGATCTCTGATAAATATCCTTTGTCAAGTTAAACAGTTTCCCTTTCATTCTTAGCTCACTGTTATTTTTTAAAGTAAGGGATGAGCCTCGAATTTTATCAAATCGAGATTTTAATTTTTCTCCTTTAACCTCTTAATATTTATAATTCCTATAGAATTATGTTAAAACATATAAATTCGTATCTAATGCAGTTTATAACATGGATTTATAGTAAATACTATCTATGACATATAGAAGGACATATGTAATTATCTGAGGTTTAGAATTTCTCTTATTCCATGAATACAAGATGATGAATCCGTTTTGCAACCGCCTGTTCCTTCTATGTCGCTAATACTCATTTAGATGTTCTTACGTGAGTGGTTTGGCAGCAAAGTTTCCTTTTCTGTACGTATCCTTGCCCACGAGGGGCCTCCTGGGTATGCCAGCATGGAATAATTGGGGAAACGTTCTTTTTCTAGAAAATGAATTTAACATAGGAAATGGGTGTTCTTCTGAAAATGCGGCAAAGCTGGACTCAAAAACCTCCCCGGTCCGGTGCCCACGTTGGGGGAGGCGTGGAACTTGGTACATGTCCAATTGGCTGTTCTTTCTATGGTTATTATTCCTGCCGACACTTATCTCCTCCTCCTGAAATAGTGCTGATAACTTATGCTTTCCTGTGTATTTTATTTCAGCTGTTTCAAACTGTTGGCACCAAAGGCAACGTGGTGCTTTTCTAGGCTTGAGAGTCTCTTCAGTAGTGAGATGGTCTTCTTTCTTTCTTGAGTAGGTACCCAAGGCTTGTCTATTTTATTGTTCTTTTCCAGAGCTTTTGAATAATTGATCACCCTGAATATATCTTCTATTCCATTGCCTTGTGTTAACTGATACCCAGACCCCTTTATCAACTACTCTGTCAATTTCTGATTGATGCTGTTATTAAAATTTCTTTAAAAATTTTTTTTAATGTTTTTTTTACTTTTGAGACAGAGAGAAAGACAGAGCGCAAGCAGGAGAGGGGCAGAGAGAGAGGGAGACATAGACTCCAAAGCAGGCTCTGTGCTGACAGCTCAGAGCCCGACATGGGGCTCGAACCCATGAGCCGTGAGATCATGACCTGAGTTGAAGTCGGTGCTTAACCGACTGAGCCACGCAGGCGTCCCTAAAATTTCTTAATATAAATGTAGACTTGTCAATTTCTGCTATTGGTAATATTTTTTTTTGCTTTCAATATTTTGCTTTAAGATTAAAGTCTGTGGTCTATTCTCACAAAATACGCTCTATGATTTTGTAAGTATAAAATCCATTAAGCATCCGTGTTTTTCCCACTTAATGTGTCTTGCTACAATTTCCATTTTATTTGATATTAATATTGATACACCCAATACCTATCATAATTTAAAACGCACAGACGCCTTGACCAATAAGTAGTACTTCTGGGAATGTATCCTAATCCACGCGCATGTGCAACATTTGAAATGAAAGGTACACTTTTAGGTAGTAGCAAAACACTGGAATCAACCCAGTGTCTGTTCACAGGGTCTGGTTCAACGGACCCTCTGCCCCTCATAAAGGAAGGTTCAAGCCCCGCGACAGACTCTGTGCTGAGCATGGAGCCTGCTTAATATTTTTTCTCTCTCTCTTCTCCTCCCTCACTTTATCTCTCTCTCAAAATAAAGAAACTTTTAAAAATAAAAATATATATATAAATAAAAAAGGAACGGAGCCCCTGATGTGCTGACAGGGAATCGTCTCCAAGCTCTATTATCAAATGGAAACAGCTGGAAGCTGAAGGTTCTGTACAGATGTCAGCAATAACGGGGGGAACGACACCCGTGTCTGTCTGCGTGGGACACCTGGGAGGACTTCCCGCCGGCAGCCTCGGAGGGGGGCCGGGGGCTGCAGGCGGCTCGCTGGCTGGAACCTCTCAAACACCGACCCGTCTGTACGTCCGGCTCTCCAAAACATAATAATAATAATAATAATAATAATAATAATAATAATAATAATAAAACCCCACCTGCATCTCCCATCAGTATAGTCAGTCCTGTTTCCGTTACTTTGAGCTACTTGCGTTTTCTGTTTATTACGTTCCCTCATTTCTACGTTTCCCCCTCCCTCCCTTTCCTTGGTTGGACTGATACAATTTTGTGACTCTTTCCTCTGGCCGTGAGGAAGGCACGGTGCCTCTCTGTTTTCCCGCCGTGTTGGCGAGCGAGGCTCACTGACGGAGCAGATGTGAGCGTGTGAGTGTGCACCTCTGTGTGTGGACCCGACCCCAGGGGACAGAGCAGAGCCCACCCCAGGGGACAGAGCAGAACCCGCCCCAGGGGACAGAGCAGAACTCACCCCAGGGGACAGAGCAGAGCCCACCCCAGGGGACAGAGCAGAACCCACCCCAGGGGACAGAGCAGAACCCACCCCAGGGGACAGAGCAGAACCCGACCCCAGAGGACAGAGCAGAGCCCACCCCAGGGGACAGAGAAGAGCCCACCCCAGGGGACAGAGCAGAACCCACCCCAGGGGACAGAGCAGAGCCCAGCCCCAGGGGACAGAGCAGAGCCCGCCCCAGGGGACAGAGCAGAACCTCCTGCATGCAAGTCTCCAGCCCAATCTGTCTCCCAGGGAACCTGCGGAATCAAAAACACTGCTTAATCAGCCCAACGCAAACCACGCCTCCCTCCCATGGAGGCCGGTCCCCGAATACCTTGGCCTGCCCTCGCCCACCCCGACTCGGTGTCCCGGCCTCATCGGGACGAGAGCCCTGCATGGCTACGCATTTACAGGTACTGTATGACTCTTCTGCAAACACTGGCTTGTCTAACACGCTCGAAGAGCCCCCGGAGACGTAAATGGATCCACTGCGATCAATGAGAAAAAGGCATGTCCGTCCGCCGGGAGGTGCTGGACAGATCCCTTTAGCGCGCCCTCGGGACTCTTGCGGTTGTCGTTGTTTAAAACCGGTTGTAGGGGCGTCTGGGTGGCTCAGTCGGTTAAGCCTCCGACTTCACCTCAGATCATGATCTCACAGCTAGTGAGTTCGAGCCCCGCGTCGGGCTCTGTGCTGACAGCTCAGAGCCTGGAGCTTCAGATTCTGTGTCTCCCTCTCTCTGTGCCCTTCCCCTGCTCATACTCTGTCTCCATCTCTCTCAAAAATAAATAAACATTAAAAAATTTTAAAACCGGTTGAACTACTTAGAAATTTTATTCTTTTACTTTAAAAAGTGCAGTCTTTCTTCAGACGCCAACAAGATTAACAAAAACTCTAATCAGAACACAAATCTGCATTATCTCCCAGGTGCTAGGATACTTTTTTATTTCAATGTTTTATTTATTTTTGAGAGAGAGAAACACACACACGGAGCACAAGCAGGGGAGGGGCAGAGAGAGAGGAAGACAGCACAGAGCCTGACGTGGGGCTCAAACTCTTGAACCATGAGGTCATGGCCTGAGCTCAAGTCGGAAGCCTAACCGACTGAGCTACCCAAGTGCCCCTACGATACTTTTAATGCGAGGCCAATGTCTGCCAGTTTTTGTTAGTTTTTCATCTGCTAGTTTAAAGCAATCTTCGATACTGAAGTCTGGCTTTGAGGGCGGGAGGGACAGGGAGTGGGGATGGGTGTTTGAAATCATGGAGCGGGGCCGTGTTTGCTGCTGCGGCCAGCTCCTGGGCTGTGCGTCCCTGGCCGCTTAGGAGACGTGTCCTGAACACCCCTGTCCTTGAACCGAAGGAAGAACAAGACTATAGGAACCACACACGGACGCTCGGTTGTAAGACCCCCACCATCGCCACTGACCGCATCACTGAGACTCAGCACTGTCCCAGGAGCAGACTGAGGGAGCGAAACCCACAATTTCAGCCACCACACACTTTACCTGCACGATCCATCTCTCTTGATCAAAAGGGGTTACTCAGTATCAAAGGAACCAAGGCCTGAGCCTACAGACCCGGCCTTCACCTTGAAACGCTTGCTGCCCGGCGCTGTATATGCTGTGTCTCACACAGTCATGAATTCAGTGCTCTGCACCCCCGATTAGGAGGGTGCCACTGCCATGCCCATTTCACAGATGAGGAAACGGAGGCCCGGTGACGTCAAGAAATGTGCCCAGGGCCGCGCAGTCAGCAATGTACTGTGCGTGTCATCTGTGGCCACACAGGGAATTGCCACAGCATTTAGGGGCTTGGACCGTCTCTCGGCTCTGATTCTGTGGGTCAGGAATCCGGGTGTGGCCAGGGGGTCTGCAGCTTCACGGCCTCTCACGAGGAGACAGTCCTCTCAAGCCTCAAGGAGGGGGATGGATGGCTGGCCACGCTTGTGGGGAGCGCAGCCTAGCGAATAAACTCGTCAGATCACTATGTCGTCCATCTGACACTAATGCAAAATGGCGTGCCAGCTCTATTCAGAGTTTTTAAAAATTATGAAAAACAGACTCAGCTCGGGATGGGCCCGCTTCCAAGCTCGCTTACCCGGTTGTGGGTAGGGTTCAGGCGCGCGCGCGGGGGCTGATGGACGGAAGGGCCCCCACCTTTCCCTGCTCCTCCACCCGGTGCCCTCTCCGTCGGCGACTGAGGCAGGGCGGCGGGAGCGCAGGGAAGGGTCAGCACGGCAGGGCCGAGACCGCCGTCCTCGGAAGCTACAGTACAAGGCCGGCCGGCAGCCGGCATCTGGACACGTGGACTGGGGGAGTGTCTCGCTGCCCTAACTGGTAAGGCGGGTTTGCGGAGCCTGGACTGTTTATGCTAAAGAGACACCGAGCACCTGCTTCCCTGGTGGAGCTCTGGAGCTTTCCACGTGCCTGTGCGGCCCGGGCACGGAGCCTCCCGGAGGCTTCGCCGGAAGACCACATTTCACACACTCCGTCCCATCTTGCTGGGTGAGCCGAGCCTGTTCTCTCTGCGGGGAGGCAATGGTTGTAACCTTGAGAGACGTGACAGCGAGGCCACTACCTTTAGGTCCCTTCTCTGGAGCTGGACAGGTTCCAGAACAGCGTCTTCCAATGATGTCTGCCGGGAGAGCTCGGCTCTGGCTGCGCCAAGCATGCTGGGATTCGAGGGAAGACCGCCGCTGGCCCCCGGGCCGGCAGCGCAGAGGGACGGACACCGGAACCAGCTGACGGCGCACGTGCCCGGGTCTGACACCTGGAATTCCGTGGGACCCAGGGACCGCCTCCCAGCTGCTCTTGCCGCCGGAAGGGGGTTCTGTTCCCTTGCTTCTGCCTGTTCGCGCCGGCCCCCCGATCCGGCCGCGCTGCCTCCCCTTCCCTGGTCTTGTTACAACCGTGTCACTGTAGTTGTCCTCGGGTCTGCGAAATCCTATGTGTGGATTCAATTCCTATCTCAACTCAGACAGACCCTAATGATTCTGCGCTTTGATGAAAGTGCAAGTTTCATAGATTTAAAGAGCCTTAATTAAAAAAAAAAACCAGATAGATATAAATATGACATTTGTGTCTCTGCAGACTCATTCATTCCTGGCAATTTTGAACAGCTGCTAACCTCTTGAAAAACCACGACCGTGTGGCTGTTGCCACCCAACGGTCTGTTACGAGGGACGTGACTCGGGGCAGAGACCCCCACGTGCAGACCGAACTGACTCCACTCCTGCTGGCCATGAAATTTTTAAAACCTGGACTCCTGTCTTGGTCGCTTCCTCTGTGACATATCATTGCTTAAATTTTCCTATCCGTAAGTAGGGTTAACAACCCCCCCTCCGCCTCTATTAGGTCGCTGGGTTAAATGAGTCGCGAATCAGTGATCACGCTACGGTCTCGGGGCTCCACACCAGTCACTACCCGCAGCGCCCTTGAGATGCTCTCTGCCGGCGGACGTCACGCTGCGCTAGGTCCGCAGGGGGCACCAGAGGGACGCTGCCGAAGCTGGCCTCGTGTTTCTTGGCTGTGGTGCCCTGGGTCCCCAGGCTTCTCCACTGGGAGCGACGCAGACAGAAGCCAGGGTGTGGTGCTGGACTCCGCGGCACTGGTGTGACACGTACATGTTTCTGCGTGCGCTGGGTATGTGTGTACACAGACACGTTTAACTCCTAGTTCCGTCTGGCCCGTGAGAAATGACCCCTCGGGAGACGTGAACACACCTGACTCCAGGTCTCAGTCTCTAAGCACCGTGTTCCAGGAGAGCGGGGGCTCCCTGGGGGTGACTCCAGGGCCGGAGCACCTCACGGTACCGGAAAGCAGCACGAGGGGCGCCTGTGCAAGGCCAGGAGGACCACGAAGCTGCAGCTCCCAGCAGCCAGTTCTGGGGCATGGCGGGCCATGTCAGTAATGATGGCACCACGTGGCCGACGGACTAGTACCCCGAGTGCGCAGGACACGCATACATGACCAGAGGAGGAGGAAGAGGAGCGAGTCACGCGGAGGACAAAGTAGTGACGCGGAGGAGCGGCAGGGCAGCTACGGCGCTGGAGCCCGGCTCAGGGAGGGACCACATGGGACGCCCCGGCCGGGGAAGCTTGGTGAGGGACCGGTGCACACGCGGTCCTGCAGAATACCGGACCTTCCGTGGACACACGAGGCCGGCACGCACCACGTTAACCACGTGAAACCTTCCACCAGGAGGCAGACAAACCCACGCGGGGCTCGTCCCACATTCTAGTGAGAGACGGAGCTCCGCTTGGCAGCGTCTTACCCAACACGCAAATCACGAGGACGTGAGACAAACCGAAACGGGGCAGTCCGCCACGCAGCTGACCAGCGACCCCCGAAAGTGTCCCGATCGCGGAAGACAGGGAGCCATTCCCCGTCGGAAGGGACTCAGAAGGCGAGGCGGCCGACCGCGGCACGCTGCCGGGCCCACAGGCAGGACGGGGTCCGGGACTCGACAGGCACCTGGTGTCGAGGCTAACGTTTGTGCTGCAACTACGTACAAGGCGCCTCCGCTTTCAGGGACGACACGCGGTCCTTCTCCACACAGAAGAAAGGCCCTTACCTCTCGAATGTTGCGGGATAGGCTTTGCTTCCAAGTGATTCCAAGAGGCGGGGAGGGGAATAGCAGGGGCGGGGATCAGCTGAGATGGTGAGAACCAGGCCAGATATCAAGGGTCCACACTGCACTCTTCTTTCTCACAACTGTCACCCTGTCCTGAGAAGCCGCGCCCCCAGCCCCAGGGCCTTGCCTGGCACACAGCACAACTTAGAAAGAGGGCCCCACAGCGCCTGCCTGGCGCGTCGCCCGCAGGCTCCGGACAACAGCGCCCCGGGACCCGGCTGAGCCCACACCTCGCACACCTCTAGCAGGCTGCGCTAACCCGGCCGTCTGCACAACCAGCGCGCGGCCCTGCTCCGCTGACCATCCTGAGGGCAACGCCCCCAGGAGGCGCTTCGGGACGTCACTCAAGAGCAGCCATCACGTTACGATCCCTTAACCAGCTACAAATGCTTGAATTCTATGATTTCCATCTGCCCAAAAGTTTACTCCTTCTGCCTCATGAAGGGTAAAAACGAGTCACACACACACACATCGTCATCCATTTATTCAAATGTTCCGAGGATCCCGACCCCACTTAAAAACCAAAACCGGGAAGCACTCCATTCCATGAAGCACACCGAGCCCTCGAAGCCGGTGCCACGGCCCACGAGACAGCTCTCACTCTGAGGAAAGTTCGACTTTTACTTCGAAGGCACAGGAGTCACCTGAGGCTTCAGGTATCAGCCCACTGAACGTGAATGTCACGCTGCGAACGTGCAACTTAATACGGTTATTCAAGTTTACAGAAAGGTCTTCCGATGATTCAGGAGTTATAGGTTCTTTCTATAAATAATAATTAAAAAGAAATAATTAAGACCAATATAGGCATAACGAAAGAGACCTGAAAATTCCTTCAAGGGCAGTTTTGTTTCTTGATAGAAGTTTAAGACCCTAACGGTGACAGTCTACTGCCTGCGACAGGCGGCGTGGACCCAGCTTTGCCAGGAAACTGCAAACCGAGCGACTTCTAACGGGCTAAACAGTATTGCGAGAGCAGTACTGAGGTCATTTACAGGCTGCTCCATCCTCTCCGCCAGTCTTCAAAAATATGCACTTCACGGGTCAGAAACTCCGGGCTTGGGGGCTCTGGACACCGAGGCGGAGGCCCCCTCCGGCCCCGCGCAGGCTCTCCCAGGGCCTCCTCACCGGGGCCTCCTGTCCGGGGCCCCCTCACCGGGGCAGGGTGGCCTCGGCCGGGTCGGGGCCCGGGGCGGCGTCCATGATGGCGGCCGGCTCCGCTCCGTGTCCGGCGCCCTCCTCCTCCTCGTCCTCCGGCGGCCCAGAGCCGCCCGTGCTCTCGGGTGCCACGACAGTCCCCTCCTTCTTCTTCTCCGCCAGCACCTCCAGCCCCATCATCCTGAGATAGTGCAGCCGTTCGTTCTTGGGCACAAACGTCCGAATGGAGGCCTTTCCCCGCCATCCGCATAACACGATGGGACACTGGAGGGTGTCGGGTTTCCTACGGACGAGACGGCTGCGTGTGAGCACCGAGCGTCCTAACTGCACCAGCGAGAGAGAACGACATGCGACCTTTCCAAAAACACCACGCCCCGACCCCGGGGAGGCCTTTTAGCCTGCGATCCTGTGGAACGTTTTCTCAAAGGGCGATCCGCGCCTTCTTCACGCCCTGAATGTTCTCGACAGCCTCGCAGTGGCCAGGTTTTCCCTCTAAAAGCTCCCAGGGGGTAACCCCCAAATGCACGGAGTGCACATACACTCCCAACGTTAGGATTTCCAGATTCTTACATCTGCTCAAACGTGAACACCGCTGAGCCCTCGCACTCCCGACAACAGGCACGCCTCCCCGTGGCCTCCCCGCCATCGTCACCGACGAGGCTCCTTCATGGCTGCAGGGCCGGGCCTGGAGCCACGCAGCCCTTTGTCTCCACCCTCCTGCTTCCCTGACACTGGTCCAGGTGACCCCGACTCTCATTGGCCCCCCCCAGAGCAGCGTGGGGCCCCCACATACCAGCACGCTGTGTCACTGGCTCCCCTAGTCCACTTAATCCGCCTCACAGACCTGCCCGCCTGCTCGCCGTTCCTCGCCTGAGACGGCGGGGACTGTCCTGCTCACGTGCCCCTTACGAACACGACGCATTCACTGCTGCCTTCCAAACGGGACTCTGGTCTAGTCAATTAACCCCACGTCCCACAGCCACGCGACACCAGGCATCAGGCACGGGCGGGGGAGGGACCGTTCCCGCTCCAGGTTAAAACAAACAGGGCACCCGGGGGGCTCCACCTGGTGAGCGGCCCACTTCGGCTCAGGTCATGAGCTCACAGTTCATGAGTTTGAGCCCCACGTCGGGCTCTGTGCTGACAGCTCATCAGAGCCTGGAGCCTGCTTCGGACTCTGTGTCTCCCTCTCTCTCTGCCCCTCCCCTGCTCATACAGTCTCTCAAAAATAAACATTAAAAAAATAAATAAAAACAGAAACAAACAAACGGGCTGAGCCACCACGAGAAACAAACCACTACCGAAAGAGGGACACACACCGGCGTCCATCCCTCCCGAGGTGAAAACGATGCGGGGAAAAGACCAGAATTCTCAAACGCGCACTTCCTTTTCCTTCGCTGTTCCCCCAGTAACCCCCGCAGAGGTCTCTCCGCCTGCGCACATCAGCTCCTACACTCGGGTCACACGGGAAAGCGCCTGGCGTCACTATCTCTAAAAGCCATTTCCGGGTCCTTCCAGGAGCAGGACGAGGCGCCACCCCAAACCGTCTCCTGGCCCGGACTCGCGTCCTGGAAAGCCCCAGGCTCCGTGGTCTACATAGGCTCTCCAAGGCCCCACCTGGGCCTGGGTCCCTCACTCCTGCTTCGTGCCCCTCCCTTTTGTTCCTGTTTCACCGAGGTGGACCCTGCGACGCTGGCCCAGGAGCCCGCGAACCCCGGTTCCCATCGACACCGCCCTCCGGAGCTCTGGCATCGAGCCCGCCGCGGCGGACGCGGCATCGACATGCTCACGGGCCCCGAAGGTCCACACCTGGGACTGCCAGGCCACTCGATTCCCAAAGCGTGTGGGCGGCGGCCCGCCCGCGTCTCCAGCACGTTCCAACCCGGCTCTGCCCTCGCCTCCCCCTTTACCGAACAACACCTGCACAGCTTGAAACCCAGAAGCCCACGGAGTGCTCCCTCGCCTCCGCTCCCACAACCCCATCTCGTCTGCACCACCCAAACGCACCCGCCCTCGGTCCCGGCACCCGCCTCCCACCTCCCCTGCCGCCCGCCGCATATGCCCACCCCATAGCCACGCACACTCGGGCCTCCGTCTTCACGGCAGCCGGAGGCCATGGAGACCACGCAGGGCGCCCGGGCCAGCCCCCCACCAGCTCCACCAGCTCCACCCAGGCTGCCTTCCGCTCGTTCCTTCCCCAGGACTGGTGCTTCTCCGCGCCCCTGTCACCATCCAGTCAGGCCAAACGCCATCTCCCAGCAAGCGGCCCCACCTCCCAGCAAGCTCTCCCGCAGGTCCTGCTCCAGCCCCGGGTGCAAATCCCAGCTCCTCCCTACCTAGCGAGATGGGAGGGGCACGTCCCCTGAGCTCCTCACCCCTCCAGGAAGCGCTGCCCACGGGCCCTAGTGTCCGCAGGCCCCTGACGGCCGCGTGGATGCCGTGGCACCACGGGACGGGTCACCCGAGCTGTCAGTCTATCCCCTTCGGCGACACCCCACACCAGGCCCCCGACCAGCGCTGCCTGACGCGTGACAGGTAACCCGGGGTCACGGCTGACCCCTCGGTGGGGACGGAGACCTCCACACCTCCTAGCTGTTCAACCTCTACGCGCCCTCTGCGGAAGACAGTAGTCAGAACTCGATTTCTCAGGCACGGAGAGAAGTTCTATAGGTTCAATTCTCTAAATAAAAGCCGAACGTTCTTGAAGGAGAGGACGTACACTAACACGCGTCCTAACGTTCCCACGCCATCATCAGAAGAACGTTCCCGCCAGACCCTGCAGCCGTCCCCAACCCGCTGACAGGAGCGCCCGCACTTACGTGGGGTCCGGCTCGTACTTCAGGACGATGCTCCCCTTGGCTGGAAGAGAAACAGACAAGTGTTGGCCCGGCAGCCGGTCAGCGGACGCCGTCTGCGTGTCCAGCGCTGCGGAGAGCGAGCACCCGCAGCCTACACTCCCGGTCTCGAGGATTCGGTAGGGGGAAAGGACTCTCTCAGTACGCGGACACACAGAGCCTTCGGCAAGCCCGGCACCGAGTGGGCGGTCCACGCTGCCTGGCAGCGGCCGGGTGGGACCCTCGGGGATTTCCGTGAAGCCGCTCCGTCCCTCTCGGCAGCAGGGGACTGGGGACTGGCTACTGGTGAATTCTTAAAATGCAGGATGAAACAAGCAACTGTTCCAACTTCCAGAAACAGCATGAAACACACATGAAAACTGTCAACAACGCGAGGGCCATCGTCCTGACACGGGGTGAAGACAAAGAAACCGAGCGTAGACGGCGCCCTCGTCCTTACGACCGCGTCTACCTCAGCCGCCGCTCCCGCCCGAGACCACAGGACACGGCATCCACCTGGTGCGCTGCACACCCGTCCGTTTCCAGAAAACACAGAACCGGGGAACCCCCAGTAACTCTGCACGGTGTTTCTGCGAACGGAGCCAGAGACAGTGAACACATTACACACAACTAACGAGAACAAAAAGAAAAACTCAGCCTCCGTGGTGAAATTATTTTTTTCTTAGGTGAAAACGTCACTAAAATCACTTGAAGTGGAAACTTTATAAAATGAAATAGCGAAACAACAACGTGACCAACGACCTTTTCTGGCGGGCCAGGAAAGCATCGTGCTTCAGGCCGGCTGAGTACATGGCAAGCAAACCTGACGGCCTGTGCTGGTGAGCGCCCTGCGCCCCCACGCGCACGGCCAGGCCCCGGCACCCCCACAGGACCCCCCGGGGAAGCAGGGCGACGTGACGATGCCTTCGACCCTCAGTATGCTAAGACACCAATTCCGTTTCCACAAAGCTCTCTGGAAAGTGACAGTAAGAAGAAAGCCACAACGTATTCCACGAAAGACTTCCACGTAAGACGGTGGAAGATCTAAGCAGCCTGAACGCCGACACCCTCCCGGTCTCTGTAAGAGCCAACGCCCCTCTACGCAAGGAAAACTGCTTACCCAAGTCCTTGGCCTGGCTGTACGTCTCACTGCTAAGTTTTCTAAAAAATGGATTTTCCTGGGTTAATAGAATCTTAACATCTTCCATTGACACAGTGATAATTCTTGAATTAATAAACGGGTACAACGTGTATATTCCCTGCGGGAACAAAGAGAGGCCACCATTATGAATGGTAACAGTCGCCCACTGTCCCCAGGGCCTTTCCACACGCCACGCCCACCCCTCTCCTCCCCACGGCCCCTGGGGCCTGTGTAAGCCAACGCGCCCCAGGGGAGTCAAAGAGGCCGGCAGGTGCCTGCCCGGGGCCAGTCGCCCTGACCCAGCGGACGAGCTCAAGACCTGTGTGTCCCCGACGCTGCCTCTCAGCTCTCGGCCGGGGCTGCCCAAGCCTCTTTCCCAAGTTACCTCCTGCGCTAACCGAAAAGCACAATCGAAGTCTTCACCGCTGTTATTTCGACACCAGACTTTTATCCCGGTGTTTATAACCTATCGGTGAAGAAACAGATGAAACACGTATGAATAGAAGCCAAATAACCGATCAGAAGAATCCCTTCCTCCACAGAGAAGACGCGGAAACACCGCGGCAGTCGCGGGCCAAAGCACGGTGCTCACGGCCGACACTCCCCAGCGGCTTTGGTTTAACACGGCTGAGATCCACTAACAGCCACCACGACAGACATGAAAGCCCAGAAAACTCTGCGATGCAGGCACAGGCACGCACACACTCACGGCCCTCAAGGGCAGGGGTGCGGTCACCCTGAAAACGCCAGCAGACACTGGGAGTGGAGAAAGAGAGGCGGAAGGGCGGACTCAGCACCGGCACGGAGGCGCTCTGGAGCCCGCGCACCCTCGGACCACGGCGGGCCTGCCAGGAAGGAGGGGCTGGGAAAGAGCAGAGCACGCAGGGCGGGGCTAGAGCAGGGACACTAAGGAGAACGCCAGGGCCCGTGACAGCGCCGACGCCCAGCAGCAGCCGGACCCGCGGACGCCCCGCTCCGCGGCCCGGACCCTCGCCCCGCCGGCTCCGCTCAGGGCCCGCCCCGGCGCGCGGCGCACCTTCACCCGCTCGCTGTTGTTCAGCAGCACGTTCCGCAGCTCCTTGGACACCATGTAGAGCTGCCTTTTCTTCCCCTCCGTGGTCCTCGTCAGCAGATTCATCTTTGGGAACGAGGGATCCAGGGCGTAAAATTTCCTACGCACAAGACAGAGCTGTTGACCAGTCTGGTTCAAGCGCAGCAGACGGTCTCCGAGCGCGATGCTCTTCCCCCAACAGAATTCGGTTTCTAGACCGTGGCTTAGGGTGCTGGCTCTGCTGTGCGCTCCCGTCTCCGGAGCTCGATGGAGATCACCCACGGCCCCCGGCAAGTTTCCCCTGCGGCACAAGTACCTCAGGGACGCGGGCAGGCGAGGGCGACAGGCGAGGGCGACGCCTCTCACGCCTGCTGCTCCACGGACAAGCTGAGAGCACCTCCGCCACTGCAGAAACGCCCCAGCGGAACCTGACACCCGCGAGAAGGACCCGCTGCCCACGCACAGCACAACTGCCCACCGTGGGAGCGTGTGCGACGCCTCACCACTCGGGGAGATGAGCGGGAGCCTGCTGTCCTCGGCACTTTCCTCTCTGTTCCATTTGAAGTTTCCAGTCCGGGTCCCCAATCTCCCACCCAGACCCGCTCTTCTCCACTTCCCGCATGGGGCCCCGGGCAGGCAGCCCCCCAATCTGGAGGCTCAGCTGGGTCACGGACATTCGGGGCGCAGCCTCCTCCCCACCCCCACCCCCGGCACTTTGCGGTCCCTGGCTGCCTGCACCGAGGCGCCTAGTCAACACTTCCCGCTCTGGCGTGCAGTTACACGGGGGAAAAAAGGTGCTATCCACAACGAGGTAGCAGACGTGACGAAACGAGATGGGTTACACAGTCATAACGAGAAGTCGGAAGCCCGAGTTAGTTCTTACTGGATCGGCGGAAACAGGGGGTCATCCTCGGGAATGAACACAAATGGATCTTCTTTAAACCCAAACAGCTTCATTTTCTTCGACGGAGGAGGGCTGAGGATGGAAGCGGGAGAGACGCCGCCGCGGTCTGAGGGAAGGTTGCAGGCCGGCAGCACGCTCCTCCCGCCCGCCTGCCCGGCCTCCTCCTCGGCCTGCGCGGCACAGCCCTCCGCACGCCGGCTGTGCAGGAATGCGGGTGGCGGCCTGCACCCCGTCCACGAACGGCGGAGCCCGCGCTGCGCCAGCTGGCCAGGAGGCCGCAGAGGCCACGGAGGCCAGGAGGCCACGGGCTGGGAGGACGCCAGGACGCCAGGGGGCAGGCACCCTTTTCTTACCCGCAAACTCCGTCTTTCTTACTTCCGTCGTTCTCGACGTTCTCAGCTCCTTCCGCCAACTCTGTGTCGGCGATCCCACCGCCCGGCTTCCTCTCCAGCTCAGCGGGGTCCGCGGGGCCCGACCCCACAGATTCTCTGGGCTCCGCCGGCTGGCCTGGTGGCTGTAACGGGAACCAGTGTGCTCACGCTCCGAGAGAGAGCAAGCCGCTCGACGCTGCCGCGGGAAAACTAACACTCGGCACACGAGCGCCATCGTGCTCCACAGCGTTTTCTACGTAACGGCCAACAGAACTTGCTGGAGGAACAGAATTCACGGCACAGTTTCTTTCGAAGTTCAAAATGATTCTACCTTAATCCCACAAAGAGCGCGCACAGGCGACTTCCTAGTAAGGGCCGGTGGCACAGCCAGCTTCCCTTCATTCTAAAATGCTACTGTGCACCTGCTGAGTCAGGCACGTGGGGGACGCCGACGGTGAGACGCCATCCTGGAACCGCAGGCAGGGCCACGAGGACACGTGTGCAAGGAACTGCAGCACAGAAAGACCAGTGCAAGGGCCCTGGGGCACCTGGAAACACACCCTCAGGAATAGGGGCAGACAGAGTGCCCCCGGAGACCACAGATACTGGTGGTGAATAAGGAACGAACTTCTGAACGGGGCAAGAGTATCAATTTTGCTTTGAGAAACAAGCAAAACAGCTTTTTTCTTAAAATTTTTTTTTAACATTTGTTTTTCAGAGACAGACAGAGTGCAAGCGGGGGAGGGGCAGACAGAGATGGGGACACAGAATCCGAAGCAGGTTCCGGGCTCCGAGCTGTCTGCACAGAGCCTGACGTGGGGCTCAAACCCACGAACCGTGAAATCAAGACCTGAGCCGAAGTTGGCTGCCCTACCAACTGAGCCACCCAGACGCCCCAAAACAGCTGATTTATTAAAATCGCTTAATATGCACCTAATGTGAAATATGTAAAAAGTTATTTTACCTGTGTGTCCTAGTAAGTCACAGGATTGGTAAAAGTGGTAATTTCCAGCCCCCATGAAATGAGTTTACAAATTAAGATACTTGGGCACAAAAAAATTAAACATTAATTAAATATGCCCCGCGGGGCGCCTGCGGGGCTCAGTCGGTTAAGCGTCCAACTCCGGCTCAGGTCACGATCTCACGGCTCGTGGGGTTCGAGCCCTGCTTCGGGCTCTGTGCTGATGGCTCAGAGCCTGGAGCCTGCTTCGGATTCTGTGTCTCTCTCTCTCTCTGCCCCTCCCCAACTCGAATTTTGTTTCTCTCTCTCAAAAATAAACATTAAAAAATAAATAAATAAAAGAATAAAAGTAAAAAAACAGCTACCCAAACCCCCTGCCCGGGTGCCTATGCCCTTCCCGCCCGTCCGGCTCCTGGAAATGCAGCCCGGCCCTTCACAGCTGCTCTCAGTGCCCCTCCCCCACGCCGCCTCTGCGCATGTCAGGGCCTCACTTCGTCAGCACGGCTTTCCCTGGCTGGAACCCCAGCTGTGCTGACGGGCCTCCTCGCTTCTACATCAGGGCATCCTGAGAACGGGCCACCGGAGCCCCCGGTACAGCCCCAGCAGCCCTGAGCTGTGCTTGCGTGCAGGGCGGGGGGACAGAAACATAGTGACTCAAGGAAAAGGAAAAAGGAACGGAAAAAACAACAGAAAAGGAAGAGAGTAATAACACTAAATGAGCAAATGACGCCAAGCTGCCTTGAACGGCAGGACACGGCCCCGGAGCAGGAGAACCGGAGCGAAGCTCGACGCCCACCGACGGAGGCGCTGCCAGGGCGAAAACGTCCAGGCAGCACGGGTGCGAGGCCAAGAACCGCGTGTGCACGGCAGGCCCCGCGCGCTTCCTCTCCGCCACAGAGGTGACCAGCGCAAGGAAGAGGCAGCTCAGAGTGTAAATTCACACGGTTTTAAAAACTTGGTATGAAAGCATGTAAAATAACTCATTAATAGCTTGTTCTATGACCACCGCCAGATAAAACTCAAAGTACACTGGGATAAAGAA
Source organism: Paguma larvata (assembly GCA_030068075.1). Lineage (NCBI taxonomy): Eukaryota > Metazoa > Chordata > Mammalia > Carnivora > Viverridae > Paguma > Paguma larvata. Next base: position 4,130,709 of record CM057826.1, read on the forward strand.
AATCCCACCGAAATTAATTTCGCTTTGGTTTTTGCACGTCTAAAAGTGGCTGCAATAACGTGCAAGTTACACACGCGGCTGGCCCTCCAGGTCTGACAGCGCTGCTCGGAGCTCCCGCCCCGGGACTCGGGACGGACTGGAGTCCAGAACACCAGGTGGGGGCCCTGAGCCCCCACGGGCACTGCCCTCGAGCCTCTAACTCCGGCAGCGTGGTGACCACCTGGAAGTGCGGGCTCTGCGTGCGCGTGTCCACCTGGACCGGCCACGACCCAGGAACGCTCTCACGCTCTCCCCCCTGCTCCTCCGAAGGCCAAGCACCACCTGTCTGCGTCTGTAAGCTCGCATCCGAAGGAAATGCTGACCTTCAGAGAGCACGGAAGCCTGAGGGGTGCGCCAACAAAAGAAATGTCATGTTGATACGGAGAAGAGCGGACGTTCTGAGGCAAGACTCGAAAGGCTGCCTCTCACCCGACCTCCCTGCTTCGGGGCCTCCTACCACACGCCGGAGGCAGGGGACTCAGGAGGACGGGCCGGGCCTTCTCGAGCTCCTTCTCGGCCAGGCCTGGACGAAGGCGCCATCGTTATGTGTCACGGCCACCGTTGAGGACAGGCTGGCAGAGCTCCGCCCACCTGCACGGGGCTGTCCCCTCCAGGACACACAGCACAGAAGCCAGCCTAGGGGCCCGGACTCTGAGCCACAGAAAGTCATTAAGTCTTTTCAACCTGCATGTAAGATGCGGAAGGCACGTAGTCACCCGACTCGGCCTTCTCCAGGAGCTGTCCCTCGAGGATGCCGCCGCTTTTAGGAAGAGCCAAAATTTAGATGGCTCCCTGCCCCCGCCACGCACACGCTCACGGCCAGCTGCCCTGCACCCCGATACCGTCCCACAGCCCAGTCAGCTGTGCCGTGAGCTCACAGAAAGAGCCCGTGGTACGCCGCCATACTTCGGAAGCCGCTTACCCTGGGGGGACGTTTATTCCATGGCATGGAAGACTTCTTCACCAACACTGCCACAAAGAACCCTCCGGTATTCTGATGATGCGGTAATATTCTAAGACTGAAAACAAAACAAACCAGAAAACAAAATGCCAACTTATTACCTGAAAATACATGGTCTTGGTACTAACACAAAAGCTACAAAGGTGATCCGTGACGGAGAGGGCACGTCTCCTTGGGAATATCCACACGCCCCTCGCGCACCGAGAGGCCGTGTGTCATGTGGACTGTGTCATGTGTAGCAGGTTCGTGCGGTATCCAGCGTACAGCCACTTAAGTTCTTTCCGCTTGTGTCATTTATGGATGCTCAATGCCAGCAGCCAACAGGAAATGAGAACTTCTTCCTCGCTGGAACGCCGGGGGCCCGGTCCCCCGCCTCCCTGCGCCTCCTCCCGCCTCCCCCCGCCTCCGAGAGCCCCGTCAACCCACCAGCGCTCTAGGTGCATGGCCTGTAACTTCTCCGGGTCCTTGGGCGGGAACATGGTGGGCCGGATCTGGGTGTGTCTGCCCTGGGGCACGGCCTCCCAGTCTGCAAACCACTGGCCGTCTTTCGTCATCACCTGGAAACGGAGGGCAGAACCCCGAATCACCAGCACCGCCCGAAACTCGGAAATCCCACGGCGCTAACGTAAATGCCCTGAACTCGATAAACGGCAACTCTCATTTCTCTCCAAAGAGGAGACTGTGTGCGGAGATAAAAATGAGATAACCTCATACTCCGTAAAGCAGGCCACTCGTTTTATAAAACAGCCATTTTCCATATAGCTTTTTTTTCAAACAAACCTCAGATCGTTTCTGGTTTAAAACTGAAACGCGAATTGTTTCACGTTGGAAACAAAGCTTGAGCCCCAGCCAATAATAAAGATAAAGCAAAGCTAAACTCACGGGGACAAGAACGAACAGCTAATTTCTGACTGCAGAGGAAGGCGGGGAGACTCCTCCACTGCCAGAGAAGAGGCTTCGGAAGATCGTACCACGTGCCATTAACTCTAGTCACGAAATTAACTCCACACCGAAACCGACCGCGTGACTAGAAGCGGTACTTTCTGAAGTCGCCCCGACACAGGTGCCCTGAGACGCTCACGACCGGATGCGACTGCTGTGCCGCACGCGCCATCGCGAGCCGGACTCTCACGGAAAGATCACCTTCCACTGGGTGATGCCAGGCATCCACTTCAGGCCCGGCAGCTCGGAAGACACGTCGGCGAGCTCCAAGGCACCTGTGGGCCAAAAATAAAAACGATTCTTCTCACTGTGCGCAAAGAAACCGGGTGCCCGAGATCACACGCCGTAGGACCTTGTTCACACGAAGCGCCCAGGGAGGGCAATTCCATCCACACAGAAAGCACATCAGTGGTTTGGGGGGAGCGGGCCCAACAGGCAGGGAGTGCACGCGGGCAGCTACCCGTGGGGGGGGCACCGGAACGGCTGGGGACCGGACCGCAGGGAGGACTGTAGGGTGAGGTCCTAGTCGTACCCTCACACCGGGGGACGCTGAGGCGCGTGAGTTACAGCGTAACGAAGCCTCGGCAGAGTCCCGCACACGTCCCAGGGGGGCCCAGGCAGCGGCGCCCCGTCCGCCCCGGCTTCCAGACACACACCAGTCGGAGCACCCGAGTCTTCACACCTTCGTGTCTAACACACACCCCAGGGCCAAAGAGCAGCACGGGAAGGGGACCGTGGACGCCCGTGGACCGTCGGCGTCAGGCCCGAGCCGGTTCCCCGAGAGGGCCCAGCAGGGCGGCCGGCCAGCTCCGAGAACACCGCGTCCACAGCGACGTGACACGCGGCTGTAAGAGGGGCCGTTCCAGGGGTCCTTCCAAACAAACCTCCACCCGCGGGTCACAGATACGGGCGTGACAGCCTCACGGGAGGGGAACACCCGACAAGGCTCCACGGAAGCTGTGAACAACGCACACGGTCGGAAAAACAAGAATCCTCAAGGCCGCGGCAGAACGGGCGAAACCCCAACAGAAGCCCTGCCCTGGCTTCTACTGTTCCACCGAATACTCTTACTTTTAAAGGCAAACGCTGAACTCTACTGCAGGTTTGCAGAAACTAGCTTTGTCACTGGAACCCTGGCCCCACGGGGCTCAGCAGAGACTCCTGAGCCACCGAGAAGACGCCAGCGCGGGCGCAGGGCGTGCAGAACGGGCGTGTGCCGGCCAGCCTTCCCGAGGCCAGGTCGGAGGCGGGTCAGGCAGGGACCACGCCGCCCCCAAGTCCTCGGTGACAGTGCGGTGCAGGGCTCGGCGGGCCCTGTTCTCCCAGGAAGCCGAGCGCACCCACGACGTCGCTCACAGAGACAGCGTCGAGGACGGAGTCTGAAGGCACCACGTGCAAAAAGACGGCCGTCGCAGCCAAACCTAGACTCCGGAAGCCCACCTGCCCGGCGAGAAGAGGACTCGGCGGAGGGCACGCTCACTACTGAGTGACGTCACGGTCCTTCTCACGTGCTGTGGAAACGAAGTGCCACCACACACTGCCGCGGCCGCCGTGGCACATGGTCCGGCGGGTCCTCCGACACCGAGCGAGTTCCCACGCCGTCCGGCACGCCCACAAGCCACCCACAAGAAAACTGACAGCAGGGTCCTGAGCTGTGTGTGCAGCTGGGGTCGCGGTCGCACTACTCACGGCCGCTGAAATGAGGACGCAACTCGCGTCCATTGACAGATGACAGGGTCCACAAAACGTGGTGTCTGCGTGACACGGGAGACGCTCAGCCTCGAAGGCTGAAGGAAGGATAGTCTGTCACCTGCCACAGCGGGGACGAACCCTGAGGACGGTGTGCTGGGTGAGATACGCCCGTCACGGGTGCGGCATGGTCCCCCGTCAGACCCCTGCGACCCCTAGGCCTACTCGGAGACGGCAAACGGGGACGGGGACTCGTCCCACGGGCCCTGGATTCCGGTTCTGCGAGACGAAGAGCCCTGGAGCCCGGCTACGCGACACCGAGTTCCGAACGCGGCGCCCACTCCCGAGTTCCACGTTTTCCCACGACTACAATTCTTTCAAACCACCACCGGGATGGTAAGGACAGATGCCCTCTGCAAGCCTGAGACACAAGACAGACGGTCCTCATGACCTGTTAAATACGACAGACACATTACGTACGCGTGTTTTCACGTAAGGCTACCTCACCGCGGGAGGAGAGGCCAATTCGGCAAACGCCTGGGGAAGGTCCACACGCACGCTCGCTCTCACCTTCGCTTTTCTCCAGCAGAGACGCGATGACCGCCTCGTCCTCGACGGGGTTCAGCGAGCACGTGGAGTACACCATCCGGCCGCCTGCCACCAGCTGCTCCGCGCCGCGCGTCGCGATCCGCAGCTGCAAGCTGAGCGAGGACACCAGTCATCCCGAGGCCGGCGTGTCGTGCGGCGCACGGGCACAGGCACCTGTGAGGTCACGTGCCCGCCACACGTCCTCACGACGGACTCAGGCTAAATTACAAAACAAACAGTTCCCAGAAAAAGAACTCTCCAGGGTTCTCCACGAAGTCAGAGTGAACGCACAGAAGGTGGTTCGCGCGGCCCGCACGGGCACGCGTCTCCACAGACGGCACGTCAGCTGCTCGGTTAGCCTCTCCCGGCGAGCCAAGCCAACGAGCACAGCACAAAGCCGAGTAACGACTGAAAGCAACGTACTCCAGCAGTTTCACCATTAAAAAGCCCCCGCGCCTGTACGAATATCTGACCTTTCTTTCTATGGACAACTTCTAGCCCTCGGGACTTTCTAATCCTAACGCCTACTTCACAGAAACGGGGACGTATTTAAGGGAGGGAAACAACCTCCGGCTGGAGTCATTTACAGCGACTGCCCGTTAGGACACTGGAGACCCCCCACGATTCTGGAATTAGGAAATACTGATCTTAACGTTAAATGAAAAAAGTACACAGCTCTGTAATCGAAACCGTGTGCTGACGTCCCTACGCACAGAAAACCACCGCTCCCGGCACCCGACGTTACAGAAGTCCTGAGTTATGAGGGTTCCTTTTTCTTTCTGCATTAAGGAATTTTCTACGTTTTCTTTAAATACTCGATACCAAAATGTGAAGCAAAATAAGCCAACAGAAGAGAACAGAAGACAGAGAGATGAGGAGCGCAGTCAGGTAAACGGTTATTTCACGGAGACTGGAGGCTGGAAATGTTTCAGGAAACGGTCCTAAAAAGCATTTTGAGGAACTGTGTACCTGAAATGCACACGGCCTTCTGTTAGCTACCCTGAAAAGGTTCCAGAAACAACTGCTCCTGACTCGTAAGCAAACGCTCTGGAAGATTTCCACTCCCTGGCCCTTACGGTCGGGCGACTCGAGCCCCAGGCACCGCGCTGCGACAACCTGCAGGGCGCGGGACTCACCCGTGCAGCTGCAAGCTGTTCAGGGTGGTCCACTTCTTCCAGACATCGATGTTTTTCCTCATCGTGCCGTCGCCACTGGAAAGGAAGACACGAGGAACTGACCCCTCCAGTCGGGTAGACAGTTAGGATTTAACAGGCGCGTCCCATTCCAGCGAAACCACGAGACACGTTATCATCGTAAACACCAACCACATCGTCTATATTCCCGTCAACTACAATTTTCTACTTCTGCTTCTGGGACATCAACTGAACTTTTAAATTATACTTGAATTTTCAATTAAGGAAATACAGATTTGAAGAGAAAACCTCATTCAAAACTTAAAGAGGGAAGCCTACGCTTCCGTGGGAGCGAAACAGGAGCAAAACTGATTTTCAGACCAGGACGCAGCACCACGCGTGAAGGGAAGACGCGCGGGCCCTGTCTCTTAACGAGCCGGCTCACCGGTGGCAGCGTTTTCAGCAGGTTTACGTGAATCACAACGAGCTTACTTACACTCTCAAGGATTTTCCACGGCGGATTCAATTAAGCCAAGGGAACTTTACCGAGAGCTTTCTGTGCAGCGGTTAAACATTTCTGATTTTCTCCGTTTATTTAATAGAAATTATTTCCATAGAAATTTTACAGTACAGGCTTGATCGATAAATCTTTGTGTCCACATCTAACTTTATCTTCCGATTTTTTTTCCCAGGGTAATTCCTGGGTCTGCTGGCTTTCTCTGTAAAGCTGAACCCCCCCTCGTGGCTAGGCATCTGGCTCTGTCTTGGGGAACGGGGCGACAGGAAGAAAGCATCCCGGGAGCTCTAACGGCTTTCAAGTAACATCCCTTCCCCGCGCGGCGGAGGTTCGAATTCTGCCGTACTGTTGGGGGCCTTCCTCGGCTTACCCCTCAGGGCTCGGGTCACCACGTCCGCCTACGCGGACTCGAGACAGGAGGTGCGGGCTCTGAGCAGAGGAGCCCCGGGACGGGAAAACTCCGACCCGAAGACAAGCGGACAGCCGCGGCTCGTGACCCGCGTGACACCGCACCTCGCAGGGGCGTCCTTCCGGGCGTCCGGAGGCGCGCTCAGGCAGAATGACAACTACACCTTTGCACTGAGCTCTGCCCCAGGCGCGGCCACCGTGGTTTCATGGAGAAGGAGTCTGAGACGGGCACCGCCCTCAAACACCACCTTCCATGCCACGACGAATCCGCGTGTCCTGAGGGTTTTAAACGCCTCCGTCACCGCCTCTGGGAACTGAAAAGGTGTCTTCAGTTTCATTCTTTTCTTTTTGGAAAAACCCAGTTTTTCAGTCATGCCACAAAGTTCTTTTATAAGTAAAGCCTAGTAACTAGTATCTATGTGTAAATTCTGAAGACGCGTCTGTGTACAAACACGGTCACAGTCCGTTTCTCCAAAGTGTCACCTGCTGAACCGCGCCGTGCTGAGTCACGTCAGACTCGTCACCAGGCCCCGACCTGCTCGGCATCACTCCTCGGCGGAGTGTTTTCACACACTCACTGGTAGTGCGAAGAAGAGTGACGGGGACAAGCAAACCGTTCCTAACGTCTACGGCAGCGAGAGCTACTGCTGTCACTCTCTCACGGACTTGAACTCTCGCCAACACTGTACAGCCGCCCCCCTCGCTCCTCTTTGTTCGGTGCCCTCTCTCTCTGTGCCGTTAATCACTACGACTCTGAGGATCTGGTTCAGGGCCACTGGGAGAACGGCGCACACGACTGCGTGTGTGCGTGCGCGTGCAGGTTAACCTCCGCCACATCTGACTGGATCTCCCTGGTGGATCTCAGGCTTCCCGGCCCCCTGATGACACGCGTACCTGCAAGGGACGTCGCACAGAACGCGGTCGTAGAAGAGGATCTCCTTCTTCCCGTTCACGTCTATGGTGAGCCGAGGGAGGCTGGACGCGTCGTGGTTGACCACCATGACGCAGGGGCTGCTCAGCCGCTTGGCCTGGTGAACGAGCAGGTAGCAGCGCTTGTTGTCCACGTCGTTCGCGATGACGAAGCCCTCTGAGGACAGGAAAGGACAGCGTCGGGCGGAGTGTCGCCCACGCAGGGTCATTTTCTGCAATGTACGACCTTCTGGTCGGCAGGTGAGAAGCAGTAATCGACCAAACGGAACACCCGAGCTTAAGGTTTGGCAGAATAATCTGAGCAGTCCAAAACGGTGGCTGAGTGGAGACTTTTATGGTCCCCTACAATTCCCAAACCGCGAGATTTATTTTTTGCATGATTCGACAACCATTCACTTGGTACCAATTATTATGCCAAAAACATCTTTTCCATGATCTTTGCTAACAACTAATCCGGAGGCTGAGGGGAGAAACAAAGGTGTAACAACAGAATCACCTGACAAGTGTTTACAATACTGCACGCGCATGCGGGGTCCCCACTGCACGCCCTGCGGATCTGGTGGGGGAGGGGGGGCAGGTTCCCAAAGACTACCCAGGAAGAGTGTGGCCTGTACCCCTGGAAAACCCGGTGACACCTCTTATTTCCGGTTCCACCACCAGCAAAAAGGGCACGCACGCTAGTGACATTTATAATCAACATCGGCGTCAAAACAGTATGAAACGTGAACCAGTAATAGGAAGAGGCTCTTTATCAAGAATTTGGAGAAAGTAACTAAACCGAGAAAGGAAAAAAGCAGCCTTTTTAGCAAAGCGATTAGTCAGAGAAGAGGATGCGTAGCCCCCCAGAACAGAGCAGGGCGAGGGGCTCGCTCAGACGAGGAAGGCCGGGAGGGAGGAGGGAAACGTTACGAGAGGAACAGCAGCGCTGCCCGGGCGGCCGCTGGGAAGGGGGCCGGCAACACTGCAGCGGTCTGAGTGCCCTGCAGGCCCCGAACAGCCCCGAGTCCCGGCCTGACGCCCGCGTCGCACGCAAGGGCTAACACTGTCACCTACCGCGGCGGGCGTGAGGCTCGGGCGGCTGACGGCGGCTCCTAACCATGCTCTACAGCCTCTCGCGGGGCCAGGGAATCCTCACAAACCTCACCGAGGCAAACACCCAAAACCCAAGGGGACAGAGTTACTGCCGGAAACTGAAACTGAAATCTACCCTGTTGACTTAACGCAGAAACGCCACTCGCTTTCACGGAGGACACGCAGACTCTCGGGTGAAGCCACCCCCCACCCCACACGAACGCCGCGGCTTGGGAACCGGTCGCAGTGGTGTGCAAAATGTTTCAGACACAGAAAGCCATCTGCTTGTCACGGGAGGCTTTAAGACCCCACCCCCAGGGGACGTCACGACTTCTTCCTCACCTACGCCAGCACGGTGGCACCCCGACCCCGCAGGGCAGCCCTGCGCATACCTGGGAAAGGGACGTTCATGTCGGCGTGTAGCATTTCGATCAGCTGGGTGGTCTTCGATCCGGGCGCGGCACACATGTCTAAGATCTAGCAAGAAGCACGAAACGGCCGATGTTTTTAAGCTGTCAGACACTCTACACTTGTTTAAAACAATTTTAGGAGTCATTCCAGCATTTTGATTTCTAAGACCTAATCTTTACAGAATGACTCTCCCACGTGCTACTGAACCTCCAGGGATCTCAGGAACAGAATGGCACCGGAAACCAGCGGAGGCAGGAGATTCGGGGGTGAGCGGGCCCGACACTCGGTGCGAGCAGCGCTTTCATTAACGGCCTGCTAAGGGACAGAACCGCCTGGCCTCAAATCTCCGCCTGGCCCCTTATGAGCTATTGCTTCAGTTTTCTTTTGCCTCCTTTCCCTCATCTGGAAAAACGGGACAGTGACAGCGTCCCCTCACAGCAGCGTGCGGGTAACAAAGTGAATTAATTCACGAGAAGAGCACAAAGCAACGCTTGGCCCGTGACGAGCTCCCGGTACGTGCTCATTACACTCTCCAACCTGACGGATTCGGTCCAGGCCAACGGAGATAACCAGTAAATAAATTAGCGAGCAAACCTCTGAACAGGAGCAAAGTTACAGGTTGTAAAATTTTAAATGAGACAAAAATCCAAAAAAAGAAAAAAAAAGAACCTGAAATAAAATACACAGCATTCTCTACCAAAAGTAAACAGGAAAAAAACCAAATGTTAATTATATTAAGAAAAAAAATGTGAAAAAACAAAGCCATTTTCTAGCTAACACACAATACCTTATGGTGAGGGTGAGCATTAAGTAACAGCGGTGGAATCATGCTAACAGCTTCCTGACGACTGATATTTCCCTGAGAAAATTAAAAATATAAGAATATTTAAAAAGGCAGAAAATTTCAATATTGGGCATTATTCCATATGCAACAGAAAAAAAGACCGTATAATCACCACACGTGAAACAAAACAGTTAATACTATCACACAGGACGTTATATAACTAGGACAGATTTTTATACTAGTGGGTAAATGGTTGCCATCTAAAAGCCAAGGAAGAACCGTTTATGACAAAACTTACTGTTAGAACAGCAGAAAAGCAGGCAGAACACTGAATTTTATAAAAGAAGAGGATTTAAGTGTACACAGTCCCAACTCGCCACCTGAAGAGTGGAAGTTGGATGAGCGACGCTCGAAGGCAGACAACAGCCCTGAAGCCCCGCGGCGACAGGCAGAGCGCTCCCTGCGAGCACGGGGCAGAGGCCGCCCAGCCGGGCCCCCCCTCGGCTAAGCCCGGACCTCCTGTTCGGTCCTCGTCTGTGCTCAGGAACGGCCCGGGTCTGCTTTCTGCTCCCGGAACGAACTGCCTCTCTAAAGGTGAAGACGCACCCAGCGCTCCCCTCGCCCCACCTCGGAGGTCCACAAGGTCTACCGTCCTCACGGCGCCCACGGGCCTCCGGGCCTCTGCGGGGGGTCAGGGGCCTGGGACGCGATCGGGACGGGGCCGGCCCTGGCCTCCGTCGCCCCTCTACTGGAACTGCCGTAAGACCGAACGCCTTGAAAACAACAGTAACTTAAGGAGCAAGGCACCTTCAGCTGCCGGGAGACTCCGGGTCCGCTACATCACGGCTCCTTCGTCCCTGAACGGCCACCCAGGCGGCCACCGCGGACCTCACATTTGGCGCCTGTCCGAACCTAAATACAGACTCCCGTCCGAACCTGCTGAGCTTCTGGCCAGCAGGGGGTCGCTGAAGACGACCGAGTCTCCACCGACGCACGAGGCACGCGGACTCCAAGCTCCAGGGCACACGTACGGTCCTGGTACGCCCGCCCTGCGTTCATCCAAGTTTTCATTCAAAGCATCCGAGCAGTAAGAGGACACGGAGTCCCCGACGAGCCGGCCTGGCAGTCAGTCACTTTGTCCGTGCTCGTTTGGAAGAGGTTTGCGGTCAGCTCTGAATAACCCGGGAGTATCTCATCCTACAGGCTCCCGATGCAAACCACGCTGGTTCTCTGCAGTAGATGCCAACGCTCAACTCCCACGTCCCCAGAAACCCTCTGCTCTGAAGTTCACGCCGGAACCGTCCTTAGGTGTTCCTCACCCAACCTTCCATCAGGTCAACAGGGAGCCAGAGAACGCCTCCTCGCACCGACCCGAGGAAGGCGCCAGGAACGTGGCAGCACCTGGCTCTGGTTTTCCTTCAGGGGGTGGGGGAGGCCTGGCCCACAGGGGCCTGGGTCAGCGGTTACCTCCACGGACAGTCAGCGGCCGTGGGTGGAGCAGAGGTCAGGACTGGGCAAGGCGAAGGGCGTCTAGACTGATCACGGCTTTAAGGGGAGACATGTGAGGAGCACGGGGTCCTCCCGATGTTCCCGGAAGCTCAGAATGAACACAACTAAACATCACTGGGGGAAACACAGCGGGTTCCTGGGCTACAGAAAGCAGACTGGAACACAGGAGGGGGGAACGCAGATTTTAAACAGGAGAGTAACCATTCCAAAAAACCAAAAAGCAGCAGCTCAACTTACAACAGCCAAACCTGTGAGTGTTTGTTTAATTACGCGGGGCGAGGAGGGGGCAGAGCTACTGAGTGCGAGGAGGTGAGATCCTCGCCGAGAGCAAGTCCGCGCGCCCTGACCCGCGATGGAGGAACTCGGGAGGGCAGCGACAGGGCGAGGACGCGGTATCACACAGGAGAACCAGAGTCGTCACATTCAGGTCTTGTTTGTTTTTCGTGGCAAAGGTGGGGTATAGACAGGAGCGAGGAAAGAGCAGAAACGACAAACAGGAGCAGACGGACAGCTGTCTCCGAAGGACGCCCTACCGCGCGGAGAGCCGTGCTCGGCCAAACCCTAGGGAAGCAGGAAGACAGGACACCCGGCTGACGACCGTCACCGACGTCCTCCCTACATCCCGCCAGGGCACGAGCCAAACCAGGGAGCAGCTGTGTGACCAGGAGACACTAACGGTGACAAACACGCTCTTCGGTGGGCCTCGTCCACCTCGTCGCTCCCAGAATCGTGTACGGATAAAACCCACCCGCAAGGCCAACATGCACCCAAAGCTTTAAGGAAACCAACAAGCAGGAAGAAATCTACTCACTGATTCGGTTTCGCTAACCAGGAACTGGTGAAACTTTTCCAGTTGTGGAGACTTTCTCAGGATTTTTCGACTCAAATTTGTGTGCCAGGCGAGTTCTTCTGGATACCTGACCGAAAAGAAGGGGACACATTCACGGCTTAAGCATGTTAAAGTGCTCTTGTAACGATGTCTCACTCACGCGGGTCCCATAGCAAAGAGACTCCCAATTCTGCTCAGCTTCCTCACTCCGTGGTCCTCGGAGGGAGCCGGCCAGCACTGCGCGGGGTCCTCGGGGTCCCCCGGGCCACAGGGAGCACGGCTCCAACCGTATCAGGGCCCCGGCAGGAAGGGGAGAGCTGGCGGTGTTAGGACAGCCGAGGGCAGCATCACCAGGAAATCACGACGACGAGCGTGCAGGAGCCGACGACAGAGGCCGGCTCCTCTGCTCTTCAGCGCGTGTGTTCATGACGGCACCGAGGCCACGAGAAAACAGACAAAGGTAACGAATGAAGAACCACCAAAATAATGCAGTTGAGGAGCTACTGGAAGGTCTGACGAGCACGGAGGTGCAACCTTTCTCACCGTATCTTTCACTGTGTCTAAACCACAACCGCCCGATCACGTCCTCAACCGTTCCACACGCCAGAACACCTAGGCCCCACTGCTGCGCTGACGGGCACTGCGAGGCGGTCATTTACACAGACCTGAGGATGAATAACCATCTCCGGCGGTGTCTGTGCACCTGTTTAACCTTTCTCTGATGATGACATTGCTGACTAATAAATAGGTCTTTTTTTTTTTTTTTTTCAATTTTTCTCGTTTTTATTTATTTTTGAGAGACAGAGCATGACCATGGGAGGGGCAGAGAAAGGCGGAGACACAGAACCTGAAGCAGGCTCCAGGCTGTCAGCTGTCAGCACAGGGCCTAAAGCGGGGCTCGAACTCACAAACCATGAGATCATGACCTGAGCTGAAGTTGGACACTTAACCGACTGAGCCCCCCAGGTACCCTAGGTCTTTTTTTTTAATGTTTATTTTTGAGAGAGAGACAGAGTGCAAGCAGGAGCGGGGCAGAGAGGAGACACAGAATCCGAAGCAGGCTCCAGGCTCTGAGCTGTCAGCACAGAGCCCAGTGCGGGGCTCGAACCCAGGAACCCCGAGATCATGACCTGAGCCGAAGTCGGATGCCTAGCTGACTGAGCCCCCCAGGCGCCCCAGGATACGGATCTCTTTAATCGTGGCTCAGCCCTGATCACCGAGCTCCAGTGGCTCCGGTCAGCACACTGCTGTGACACAGAGCCTTGCTCCAAGGACGCAGGACCAAGCTATGCACAACATGGTACGTGGCGGCCTCACCTCGGTCTTAGTACTTACAGCTCAGTCTTGGGTGAATAACCAGCTCAATTTCACAACGCAAGATGACAGTATTCCCACGTGTCAGTTGTAGCTAAGGTGACAGCCATGAAGATGACATGAGAACACTTGCAAAGCAATACATCTGACTCCTCCGACACAGAGCAATTACTTGAAAGAAACTCAGGCCTTGAGATTTGAAGACAGGACCCGACTGTCAGATTAGGAGGCGTGTCTGAGAAGTACTTTCACCAGATGGAGAAGGTTAACCCGGCTGAGTCCCCTGTGGCCGCCCTCCACACGTCCCAGCGCCCAGTCTCTGTGTCCTCTGCCTGCTTCCTTCTCCAATACTTAACCTGCTTCAAAAACCTAAAACCGAAATATAGTCATACTTTTTAGGCAATTCAAGAGTTTATAGTCTTAAATATGCCCTTTGGCCTCCTTGGAAGTGAAATCACAAGAATACATTCAAATCTGCCTTCACCCGCAGGTTCTGCAGAATCGGCTGTTCCACACGACCCTTCCAAGACGAGAGAGCTGGATGCTGTCTCTTCCAGAATTCCCTGCGACCCCGAACTGTCTGCTATCGGTGACGGCGAATCATGCAAGTGACCACCGGACCAAGTCACCAACGCATCAGAAATTGAAACGCCACATGCCATAATTGTCAACAGCTAAACTTTCGTTTTCAAATATAGATGAGCAGTCTAGACACAGTCCAAGCAAACATTCCCTTATGTGCCTCTCAGACTCAATGTCCAAGAGTTAAAAAATGTAAATTTACTAAGATGGAAATTCTTCTCCAAGCAGTTAAGGCTGTGAAAGCTATTAACGTCATGAAAAAAATACTTAAGGGGCACCAAGGTGGCTCAGTCGGTTAAGCGTCCGACTTCGGCTCAGGTCGTGATCTCGCGGTTCAGGGGGTTCGAGCCCCGCATCGGGCTCTGTGCTGACGGCTCAGAGCCTGGAACTTGCTTCCAATTCTGTGTCTCCCTCTCTCTCTACCACCTCTCCCGGTCACACTCTATCAAAAGCAAATAAAATCATTAAAGAAAAAAAACCTCTGTAGGTTTTAACATCAAACAAAACATCTTTAAAGACCTAAATTTAATTTCTAGTGAATGTAATTAGAACGTAAGTCCTCAGCCTTCATAGGCCTATTTGGAAACGTGTTGTGTCTTCTGAGGAAAGTAAAAGCACCACTGTCCTCTTCACCCCTCGTAAATTCTTACAGGGAAAAAAAATCTCTGTAAAAATAACATTTGTGAGAAGTCATCCTCAATCCAGACCTTGAAAAGGACATAAACAGAATGACAACGAGGTATATTCTCAACAACTGATCATCAAAACAAGGCTTTTAAAAGAATGCTTTGGGATAATTCCTTACGGTTCTGAGTCTACAAAAAGGAAAAAAGAAATGAGCCCGAGCTCTGAGTCCTATCCTTAATATTCCTTCCAGAAAACATGGTTCCCTTGGGGTGCCTGGGTGGCTCAGTCAGTTAAGTGTCCCAACTCTTGGTCTCAGCTCAGGTCATGATCTCACAGTCTGTGAGTCCGAGCCCCACGTCGGGCTCTGTGCTGATGGTGTGGAGCCTGCTTGGGATTCTCTCTCTCTGCCCCTCTTGCATCTCTTTCTCTCTCAAAATAAATAAATTAAAAAACGAATCATTTAAAATATCACGGTTCCCCAAAACACTTTCCTATATTTAATTCCACTACGTTCCAAAAGTTCAAGAACGTCTTACAACTTATTTCTGTCGTTTGAACCACACGGAGAGCCACCAGGAGCCTCGGCGAGTGTCTGCCTGGCTCGCCTGCTGAGAGATCTATGGGCAGGCGACGCCTGCCGGGCGACCGTGACTGAACGCGTGCGCAGTACAACTTGTCCCGTAACTGTCACAGGTCGTGGAAGGGCTGGGCGTCAGGAACCCAAAGAGCGCACTACGCGGTTCACACCCCTCAGTCCTGCGCTCAGATTCAAGCGGACAGCAACGTGAAGCGGGTAAGCGGCAGTGACTGGAGTGACTCTCGTTCGTCCTTCGACCAGACGACCCGCGGGGCCTTTCTCAGATGTTGGAGAACTGCCTCTTCACGCACCCGTGGCCATTCTTCCACAATCACGATGGAGAAGCACCGGTCCAATGTTAAAACGGCTGATCAAACAAAACTTTAACTGCAGTTTCCAGCGAACAATAAAAACAGCAAGACTCATTCTCACAGATTGTTCGGAAGCTGCGGAAGAAAATCCCACCACGACCCACCCAGAAGCCCTTCTTCCCTTTCAGGATGCACGCTTTTCGGCTCCTCCTACTGGCCGTTCAGACTTGTCATCCAAACCACCTCATTTCTAAAGACAAAGCTGAAGGAACAAATGTTTTCAGGGGGTCGTTTGAAGCAGCCGACACATGCAGAAAGAACGACTAGAAACGGGCACAAACACAACTTAAACCCACCTCTGAAATGTCAGATCCCCCTGCTTCGAACACCAGTAACATCCGTCCAGCCTCCAAACCAAGGCACTGGAGGGGAGTTAGGTCTAGACCCTGGTGACTGAGAGAGCGGAAGAAGATGGACCACGGGAAGGCGAGGTGACCCCGCAAGGTCATAAGCACTGCAGCTGGAAAAACATTGCTTTTCTCATTAGAAAAGGCCCCTCGGTACAGGGGCCATGCATCGAGTGACCACCCAGGTCATTTCCTGCATTAGAACGGTCGAGCTTTTAAAATCTTTCTTAAAAAGCCATCAGGATATTTTCTGGCTTAAAACGGTAGATTTCTTTTTGCATCCCAAAAGAGTGTTTTCTAATGTAGGTATCTATCTGCTTTTGAGCTCGGCCGGATATGGACCTTAGCATTCGGCCGTTGTGCGTTCACTCCAAACGTGTACGCCGCCCACATCTGGGATAGGGCCGCTGGAAAATCCAAACGACCCCCGGAGGAAAGAGCGCAGCTTTTTTACAGCAATCGGTTAAAATCACGGTTTTGAGAGAACCCGCGATCCATCAAAGTTGATCATCTGACATGTGGAACGTAACAATTTGGTGACATTTATGTTCACAGATTAACCTCGGGCCTGGTGCCTGTGGAGTCCGTGCGGGACTACTCCAGGCATCTTCCAAGACCTGTGGGACTGCCTTCACTTTACTGAGACCTGAACTGGGCCCTGAGGGGCAACGACCCCACAGGATACCTCCGGGACAAGTACAGAAAGGGTCGGCACGGAGGGCACGAGTCCCTTCCAGTGCCGGAGACTGTGGGAATCCACCATCAGCTGGACTGGTGGTCGGTGGCGACCCGGGTCAGGCAGAGCGTATCCTTTTGCTGAAGGTGGAAGGGCCACGCAGCGGCGGTTCTGACGTGAGAAAACAAGGGGTTCGGGTGGAAACGGGCAGAGGTGCTAACCTCGTGGAAGGTCAGAGGCTGATGCACTTGGAAAAATCACCTGAGCTGAACGACTCAGAGACAGCTGCCAATCACGCGGGAAGAGCTATCCACCAGTGTAACGTAACACAGATAAACAGGACCGGGTAGAAAGAACGGGAGGGTGTCTGCAAAGTACCTTCAGATTCTCACACGCTCATAACAAACACGCTGCCCAGAAAACACACTGTGTCAAACGACAGAGATTAAAATCCCAAAGAAACATCCAACAGGATGAAGACTGGTTTTACCTACCAACTCAGGGGCTGGGGAACTTCAACTTTCTGACCGTCCACCTCCAGGTCCTCCAGTTCCTTGAAATACTTGTTCTTTAAGCAATGGAGAATCTCTTTTGCGTGGCTATTAAAAAAAAAAAGTAAGTTTCAAACCCAACGGAAAGGCTACTATGTATGAATCTAAGATAACAAGCCATTTAAAATAAACACCATCTTTGCGCTGAAGCAAGAAGTTCTTACTTCCTGCCCTTGTCACCCTCTTCTTTCACAGTTTAAAGAATCCTCGCTGTTCCTTGGCTAATCGGTGATAAGCTAAACGGACGACGACTTGCATTCCTTCCCTCCTATTGCCACGGTTCCTACTTACTAGCAACTTCCCTCGGAAAGATGGAACTACGAAGACTAAAAAAAAGAAGACATCCGGAGTTTCACGGGAAACTCTGGAAAGCCATTAACGTTCACGCGTTCCAAAAGGGAGGCGTCCTCAGCTCAAGAATCCCTCTCGGATTGCACTTTCACGTCCGACTCCAGCCTCCCAGCTTGCAACACGTCGTTGGCCGCCCGACCCTCGTGCTCCCTCCTCCATGCTCTACTTCCTGACCCTCGCGTACACAGCGCCGATGAGCAGCGGCTCTCCAGCACCGTAGCACCTGTCGGGGTGGCGGGGACACCCGCGTCTCTAGCCATCCCCAACCCCCCCCCCTCCAGCACAGGAAGGTGGGCGCGGCCCCTTACCTCTTGTAGCCAGTAATTCGCAAAGTGGCTGGGAGGGGCTCCCTGAGCGCTTCCATGAACTGGTCCCACTCGCCCTCGGGCACGATCTTGAGCTCCTGGTAGTAGTGCTCGAAGAGCTTGTTCTCCTTGACGATCTCGGGGTAGCCGCCTTCCCAGCCCTGAGGGACGAAAGAGGGGTGTACCCGGGGCCGGAGGAGCCACCCCGCGCCGTCCCGCAGGCCTCGGGGGCCGGGCCCGCCCTCGCCCTCGCCCCGAGTCCTACCGCCTCACGGCGCTTCCCGCCGCCCTCGGCGCCATCCTCCGCGCCCTGCGGCCGCTGCTGCTGCTGCTGCTGCTGGAGCCGCCGGCCCCGCGCCCGCCGCCCCATGGCCCACGCGGCCGTGCACGCCGCCCGCACACAGCGCCCCGCCACCGCCGGCCGCGCGGACTTCCGGGCTGGCGCGCGAGGACCCCGGCTCCGCGCCTGCGCCGCCCTCGAACTGGTGGGGGAGGGGGGCCTGCGGGGCAGAAGCGCAGAGCGCCGCGACCGGCGCTCCCGGAGAGCAGCGAGCGAGGGGAACGGGAAGGCGCCTCCGGACAGCAGCCCCCAGCTTGCCAGCCCCGGCTCCGGCAGCTCCGAGGACAGCCCGCGGCCGCGCGTGCGCAGTGCGGCGAGGGGCGGGGATCCGGCCGCGTGGGCGGGGCCTGTCAGGAGCCGTGCATCAAGTCCAACCTGCCAGGGCGGCGCGCCTGCCCTCCCGGCCGCGGGGGGCGGAGGTGGGGCTCGACGCCCGGCTCCTGCGGCGAGCTCCGGCCTCAGGTAACCGCACCTCCCGCCCCTTCGCTGGCGCCCTATAAGTGGCCCGGCGCAGACGCCGGGCCATGGGGCGCGCCCGCTGTGCCTCTCGATGGAGCCGGCCGAGGAGTCCCTCCTGGACGCGCTCGCCTACCTGGAATGCGCGCTGGGCTTGCTGGGCTCGATGATGCCGAAGCTGGTGCGCTCGTCCTACGGGCGCTACGCGTCTCCGCGTCTCGGCTGCGGGCTGCCGGCGCGGGCCGCCTGGGCGCTGCAGGAGCTGCCGTCGCTGGCCGTGCCGCTGTGGGTGTGCGCCCGCACGGCTGCCGAGCGCCTCCGCCACGCGCCCAACCGCGTCCTCCTGGCCATGTTCCTCGTCCACTACGCGCAACGGTAACCGCCGGCCGGCCCGCGCCCCTCCGCCCGGCTCGCCGCCCGTGCCCGCCCCGGCGCCCTATGCCGGGGTCCTCTCCTCGCTAGTCCCCGTCCCTTCCTCCCTCCACCCTGTGCCTCCTCCCCCCCCCCCCCCCCCCCCCGCGGCCGCACTTCTCCGCGCGCCCTCTGCGGTGCCGGCTCCCTGCTGCCGCCTCCTTCCCGGTATTCTCTCGGGCGCCTGGACCTCCCCTCCGTCCCTGCTGCCCTCGCCCTCCACCCCGTCTCCCTGCCCCTTCCCTGGTGCGGACGGTTCCTTTAGCCCAGTTAGTCTGGGAAAGTGGGGCAGACGGGTAGAGAGGCCTGGAAAGGGTGCAAGAGAAGGGTTTCTTTGCTTTTAGTTTTGTTTTTTTGCAAAACTTTGGTCCAGAAAGTGGTGTGTTCCACGAAAATCCTGGTGTGTGTTCTCTTCTATGAAGACGAGATTTTCTGGCCCTAAGGCGAATGCGGATGACCTCAAAGTATCCTAAGCAATTGTTTCTGGCCCCTTTTGTGCTGTTTCCATTTCGGTCTCGTTTTAGCGGGTGGAGCTGTGTTTATGTAGCCGAGTGATAGCCTGCAAAGTCAAAGTCTAGTTTTCTAGAAGCTCGTACTTGGTGATTTCCTTTCTACCATAGGTGGACTGCGTGGACTGCATGGGTTGGAAGGCATCGTGTTCAGAGACCTTCACCCCTACGTTATGCAGGGGGTCCCAAGACTGTGGGAGTAGCTTTCCAACCACTGACTTTAAAGATCTAAAATCTTTAAGGGGGATTTCCAAATCTTTTGGTAATTTAAAGTGGCTGTTCCTGAAGTCTTCAGGTCATCCAGTAAGTTGGGACTCTCTCCAGCTCTTGGGTTGACTTTTACACAGCTAAAGCAAACGGCAGAACCGAAGTTTAAAATCAAATTTTTAAATTTTTCATTCAGGGGCACCTGGGTGGCTCAGTCGGTTGGGCATCCAACTTCAGCTCAGGTCATGATCTCACCATCCAGGAGTTCGAGCCCTGTGTCGGGCTCTGTGCTGACAGCTCCAAGCATGGAGCCTGCTTCCGATTCTGTGTCTCCTTCTCTCCCTGTTCCTCCCCCACTCGAGATCTCTCTCTCTCTCAAAAATATTAAATTTTTTTTTTTTTAATTTCCATTCAGACTTCAAACAGCTGCACAGTCTACAAGGATGCTCTCTGGATCTGAGAGAGTTGGGTTCACTTACTCTGTGACTGGGGGCAGTTGACTTGATGTCTCTGATACTTACAACACCCACTTGATAAACAGGAAAAAGGAAGCAGCCGCGTGTTCCCTTCTTCCATACTGTTCTCGCTCAGGAGTCCCTGGTGCAGTGCGTTCCCCCATCTGCTTTCATGCAGGTGCTTACAACAGACAGACTCAAATGTTCCCCCAAGGCTCTCTGAGTCCCGTGTTCCGGACTCTCCACGATTATTCCAGTAAGCGAAGTCATTGTCAGACCGCTGGTTTTCTTGGGCGATGTGATCGAGCATTGCTGCGATTCGAACATCAGCACAATTCTCGTGGCCGGCTACGTTTCTCTAACGGCCAGAAGCCAGTTGTGGGGCCAGACTGCTGGACGTTATTCCGACCACGTCACGGGGGGGACGCGGGATAAGTTAGGTTTCCCCATCAGTGAAATGGGCGCAGTGATGGTGCCAGCCCGTGGGACTGGCATGCATTTAAAGACTCCGTAGAATGCCCGCCCAGCACTGGCAAATCCGAACGCTCAGTGAACAGTTGGCAGCCCCGTGCCACACCGCTGTGCGGATGGGCGCACGTGTACATACTCCGGGTATTGCTCACGGACACCTGCTGCCAGTCTCAAGTACCAACAAGAAACTTCTGAAGACATGGTCCTGGAAGTGTGCAAAGGGAGCACTTTAGAGAGCTTTGAAAGCCGTGTTGAGCTTTTTAACTTAAAACATTACGTTTAGGTGTATCTGAGCTCACGTAGTGAGACTGTTTGAAAGCAGTGTCCCACGGGGCCAGAATCACCTTTAGAGTGACAGACTTGCCGCACAGAAAGGGGAGGCCACTGAGACCCAGAATTCAGGTGTTTTGCCGGCGGCTACTGGACGAGAGGATGCTGGGACTCAACCTTGACTCCAAGAGAAGTGGCTTTAAAAACGACTCAAGAGAATTTGCTAGGTCAGGGGTGTTTTTTTAACCGGCTGGGCTATTTCTTTTTCTTTTTTTTTTTTTTTCCTTTTCTATCTAAAGTTTATTTTTGAGAGGTGGGGGAGGGGCAGAGAGAGAAGAAGACACAGAATCTGAATCGGGCTCCGAGATGTCAGCGCAGAGCCCAATGCAGGGCTTGAACTCACAAGCAGTGAGATCATGACCTGAGCTAAAATCGGACACTGAGCCACCCAGGCGCCCTCCCCCCCGTTTTGTTTTTAAGCTTATTTATATTTGAGAGAGAGCACACGAGCACACGATCCAGGGAGGGGCAGAGAGAGGAAGACACAGAATCTGAAGCAGGCTCCAGGCTCTGAGCTGTCAGCACAGCTGATAATTTGTACATGGTATAGTACACATAGCCTGTGGGTTTGGGGACATTTAAGTTTTCCAAATAGAAAAGATAAACATTTTCCATTCTACCCAAGCAACTAATTTATTAAACAGTCATTTGACCTACGTCAGCGAGTGCTTGGAACAGAAGCGCCAACGGCGTTTGGCACTTGCCGTAAAGCCTCCAGCCAACCCAGCCTGCGTTTGCGCAGTCCCCACTGTGTGTGCAGGGCCCTGCCCAGCACACGGGACTGAGGAAGGCCGGACACTATGCGAACTTCAGAGGCCTGGTGCTGAGCTCCGAGATTACCCAGGCGTGAGGAAACCTCAGTGCCCGAGAGAAGTCGTAGCCACTCGAAGGTGGGGAGAGGACCAAAGCCAGTGCAGAGGCTTCCCACTAGTCCCACAGGCAGCCCGTGTGGTTTTATGTCTTCATCCGGGACACGTTCCTGAAGACTGATTACATCCCTGGCGCCGTACTTGTTATTGGGGACCTAGTGCCAAGATACTTAAGGAGTACAGGAAAGCAAGCGGGACAGAAAAATGTACAGGATCGTTTTGGCAGAAGAGTCAGAGAAGGAAGGGGCGAGGGGTCGGGTATGGGAAAGAGCATCGCGGGCCTTGAGCACTTCCGCCAGGACAGGCAGCGAAGGACGTTTGTTTTCAATCCGCGGCACACAGCCTGGTCGTCCCGCAGCCCTGGGTGGTTACAGCGCGCCCCCAAATCCCGTCTGCACGGAGACCGCATGCTGGTCATAGGGCTTCCGAGCCCTCGCAGGCTCGGGTGGTACTTTCCCACACCACCCTGGGTTTTGCCGTTCGTGGAGCGGTGCCTGACCTCCGTCGGCGGGGGTTCCCTGTGTCACTCGCAGAGCAGAGCTGCTCTGCGTTTGACAGAGGGCCCCCGTACGGCTCCCTAAACTGCCCTTGGCCCGCCTGTTCTGCCGCTCTTGCGCCTGCCAAGCAGGTTTTTTCAGCAGTAACTGAGCTAAAGGCTGCCCTTGCTCACGAACCTCCCCTTCCCACACCTCCCCAGTGAGTTAGTGAAAGAGGGAGTTGCTGGATTTATTCACTCGCGGGTCCATTTAACAGTTGTTGCTCGAGCCCACGGCGGAGGCGCTGACCACCACCATTACCCTGAGGCAGAGGGAGAGTGCCGGGGGGGGCCCCTGTTGGGGTCCTCGGATCGTCCCGCAAAGACCGCGAGACATGTAGGCAAAGGCAAGAGCGTTTATTGAGGTTCCAGCATGCTGGGGTCAGCCACTCCGTAAGATGGCAACCCTGAGAGGCATGTGCAGGCTCCTTTTCAGCACATTTCCAAGGCGGAGAAACAGGGTCTCTATTTGGGGGGTACGGGTGCTCTAAGGATTGGTCCGGGCTGGTCTGGTGAGGGGTGGAGCCTGATTGGTTGCTGGTCTGGTGAGGGGTGGAGCCTGATTGGTTGCTCCAAAAGACTAGGAAGTAGAAGATGGACCAGGAAGTGTTTTAGGGCCCCCCCTGGCCCCTTAGGTCTGGGACCTTTCATTCCCCCCTTCACTAGTACCTGATGGGGCCCAATCATGGGTCCCTTGTATAGGCGTAGTCCCCCTATCTTTTCTCGTTCCCAATCTTTTACTGCCTTGACCACTGGAGGGAAAGAAACTTTCAGGGGGTTACGACCACCCTGCCTGGGACAGGTCCGGTAAGTGCGGCCCTCTCTCTGGATTGGTTTGGTGCCCTGCAGAGTGCTTTTTGTACCTGGAATAGGGCTTGTAGGGAGGAAAGAAATTTTTGATCATCGAGCTCAGCTAGTAAGTCGGCCTTCAGGTTAGGCAACAGAGGTGGAGGCCGAGCATACATAGTTTCATAAGGAGTTAGTCCTAATTTATAAGGAGAATTTCGTACTCTAAGAAGAGCAAAGGGGAGGAGAGATACCCAGTCACCGCCAGGCTCATGGGTTAATTTAGTTAAGGTCTCCTTAAGAGTCCGATTCATTCTTTCTACCTGGCCTGAACTCTGGGGGCGATATATGCAATGTAATTTCCAATCTGTCCACAACATCTTTACCAGTTTCTGGGTTACCCGAGAGATGAAGGCAGGTCCGTTATCCGAACCTATTGACCCTGGGAGACTGTACCGGGGGATGATGTCTTGTCCGTCGTGACTGCTGCCCCTGCATACCTGGTGCCGTCCTTAATGCAGCTGCTGCCATCTGTATACCAAGTGGCCTCTGCATCTGGCAAGGGTTCATCTCTCAGGTCTGGTCTAGTTCCCTGTGGGTGGCTCAGAATCTCAGAACAATCATGTCTGGTGGCCTCCAGGTCCGGATTAGGCAATAGAGTGCCGGTTTAAGGCACTGCTGGCTGGGAACTGGACCCGTGGGGGTTTAGCAGCAAAGCTTGATAATGCGTCAACCTGGCATTGGTCAGCCGTTTATCAGGAGGGCATTTTAAGACTCCTTCTCTGGCGTGGGGGGTGGTCGCTTGGAGCGGCTGTCCCAGAGTCCATTTGTCGGCCTCCTTTACTAGCAACGCCGTGGCTGCGATGATGCCGAGGCATGGGGGCCACCCACTTGTGACCGGGTCAAGTCTTTCGGACAGGTATGCCACCGGCTGCTGCCTGGCCCCAGTGTTTGGGTAAGGGCTCCTTTAGCCACCCCTTGCTTTTCATCCACAAACAGGTGGAACGGTTTGGTGATGTCTGGCAAGGCCAGGGCCGGGGCCTCCAGGAGGGCTCTTTGGACCTGGTGGAACGCCCTGTCCATAGGCTCAGTCCAATCCAATGGGGCATTCCTTCCCCTCATAGCTTCATAAAGTGGTTTTGCCATTTCAGCAAATCCTGGGATCCATAGCCTACAAAATCCTGCGGACCCCAGGAATTCTCTCACCTCTCGGCAAGTGGCAGGTCGGGGAATGTGTAAGATAGTTTCTCTCCTTGCCCGAGACAGCCGTCTCCTTCCCCCTTTGAGTACGTACCCCAGATACATCGCCTTTTCCTGACAGAGCTGGGCCGTTTTAGCGGACACACGATAACCCAGGGTCCCGAGTAATTCTCCGGTTGCAGCTTCGCAAGCTCCAGCTGTTTCTGCTGCAATCGGGAGGCCATCCACATACTAGGGTAGGCTCGCCTATACTCACCCAGGTCCTCGTGGAGTGCCTCAAAGATGGTGGGGGAGTTTTTAAAGCCCTGGGGAAGCCGTGTCCAGGTTAGCTGTCCATTGAATCCGTTTTCCAGGTCTGTCCACTCGAAGGCAAATATGGGCTGACTGGCAGGGGCAAGAGGTAGACTGAAGAAAGCATCCTATAAGTCCAATACAGCATAAACTGCTCGTTCTGGAGGCAAAGAGCTCAAGAGAGTATGGATTTGGCACGGTAGGGTGTAGATCTTCCGCCCTCTTGTTTACTTCCCTTAAGTCTTGTCGTGGGCGGTAACCTGAGGAGTTCAGCTTTTTAACTGGCAACAAGGGAATATTCCACTCAGATTGGCAGGGGATCAGAATGCCCAGGTTTCTAAGGCGCCTAATATGGGGCACAGTCCCTTGTTTGGCTTTTTCAGTCATTGAGTATTGTCTTCCCCGGGCAGGAGTGGCCTTCGTCTTGAGCTGGACAATTATAGGAGGCCGGTGCTTAGCCCACCCAGCTCCTCCCGTTTCCACCCAAGCTTCTGAGCTCTCCCGCATCCAGCAGGACAACAGCTCACTGGTGCCCCCTATCGACACTTGGGGTTCTTTAAATAACCTGTACTCCTCTTCCAAGGCCAAGGTTAAGACATTTATGGCCTCACCGGCGTCATCCGTCACCGAGACTCCAGAGGAGTTGAAGTGAATGTGGGCCCCCACTCTACTGAGCAGATCCCTCCCCAGTAAGGGGTAGGGACACTCAGGGATGACCATGAAGGCGTGGGTTACCTGGCCCTTTCCCAGGTCCACTGTTCTTCGGGTAGTCCATGAATATCGGTTCATCCCCGTGGCTCCCTGCACCCACGGTGGTTTCTGAGAGATTCTGCCTAGAGGTTTATGGACCATAAAACGTATTGGTTTCCCCTCCACTTTTAGCCTTACCCAAGGCTCAGGGAGAGGCTCTGAACCCCATCCCCTTCAGTCAGGCAATTTGCCTAATTCTAAAATTTTTGTTCCATCACCCCGGCTCTTGGGCAGTCGTTTTTCCAGTGGCCCTTTTCCTTACAGTAGGCGTCCTGGTCTTTCCGAAGCCTGCGGAGCCGTCCTTTCCCCCTTAGCCATGTCCCTGAGTTCCCGCCTTTTAGTTTCAGGGTCAGCTGATGCTGCCAGCAGTATCCTCGCTAAACCCCAAGTTTGTTTTTCTTCTGGGGTTTCCCGGTCGTTGTAAACCTTCTCAGCCACAGCCAAGAGCTCAGCCAGCCTCTTACCTTCAAATCCTTCCAGCCGCTGCAGCTTCCTGCATATATCAGGGGCCGACTGATTGACGAAGGCCAGACTTACAGCCGACCGATTCTCCGGAGCCTCTGGGTCCAGGGGAGTGTAGGTCCGATATGCCTCCATTAATCTCTCCAGGAAGGCCCCCGGAGACTCTTCCGGTCCCTGCTTTACCTGACTCACCTTAGACAAATGGTAGGCCGCCTGGCAGCTGCTCAGAGCCCCCCCCATTAGAGTCTGGCGGTAGACCTTCAGCCTCTCCCTGCCTTCCTCGGTGTTAAAGTCCCACTCCGGCCGTGTCAGGGGACATCCTAAGTTGATGAGGTCCAGGTTGGTCTTGGGTCTCCCATCCGGTCCGGAACCAATTTCCGGGCCTCGGCCAGGATCCTCTCCCGTTCTTCTGTAGTAAAGAGGACTTGTAACAGCTGGTGACAATCGTCCCAGGTGGGCTGATGGGTTACAAGACAGAATCTAGCAAATCAATTTACCAGGTTTCTCAGAATTTGGGGTTTTGTAGCTTTAAAACAATGGTTAGAGGCGTTGACTCCGCCTGGCCCTGGTAATCCGCACACCGATTACACAGACAACACAGACAACAAAAACAACAATGTACCGGTACTGCGCGAGGAACAAAACCTGAAAATGGGACGACGGCCTATCCCGTTTTCCACGGGCTCCGTCAGGCAGGAGTGACCTGCTCTGTCCCGCCAGAGTTCCCGAACAATCGAGATTGAGAAAATCGCCGATCTCCCTGAACCCGAAGTGAGGTCAAGACGTCTCTTGCCTCACCCTGGCGCGGGGGCCACTAGCGCGTCCGCCTGGCTCCCGGGCGTCCCCTTAAGCTCGAGCCACACAGAGACACTACACAAGGACACAACAAAACACAGAGAGCGCTCGCTTACCAGCCGGCCTGTCCAACACTCAACGTAGTCGGGGTCTTTGAGGGCAAGATTCCCGGCCAATGCACCAAATGTCGGGGTCCTCGGATCATCCCCCAAAGACCACGAGACACGTAGGCAAAGGCAAGAGCGTTTATTGAGGTTCCAGCATGCTGGGGTCGGCCGCTCCATAAAATGGTGACCCTGAGAGGAGCGCGCAGGCTCCTTTTAAGCACATTTAGGTGCGAATTCCAAGGCGGGAAACAGGTGTCTATCTGGGGGGTACAGGTGTTTTAAGGATTGGTCCACCCTGGTCTGGTGAGGGGTGGAACCCGATTGATTGGTCCATCTTCTACTTCCTAGTCTATTGGAGCAGGAAGTGTTTGAAGGCTGCCCCTTGCCCCTTAGGTCCGGGACCTCTCACCCCCAGAGGGCAGACTTTCAGATGCCCACAGGGCCTCATCTTCCTAACACCCTCCCCCAACGTCTGGATCGTGCCCAGCCAGATCCATGAGCTTGCAGGACCTCGGTTCTGTCGTTAACCCCTAATTGTGACTTTCAAAGAATCACACCTACATCGATTTCTCCAGTTCTGTTCTGCTGGTGGCCCCCAGGAGAGCCTGGCCCCAGCCTCACTGTTAAATGTGGCACACGGTGGGGCGCCTGGGTGGCTCAATGGGTTAAGCATCCGACTTCGGCTCAGGTCATGATCTTATGGTTTGGGAGTTGAAGCCCTGTGTCAGGCTCCGTGCTGACAGCTCAGAGCCTGCAGCCTGTGTGTGTCTCTCTCTCTGCCCTCCCCAGCTGGTGCTCTGTCTCTCTCTTTCTCTTAAAACTAAATAAACATTTAAAAAATAGGTAACAAATAAATAAATGTGGCAGCTGGCAGGTGTAATATTAGAAGATGCCAGGAAACACTACAGGTGACGGACACACAGAACCCTTGGCCCTTGCCTTGTGGATTCAAAAATTTGAGAAAAAAAAAAAACTTTTATGCGAAAGTATAGAATGACAGCTCGTGAAATATTCATCATGTTGGTAACCCTGCCGTAAAAGTGCACAGAGCTTAATTAAGCTTAATTAAGTGTGTGGCCTTACAGGGATCCGTGCGATTCGTTGCAAAGGAGTGTTGCAGAGAGGAAAAACCGAACAGGAAGCGACCCACGTCTCAGAGGTGCTGTAGATTTCAGTGACATTGAACTGTTGAGAAAAAAAGTAGTAACAATCCGTTATTAAAATTAACAACCATTCTCAGTTTTCAGCGTCTAAAAAACGATAAGTCTACTGCTACGTAAATGGCTGCCAAATCGCCAAACGGGGCGTTTTGTCGTGCCTGGGACGTGACGTCCAGTTGCTTTCATTTCAAGAGTCCGGTCACTCGCTGGATGAACACGCCGTTTCTCTGCAGAAATCACTGCGTGTTATTAGTCCAGCTTGCTGGGAAAACATTTCGGGAGATAATTCTCGTAGTTCAGTTTGTGAATTACATGGGGCTGGAGCTGGTGTCTGGATTCGAAAACCTGAAAATCAGGGGCGCCTGGGTGGCTCGGTCGGTCAAGATTCTGACTCTTGATTTTGGCTCAGGTCATGATCTTGCGTTTGTGGGTTCAAGCCTCATGTCGGGCTCTGTGCTGACAGTGCGGAGGCTGACTGGGATTCTCTCCCTCTCTCTCTCTCTCTCTCTGTCCCTCCCACGTACACATGCCTTCTCTCTCTCTCTCAAAATAAAAAAATAAAACTTTAAAAATATTAAAATGCTAAGTAAATAATGGTCCTAAAAGAAACATTTAAAGTTTTAAAAGCCTGAAAATCGTACCTTACATGTTTAAAGGGTCATGATTCCTGGTTGTTGGCCAAGTGTTAACTGCTGATAGGAGTGCTCTCCCTTAGGGCTTTCTTCTTGGGGCTGACCACATCTGGCGGATGGGCACGGAGTTACTGACCAGCGAGCTGGGCTTCATCCAGCCTCAGTCTCTCTGGCTTGAGAAGCCCAAGAAAACACTCCCTCCAGCACGCTGCCCCGGAGGGCGAGGAGCACAGAGCTCTGGTCGCCACCTTGCAGCAACAACAGTGACATAAACTAGCTTTGGTGACCTTTGTTGTTTTGGTAATCCATTTCCCTTCCAAGGTTTTTATAGAATCCTTGCTTTTCTCCTTAACATTTGGGAACTCGCAGGGCGCCTGGGCGGCTCAGTCGGTGGAGCGTCCGAATTTGACTCAGGTCATGATCTCCTGGCTCACAAGTCCGAGCCCCGTGTCGGGCTCTGTGCTGACAGCTCAGAGCCTGGAGCCTGCTTCAGATTCTGTGTCTCCCTCTCTCTCTGCCCGTCTCCCCCTCTCTCTCTCTCTTTCAAAAATAAACATTACAAAAAAAATTTTTTTTTAACATTCAGAAACTTGCCTGCAGACACTCTGTGTGTCCACTTGTTTGTTAATTTTGCCCGATTCTCGCTAAGCTCTTCCGATAGTGGTCGCAGACCTTCAGCCTGGGAAGCCTCGTTTCTCTCTTTCTTACTCCTCTGGTCTGTTCCAAGAGGATTAGGGGCCAGGACTTAACAATCCGTGTTGGCATTACATGCAAATGAACCTGCAGTTGGAGTACAGAAGACTTAGAACAGAAGGAAGCAGTGAAAACCCACCTATAATGGCGTCACTTACAACGCTGACAGAACTCTATCTTTTTCCGTCTCTTTCATTGTCTTTAGGAGGCTTGGGGTCATGCTTTCAAAGCAGTAAGGATACACACAGGCATAAACACACAACCTTGTTACCCGCTCGGTCACTCAGTATAATAACGGCAGTAGCCTTCTGGCCCGACAGAAACACTTCACAAAAATGACTGTCATATGCTGTGGGGTGACCAGGCAAGGACAGCCCTGGCACCCCAGTCCTGCTTCTCACCGTGTCCTGCTGATGTGGTGGATGCAACGCCTGGGAAGGTGACATTGCCTTGGAGCCTGCCACATCCGAGTGTGTCTGTCACCGGAGTCACCATGCTCCTCTGAGCCTCCGGGCCCCGATCTGTTAAACAGGGTGATAGTAACAGCTTCAAAGTGTAAAAAAAGCGTGTTGTGTAGGATTAGGAATTATGAGAATTGTTTCATCGGGAACGGTGGGGAGCACGTACGTCACGCCCAAGCTCGTAACCTCGCCCAAGCAAGAGAGAGGAGGCTGCCGGCCGTCAAGGCCCCGCAGAGATTCAGGCTTCCGAGAGCTCCCTGTTCGACCCCCTCATCAGATGTGGCCCTGCAGCCACAGAGATTTGCCCGTTTCCATGGGTAAACACGGCTTGATGTAAAGTAAGTTTCTTTACGTGGAACAGCAAGGAAGAGCATAAATAGGACATTGTAGACGGTGGAGAACAGCCCATCATTCAGTCCCACGCTCCATCTGATGAGCTCGAAAACAGATTCTCTCTGTAGTTCCCTGGGACCTTAGCGTTTTGTATTCTTCGGGTCAGTGTCAGAACAGAACACGGATTCCTGTAACACGTTACCTAGATGAAGTATTTTTAAGTCTGAGCATGTCACAGTCTGCTTCCGGACGGCTTCCATGTTCAGGGAGTTTTAGTTTCTGACCTCATACCTTCTCTCGAAGAGGGGTGGCATTCATTCCCCGACAGTTCCGGGTGGAAGGGTGCTTGTGCGTCCAGGTGAGACACCGGGTGAGAAGGGCTTTTGACACCCGTGCCTGTCGTCACCGAGGTGGCCTGGGCCCCAGAGCACCGGCTCACGACAAGTGTTGTGTGGCTCCGGCACGCGTGTCTACCCTCCTCACTGAGCCCGGCCCCACCTCTTAAAGTGATCTCTACGCCGTGATAAGCCGCCTGGGGTCCACTGCGGCCCTTGGTTTGCCTTGACCCTCTGCAGACTAGATGAAGGCTCAGATAAAAGTCATGCCCAGAAGCTCAACCCCCCCCACCCCCACCACCACCATTTTGGTTTCCAATGGGCCCAGTTCGAAGGAAACCTTTCAGGGGCACCTGGTGGCTCAGTCGGTGAAGCATCTGATCTCCAGGTCATGATGTTGAGGTTCAGGAGTTCGAGTCCTACATCAGGCCCTGTGCTGACGGTACAGAGTCTGCTTTAGATCCTCTGCCCCCGCCTCCCAAAAGTGAATAAATATTTTTTTTTTCTTTTTTTAGCATTTATTTATTTCTGAGACAGAGACAGAGCGTGAACAGGGGAAGGGCAGAGAGAGAGGGAGACACAGAATCCGAAGCAGGCTCCAGGCTCCAAGCTATCAGCACAGAGCCTGATGCAGGGCTCGAACTCACAGACCGCGAGATCATGACCTGAACCGAAGTCGGCCGCTTAACTGACTGAGCCTCCCAGGAGTCCCAACATTTATTTAAAACAAAAACAAAGGAAACCCTTTCTGACATGCTGCATGGACGTCCAAGGAAAAAGAAGTAAAGCTGAAAGGAACAGCCTAAGAGGAGAAAGACAAACCAGAAACTACGCCGAGGGATCAGGGTGCTCCGCCAGGGAGGGCGTGTGGCATCGGGGCGCCTGGTCCCTGACCACCTCGGAACCAGGAGCATGGCCCTCGCTGGTGCACCGAGCTCTTGAAGGAGGGTGGGGGAGGAAGCAGTTCTCTCCCTGCTTCAGGTCTGAAGGCAGAGTCTTCGTTGCCTGAGTCAGCTTGTTCTCTTGACCTCAGTGGTTTTATGGGCCGGCCTGTGGGCGCCGGGGTCACTGCTGTCCCCTCAAGGGCAGAGATAAGAGAGGAAGAGAAGAGGTCTCCATCGGCCTTTCTCCGGCCCTGTTTCCAGTCCTTGCCACTCTTCTGACATTCCCCTTCTGTGAGACCAGGGTCAGGTGAATCTTCTCCCCGGGTCCTTCGTGCACGACTTTCCCGGGCTTGCCCAGGGCACTCTGCGGAGCAGATCAGTGTGAACTCTCTTTCCCATCGCATGGCTGGTGACACAAGCACACCGTCCCCGCCTCGTGGCCCCCGACCTAAGAGGCCGACTGCCTGCAACCCAGGTCCTGGGCCCGGAGCCAGCGAGTTTTCTGAGAAAGACAAAGTGGGGTTTCTGGAGTGCAACTCCTATTTTCGTTTCCGTTAGAGGTCAAAACTGTTTTGTTGGAAAGGGCCAGATAGTGCTTCTTCTAAGCTTTGTGGAGCAGGGGACAAAGTAAGGGATGTTGTGAGAGAGCTTTCACAAGACTTATACTTGTAAAATTCCAGCCGCGATACCTTAGTGTCATTTTTGTAACACCTGTGCAATGAGAAGCATGGAATTCTTTACTTGGTGGGGGGCGACTTTCTCTTATTTGACTTCAGAGTTCGTGTTCACCATTTCCAACGTCCACAGTAAGTGTTCACCCCTCACTGCTGATGGGCGAGGAGATTTTAGCTTTGAAAATGTCTTCACGTGTGTGGGTTCTATTAATTTCAGTCCACAAGTTTCTGATTTTATTTATTTATTTACTCAGAGAGTGCACACGAGCAGTGGGAAGAGGGGCAGAGAGAGAGGGAGAGGGAGAAACTTAAGCAGGCTCCACGCTCACTCAGCACAGAGCCCGACACGGGACTCAATCCCATGACCATGATCATGATCATGACCTGAGCCGAAATCAAGAGGCAGACGCCTAACTGACTGAGCCACCCAGGCGCCCCGACACGTTTCTGATTTTAACTTGATGTATTTATTGCTCGAAAGGCATTTATGGAATTCTACTAGATTCTTCTGTCGAAGGTTGTCCTTCCGTACGTCATTACATCATAGATTAGTGTCTTTCCACGTGGCCGGTGGCAGCTCCTCAATTATACAGTGAAATAGGTTTTGAAATGTTCAAAACACACTCGATTTCTAAGCTCTAGTTTGAACTTAGAAATCATATCTGTTTCAGGTTTATGGGAGAACGGAGTTCTCACTGCCGCTTGACTTGTGGTTCAGACAACGTCTGTTTTTGCTGAAGTGACTAACATAGCATAGGCTTTGCACAAGAGTGATATTTTGCCTCATAATTTTAGGTTGGATTCCCTGAGAAACACTATCAACTCGGCAGCAAAAAGGCTAATTTCCAGAGCCCTTCAAAGTGCAGTAATAGTGGTCAAGGGCAATTTTTCTCGTAAAGAAAAAGTTCAGTCTGGGCTCTGAACTGAAAATGGTGGCTAAGTCCACGGAGGGACCCTCGGGCTCACTGTTGGCATGTTAGTTCAGTTACACACAACAGATTTTGGGGGGTGGGGGGAGGAGGCAAAGTACCTGCTGATCCAGAGGATAGCGTTACGCCCCTGACGTTTTCACAGGCTTCGTAAGTCGGCCACGTGTTCTTCCACCCCCCAGCAGCTACATCTTAGCAGATCCCGCCTCAGGTTGTACCGAGTTAGTTTCCTCAACAGCCTTGGAGATACTATCATTTCTTGCTCGAGCACCATGTAGAGCTGCTTCAAACTTGGCCTCGGCTCCCACCGCTGAGCAGTCTGGGAAACATCCGTGACCACCCAGGAGCCAAGAAGACACTTCACTCAAACTTTGGCCTTGTCTTTGAACTGTTCGCTGACTTCACTTCTGGTGTCCAGACCTCTTGAGCAGCTGTCCTCACTGAAAGGCTACCGTCGTACTGCACGAGGTTCTGCCGTCGAACGTGTTTCTTGGCTGCAGGCAGCGAGCTCGTGGCTGGCATGTGGCTTTCCTTGCTTGGCTAACCAAAGGCGGCACCGAGCAGCTTCCGGTGCTTGTAGCCTCGCTTGCATTTCTTCTGTAAAACTGTGTCATGTGTTTCTGTTTTCAGTTCTCTTTTTTTTTCTGACCATTGCTTTCCCATGTGTCAGAGACAGCGTCGCGATGACTACTTAGTCCGGTCATGCCAACCTCTGGCATGGCTTTCTGGTGGAGCTGAGGTGTCATTGTACTGCTTTGCTGTCTGGATCAGTGATAAAATTAGCTGTGCTCCACCGTATCTCCAGAGCACAAAGAGCCCGTTCCCTTGTCTTCACAGGACACGTGCGCACTGACAAGAGAATAAGGGGCATCTGGGTGGCTCAGTCGGTTAACCGTCCCACTTTGGCTCATGTCATGATCTCACAGTTCATGAGTTCGAGCCCCGTGTTGGGCTCCGTGCTGACAGCTCGGGAGCCTGCAGCCTGCTTCAGATTCTGTCTCCATCTTTCTCTGCCCCTCCCCCACTCATGCTCTGGTCTCTGTCTCTCAAAAATAGATAAACACTAAAAAAATTTAAAAAAAATAAGATGTGCGGACAGGGACACGCACGGCACTCAGAGTGCCGCTGCACAGTGATCTGCAGCGGACTGAGCGGGGACACGGACAGGCGAGACGGCCGCACCACAGACCGTATCCGCATCACACACCCCTACCCAGCTCTGCAGGCGCAGCTCGGGCGTACGCGAACAAGTGACCGTGGCCATGTTGCCGCACGACTTTATTTGTGGACGCCGAAACTTACGTTTCATACAATTTTCATGTGTCATGAAATATTCCTTTGACTTCCCACCCTGCTATTTAAAAATGTAAAAAACCGTTGTTAGCTCACGGGGTGTACGAACACAGGCGGTGATCCGGATGGAATCGGCCCAGGGGCCGTATCTGCGGACGCCTGACCCGGACTCCTGTGGCCGTCACAGGCCTGGAGCACGAGTGGCAGAGGAGGAAGGGGGCGTGCAGGCAACATGAGACCGGTTTCGGCTTTAGAAGGTGCCGGCCGGCGTTTGCTGGTTGTTCACAGTTTCAAGTTGAACTTGAAACTGAATTGGGAGAAACAAATCAGGAGTTTGCCACACGTGATTCTACCACAGAAAGCCTGCCGCCTTCTTGCACACTCGGGGGGAAGGGTCTGCACGTTTGCAGCCTGCTTTGTCAGACTGTGTGTGACACTTCGTTCATCTATAATGTAGACACTTGGGCCTTCTAGCCTGGCCGTCTGCCCGATGCCGCCATCCTTTAGTACCCGTTCCGTGTGTTTCCACACTGTTTTCTTTCCCCTTTTGGGTCCCGCGTCCCTGTTAGCCTGCATTGAACTTAGCGGGGGTTTCGTGCAGGTCACCAATTTCAGTCTCTCCCGAGCTGAGTCCTCCCCGTTGTCACAGACGCCTTTCTAACCGAGTCCAGTCCCGGCATTGCCCCGAGTTTTTGCTTCCTCCTCTTTTTTCCCCACAGTTCTTCCACCTCAGAGTTCTGCCCCTTTGTCCTCCAGTTGCTCCCGGAAAATTCCGAGGCCGTCACTCCTGGGGTGTTCGCTCTCACCTGTGTCACCCGCGGCCCTTCTCTGCTTTCCCGCAGCTGGAGAACTGTTCCCCTGGGCTGACGTCGGCAGTGGGGCCGCGTCCCCTGCCACTTCCCAAGTCTGGGCTCTCAGGGATAGAGCGAGGGCCATTTTGTCTTCTGCATTGTGTGTCCTTCCGGCTGCCTTGGCGGAGGAACAGGGAAGGGGGAAAGCAACGTGACCGCACGGCCAGATCACAGCCGGTCAAAACCTCTGCCCGTCTTTAAAGGCGCCCACGCTGGTTCAAGACACGTCCGCTTGCCCCTGTCAAAACCAAATCCGTCTCCCGGTGCAGATGCTTGCAGTGGGCCTCGCCCCAGACGCCAGCCCGCTGTCCCAGCTCTCTGCCCCGGCACGAACCGTGTTTCCACGACGCAGAGAGAAATGGCCAGATTCCCTACTCTTTTCAAGGTGCTTTCCAACACTAGTTTCTAGGCAAATAACCATCTCCTGGATGACATCATGGCCAGACGGCCGCTTAAATTCAGCGAGTGCTTTGCCCTAAACCCGTATGAAGTTCGCGTTGGGAGAACTGGCCTGAACAAGGTGAGAAGCTTGAAGACTGCCTTTGATGGCACAAAGGTCCCCCCCCCCTCCCCGGGACCTGAGTGAGGCTGTCCTGACAGAGTGCCTCGAAGACGCGCAGCCGGAGTTATGCCATTGGGCTGTTACTACTACCGTCGACGGTCACTTCCGTTTCCACCCTGGAAGAGATGGCCAGAAAGGAAACAAATAATAAGCTTTTACGTTCTCCCTATTTTCGTGGTATAATTTGTACGGGACAAAATTCACTCATTTTTAGGCAGCGGTTTGGTCAGTTTTGAGGATCGTACACAGTGTGTCATCATCACCACAACCAAGATACAGAACAGCTGCGTCCCCTTGAACGTCCCCGGGCCTCTCCTCTCGGCAGCGAACCCCCTCCCCTGACTCCAGTCGTGCCTCTTCTAGAACTTCCTAAATCTGCCTCGGTTTCTTTCCTTGAGAGGCAGCTACTCGAGCTGTCCGTTTGTTCTGGGGTCAGCTTTGGTCACCCGTGTCTTTTGAGGACTTTGTGTGTGTTCTCCAGATTGTCACACTTACTGGCGTAAAGTTGTAGATGATAGTTCTTTACTGTCCTCTCCAGGTCCAGGGGGTACGTAGTGATAGCCCCTTTCGGCGTATCACGTTTTGATGTTACAGTATTGCTTTTCTTCGTAAGGGTCGCTTCCTGTCCTTACGTTTTCTCTCCCTGAACCTTCAGTACTGTGGTGGAACAGAAGAATGTGACCTTTGAGTTACCTGGGCTTACACTTGAGCTCTGTGACCTTGAGCAGATGGCTTACCACTGTGAGTCAGTCTCCTCAGCCCCCCCTCCCAGCCCAGCAGGTGTAAAGGTGTTTCCTGGGCAGGCGTCTCTGAGTGAGGGGGTGAGTACCCAGTGAGTATAGCTGCTGTGCTGACTGGTGACATGATGGCGCCCCCACATCACAGTGCTCAGACTAGAGGGAGGATCGTACACATTCCGAGAGCCTCCGGAACCCTTCGGTTCTCTCTTCGTGTGTCCGGTTCCCAACCTGTATCATTCGAATCCTGAGCTTGCACACTGCGGTGAACGTTACTGGAACGTGGTTAATTCTTCATCGAGAAGTTCTGCTTTGAACACGGTAAATGGCTACCAGTAGTACTGACGGTGACTTCTGTACCAGGAAGCAAGAGTAAAACCCAAGACGTTCAAGAGAATTGCAGAAATGATATTCTTTAGCATCGGTCTGTGTTTTATGTAAACTCGTTTCTGTTTCGTGTTTCCGAAGGTCCTTGATTTTCCCGTTTCTGATCCGCGGAGGAAAGCCAATGCCCCTGTCCACGTTTGTAATGGCGTTTGCGTTCTGTGTCTACAACGGCTACTTGCAAAGCAGATACTTGAGTCAGTATGCAGTCTACGGGGATGACTGGGTCACCGATCCCCGATTTCTAGTAGGTGAGTGTCGCCCCAGTGATGCACTCTGTCGTTCTGGTCATAACTTGGATTTTCACATCCCAGCGGTTCCTAGCTAGAAAGCCCTGGCTTGTTGAGAGAGAGAAGAGTCCGTGACGGTCACTGACCTAGCAGCGGGGAGGCCGGGCACTGGACGGAGGGCCAGGCGGTCCCCGCAGCAGCACATGGTACACTGCCTGGCACCATCGCCCACTCGGCACTGAAAGCACAGGTACCTGCTCCTAAAGCAAGCCTAAAAATAGCAACAGGCTCCAGCAGAGAGAACAGCAGACTACGATGGTGGAGCGTGGGTACTAAGTGGCCACGTCATCAAACGGCGTCCTCAAGCCGCCAGAGCTTCCTCTGGAACATGAGAGAAAGTCGGACTGGGTCACCTCCCAACAAGACAGTCAGTTTTCTGATTATACAACCTCGAATCGACTTTGAGGTTTGTGAAGTTTTCAATTTTTTAAAATCTTTATCGGTATTCACCGATACTGAAAATAAATTACCATGTATTTTCAAGGTCTAATTATGACCTCGTAAGTTTGGACCGGAAAGGAAAATGAAACAGCAGAGCAGTCAAAAATATTTGCAAGCGTGTGGAAAAAACACGTCCTCTCGAGGCTCTTGTTTGTGAGGAGGTCGTGTCTACGTTTCAGAGTGCCCCGCAGCTCCCGCCTTCAGCTCCGTGACGCGGCCGTCCCCTCGCAGGTGGCATCTCTCTCCGCGAGAACGTCCGATCGTGGAGACCCTCACGCTGGGGCGCCGCTTTGTCGTTGACGAGGCGTGTTCCTGTTTCTCCGTCGTATTTTTTCCATGAGCTGAAATTCTTGCTCATCACGCCTGGGCATCGTGGCCGTGGGACGAGTGTCCCCTTGGCCACCGGACGGAGGGTGGCCGAGAGAGTCCTCAGGGGGCTCGGCAACTCCGCAAGCCTGGGCCTCCACGAAACACCAGACCTGCTTGACCTGCCTGCCGTTTGCCTGCCTGATTTCCTTCGGCCCCAACCAGCACGAGAGGGGAAGGGTGGGCTGTGGTCGCCCCGTGGAGAAGATCGTCATCTCTGCCGGGAGCCACACACGTGCTTCCCGCCGGCCCACGTTCCTGGAAGGGCAGAGGTCAGGGTCCTTTCACACGCGCAGGGAAGATCTAACGTCTAGACACCTGCTCAGTAGCGGAGCCCGGGCCTCAACCGTTTCACCGCACCAGTGCCCCACGAGCAGGCGGAGAGGGACAAGAGGAAGGGGGTGTTTACTGAAGGGTTACAGGCTTTAAACGTTTATTTGAGTTTCTCCCACAAATAACTTCTGCGATGAATTGTTTGGCTACTTTCGATGAACGACAATAAAACAAAGAATCCTCTCGGTATGTGAATTTCAGTGCTGTTTGAAGCAGCGGGGCAGACGGACCCGGGCACCTGCGGATGTCTGTGAAGCTGGTCTGAAATTAAAGAGCCCACTAAATTGTGTACA